>CM070603.1:51623367-52823367 GCA_036346395.1 Hsuehochloa calcarea
GGGTGAGTAAGGTGAGAGGCGCACGGTGACACGGTTGGCGAGGGAAAGGAATCTCACCAGAGGCGGCGACAGTGTAGATCTTGCTCACTAGCGTCGAGAACGACGCTCTCGTTCCCGGCGAACCAAGGAGTGAGAAGCCCTGGTTCTTGGTGAGAGGCCATAATGACGAGATAGGGAGTTTGTGATGCAGTCATAAGCTTAAGTACGACTGAGATTGGAGTGATAATGGCGGTTGCGCGAGAACTTACAGACGCGCTCTGGCGGTGGGAGGCATAGGTGTGGTGATGTACGGCGCACGCAAACACGACGGGTGCAGGTGGAGCACAAAATGGTGAGAGGTGGACGAAGACATCTGACGGATGGGGTCGCATCATCAGCGAGAGAGGAGCGGGGCTGGCACGGGCTGGAGTGAGCACGAGAGGAGATAGGTTGCGGCTATTTCAACCCATTGGACCGGTGGGAAATTCAAATAGAATTTGGAATTTCCAGAAAAAGGCTGGGACTTTGCCAAAGTTTAAAACCTATCCAGCATGCTCCAAAATTTATGAAACTATTTGTGAGGTCTTGTGACACAGTTTAGTTTATTTTGTAAAATTTTCAAGATTTTATCTATTCTATGGTTGTCTAAAATCTTCTTACAAGTTGTTGTTTGCATGTAATTTTACTATTTGATCTATGTAAAAGTTCACAGATCATGCTAAAATAGTTTTTCACACAAAAATATGCTCAAAAATCATTCTCCCGCTTATTTTTATTATACTTTCCCAAAATTGGGATTTTTTGGATGTTACAACTATGTGTTGATATTGCAAATAAAACTTACTTAATGCTAAAAATAACTTGTAGCATAGAGCATCATCCTTTGTTAGTCATGCATATATAAAATTTCGCGATACACTATAAGTCTTGCTGAGTACGCAATGCACTCAATCTTGCTTAAATAGTTGATCAGAGTTAGAGGATGAGCCTATACCGAATGATGCGTTCTTTGCACCTGGTTAGAGGGTGAGCCCATGCCGGATGACGCGTTCTTTGCACCTGGTACCAGAGGGTTCGGTAACAGGTCTTTCTAGGATTTGTTTCTTGTCAGTTGCTTGAGGGTTTGGATGGGCATAGCACTTCACTTTTGGTTTATATACACGTTATGCTTCCGCTGTTTAATTCACTACTTCTGATACTTGTTATTTTATTTGGCCAATCGGTCGTATATCCTACTCTGTGATGTAATCGTTTAACATAAGCAGCATATTTGTTTCATATTGTATGTATATTGTGTATAGATGTGTACGTTAAAATTGTAGATGTGTGTACTAGCCATTGATTATGAGATTAGTATACGATACAGACACAAGGAATTCGGGTATTCAAAGCTTGAGGTCCGACAAGTATAGCGGTATGAAAAAACCGCCTCTACTATGTTAAGAAAACTTCTCTATACGACGTTTGTATTATAGTGCATGCAGAGCTCATGGGCAGTGATTCATGGATGTATAGGGTTAAATATAGTGCACTACATATAATCGTAAATTAGGTCAAACCTTATGGTGAACAAAGACGAAAGCTAGCCAGGTACCCAAAGGTTAACGGCCATGACGACAGAAAACTAAAACATTTCACTGGAATGCAGCCATTGAGGAACAGTGTTAACATTGTCCCCTTTCCCATTCAAGGCGGTTAGGCAGTTTGACGTCTCCCAACACCCGAGGGCGCACGTTGCACGGTACGACAAGTATGGGAACTAGTATCTTATATATGAAAAACCATGTACTTCATCTGCCACACGTTGCCTACTTTTCGAGTCCATGTGGAAAGGTGTAGATATCAGGGCAAGAACGGAGAAGAAGCTCAGGAGAGAGAGAGAGACCTTAGCATAACCTAGCCACTGACAGTCAACATCTACGCATGAGACTTCAATATGCGTGTAGCTTGCTTCCACAAGAAAGGCGCCGTCGTGATTTGCATGTGAATAACTTGTCTACAACTGATTCTTTTCTTAATTTAATTTAATTTATTTAATGGGATATTGGCCCTTCTAGTACTCCATCCGACCGAGCAGCATTGACAGCTTTGGCCTTGTTGATGTCTCTTCCTGGTGTTACAATTTGTCAAGGCATATTGATAAGAGGTTAGGTTGCACAACCTTTTCTGCCTTCTTTTGTCCAGATAGAGTATGAATGACTCTTTCGTATAGCTAGAACGATACAACGATATATATAATTATATATGCGACCATGACCGAGGTTCCTGTAACACCCTAACCTTTACTATCATATTAATAGTTTACGTTGAGTTACACTAGTTGATAATGATTATATAATAAGCTTAGATCATTACAAGGTAAACACCATCAGAAAGAAGATCGGGCGGCGTCAGTTTGGTGGGATGAGCGATAAGACCATATATTGAGATGATAGAACCTTGGGAGAGAGATTAGATTAATTCATCTTTCTTGCTTGATTGATAATTGATATATGCTAGATAACTCTTTTACAGGGACGATCCAACTTGACCCTTAAGAAATAATCTCTAAGAAAACATATCTCTAACAATCCAATCCAACAATAACTTGTCTAACTAATAGATAATATCAAACACTTAATAGATAGATTCCTAAACACCAAATATTTCCTAATAATCGCTGGTGGTACTGTTCACAGCGCATGAACAGTAGACCAGCCCATGATAACTACCCCACTCCTTTCGCGACAGCTCGCTCTCGAGTTGTGGTGGCGGCCATGGCTGAAGCCCTAGGAGATCCCATGTTGACGAGAGGTTGCGATGGCTACATGAATCCTTGGAGATCGTTGCCTCCACGCGCGGTTGCGGCAAACTCACCGGTTGCTGCGGCAGGCACGGTAGCAACCCTGACGGCGTCGCGGTGGCCACGATGTACTTCGGTAGGGCTACGACTGTAACATCCTGTTTTTGCATTTGAGATTTCAAAATCAAGAATTTTGCAAAAATTTCAAAATCTGGCAGAGAAGCAATCTCTGAGGATTTGCTTACCTCGTTTTGTGCGCCGTTCTTGCCGTCCCGTCCCGGCCCGGTTCTGCGCCCGCCCCACCTCTCCGCCCCGCGCACGCCACCGCCCCTCTCCCCCTATCGGCGCGTTTGCTTTCTCCGCCGCAGCCTGAAAGGTTACGCTCCTCTGGTCCCGTCCCCTCCGGCCGCGCGAGCACGCCTCCTCCCCGTCCGATCCTCGCCGCCCGCCCGCGCCAATCCTCTCGCGCGCGCCGAGCCCTCTCCTCGCCTCCGTCGGCTATAAAGCCGGGCCGCCTCCTTCTTTCCCCCTCCACCTTCACCTCCTCCAAGGTTGCCGCCAGATCTCCTCGGCCGCCGCCACCTCGGTCCCCGCCGCCTCCTCCTCGTCTTGACTCGGGCTCGCCCGCCTCGCTTCGGCCTCCGCCTCCGTCGCCGACGCCCCTTCTTCCTCGCCTCCGGCCTCCTCCTCCACCTCCGGCCGCCGTGCGCTCCGCCGCCCTCGCCTCTCCCTCCTCCCTCTCCCTCTCTCTCTCTCTCGCGGGTGCGAAGAACGCGATGCGTCGCGCAGAGCGCGACGCCGTCGTGTTTTTAACGTCGTCGCCGTTCTGACAAGTGGGCCCCGCCCCGTGTTGTGTTTCTGACAGGTGGGCCCGTGACACTATGCCGTGGACTCGTGGACCCGTAGACCCGCGCAGTTCAATCGGCCTTCGGTCCACGCAACAGTACCCGTGGACCGGCATGCGTGGACTCATTCCACGCTACAGTGCCATGGACCCGTGCACAGTGTGTGCCACGTGTCAGGGCGAGAATTTTCCGGTTTTCTGATTTCTGTTTTCAATTAAAATTTCTTTGAAAAACTTTAAAAATTCATATCTTTTTCTTTATAACTCCAAAAATTATGAAACCAGTTTCTAAAATTTTCTAAAATCAAGATCTTACTAATGGTACTGGTCTTGTTCATTTTGGAGTTCATTATTTATTGAGTTGGTATTTATTTGCTCTCTTTGCCGATGTGTCTTTTTCCGGTACTTTCGACCGATTAGGATTCGACGACGCCGGAGACCTCCACTTCGACCAAGCTCAAGATTACCAGGACCCCTCTGCCTTCAACCAAGGCGAGTCAATACTTTGATCATTTCGAACCTACATTTGATGCAAACTATGTTTATTTAAAATAGCAAAGTTGCATGCTTTAATTTTGTAAACAATGATATGTTAAAGCTTAAGGTAGTTAAATACCCATTTGTTGATTAATTACTTATTAAGCCATCCTTTGATAATTGAATCCCGTATTCCTTGTCACCCTAGTAATTATATGGTAATACTAGTATAGGTTGTACTTAAGCGACATGCTAGTCTTGCTTAAGTACCGGGACAATAAATGTCCCGATCATCATCCTTTAAACATTAAAAATGGTTTTGGGCAGTCATTGGATGTAGATGACTGATGTGTTGCGTTAATTGGTTTTCTTTCCCAAAACCCTAAATAACTTGCTAGTACCACATCTGGACGGATGGAAAGAGTGGTGGAGTGCGACGTAGCACGAGAATGGTGGGTATGCGGTATGAACCGCCCGTATGAATTAAGGACTTAATCTTGTCATGACCTCCGTGTATAATAAGTACAACCGCAAGTCCGCAAAGTGCAACTTGGCTTAGTAAAATTATTGAACCCTGAATGTCATCCCACAACTGGTGTTTAGAAGTGTGCAAGCGGCAGGACGTATGCCAGCTTGAAAGGGACACCGGGGAGGGTGAAGTTGCCAGCTGCGCTAGTCGTTGTGGCGGGGCCACCGCGCTTAGTCGTTGTGGTATACATTCCGCACAACTTATGGAATTGGCCATAGGGGTGAGATGACGGAAGGGGCAAGGTAGTTTGAAACGTTACTGTGACGATCGCTCAACTACATGACTAAGGAATCATGTGGAGTAACGAGTATGATTATCTCTTGTGGGTACAGTGTACAACCTCTGCAGAGTCTAAACTGTTTAAACAGCCGCGCCTACGGTCAAAGGCAGACATGGGATCTTAACCTGAGTTAGTTCTATTTCAAAAATCCTTGTGGGTGGAATGGAAATGTGTTGGGCTCATCTAGCCCTTGTTTTGGATTTTCCTGGGTTTCCATACCCAGTGTTGATAATCGGTGGACGTAACCGTTATCAAAATTTAAGCATAAGGTGGAGGTAACCTTCGCTGTTATTTAATATTGCACTTACTCTCTTTAATAAAAAAATACAATTTGTTTAAAATGCTAAGTCATAGGACTTTGTAATTATGATAATTTAAGTTAATGCTTTAGCAAATAAAAGAACCTGAGCCATCCTTGTTAAGCCTTGCATGTATACTATTGCATACTGTGTGTTGGCTCGCGAGCACGGTAGTTGTGCTCACTCGCTCCTCCCCAAACCTCCGATGATGCGAGCAAGGAGACTACGAGTACTACGAGGAGCCCGAGGACGATGGCCACGGGAACCCTGAAGAGTAGCGTAGATTCTGTAGTGTAGGTCTCGCCCCAGTCTCGTGGACTCTTTGGTACTTGCGTACAACCTATATTGCCCATGCCTTGGATAATATCGGTCGTACGTCGGTCACCCCAGTCGCTTGCCTGTGGAGAGATGAGCTCCATCCTCCCGTTTGTTTCCGCTGCAGCTTTGTGCTTTTGCTTATTGTAATCAATTTGGCCTGGTGGCCCTTATGTAAAACTTGACCCGACGTGGTCTATGTCACTCTGATGTTTGTTTAACTAAATATCTTAATTTGCGTCTTGTATGATATGATTCAGCAATGAGTCTGTGAGTGCTACCTACTGATCCAGGGAGTAGCACAGTATTGTTCACAGAGGATCCGGGATTAGAAAATACGGGTCTGACAACGACAGACTCCGACAGCTTCGCGACAAGACGTGGTAACACCGCTAAAGGTTTTGGCTCGACCGCAGCAGGCTTCGGCGACGCCACGGTAGGGCTGTGGCTGCCACAGCAGGATGCGATAACACCACGACTGGTTCAGACATCGTCGGTGTGGATGCTGGAAACAACGTTGCCGCCGCCTCTTGTTGCGCTTTCTTCTCCTTCTGATCCACAATCATCTTCTCTAAAGTAGTATGCATGTCGAGGAAGATGGCCGCCATCTTCTTGTCGTTATCGTTGATACTCATGGCCATCTTGTTAGCGTTAGCCTTAATCATAGCCAACGACTCGATGGCAAGTCTGATGGTCTGATCTATCGCCATAACCATGGTAGCAGAAGTCGTGGGAAGAGATCGACTACTTTGGTATCAAATGTAATGATCTTATATCATTACGGGGTAAACACCGCCAGGAAGAAGGCCGAGCGGCTTCGGCTTGGTGAGATAAGCGATTAGACTATAGATTGTGATGATAGAACCTTGGGAAAGAGACTAGATTAATTCATCTTTTTGCTTGATTGATAATTGATACATGCTAGCTAGCTCTTTTACAGGGACGATCCGACTTGACCCCTAAGAAATAATCTCTAACGAAACATATCTCTAACAATCCAATTCAATAATAACTTATCTAACTAATAGATAATATCAAACACCTAATAGATAGATTCTTAAACAGCAAACCTTTCCTAATAATCGCTGGTGGTACTGTTCACACATAAACACTAGCGTGTGAACAGTACGCCGGCCCATGACAGATTGATGGCCTAAATCCTAGCACTTTCGAGTTATCCTTTTTGGGCGAAGTAAGGATAAAAGCCCAAACGAGCAAGGTGCTATGCATGTGTGCTCACCCCGCATGCGCTCCTTGATGTTTGAAGTTGATAGATGTATTTTTTTTCCTCAAAAGAATATTGAAAATGTTAACGAGAAGATTATATTACAGCATTCTTAGGATAAATTCCATACTGCATATGGATATTCACTCTGTTTACAAATGTTTGTCATGATATGTGTGCGGTGGTCTTTGTCTAACTTTTACCACTAATAAACATAAAAATAATCCATATTTGCCATATAAAAATGGCACCAATGCATTTGTTGTGAAAATTAATTCCAAATTATTAAAATCTATAACATTTTTCTTACATATATATAAATATTACAAATAACAGTAAAAGGCACACCTCGGAGACTGTGCAAATTATAAAACACAATACATTTATCTTGAAGTGTTCATTTTTAAATCTCAGTGAAAAAGAAGTTGTGAATTAAAGTCGATTACTTTATTTGGTAAATCTATTATATAATAAAAGCTCATGATTCGTGTGAAAAGCTTAACAAAAAAAAAAGATAGAAAGTCAAGAAATTCTCAGGGAAAAAGAAGAAGAGAAAAACATGCGACTCTCGATACGGTGGACCCTAATTAAACCTGAACGATATGGACCATTTAGTACATCTAATTTAGCAACAAAAAATATAGTAATGTAACGCTGCCACGTCACCTCAAATTCAGAGGGCCATTCGACCAGCCATGGGAGGATCAAATCTCCAGCTAAGACCTAATCGCCTTCCCTCATGCCTCACCAAAAAAAGTTATGCCACCAGACGCTCGACACCCTCATCATGTTTAACCCCTGCCTCGTGTGCTCCTCCCTCACCACCACCTCCCATCCCGTTCCTTCTCTTGTGCTCTTCTTCTCCTCGGCGAGTCTTCGCCACCCCCCTCGACGTCCTCTCCTCCACCTCGCCTTCTACCATCGCCACACCGTTGTTGTCCACCGATTCGCCCCCTCACCCCCAAATTAATTCTCGGCTCCTTGGCCTACTTTCACTCGTCACTGCGGCGCTTTCACCATTTTAACCTTTCCCTCGTGGACACTCTACCTCTACCGCCCTTGCTTCCCCTCTCGACATCCATTGATTTGAGCGCTGCATCAAATCCCACAATAATCCTTAAGTTAGAAAAAACAAAAAAAAAACAAATGCATCTGTACTTTTTAAAGGTATTTGAGATATATTCAAGATATACAACAAATACAATATATTGCAAAATCTAGCTGCACAATTGAGTGAAAAATTTTGTTAGTAAGATTAATTTTTGATAAATTATGTTATCCAATATTGGTCATGTTGTCGCATTTCATCTCATTTATTCCAGAACACAATAATATATATGTTTGCAACTTATTAAGAGAAAGTAGCTAACCAACACAAAAATATCTAAAAGCGGCTTAACCAAACGAGATTATCGTAATCCAACGTAATGCCAAATGATGCCGAATATATTCCCATGAACTACGTGTTGAGTAGGTCGTGATAATCAGTTGTTCGTACTTAAAAACGCTAGCTCCATCTATATATACATATCTACTTTTATAAATTATAACCACATGTATATATACTACTTTATGATACGCATGCGATTTCTTTAAAATGTAGTATGGATCGATATTATATAAGTGGTCTCCTCAAATGCTAGCTAATGTGTCCACGAACCCATATTCCCATACAAAGGTTGCTTTATTAGTTGGCGAAGAAATAAGCAACGAGAAGAAGATACCTGTCGATCAAATATGTGAGATACTCTCCACAGGTGTTTGAAATAGTGGACACACACACACACACACACACACACACACATATATATATATATATATATATATATATATATATATATATATATATATATGCCTTCTACTTCAGAGTGTAGTTACCCCTACTCCCCGGTTGTAGTTACTCTCACATCTAATATATCATCTACAAGAATTTGATATACCCTTTTATCACTTAATTATAAGATACTCCAATACGAACCATATAAAAAATTTGCAAGAGAGTCCATAATTTTTAGCATATTTTGTAAATACCTACATATTCACACATAAAAAGGAGTATGTCTAAAAAATTGTGCATACCACCCCTAAAAAGGTGTAAATACCACATAATTGATCTTATATACTCGTATACTACACATACATACTCTCGATTGTGCAAGATACTCTCTACGTTGTGAGATACGGAATAGCGAGTAACTACACCTGGGAGTAGCAAAAAGGCTTATTAGCTTTTTCACACACCTAGCTATATATGCAACAAGGAGGTCTCTCCGGAATTGAATTCCCATCTCCATCCTTCTGCCTATAGCTGTGAATAGCTTCTCCTTTCGTCTGAACCCAAAAGTTTCCAAGAATTAACACGACATGTTGGAGAGAGAGGCTCCATGAGTGTTGACGATCGAGACGCCGATTTTACGAAATCAAAAAAGAGAAAAATGACAAAGAGTTCTTGGGAGAGAATGAGACTGCTATGTATTGTAATGAACTAATTATTACAGGAGGTACCTTCGACACAGCAGTGGACTAGCCCTAATTACACTAGGTGTATTGTTTACTACTGCTCTAATTGTCTTCAGATCATTGGGTCTTGTCTGGATTCAGATGCAGATGTTGAATGTTCAATCTCGAATTGTTCATCTCCTTCTGGCCGTTTGTGTTCTCCTTTAAATAACTGATGAAGTGACGATAGTTACTCCTGATAGATGCGTCCTTTAGAAGTGTCTCATTTGGTCCGAGAAACAGTGGCATTTAGGGAAATGTCAGCTGATGAGCGGTTAGTATCAGTAGAGACAATAACTACATGGTGGTTATTGTCAGTGACTTAGGGCCGGAAACGTCATGTGGGTTGGAGCAATTGAGATGTATGTTTCATTCGTCACACGGAAGGGATGTACGGGGAACCGGGTTCAAGTACTGCCAGTTCAAAGTTTCTATGAGCAGTCATCTGGTCATGCAATGGGTACATGACCCTCTCCGATCAGATCACCCATCAAGTAACCTCTAGAATTCTAACGACCACTGGGGTTGTTAACTACGAGCTTCACGATCACATAAGCTACGTGACTTGTAATTAATATTTAGAAATTTAATCCTTCCCGGTGAGTGAGTGCTAGCTTTTGTCCATGCTGTGCACACATACGTAAGGCGGCGGGGCCCGCGCGGCGACTAGCCGGGCCGGAGCTATAGGGAGAATGTCGATCGATCGATCGGCCGTGTCAACGTACGTCGGCGTCGCGCCTGCGTACGCTGCCCGGACCCTGACACCGATCGATCATCGGCCAGCCCCGCGAGCCCGTCTCAGAGAAGTCTCGTCGATTAATCTCTCCTTGACTTGCTTGTCTCTGTAGGTAGGTATGGTCTTGTTCGTTTGTGCTCGCTGATCGGCCGGGCAAATTACGGCACATATCCATGTCTAAAACGTCTTTTATATTTATATATATATACACATGTTATGCATGACGCAGAAATTAAGTGTACGTGTGAGCAACGCCTTGTTGAATCTTTGCGACCTAACAACGAGATCGATCGAGAAGCCAGCGATCACGTCAGCATTTGGAAATATTCAGAAACTAGAGTACACGATCGAGCAACTAACTAGCATGTACTATTAGTTTAGTTAGTCACGGAAGCAACCAGAAGATGATCCAAATGCGTCGTCGTCTCGTCAGATCCTTAATTACAGTACTATAGCTAGCTAGTGTGACTAATCAGCAAAGGCAAAAGCTAGCAACCAAGTACTAAGCTAGATCGATCTCCCATTTATTGACTATAAGCGTAACACCTCGGTTCAAACTGAGTCCGAAACGTCACTAGACTATATAAACTACTAATTTAAATGATGATTACCAGATCTCCCATTTAGCTTCCAGGACGTACGGGTGGCTTCTGAAGTCTTCAAACCAAGCAGAGGATGGCGCTCCGGTTTGGAAAGAGAGCTAGATTTTGCCTGACCTTTTATCCTGTTTTAGGGTAATCAATTAATCCTAGTTTTAGTGTAATCAAACGAATTATTACAATAAATTCCAGCAAGCACTTCACGAACAAAACACAGGTCACACTGTAAAAACGTTAAATGCGACATAATAAGCATAAGAATCAATATACATACTAGATGACAATACTACGTAATGAATCAATAGACAATAAACAGTCTGTAACGAGCCCAGTGAATAAATAAATCAAGTCCCAATCTATTCACCCGAAATTTATCATGTCTAATGTAATACCCTGTCTAATTGAAAGGCTTGTAGGGGGTTAATTAAATAGAGAAAAAGAGGAGGAAAGAGAGTGGGCCGGCCATGGGTCCAACGGAGTTCGAGTCAGGCTCGGCGAGGGGAGGGGAGACTGTCTAATGTATGCTGCATAAAAGCAGGGTGGGCTGCCTCTCCTTGCGCCGATAGTTTCCTGCGTACTGCCCTGTGGTGCCTGCATGGCCTGCTGCTGTTGCTTTGCACGTACGGATGCATGTGATGCCACCAGTTGCTGCTAGTAGCTATAGCATGTACATCGCTGCCGCAATTAGCTATAGCATGCACGTTCTGTAGTCCCTAGATTTATCCTCGGCTAATGATTGTGCATGTTGTAGATCGTTTTGGTCACGAGAAGTATAGGTCTAGGAAATTTTAGTTCGTCGAACTTCACTGCAGAACCTTACAAAAGTACTTTTGTCAAGATTTAGAGTTTTGATTAGTTAGAAACATTGTGGAGAATTTCATTAGTTTTCCAGAAAGACCTAGATCACTAAGTTTGGAGTTGTGAGCGAAAAGTTATGGCCTCAAAAAAGGTCGATGTTCAGAAATTGATCGTCAATGGCCACTGTCGTGTAGATGGGTTAATTACATATAGTAGATGGAATAATTTAATTATTATTTGCTACAGAGGTATATCTTTCTCAAATCTCATCAATATCTCCTCATTCTCAAATCTCGTCAATTATTGTTTGCTATAGAGGTAATTCTCCTCATATGCAAATTCCATTATTGACGAGGATTAAAACCTCTATTTATTATTTAATAGATAAATGACTATATGTCTTTGTGGTCGTAACCCCTAAGGCTAACGACCTCACTGGTCGTGAGGATTCCAGAGGTTACACAATATCTAACCTGGTCGGAGAAGGTTCCCAACCTTGTCTCCGATCAGGTTAAATGGCTCGTAACTCTAAGACATAGGAATACGGTTAAATGGCTCACTGATATATAACCGTACAACAGTTGACACATTATCAACTGACATCTCTCTCCTACCAGACGCGCTGCTTCTCGAACAGGCGTCTCTCCTAGAGACAACTGCCAACGCTTCATCAAGTTAGTCTTCAGTCTAGGTTACATACACTCATTATAATAGCCAGTTCACAGCAATAAAGAGTAGTCTCATTACTTTCCAGGAGATACGCATCATTTTCCTCTTTTTCTTCATATATTCATAAGATCGGCGATTTGATCGTCGACAATTATGCACTTATTTCAGTTGATACCGGTATAGTGAAGTGTTCACCTGTCGGTGATATACTTTTCTCTCCCACCTTCGTGAGGGTGGGGTAGATCTCTATCTCTGTAAGGTTTTAAATGAGTCCGTTAAGTTAAATTATTCCATCAACTATATGTAATTAGCTCATCTACACGACAGTTGCCATTGATGACCGATTTCTAGATAGTGACCTTCCTGAGGCAAAAACTTTTCGCTCGCAACTCCAAACATAATGATATAGACCTTTCTGGAAAGCTATTAAAATTCCCCGCAACTTTTCTAACTAACCGAAACTCTAAATCTGAACGTAAATACCCTTGATTCCCTTCGCAAAGTTCTACCGTGCAGTTCGACGGGACTATGGTTTCCCAAAACATATACCTCCTATGATCAAAACGATCTACGGTCTAAATAAATGCTATACTAGGATCAAACTAAAGGCTACTAGATGTTACCCACGAAATTATGGTCCACGAATGGCGAACCCGATCACTCCCTGGGCATCCCTCTCGTTCCGTGTCCTCGGTGTGGGAGCCGCCGTTAATCTTTATCGTAATATGTTCTTACACATCACGATAAATTACATGTTACGAAATTGTGTTTCGTGATAGCTAATCTCGTGTGGCTGATCTAGACATATATAATTCCTTTGTAAATTGATAGCCAAACCAAAAATAATGTTTGACCAGACAGTTCTGTTGCGATTAGTTTTGTATATGTTTGCAATATGAGGGAGCATGTGGACTGTGGAGGAAGAGTGGCTAGCTACTAAATATCACGTGTATACATGTCGATCCAAGCTTTTGGTGTGTAAACAAACAAGCAGGTAAATTTCATTAGCTACTGAAAACGGCATCTAAGACAAGCTGCTTTCTGTAGTGTGGGCTTGTACGAACAGACACCGTGGACTACGGATCACCTGCATGGACCGTGCTATTGTAATCCGAGCGCTATATTTTCAGCCCACGAGCCCTCAGCCATCAAAAGCAATTTCAGGCCGACGAGACAGATGTGAGCTTAGCTTATCCTTTGCACTGTCTATAGGAAACCAGGGAAAATTTTCCAAATAGAGCGCATCGCAATTGACGGGACAGATGGATGTTTTCAGATATATATGATTAATACTTTTTCCTACCGAGTGTAGTTACTCTCATCTCTAATATACCATTTAAAAGAATTTAACATACTCATTTAACACTTTGGGTATACTCATATATCAATTATAAGATACTCCAATGCGAACCACAAATTTTTTTTTTTTTGCAATAGAGTCCATAGTTTTAGTGTACTTTGTAAATACCTTCATATTCACATATAAAAAGAAGTATGTCTAAAAAAATTGTACATACCATCTCTAAAAATGTATAAATACCACATAAGTGGTCTTATATACTCATATACTACGCATATATACTCTTAGTTGCGCAAAATACTTCCTACGTTGTGAGATACGGAATAGGGAGTAACTACACCCAGAGTAGCAAAAAGGCTTCCTGTGTGTGTGTGTGCGCGCGCGTGTGTTTGTTGAGAGATGTGTTTGACGAGGGATTTCTACGACTGGTGCAGCGGATTGCAAGGAGTATGCAATTACTAATGTGAGAGTGGTTACATTGGAGATGCATAATAGAGCACATCGCAATTGACGGGAGTTTGGTATGTTCCTTGCTTAAAGAAGAATATAATATATGTGAGGTCGCTTGAACTCGAAGGTTGTGATGTATCACTTCGAGGTGGAGTCATACGAGTTACTTGCAAAGGGCAGGTAATAATAAAAAGTTTCTAGAGCAATGGATGATACTGATTGATGGGTAATCATCAAGGAAGAGAAACCAATTGGGAGGTTTGATAAAAATCCTAATCAGGAGAAGGAAACTGTGTCGTCAGCGATAGATACTCAGATCTCATCTACATTGTCGAACCTGGATTTCCTAAATCCAGAATCCTTTGTGAAATCACCGCACTACTCCCTGGATCAGTAGGTAGCGCTCACAGTACACATCGCTGAATCATTTCATACATCGCGGGACATACCAAACATAATATTACAACCACACAGTTAAATAGACCATATGGGGTCGAGTTTACAAAAGCGGGCCGAACAGGCCAAATAAGTTTATTACATAAAATTCAGAGTCAAGCGCGGAAGCAAAAAGGGGCAACACGACTACCCACAGGCAAGCGACTGTGGTGCCCTATGTACCACCGATATTATCCAAGGACTTGGAGAATATTAGCTATACACAAGTACCAATGGATCCAACTAGGCTGTGGTGAACCCTAACATATGAATCTAACTACTCCTCGCCTTGGTCTTGACCGTCGAATCCTTGGTCATCGTAGTAGGCGTAGTCGTCCTGCTCAGTGGATTCTAGGGGTTTGGGGGAAAAGAGCGAGAGTGAGCACAACTACCGTGCTCGCGAGCCAACACAACAGATGCAGTAATATACATGCAAGGCTAATCAAGGATGGCTCGGGTTATTTTATTTGCACAAAGCAATATTTGTAAATACACATAATAGAAAGTCCTATCACTTAGCATTTTGACTAAATCATGATTTCTTAAAAGAGACTAATTGTGCATTATTAATATCAGGGGAGGTTATCTCCACCTCATGCTTATTTTTATTGATGGTCACATCCACGTATTATCAGCACTGAGTAAGACTACCCAGGAAAAAATCCAACACACGGGCTAGATGAGTCTGTCACATGTTTCAACCCCACCCACAAAATTTTTCATAAATAGAACTAACTCTTGCAAGTTCCCATGTCCGCCCGTGACCGTGGGCACAGCTGTGCGAACAGTTTGATTCTCTGCAGAGATTGTACACTTTACCCACAAGAGATAATCGGCTTGATATAATCACACGTTTCTTTGGACATGTGAATCAAGGGAAGATTATCACAAGGCCTTTACAATGCATCCCTCAGTACTTGTTACACCTGCTGACGTTTCACCTGAGGTGGGTTACGCTCTCACACCCGCGTCAACACTTGCCCCAGACCCCCCCATTGCGCCATCAAATGGCCTTCGCCGTGCACTCCGATCCTTCGCCACGAAGGCTTACGACATCGCGAGTCATCTACCTGGTGCAACTCGTATTGACGGATACAAATTATTTGGCTAGGTCGATACCATTATAGACTTGTGGTTGTACTGTTTTACAATAGGATATCATCACAGGATTAAGTCCTTAAAGTTATATGGGTGGTTCATACCATATACCAAACATATACCAACATATCATGGGCTACATTAGTACCCAACCACATACCCTCAAATATACCATCCGCCTAGATGGGGTATTAGCAAGTTTTTAGGGTTTTGAGAAGAGTAGAACAAATTAACTCAACCATTTCAGTCATTTACCCCAATGACTGCCCAAAACAATCTTTAAGTTTGAAGGATGATGATTGAGGTGGTTAATATTCCGGTACTCAAGCAAGGCTAGCATGGCACTTGAGTACAGACTATAACTAATAGGTTACCATATAATTACTAAGGTGACAAGGATCAGGGAATCCAATTATCAAGGATATGGTATAATAATTACTTAATAATCAAGTTGGCATTTAGCTACCTTAGGACTATTAACATACATTGGCACAAAAATTAAAGCATGCGGTTTGCTATTTTAAAAGAACATAATTTTGCATAAAATGTAGGTTCAACATGATTAAAGTGTTGACTCGTCTGGGTCAAAGGGTAGGGGGTCTTTGAAGTCTTGAGCTTGGTCGAAGTGGGAACCTCCGGCTTCTTCGAACTCTACGCGGACGATCGCACCGGAAATAAAAAGATAAGCAAATAAGATAAATAAATACAAAATCCATAATAAATGAACTAAAAAAATTAATCAAACCAGTACCAAAATATAGGTTTTGAAATTACAAATTTTTGGGCACAAGTTTCAAAAATTTTGGAGTTATAATGAAAAAGTTATGAATTTTGAAAACTTTACAAGGACTTTTCAATTAAAGGGAAAATAGGAAAAAACCAGAAAAATTTAGCGCCTACACGGCGGCGGCGGCGATGATGAAGGCGTGAGACCGGGTCTCACGATGATCGCTGAGGGTCGCAAAGACTGATGACATCCGGCCCCACCTGTCAGCCGCAAGGGCACTATGGGTGGGGCCCACCCGTCAGTGTCAGCACGGCGCGGGTAAAAGGCGAGGCGGCGCGTTCGTCCAACACGCCTCCTCGTCTTATCCTCCGCGTGGAGGAGGCGAGGGGGGAGGGCAGGGGGGTGAGGAGGGGGATAGGCGGGAGCGGAGGGCGGGGCACATGGCGGCGGGGCTCGGGAAGGAGGGAAGAGAGGGAACGGGGCGCACGGCGGCGGGGCTCGGGAAGCAGGAAGGAGAGGGAGCGGCGGAGGCGAAGACGGCGGCGGCGGTGCGAAGCGGCGACCGGAGGTGTGGGACGAGACGAATGCAGAGGGGGGAGAAGGCGAAGGGGCGCATAGCTTAAATAGCCGCAGGGGAGAGAGGAGCGGCGGAGGCTGCCTCGGGGAGGAGAACAGGGAGGCGCAGGCGCAAGCGGCGACAGGACGGCTCTGCAGCGGGGCAGCGGAGAATCGGGCGAAGAACAGCAGCGCGTGGCGTGGGAGACTGGGGTGGCGCCGACACGGAAAGACGGCGACGCCAAGGTCACCGGCGCGAGCGGCGCAAAGGGGTGGCGCTGGTCTGGGGCGAGGACCCAGGGCGATGCGGCAAGGGGCAGCCGAGGCGCGGCGGGCCAAGCTGGGGCGGAGCAAGGGTCGGGCCGGGGAGAACGAGCCGACGGGCCAAGCCCAGGTAAGAACTCAAATCAATTATGAGTTTTGATTTTGAAATTGAGGATTAAATTTTTGGGAGCCTTGAAATTGAAACAATTTTATTTTCTTGATTCTCAGATAATGGATGTTACAACAGCTATGTGCGGAATTGCAAACATAGTTGCAAAATCTAGCAGGTGTGAGTTGTTGGAAGAAGGAAGACGTGGTGGGACCAACAACGTGGTAACGACGAGCTGGTGGAGCCGGGAGATGGTACAAACCTATGGTATGAAAGGTTATAGGAATAGGAGGTGTAGTTAACCAAACTATACAACAAAGGGACACTCACAAAGGTGTGAAAAAAACTGAAAAAAACAAAAATAGTAGAGTTGACTTGGAGCGAATTTTTGAAGGAGCGCGGTAATTTCAACGGATAGGAAGTAAAGGTGGAGATTGTTGAGTGTGGGTGATTTATATCCTAATCAACTAGGACTTGAAAAAGTGTGCTATAAGGATTCTTATATGAATCCTAATGGAATTAAGATTTCTACCTTCTTTTGAAGGAGAACTAGAAGGCACTATGTAAAGCCATAAGGGTTGGCTATGGAGAACACAAACCACAAATCAACTCATTCAAAACAAGAGGTACACTAGAGGATTAGAGACTACGTTATTTTTAGCATCTGATTTTTATATAGGGCAAGGATCTGAGGGTCCTAGAAGGTTCAAAAAGGTTATGAGAAAGTCACAATCCCCTGTACTCTTCTAAGGTTGTGTTTAAGAAATTTGTGGATAGTATCGCTAAATTTTTCTCTCTCATCATTAATATTTCGTCCTGGGGCGAAGGATAATGCAAGCCAACCTGGGCGATGGCCACCCCAACATTTCTATATTTCTTAAGTGAAATTTAAACATATGTATTGCTTGATCTAAGAGATTGCCACCCCTGGCCCCTCCTTGTTATCAGCTCAAGCTCCACCAATGATTTAATACCATGCATACTCGTACCGTATTTCACAATTATAATCCAATATGAAATATACTGCATATAAGAAAGCGTATCACAGTACGTACAAAGTATCAAACCTATTTGTTGCAAAATCGAACCACGGCTGGGTCAAGCTCGTTGGCCATCGCCGCCGCTCGCCCGCCACGCCCGCTGCATCCCACGCGCTACTCGTCGCTCTGCCACAGTCGCCGTCAGTGTAGCCCCCAGGACCCGTACTCTCTACCACACCTAAGCTCACTGACCTCTCACAACCGATCGCGGCCTTGCGGGTGCTCATAGTGGTGCCTCCCCTAGGTATTGTTGGAATTAATACGGGCTAGGCCCAATTTTAAATTCTAATTAATTCCTAAAAAATCTCAAAGGCCCATGTACACGTGCTAAAACTGGTTAGTCCCACATGGAGAATTGAAGGGGAGTTACACTATTTTGTAAGGTGGAACATGGTAGCCCCCCTTGTGGAATTAGAGAGAGCCAACACACGCGCGCTCGCTCGCCTCGCCTCGCCGAGCCGTGCTATGCTGTGCACGTGCACGTGCATGCACGTCAGGTGCGGGCGCGTTTTTCTTTATCTATTCAAAAATCGAAACGCACCGACTCATTTTAAATGGCATTAACAAACGGCTAGTAGTAATGGTTCAGTTACTAGTGAGTAATGGCTGCGGTTAACACTGATTGATGGCAAATCAATGTAGATCGTTTCCTTGGCAAATCAAAACTCTCTGACCTCTTTGTTTTTTGCTATTAGAAAGAACAGAGGTTCTTCTCCGATTCACTCCACGAAAGACTAAGATAGAATCCACAAGTTTGTTGCTGCATCTGGCGATCTCCATCCCGGCGAGGCGCGTGCACGATCGAATCGGGAGAGCATGCCTCCGGAACCCTCATCCTTGAAGGCTTGCACGAGTAAGGACGAATAAGGTTTTCGGGGAGCGTTCGCGCGACTGCTCGCTGCTTCCTTCTCATTCGTCTCTCTGCCTCTACATCAATTGCACGACTACTACGCCATGATGAACGTCGAAACTCCTGTTGTTTCTGCTTCTTCCACTGGATCTGTGTATGCCTATCTCACGCTTGTTGTTTTGTTAGCTTTATTATCTTGTGTTGCCTTGAACAATGAGATAGAAATTCTAGTTTATGTCATTCTAGAAGTTTGTATAACTATAGTGTTCTTGGTTTCCTGCTTTATGAAAAAGACAAAAGTTCTTTCTATGATTTATCTACCATATTTTTGGATTAAAATAATTCAAAAAATAGTCATACTGTTATCAGGTATGCAGCCAGCGCTACCGCTTCTGCGGCAACGCCCCCGCCCGCCTCCCCACGCACGCCGTGATGGCCCGCGCCTCCGCCCCCTTCGGGACGGGGTGGCGTGACGTCTAGGGCTGGAGGAGATGGAGGCAGCGCTCTGTGCGTGGGTATGGTTGTATGGATTAAGCTTGGTTGGACAAGGAAGGAAGGAGTACTTACGGACGCCGACGACGCTCGTTGGATGGTAGTGATCCAACAGTTGTAAGCTATACTGTCAAAACGTTTTAAAACGGTATTGTGTCATTTTTTCTCTCTCTCTCTCTCTCTCTATTGGAAGTTGATTTGTTTAAATTGGAAGTTGATTTGTAGCGGTGGTAGAGAGGAAATTGTAAGCTGGAGATATCCCCAATGGATCCAGAATCATCGATTTTCACTCAAGTGGATAATCTACAATATATTACTTCTTGCAGTTTAACTTGCAGAGCGGTGCCTAACACCCCCATGCAAGCTTGCTTAAGACGAAAGGAATCATCAACTAACTGATACTTGTTGGCTAATTATAATAAGCAAGCTAGTAAGCAGTCGATCATCTGAAAGAAGGAACATGGGTGGTTAAACTAATCATGGCATTTGTTATGTTAAGTTGAACAGACAGACAGACAGACAAACAGATCTCCTTTGCGTCCATGGAGACACCTGCAGAGTTTGCTAATTGACTGCTTAGTTAATTTGTGACACGATAATAATACGATGAATGTGCTAGCTAAAGGGTGACTGTAAAGGAGGTGTAACTTTTGGAAATTTCTGCCGCACTACAGCCAACCGAAGGTCGTCTCGCCCAACAACTCCAGGGAATCCACGGGCAAATTGACTTGATGCTTTCTGTTGCTTTGATGGCTGCCTCTTGCACTGCAGACCGAGCAAACAAATTTGTTTTTTCTTTAATTGTTGTACTTTCAGCGCCGAGAGCTGAAGTCTGAAAATTAATGCTAGTTTTTTCCATGCATATATCTTTGCAACTTTTTATAGGCTGTTGAAATTGACTAAAATCTTAATTACCAACTCCAGTGAAGTGCTGGCAATTCTCAAATCCAGAAATTGAAGTTAGCCCCTCCCCGGCTATCTTACGGTTGCGCTGCACATGCAACTCGCTCTTTGCATATATATACTTCGTGTTGCAAATTTAGCGTGCGTAAATAACGTGCCCACCGCACAGTTACGTGCGCCACTAGCTTAATTGCCTCTGAATAATGACCGACCGAGGAATGGCAGTCAAAAAGCAACGAGGGATCGCAGCGATCAATCCTACAAAGCGGCTGCCTAACCACACGACCGCGCGCATGCGAACCAAACCCTAATTAACGAGTAAATAAGAGCTCTTGAACCCTGAGCCCCTGACGCGCGCGCATGGGGATCGGTCGGTCTATAAATACACCACCACCACCACGGCCATGCCCCCCTGCAACCAACCAAGCAAGCAAATCCTTTTGCATCTTGCAACTAAGCTACACCCACCGTATAGAGAGAGAGAGGTTGTGTGATTGTGCGTGATGGGGAGATCAGGGAAGAAGTCGGTGCTCGCGTCCTTGTTTGGGCCCAAGAATAGGAATAGGAGGCGGCAGGAGGAGGAGGAGACGGCGGCGGCGAGGCGGCAGGAGGACCGGGGGACGAGGGTGCGGCCGAGCGACGACGACGACTACGACTACCACGGCCGGCAATGGTACGCCGACCCCAACATCAACCGGAGGGCCTCCGAGTTCATCGACCGGGTGCACCGCGGAATGCTCGCCAACGACCAAGACGGATAAGCGCGCGCGAGCGGCCATCCGTATATATATACGTTTGTGGCCATATATGCATTTGTGGTACTCGTGCTGTTGCTGCTAGCTAGAGATCGATCATGCAGCGCATGCATGCATTCATGATTGATTAATATATTGTGTATTTGTGTGTGTGTGGTTGATTAGCTTGTTGGATTGGTTCTGTCGTTTCTATGTCTGTAACATATAAACAGCCCTAATGCGTGCGATATGTCATGCGCGGTGCTCTTGTATATATGTAGCATATATGTACCACGCGCGATGTTTGAGATGACGAGTGTTTAAGGCGTGCTTTGTGTGTCTTTCGCTTCGAATAAAAAAATTAAGAAGAATTTGATCTATAGACCTGTCGATAGAAAAATTTAGGGACTTCAGTTGGATTTTCCGCCATTGGATATGCCCTGACATTTCGGCCCTGACATTTGTGCCTCAAGGAGGTTTGGGACACTCTCAAGGAGATCTCCTACGTCCAAACTCGATCGATGTAATGCGAACACCTGAGCGGGCATCGGGCACGAGGCGTCACTGTCTCCGGCAAGCGAATTGGGGTTGGGTAGCTAGGCTGGATCACCGGAACCTCGCGCTTTGCTCTGACCAGCTAAAACTATATCGGTGATAGCAAATTAATTAAGCAGGTCAGGCATGGTGAGCAGGCTGACCTACAACACTAAAGATGTAAAATGAAATTTCGGCGATAGAGTTTTCCCTGACTCTTAACATAAATTGCTCGCCACCGCTGTTGGCCAATACCCCCCTTTCTTCACAGTAGCTCCAGTCAGGGACCTCATATGCTCATCTGAGAGAGAATCAGACAGCAGGAATCAGGAGGAAGGCGCCAACTCGTTGTGCTGTGCTGACTGTCTATCAGTGTATGAAAAAGGCTTCGAAAGGGGGACTCCGTTCCTCTTTTCCCCTGCATGCCCTCGGCATGGCACTGTTAGATCAAACATCACGGCGCATTGACGTACAGTTGCTACGTGCCTAACCTCCCTGATTTATATGTAAGGGGAGAATAACTCAAAGTGCTGTGTGAGACGATACAGCTTAACGATTAAGATCGCGAAAGTGGCCGGGTATCGGTTTGGAGCCTTCAGGGTCTTGGCATGGGAAAGTTGGATCCAACCGAACCTTGCTGTAACGGCTGGGCTGTCCGTAAAATGGTCGAAGCCTAACCTAGCATGTGGTTTGCTATTTTAAAAAATATAATTTGTATCAAATGTAGGTTCAATATGATCAAAGTGTTGACTCGCCTGGGTCAAAGGCTAAGGGGTCTTGAAAGTCTTGAGCTTGGTCGAGGTGGGAACCTCCGTCTTCTTCGAATTCTACTCGGATGATTGCACCGGAAACAAAAAGATAAGCAAACAAAATAAATAAACACAAAATCCACAATAAATGAATTCCAAAATTAATTAACCAAACCAGTACCAAAATGTAGGTTTTGAAATTACAAATTTTTGGGCACAAGTTTCATATATTTTGGAGTTATAATGAAAAAGATATGGATTTTTGAAACTTTATAACGAATTTTCAGTTAAAAGAAAAGCCAGAAAAACCACGCGCTGACACGTGGCCTAGGTGCACGGAATAGTGCGTGGACCGAGTCCACGCACGGGCGCCGTGAGTCCATGGAACAGTGACGTGTGGGCCCCATCTGTCAGCCACACGGGGGCACTGCGGATGGGGCCCACCTGTCAGCATCACGGGCGGCGCGGGTTAAGAGGGCGACGCGTTCGTTGAACACGTCGCCTCGTCTCCTCCGCCGCGTGGAGGAAACGAGGGGTGGGGGAGAGAAAGCGGCGGGGAGGGAGAGAGAGGGGAGGGGCAGAGAGAGAGCGTGCATGTCGACCGCGGTGCGAGAGGAGGGAGCGGGCGGCTCGGGTGGCACCGGGGCGAGGGAGGAGCCAGAGGTGGAGACGAGGGGCGGAGGCGACAGCGACGGCTCCGAGGAAGAAGAGGTGGGCGGAGGGAGGGCTTCGGCTCGTGGAGGGAGATGAAGAGAGAGGCGAGGCAGGGGAGAGAAGAAATGGGGGCAGGGTCAGCTTAAATAGCCGCGGGGGGAGAGAGAAGCGACGGAGGGGCGACGGGACATCTGCGCAGCGCAGTAGCGGAGGACCGGGCGAGAGCGCGCGGAGATGCGGGCGGCGCTACCAGCGGAGCGAAGAGGGGACGGAATAGCGGCGCGCGCGCGATGATGGAAGACAGGCAGCGGCAGCAATGAAAACGGCGGCGCGGCGCGCCCCCTCCGGCGCGAGCGGCGCTGACGCAGGTGGCGCTGCACCGGGTCCGAGGGAGTGGGAACGAAGCAGCGCGAGGAGCGGGTCGGGCCGGGGAAGACCGGGCCGAACGGGCCCGAAACCTAGGTAAGAAAAAAAAAATCGTTTTTTTAAAATTTGGAAAACCAAAATCCGAATGTTTGATTGAAATTTTTGAGGATGTTACACACACACATATATATATAATAATATAATTGACCAAGATAATATATAAACATATAATTTTTGTAAGTCAAGTAACCAGGATAAAATACTCAAAAGATAAGATAAGCTATCATATGAAAACAACATATTGCTCAGTTTTGAATGTCTATGATTGCTTTCAGATGTAGAGTTGCACAAGATGTAATCTTAGCCTTCTCGATACTTGCCAATATTCTTTATCAATAAAATGTGATAACAATAAATCAGACTTTTGAGCTCAAATAATGCTTCACCGGCATGTCAAGAAATAACTTATAAAACAACAGTTTTAAATTTTTAGTCATTCAACTAACAGTGTGCAGAAATGCTCCATTATCAGATTAGACAATTAGTAACCAGTTAAATAAAAAGTGAATAGAATCACTAATCTCAAATACTTGACAAAATAGCCAATCTACTATCAGTAAACCAGCAAACACAAATTATATCCAGTTTCCACTAAAAAAAAAATCAAAACTAGCTGCTTAGTATAAATTGACAATGAGAAGCAATTTAAATAGCTCATGTTTGGTATTGCTATCACATCAATTTCATAAAACGACAATTAGCCTCATCAAGCAATTACCAGAGCCCAACACAATACCAAGTCCCCCAGTGCTAGTCAAGACAGATTGAAATACAGCTAGCACAACACATTTAGCAAAGTAAACAATTCTGAAAAACAGAAACAACTCACGAAGGGATGGTAAGAACCACCAAGGATGCACTGGCCAAGTACACCTCAGAGCAAGAGAGGCCGGAGGCGCGCCAGGCTCGGGAAGAAGGCTCGCTGGGCTCGAGGAGGAGGCGGCGTCGAGGATGGTGGAGACAGGCTCGGGGAGGCGAGGAGGCGCGTTGGGCTCGGGGGAGGAGGGGCGCTTGGTTCAGGGAGGCGACGGCTCGTGCTCGGGGAGAAGGTAGTGGGCTCGAGGGATGAGGGAGTGGGAGATGCGGGCGCAAACCCTAGAGTCGCAAACCCTATAGTTCGAATATAAATAGGGTCAGTACATCACAGACGGTTCTAAAGTATAACCATTTGTGGTAAATACACATCACAAATGGTTTTAAAGTATAACCGTCTGTGGTAAATACACATCATAGACGATTTTAGAGTAGAACCGCCTGTGATAAATATACATCACAGACGGTTCCAATAAATAACCATCTGTGATAATAAACATTCTCATATACATAAATGCAAATTCATAATATTGATAAAAATGGCGAGGAATTATATCTGAATATTAGTAAAGCATTAGTTTGAGTTTAAAGTCTGATATGCAGTTGTCATATTTAAAAAGTGAAGAATATTTACAAAAATGGCGAGGAATTATATATGAATATCTGCTAAAACCGCTAATTTTACGACAAAGAGTTCAATTACACATGTGCAAAGAACTTGGCGTACTCATGCCTAATCCTACAGTCGTCACTACAGGAGACGACGCTCACCCATGCGTCACACCGCAGTCGGTGCTCGTGCACCAGTGGTCATCCTCCGACAGCGCCAACACCAAGCCCTGCGGCCCCGCCGTGTTCAATTTCACCTCTTGGACCACGTCCGCAGCGAGCCTCTCGCACCGCTTACACTCCCGGTTAGTCATCTTGGCCGTCTCGCACCCGCCGCCCGCTGGCTCACCTCGACCTGGCTGAGGAGGAGGCCAGCTTGCCCAACGTCGCACGCCTCATCGGCCGTGTAGAGGAGGAGGCCAAGCATGTATGCCGCGGCCTTGTGGCCGGCGACGACCGCCTGGTCGAGGCACACAAGGCCACGCTACATGTCCTAGTGTGCGAAGACGAGTGTGAGGCTGACGATAAAGCAGGCCTCCAGGTTGCCGGAGTCGGCCAGGTGGTTGACGACAGCGAGGTAGATCTCGTTGTCCAGCCATTTCATCGCCCCTCCCGCTCCAGCACCACGTGCCTCCCCACGACGCCCTCCTTGGACGCCCTGTACATGACCTTGCAACTGCAATATATACACACACACACGTACACAATTCAAGACGTTAGAATAATCTTATAATACAAGAATTACTCCATAAGAGAAAAATTAAAATGCCAAATACGTACGTTGCTCGTAGGCTGTAGAGGTCAACTTGTCATCTTTTCTTACTTTCATTTCTTCTTCTCATTGGTAGAAGAATATCATATCCCTACGATCAGGTGAGCACTTCACTATCTTTATGTGTAACTTCCGATCAAGATGTACTGAAGTATACTTCTGCTTTCTTCTGTTTTACGAAAGTTACACATCAAGACACTGAAGTAGTTATGTTGATTGTAATATGTGCTTCTCTATCGATCATCAGATCATGCATGTGCGCCCACTGTTATTTCTTCTGCAATCGTGGTTCTCATTACAGACGGTTTCAATAAATAACATTATGTGAATTTAGTAATATCACATACGATTCTTATTCAGAACCGTGTGTGATCTTCACATACGGTTTTCAACATGAACCGTCTGTGATATTTTATCTTCACATACGGTTTTTAGCGTAGCCAGTAACACAGACGATCGCTAAAACAAAACTGTCTGTGGTTGTATTTAATACTGACAGTTTTGGTCAACCGTCTGTGATGAGGTGTCCAGTATTAACCCTTTTACAGTAGTGATAAGAGAAGCAAAGCAAATTCCTCTAAGCTTCCTCTCTTTTCATTTCTGCCTTGCGACAATCGTTCTCGTTATAATAGGCCGGTCGGTGTGAGTCTGGTCGATGAGATAGTCTTGCGCGATAGTGTGAGGGTGGGGTCGACAGCAGCGGAACCAGAAATTTGGAAGAACCAGGGCATACTCTTAGCATTGAAAATATAGGGCCCTATGCGGCTCAACATTCAACATTACTCATTATCGAAAATAGGTTCAGGTTATTGAGTTTAACAAGTACTAACTAGGACACTATGATGCTCGTGTTGCTCGGTGTGGTAACGATGTGAAACATTTGCGTGTAAACATAGCACAAGTGCGAAACGGATGTGAACGTCGCCGTGCTTTGTGTAGCGCCTAGCCGCGAACGTACGCCATCCGGCTGCGTGGTGCCCGCTCGCCCTGTGGAGGCGGCTGGGACAGGGAGTCAAAGACACACAGACCTAGATAGGGTTGGATTCAAGACTTTGGTGGGCCATGGGCCTTGGAAGCAACGAAGCGTCCAAGCCGGGCCCATCTTGCCCGTGTGCAGCAGAGTTTTGTCGTCCTGCTGTGTCCTGCTCGCGTCATCCTTATTCCTACTACACCGACAAACTCCGAGGTACCCAGGGATGGGTATCTAGGTTCTCCCCACAGCTATCATAATTAGGGTTTCGAGCAGTAAAAAATACCAACCTATTCAGATTCCAACAGTGAGATATTATTTGTATTCGTATTCAAAAAATATCATGAAATATAAATTAAAATATGAAAAGAACAATATCCGCCCACTGTCTAATTTGCTACGAGATTCACACGTCAAGTTTCAAAACCCTAGGGTTGATCTAACATGGAAACCGCATCAATGGATTCGCTAGCCGATTGACGGCCGTGGGCCGATCGTGGTGGTGGGGGAAGCAACTCGCTCCTTTAGATTTAGGTGGCAAGGCATCAGTGGCACCGTTGATCGGGAAGAAGACAACATAACGTTTCTAGAAAAGGCGATGTCGGCGAACGTGAATTGTTGGCCAGCACATCAGTGCTCTTAGCTACTATTATGGGTCATGGGTCAGCTAAGGAGGAGGGGAGGAGGTACAAATCTCGATGCAGATTTCTTGTTATATATTTTCAAAAAAGGTATTTAAAATATAATGACATTAAGATATGTCTTTTTATGAAAAATCTATTAGTGTAATTTTCATGTGACAAATTAAGTATAAACACCTTTATTTGTTGTCAAAAGTCTAGAAGGTTCACTGTATGTCTTTAAAAAAGAAGGAAAATGAACGGGCCTGAGTGTTGCAGTTGCGGGGAGGTAAATAACGTAAAGCATCTTCCAACTTTCCAAGGGAGAGATGACGGGGATCGGTCTCAATCTGGAAGAGCTCTTGTGAACGATATAAAAGAAAAGAAAAAAAAAAGGAACATTTTGAAACGAAAGGTTTGCGTTTTGCTACAGACATGCGCGCACACACACGAGACCGACCGATCCAGTGCCGCGCGCGCGCATGTATGGCCTGTTGATTTGGATTTGTCAGTGCTAGCTAGCCTTCTTCTGCCCCTGTGCTTGTGCGCGTGTTTAGGTATCTTCAATAGTTTAAAATAGTTTTATCTCTAATATATACTATATTATCTATAAGAATAACATCTTCAATATATAGTCTCTAACATACTCTTCAATATTTATATTTTATAATTTCCCTTTGAAACGAGCTCACATGTCAACTAGAGTATATTAATGTATTATGTCTTATTTCATGTGCACGACAGTCATTTCAGGAAAAAGACAATATGTGCTCTATCTCTCTCTCTCCCCTCTCCTCCACGTAGGATTTTTTTAACGTGGTATAGCTAACAGACGACACTACATACACTATTGAAAATGCCCTTATATGGCCGGTTCTTGGATTGGGCACCATCACGTCGCCGTTCCGAAAAGCCTGCACCATCTTCGACCCGCCGCACAAGGACGGTAAGAAGCCACGGCAGCAGCCTAAGGGGGTGTTTGGGACGGTTTTGGCTTTGGTTTTTCGCCTAAAAAAGCCGAAACATGTCCCAAACAGGCGGCTTTTCACATCGTTTTTCTCGGAAGCCGAAAGCCGCGTTATACATGAAAAAGCCAAAAGTCGGAAACCGCCGTGGGGCAGCTTCTCGTGGCTTCCCACAGCCCCATTCCGGATTTACCCTTCAAGTTCACACATAATTACCTGCTTTGCCATCGCATAAAATCCACCTCCCATCCAAACCTTAGCCCTAATCCCTGCACCCAGGATCCCCTCCTCTTCTTCCTCCCGTGCGCGGCGCTTCCTCTCCCCCTTCCCCCCGAGCGATGTCGACACCCTTCCTCCTCCTCCCCCTCCCTCGACCCAGACCAAATCCCCCGCCGCCATCCTCCCTCCACCTCCCCCCCCACACCGGATATACTACCCCGCGCCACTGCCTCACTCTCTCCTCCTCCCTCGACGCCTCCGCCCGTGCCGCCGCCCGCCGCTGGCTCCTAGCACCTCCTCCCGCTCCGACCGGGCCCGAACGCCTCCTCCCTCTTCCCTCTTCCTCTCCTCCTCCGGCTCCCTCCTCTTCCCGCTGCCGCTGCCGTCCTCCTCCGCCGCCGCCAACAGCAGACCCAGCCGAAGACAAAAATCCTCCCGCTTTTTTATTTGTTTCATTTTTTCTTTTCTGTTGTAAATAAATTATTTATGTAATAATTGTTTGTTGCAATTATTTCTGTAATAATTGTTTGTTGTAATAATTATTTATTGCAATTATTCATGTAATAATTATTTATTGTTGATTGTCGTTAATTACATTAATTGTGGTCAATTTGACGTTAATTATCGTTAGTTGTCGTCAAATGTCATTAGTTATCGTCACTTGTCGTTCATTACCGTTAGTTGTCGTTAAATGATGTTAATTAGGCCCCCCAATTCGCAGTCATGGAAAGATTGCACGTTGTTAATCGTCATTTATCGTTAATTATCGTTAGTTGTCGTAAAATGCCTCGGGGCATTTTAGATATTTCTCATCTCAGAAACTGCAGTCAGCCTACCTAAAAGTCAGATAACAAAATACCAAACCTTTTCAGCCCTGTAGCGCAGCCGGAAGCCACTTTTCAGGAAAGTCACAGTCGTGCCAAACAGTCCCTAAGGGTTTGTTTGGCATGGTTGTGGCTTTTCTGAAAAGCGATTTTCAGCTGGGATGTAAGGCTAAACGATTGAGCTTGAGAGATTTGATGTTTGACTGTTTGACTTTTAGGTAGGCTAGCTGTAACTTCTGAGATGGGGAATATCTGAAATGCCCCTTAGGCAAGTAATAGCTTGTTTGATGTTATTTAATGACAATTAACGTAATTGATGGCAAGTAATGACAGTTAATAACAATTAATGATAATTAACGACAACTAACGCAATTGAGGAGGAAGTCGGCGTCGGGGAGAGGCACTGCATCCAAGGAGGAGGAGGACCACAGTGGCGCGGGCCAGCGGAGAAGGAAGGAGACGAAGGTGAGGTGGGCAGCGGCGCAGGCTGGCGGAGTCACTGAGGGAGGAGAAGGGTGCTGCTGGAGGAGGATGAGTGGGCACCGAAGAGGTGGGAGAGGAGGGAGGGAGGCAGCGCCGGGGCGGGAGGAGGAGGGTGGGTGGCGGAGCTGGCGAGGTAGTAGAGCGGGCGCGGGAGGGAGCAGCGGGCTCGAGGGGGAAGAAGGAGAGGTGCCCGGCTAGGGTTTCGGTAGGCGAAGGGGCAGAGGGGGTTTGTGCGGTAACAAAAGCGGGTAATTACCCTCAACTTTGAGGGTACAATCGGAACGGAGACTGTGGGAAGCGGCGGGAAGCTACCCCTCGGCGGCTTCTGGCTTCGAGAAAAACCACAAAAAGACGTCTGTTTAGAATCTGTCGGGCCCACTGTGCTGAGGTGGCGGCTCAGACTCTCGTGCCAAGTCGACACGACTCATGAACAGTGTGGGTCGTGCCGTACCTAGGCTGGGCCCACATTGTCGTGCCTCGTGCCGGCCCAGTAGGACTGGCCCATCTAGCCAGCACTAATGCTGGCTCTAGAAGAAGCTGCAGCCCAAAAAAATGGCGTGTTTGCCAAATTAGTTTGAACTCTTGCGAGCATCAAATATTTTAAGAGCGGTTTCTAGAAGATACCAGGAGGCAGGGTAGACAATTCTAGAGATAGCTATAGTAACTCTTAGGCTTTGTTTGGGAGATCCATTTTGCGCCCGGATCCACGTGGATGGCCGGGAATTTGAACTAAAACCCCGGTCCGGGATTATGGCTCGACCAAAGAAGGTGTTAGGGGTTGTTTGGATCTCAAGTTTTATCAAAACTAATTTTGGTTAAACACGATTAAGGGTATAGCAACCTAAAACCATGTTCGGTATGAGAGGATAAAACCAACATAACAAAATTGGGTTTTCCCTAAAACTAAACAAAATCGAGTTTTGTGATTTTTTTACTTCTACCTGTTTTTAAGAAACATATATTATGAATCCATGTTTTCAACGGCTCAACAACATCCCATTTTTTCAGCCACGTACTGCGTGGCGTTACGAAATGACCATGCACCAAACAACACCGCGAGCCGTACACGATCCCTGATCCCGAGAGGTTGCAATATCAAATTTCTAACAGTGACTTAGAGTGGGGACCCATGAAATAATAGCAGAGAGATAGTAGATGTAAGACACGGATTTCGTAAATCCTAATCCTCTGTGAAACACTGTGCTACTCCCTGGATCAGTAGGTAGCACTCATAGGTACATTACTGATTCATCTCATACGTGCGTGAAATAAAACCAACACATATATTACAGACAACAAAGTAACATAGACCACGTCGGATCAGGTTTTACAGCAGGGCCGTCAGGCCAAATATATTACATCACAAAAGCTCATGGCTACAGCGGAAGCAAAAGGGGATGGGGCTTGTCTCTCCACAGGCGGCGACCGGGCTGTCTTGTGTACGACCAATATTATCCAAGGGCTTGGGTAATATTGGTTATACGCAAGCACCGATAAGTCTACTAGACTGAGGGAAGACCTATACTACAGAGCTACACTACTCTTCATCACATCCTGGTCCATCAGCTTCGGGATCCCCATAATAGGCGTAGTCTCCCCAGTCCAAATCATCTGGAGGGTTTGGGAAGAGCGAGGGTGAGCACAACTACCATGCTCGCGAGCCAACACAACAGATGCAATAATATACATCCACAGCTTAACAAGGATGGCTCAGGTTCTTTTATTTGCGTAGAGCAACATTTATAAATATAAATATTAGAAAGTCCTATCACTTAGCATTTTTAACCAAATTGCATTTTTAAAGAGATTAATTGTGCAATAATTAATAACAGCAGATGTTCCCTCCGTCGGAAACTCTGTCTCTTGCTTCTTTTTTATGGTGGTCATACCCACCTATTACCAACACTTAGTAAGAATACACAGGGAAATCCAAATCAAGGGCTAGGTGAGCCCTGCATATTTTTCAACCCACCCACAAAAGTTTTGAAATAGAACTATATCTTGTAAGTTCATATGCCCGCCTGTGACCGTGGGCACGGTTGTTCGAACAATTTTATTCTCTGCAGAGATTGTACATCTTTACCCACAAGAGATAATCGTCTTGATCTATACACATGTTACCTTTGACACGTGAATCAAGGGGAGATTATCACAAGGCCTTTACAAGACATCCCTCGGTATTTGCTACCCCCGCTAAGGTTTCACCTGAGTAGGGTCTCGGTTACTGGGACCCGACAACCACTTACCTAGACCCCCTCTTGCACCATACAACTTACGCCTAGGGTCCCGCAAGTCGCATACCCCAACCCGTAGCCTCGTGGGCTCACGGTGAAGGGGAGTCCCCCAATGGTGCAGCGCGTACCGGTGGTCACCAATAAGTGGTTGTACTGTTTTACAATAGGAGGTCATCACAGGATCAAGTCCTTAATATCATCTGTGCGGTTCTTACCACATACCCATCACAAAAATGTCCTGGGATACATTAGTACCTACCCATATACCCTCCAGCTTACCATCCGCCCAGATGGGTATTAGCAAGTTTTTATAGTTTTGGAGAAGTGTAAAACAAATTATCACAACCAAATCAGTCACTCTCCCCAATGATTGCCCAAAACAATTGTTATGATTTAAGGATGATGATTTGGGGTAGGTAATACCCCGGTACTTAAACAAGTCTAGCATGGCGTTTAAGTACGACTTATAACTAGTAGGTTATCATATATTTACTAGGGTGGCAAGGGTTTTTGGGAGTTCAATTACGAAGGACATGGAGTAATAATTATTTTAATAATCAAGTAGGTATTTAGCTACCTTAGAGTGTTTGACATACATTTACATAGAAATTAAAGCATGCAATTTGATATTTTAAAAGAATATAATTTACGTAAAATGTAGGATCAATATGATCAAAGTTTTGACTCGCCTTGGTTATAGGCAGGAGGGTCTAGGTTTTCTCGAGTTTGTCCGAGGTGGAGATCTTCAGCGTCTTCGAACCCTAATCGGACGGATGTACCGGAAAAAGACACAATAGAAAAAGAGAACAAATAAATACAAATCACCAAGCAAATGAACTCCAATTTAAACAAGACCAGTGCCATTAGCAAGATCTTGATTTTAGAATATTTTAAGAAAAAATTCATAATTTTTGGAGCTATAATGAGGAAGTTATGGATTTTTGAAGCTTTTAACATGATTTTCAATTGGATGGAAAATCAGTAAAGGCTGATTAATCTGGAGTTGACACGTGTTGGCCTTGCATAGGGGTGTTGGTCTACGGGTACTGTTACGTGGACCGAAGGCCAACACGCATAGTCTCGGTCCACAGGTGTACCAGTCCATAGAATAGTACTCGGACCCACATGTCAGTCTCAGCAGAAGGAAACTTCAGTTAACTCCCGGGCGTTCCTGTGCATTCGGGCCTGCGTGTCGGTGAAACCACGTGGTGCTTAGCGTTGGTTAATCCGAGATTAGCCCTTGACACGCACAGTAATTGCCGACAAAATTCGTTCGACAACGAGCGACCGAGGGAGAGAGCCGGGGCGGCGCGGCTCGTCACCGACAGAGGGAGGGGCGGCAGCACCAGGGGTTACCCAAAATGGGTTCCCCTCGCTGAGGCGGTCCCAGTGGTGGTGGCGGCGGCACCGGGGTTTGACCGGAGCGGCGGCGCGGCCATGGGAGGCGGCGGCGGGAGCTCGACCGGAGGTGGCGGGGCGGTTGGGTGCAGCAAACCCAAGAAACGGGGGAGCACGGTGTAGGTGGAGACCTCTGTAGCTTACCTAGCCGACAATGGCGGCTAGGGCTAGTCGGCTGAGGGAGATCGGCGGCGAGGGAGAAGCTGGCCGGAAGCGAGGAAGATGGGCTCGATCTGGCGCTGCGGTGGTCCGGAGGCGGCGGGGCTGGAGTGGAAGGCTCCTGGGTGATGGTGGCGCGTGGTGACGGGGGTGGTGGTGCCGGGAGATCACCGGAGGGGGAGATCGGCGGCGGAGGCGGATCGACCAATTGGAGAGCTTCGGCAACTTGCGGTGGGACTTACCTAGAAGCAAAGGGGGTGGAGCGGGGAGGTGGAAGGAGGCGCCCAGGGTCCTTTATAGGTGGCGGAAGGGAGGGGTAGGCGCTGGAAGGGCTCGGCATGGGCTCTTGTGCGCACGGAGGGGCAGGTGAGGGACGGCATGGGCGGCGACGACTCCGGAGGCTTCTGCTGACGCAAGGCGGGCGACGATAGGCAGGAGTTGACGTGCGCAATCGAGCTTGGACCGGACGGAGGGAGGGGCACTGCACGGTGGCGTCGTTTGGACCGGGCGGAGAGAGTCTCGGGGTGCAGCGGCATGGCACGGGATGGCGGTAGCAGGAGTCGGTGGTGCTGAGTCGATCAGAGGAGAGGGGATGGGAGCAGCGGGAGCCGGTGGTGGCAGTGCCTGCGTCGACTGAGCACGGGAGAGAGAGAGCAGGTGGGAGCCGACGCCGTCGAGAGAGAGAGAGAGAGAGGAGAAGAAGGATCGGGAGAGAGAATCGGTGCTGGGCCGAGCTGGTTTGGGGGGGGAGAAAGAGCAGCAGGCTCGGGCTGGGCCAGAGGGGAGGGAGTGAGCGGGTCGAGGCCGAAGTGGGCCAAGGGAGGAGGATTTTGGGTGTCGGCCGAGCCCAGGAAAGGGAGAGGAGGAAATAAAAACTGCAGCGGCTCCAAAACCGAAAAGGAGGCAGAAGATTTGAATTCGAAAATTCGAAAACGCGGGAAGGTTTGAAACACAAACCCGAGCTAAAAGAAGTTTGAATTTTTTTTCAAAAATACTGCAAATTGTAAATACGAATTGAGTACAAAAAATAAATAGTAAATACTATTCATCATTCGAAAACGGGTGTGTTACAGTAGAGAAACTACAGTCTTGTGGATGGATATTTAGGGAAAATTATACGAGTTCAATTTGGTACAGCTACTGGGTTGGTTATGTATAAACCAAATTTGGGATCTGTCCTCAAGACACGTACGGGCTAGTAACGGTCTAGAGATTGAGATGGGTCGACTAGCTATTGGTAGTATCACATCGTGTCAACCTAATGAGGAAAGATAGGCTAACGTTCATAGCTATTGGTAGTATATATCCATCCATCCCTGGTCACGTAATAGGTCTATTCAGTCTTCTGACCCCTTGTGGTGATAGAGAAGGAAAGACGAGATTCATAGCGAAGAAAATTTACTTTGCCGAGTGCCGCTGATCCGCACTCCTGCAACCGCTTTATCCCTTAAACCGCGCCCGGCCTCTCTTTCTCTCATTTCTCTCCTCTCACCTCTCTCTCTCACCATGCCCGCCTTATCATCGCCTCCCGCGCCTCCGCCCGACCACCGCCTCCCGCCTCCGCCCTCGCCTCCCCCCCACGCCCTCCCGCCCCTCCCGTTCGCCTCCCGCCCTCCCCCCCCCCGCCCTGTCCCGCCTCTCGCGCCCGCCGCCCGTCGCCTCCCGCCCATGCCCGCCCGTCCCGCCTCCCAGCGCCCTCCCAGCGCCCCCGCCCGGTGTCCGCCTCCCGCGCCGGCTGCGTTCGCCTCCTCGGCTCCCTAGGGTTCCCCGGCATGGCCGGTTCCCTCTGCGGCGAGCTCACGGATCCCGACTGCCATGGTGGTGAGCTCCTCCTCCTTCCCATTGGATCTTCGAGACAATGGAACATGGCCATGCAAAGTCAAACAATGGAACATGGCCATGCAAATCTACTTGCATGGCAAAGACATGGTCAATAAGTAATCAAGTAGGGTTGTAAACAAGAGCTTAACAGCTTGCTTGGATCAATAGATAATGCAATGTCTAGTTATCCGAGAAATCCAAAGAGTCTTTCGGTCCATTGGTCCGCACTGCATAAAACGTGAGGTGTAGTTATCGCAAAACGGATGATAAAATACTTTGATGTCGAGCATTTAATCGCTCCTCCTTTCGCTTGGATCACAATGTGCCAATAATGTTTGATGAGCTTGCTTGGATTTGATCGCGTGATCGCTTAGAGTGGACTTATTGGCCTTTGCGGGTTATTTTGCTTGGTTTTGAATGCTTACAGGATGTAATCTCTTCGCTCAAATTGATACATTTTGGCTCAATTAATAAGGCCTCGATAATTCTAGAAGCGTGTTGCACCCTTTAATCCAACAAGCCATTCCGCACTTCGCACCGGCCGCCACCCCGTCGGTGGGCGAGGACGACAGCGGTGGGCCCGCACATAGGAGGGGTGGCACTTCCTTTGACTCGTCGGACCACGGGAGGCGGCGACATCGGCAAAGATGGGTTCCACTTGCACCGCCTCGCTCTACTCGTCGGAGTCTACTTGCGCGGGCCCTCGCGGCCTCCCGGCCGATCCCACTTCACCGGCGCACGGTGATTCGACCCAATGCGACAAGTAAGTATTATTTCACTACTATTTCATATGACATGTTGAAAATCGAATTGAGACTAACAATTCTTCTTAATGACTCTTGCAAGAATCGAAGTTGTGTCCGAACGGCCGCACATCAATGCCACCACGGGCCTTCGATTCGGCAAAGACTACCGGCATGGTCACCTACGCCTCGGTGACTTCGCGCTACGGACGTGGGACCACTTCTACGCCGCCGAGGACAAATGAGTTCGGCACCGCTGCGGCGCGGATCAAGGCCGAGTTCGGGTGAGTCTTCATCGCACTAAATTGGTCAATACTACGCATTCATTGGTCGTTCTTGAAATAATGAAACGATACATGATGTCTCAGATGCGTGACTTCTTCAAAGCGACGAAGGGTTTGAGGACCGGCGGCGAGAGTGCAGACAAGGTCTCAGAGGTCCCGACTCTCGGACTGCACCACGAGACGCGGCTCCGGTGCATCATCAACTACAGCCACGACGCCCTTGGTCGGTGGTGAGGAAGGCCGATGCCGTGACCGGGACGCCACTAAGGAGCAAGACCTCTCGGTAAGTACGAAACATTAATACCGACTCCTTCCATGAAGAATAGGTAGGCTTTATTTCATCTTCCGATATATCAATAACTTGATGGCATGCAAGAATGTCCCGATTGGTGCGCCAGCACCGCCTCTTTGGGAGGCCATTGTGGATGTGTGGCTCTCGGAGGAGTGGGCGGAGAAGCACAACATCCGCCGGATCGCCGCTGCAGATGGGTGGGCGCCACACCACCAAGGCAACCGAGCCTCAGCGTCACGCCCTGCACATGGGTAATCTTCTTTGTGTTTTCATCTTTATTTATTTATTCTAACACTCAATTCTCATTACTTGTAATCATCTTTGTGTTTTCCTCGCGGCCCCAGCGCACTCAAGGCCGTGAATGCAACGAGTTCATGGCGACGCCCGCACACAAGGGCAAGGCGACGGCCCCGGTCACCTACAACCCGGCGGACGGCCCGAGGCGTACCTCAACGCGAGCGCCCACACCAAGCTTAGCGAGTACACCTCGGCGGCCCGCGAGCGCCATGGGAGGACTTCGATCCGCCACCCACTCGGACACAGACCGATGAGGTGGGAGGAGGCAAGCAAGACGCCGTCTCGGATGGCAGACAAGACACGACTCCGCTGCTCCCACCTCGCCGAGATTCGAGCAAGGAGCACGAGCTCCTCCCTCCCATACGCCTCGGCAAAGCAGAGCTCACACAGCAGCAGATGGCGGAACCTGTGTTAGTACTGCTTTATTAAATCTGCTCATTGCTTTTACACATCTACCTTGCCTTTGCATTGTTTAAACATTGCGGGTGGAATGTTGCAGCCGACTTCATGGAGGTTGGAGGCCCAAAGAGCGGCCCAGGGAGGCCCACCTACCGGAGGTGGAGGCCCACCTACCGGAGATGGAGGTCAGACAAGCCCGGAGGGCGGCCGAGGCGAGGTCGCAGGACATGTTCACTTCATGGCGAGCCTTCAGCCTTGCCAGTGTGGTCGGCCCGGTCCGCCGCCGCCCGATTGTGGCTCCTCCTCCTCCTGTAGGGACTCCGGTGAGTATATATGGTTGTTTATTCCTTTAGCTTGTGCGCCCTCCTGTAGATACTCATGAATTCGCTTCTCCTTTGTGCACCACGCCATGGTTCAACCCGACTCCTCAAGGTGGCCCTTCTTCACAAAGCCAGTGGCCAACCTGCCCTCCTCAAGGTGGCGCTCACACTGGGTGGGGAGGTCGATGAGGTACCGCTTATTTGTTTCTTTTCATGTTGCATGGACTTGTATTAGACTTAGCCTTATGTTGGACTACTACTAGAGACATATATATTGTGATGGATATTGTCATGGATGATGCGAATGTATGTGATGGATTATGGACAATGGATTTGTATGTGATGTATTATGGATGGTGGATGTGTATGTGATGGGTTATGGATGTGTATGTGATGGAATATGGATTTGTATGTGATGTATTATGGATGGTGGATGTGTATGTGATGGGTTATGGATGTGTATGTGATGGAATATGTGTTTGTGTATGTGATTTCTTTGTTTGTGCCGATGGAAAGCAAAACCAAAAAAATAGCATTTTTCCCTCTTTGCGAGTGCCACACTCGGCAAAGAGGACTTTGCCGAAAGTGTTAGTACATGACACTCGGCAAAGCCGAAAATCGAAACCAGATTTCCAAATTTGTCGAGTCGAGTGTCATGACATTTCGGCAAAGTCGGGAATCGAAACCAGATTCCCACTTTGCCGAAAGTGCCATAGCGATGGCACTCGCAATATGTTTTTAAAAAAACAAAAATTTCCCGTAGATTAATGGGAGACTTCTCATTTTAGAAATAGAGAAGAGTAAGGCCAGAAGATATATCCAGCTTTATGTCCCTAACTACACGCGTGGTCAGATCCACTAGTGCTCTAATACTACTTGTGACGCCCGTGTGCTATCATCATTTTGGTAACAGCATGATCGTTAGGGTCATTACTCGAAAAAGTATGATTTTATCGGGTAATAATCTTTAAGCTGGTGTCGTTAGCAAAGAGATAATCGTACGGGCGGCGCCACAACACAATCATCACAAGCAGATATATACAAACCAGCAGTATCATTTATTTAAACAAAGCAAAGGGATACACAGGGATGCTGCATGCGACAACTGACCCGGACAAGGACAGTCATGTACATAACATCCATATATTGAAAGACAACTGAGAATGCATTAAGCATGAACTTGTTCAAGCAAGCCTAACAACGACATGAAAGGTAAAACTATTCTGCTCATGGAGCAGAAGACACAGGACACGAGCGAATACTAGGACCCCATACCATACCAGGGGTAATATATCCAGATAAGGGATCGATAGACATGCACGTAGCAGGCCAAGCATGCATGCACTTAGCCTCCTTACATGGGAGGGAAAGAATTAGTGCGAGGATCGGGCCAGGAGAAGCCTGCGCCCAGGTTGGAAAGCTGCATCATGTCGCCCCCGGCTCTGTTGCCGGCACCGCTGCCACCGGCGGCGAAGCCGCTGTAGACCACGGCGCCGAGGTCCCCTCCGTTCCTGGCCACGTCCATGAGCCAGCGCTGCTGGTTCGGCGCCTGATCCATCGCCGGCGCCTTCAGGTGCATGTCGCCGGCGGCGTAGGGCCCCAGAGGCAGGGACAACGTCGCCGGCAACAGCGTCAGCCCCGGCGGCGACGCAGGGAGGGCCTGCCCGCGGAGATGCTCGATGCGGCCCTGGACGCTCTTGAGGCTCATCTCCACCATCCAGCCGAGGCTGGTTAGTTCCTCGATGGTGAGGCCCGTGAGGCCCGGGCGGCGGCCGAGGATGGCGTCGTGCATGAGGAGCTTGGTCTCGCGCTCGCGGTTTTCGCGGTCTGACTTGTGCAGCTGCTCCCGGAGCTTGGTGATGCGCTGCCGGAGGAAGCCCTCCTGGGTCATCATCTTCTTGCACTGCTCCAACTCCGGCATGGCCTTGAAGCGTTCGAGGATGCTCCTCGCCGCGGGGACGGACGGCCACACCTCCGGCTGCGCCTCGCCCTCGCCGTACACCACCACGCACGCCTTGACGTCGCAGAGCGTGGACAGCTCTTGCGCCTTCTTCATCAGGCCCTTGCGGCGCTTCTTGAACGTCGCGCGCCGGGTCGAGTCGTTGGCGATCCGCAGGAGGTTAACCTTCTTGCGAGCCATTGCCTCGAGCGGATATGCCGCAAGAGGCTCGCTACAGATCAAATCGAAGGGAAATGGCTGCTTCGGTGCGAGCTTGGTGAAAGCAATGGAGGGGCCGGGGGTTTATAGTGGAGGATCAGCGTAGATGAGCAGATTGCAGCGTGCAAAGAAACGTGATATGGAAAGGGATTACTGTTACAGATATGCATCGAAGAGATAAGAGTGAATCACTGCTTGTTAATGTTTAGCTAGTTACCAAATTCGATCTCAAGCCGTTAATTGTGTCCATCTACGCGCCTTCGAAAAGGAAAGAAAAAAGCTGTGTCCATCTTGAACTTTCACGTACTGTCTATACTATACGTCCATAAGCAGTCTACCTAGATGAATGATCACAAAACAAATCTTTTTTCTATACACAAATGGTCATAATCAAGGTAAAAATAAGATTTAGTTAATCAAGATTTATGAAATTTGTTCAGGATTATAGGGGCAAAAAAAAGCAGATGACTCTATAAGTTATGGAAGTCTCCTTGCAAGATGCCTGACTTTATTACAAAGGATATGCTAGCTTTTAGATGTATATTTCCAAATTTGCTTGCAGGTTTTCACTAATCTTACGGCATGCTTAGGTGTTGCATTTTTTTTTTGAAGTTTCGGAAGAATACCATGGTTTTAAATAATACTATTGTTTTAGAAACCATAGGTGTTTGAATGTAACAAACATTGTGGCTTTGAAAACCATAGTATCTCTAAAACTATGGGTTTTTGTAACATCCTGTTTTCGCATTAGGGTTTCAAAATCAAAAATTTGGTTTTTCAAATCTTCAGATCTGGCAAAAGCAAAAGCATTGGAGTGCTACCTTGGTTCACGTAAAGCCGCCCCTCTCCCCCTATCACTGCGCTTGCCCCTTTCCCCCTTCTGCCGCCGACAGCCGCACCGCCCTCGCCTTGTCTCCATCGCCGCGCCTGCTCCTTTCCCCTTTCACCGCCGACCGCAGCAGCTCGCCTCCGCCCGGTCACTTCACCGCGCCTCCTCCCCAATCCCCCTCCTCTGCGCCAGTCGCCCACTGCCCCCCCCCCACCGTCCTGTCCCCATCACCGCCTCGGGACCCCAAGCCCCTCTCCTCGCCTCCGCCGGCTATAAAAGCCGGACCACCTCCTTCTTCCTCCCCCTCCACCCCTTCACCTCCTCCAGCTCCGGTGCCGTCGCTTCGCTTCTCGAAGCCATCACCGCCTCGGTCCCCGTCGCCTCTTCCACCTCCGGCCTCCGCCCCAGCGCCCCCTTTCTCCTCCAGCTCCGGCCGCCCCAGCGCCCCCTTTCTCCTCCAGCTCCGGCCGCTCCAGCTCCCCCCGCCGCTCCCTTCCTCTGCCGCCTCCGGCCGCCGTCCCCTCGCCTCTCCCTCTTTCTCCCCATCGCTCCCTCTCCCTCTCTCTCTCCCGGGCGAGGAGAACGCGAGGCGTCGCGCTCTGCGCGACGCCGTCGCGTTATGAACGCCCGCCGCCGCCGCTGACAGGTGGGCCCGCCTTGCTAGTGCCGCTGACAAGTGGGCCCCCGGTGCTGTTCTGAGGACCCGTGGACCGCCCGTGCGCGTGGACTCGGTCCACGAGCACAGTGCCCGTGGACCGCGCTCCGTACGTGCCACGTGTCAGCACGGAAGTTTTTTCGACTTTCTGATTTTGTTTTCAATTAAAAATTCATTTGAAAAGCTTCCAAAATTTATATCTTTTTATGTATAACTCCAAAAATTATGAAACCAGTTTCTAAAAATTTCTAAAATCAAGATTTTGCTAATGTCACTGGTCTTGTTCATTTTGGAGTTTATTTATTATGAGTTTGGTATTTATTTGCTCTCTTTGTTGTTGTGTCTTTTTCCGGTACTTTCGTCCGATTAGGGTTCGAAGACGCCAGAGACCTCCACTTCGATCAAGCTCAAGAATACCAAGACCCCGCTGCCTTTAACCAAGGTGAGTCAATACTTTGATCATTCTGAGCCTACATTTTATGCTAACTATGTTTATTTAAAATATCAAAGTTGCATGCTTTACTTTTGTAATCAAATGTATGTTAAAGCTTAAGGTAGTTAAATACTCATTTGCTGATTAATTACTTATTAAGCCATCCTTTAATAATTGAATCCAGTATTCTTTGTCACCCTAGTAAATATATGGTAAATACTAGTATAGGTTGTACTTAAGCGACATGCTAGTCTTACTTAAGTACCGGGACAATAAATGTCCCGATCATCATCCTTTAAACATGAAAAAAAATAATTTTGGGCAGTCATTGGATGTAGATGACTGATGTGTTGCGTTAATTGGATTTCCTTCCCAAAACCCTAAAACAACTTGCTAGTACCCCATCTGGACGGATGGAAAGAGTGGTGGGTGCGGACGTAGCACGAGCATGGTTGGTATGTGGTATGAACTGTCCAGATGAATTAAGAACTTAATCTTGTCATGACCTCTTGTGTAAAACAAGTACAACCGCAAGTCTGCAAAGTGCTACTTGGCTTAGTAAAAGTATTGAACCCTGAATGTCATCCCACAACTGGTGTTTAGAAGTGTGCAAGCGGCAGGACGTATGCTAGCTTGAATGGGATACCGGAAACGGTGAAGTTATCAGCTGCGCTAGTCGTTGTGGCCGGGGCCAGCTGCGCTAGTCGTTGTGGTAAGCATCACGTATAACTTATGGAATTGGCCATAGGGGTGAGATGACAGAAGGGGCAAGGTAGTTTGAAACGTTACTGTGACGATCGCTCAACTACATGACTAAGGAATCATGTAGGGTAACGAGTATGATTATCTCTTGTGGGTACAGTGTATAACCTCTGCGAGTCTAAACTGTTTAAATGTAGCGCCCTTCGGTCAAAGGCGCATATGGGAACTTAACCTGAGTTAGCTCTATTTCAAAAACCTTTGTGGGTGGAATGAAAATATGGTGGGCTCATCCAGCCCTTGTTTTGGATTTTTCCTAGGTAGCCTTACCCAATGTTGATAATCGGTGGATGTAACCGCTGTCAAAATTAAGCATGAGGTGGAGGTAACCTCTACTGTTAATTATTATTACACAAATACTCTCTTTAATGAAAATACAATTTGTTTAAAATGCTAAGTCATAGGGATTTGTACTTATGATAATTGAAAATGTTGCTTTAGCAAATAAAAGAACCTGAGCCATCCTTGTTAAGTCTTGCATGTATACTATTGCATTCTGTGTGTTGGCTCGCGAGCACGGTAGTTGTGCTCATTCTCTCTCTTTCCCCAAACCCTCAAAAGCAGGAAATATTGGAGATTACGACTACTACGAGGAACCAGATGTCTGAAGACCCAGGAATTCTTGAAGCTTAGTTTAGTCCTTAGTTATTCTAGTCTCACCCCAGTCTAGCTGACTCCGCTGGTACCTAGGTGTGTCCTATATTATCTGAGTTTTCGGGTAATATCGGATGTACACAGGTTTCCCCAGTCGCTTGCCTGTGGAGAGATGTGCCCTCACCCCCTTTTACTTCCGTTGTCGCTTCCGCTACTTTTATGATGTAATCATTTGGCATGTTCGGTCTTTATTGTAAAACTTGACCCGATGCGGTTTATGTAAACTCTGATGTGTTAAGTTAATGAATAGTATGGTTTTACGCCATGTATGAAATGATTCAGTGATATATCTGTGAGTGCTATCTACTGATCCAGGGAATAGCACAGTGTATTCGCAGAGAATTCGGGATTAGAAAATCCGGGTTCGACAGTTTTTCGGAGTTTGGGAAACTCCAACATGACCTCTTTTTTATAAACCGAAAAGACGCGTCTCTCTTCAAATCAGGAAAAAAAAATATTTCGTTGAGATTTTTTTCGCTGGGCAACGAAATGACCGAAATTTTGAAAGAATTTCGCTCAAACGGTTTGGATAAAATTTGAATTTAAAATATGTGCAAAAATTAACAAACTTGAGACGGATTCGATCAGTGGTCTCCACGAAAACAACTAGTGGACCTTGCCACTGGGCCGCCTTCGGTTTGTTTGTACTATACTGTTTTTTACTCATGTTGACCCTTCAAATTCAAACAAAAGGACAAATTGATTTTCTTTCAGACGGCACTGCAAGGACCGAAATTTTGCCAAAATTATGAACCCTGCTCCAAATTCGCACATCTCCTCTCGTGCACGAGGCATTCGTATTTCGTCCCCTTTTTGCCTGGCAAAAGCAAATCCGCGATCCCTAACAAACATAGTAATAAATTCACCTTTCGCAGTGCCATCCTCCTCTGCTATCAGGTCAGGACAGTAGAATCACTCCGGTTTGTTCCATGCTGACAATAGATGGAAGAAAGGGAAAAGGTATATGCCCGCTCATCCATTTTTGCCTTTGCCCCGTCGTCTTTGTGGCATCTTATTTTCGGACGGTAAATAGCGTTAATTATTTAATTCCTATTTTTGTTGTTTTTCAATTTATCGCTTGAATTTTAAAATTTTCGAGCTCTCTTTAAAAGCCCGTGTTTGTGTTTAAAACCTCCATCCGAATCCCAAACTCCAAATTCAATTAAAATTCACTTATTTTCATATTATGAACCCTCTCAAAATCTTGCCCCTTATTTTTGGGCAACCTCTCAATTTCGACCCACTCATTTTTCTCCCCTCCCTTTTTCTTCCCCATTTTCCTGGGCCAAATCTCCCGGCCGGCCCATCTTCTTTTCTCCCGCCGTCCCGGCCCACTCATATTCCGACTGACCCGCGTCGTCCGAACCGGCCCAGCCCACCTCAGCTTGACCTTTTTCCTCCCCCAGCCCGCATCGCTTTTTCTCTCACGGCCCGACTCAGCCGCGCCGACTCACCTCCCTCATCTCTCTCTCCCCTTATCCTCTCGCCAGTTCCTCTCTTTCTCCACCGCCGCCTCGGCCGCATCACCTACGCCGCTTCGTCTTCTCGCGCCCGTCGCCCCATCGTCTCCCACGTTCCCCTCTCTCTCCATCGCCGCTTCGCCTCCTTCCGCGTGCGCCGCCGCCGATTCCAACCCCGCCTCCTCTCGGCCCGGCCCACTAAAGCGCTGCCCCCACTGCGCGTCGCATCTCCACCAACTCCGCCATGCCTTGCCGCCTCCCTCCGTGACGACAGCCCCATCCTCGCGGCACGTCTCCGCTCGGTCCAAGCAGTGAAGCCCCGGTCCGAGCGGCGCGTCGTCCCCCGTCAACGCCTGCGGTGCCGTCCCATCGTCCTCCCGCATGGGCGCCCACTTCGCTCCATGGCCGCCCATACCATCGTCGCCATGCCTCCTCTGTCAGCCCCTTCACCGGCTCCCCTCATCCCGGCTATAAAAAGCCCAGACCCTCTGCCTTCTTCTCCACCCCGCTTCTCCCTTTTCTCCCCCTATCTTGAGTACCCCCCTATCTTGAGTTCTTCTCCCTCGTTGCCGACCGATTGGAGCCCCGCCTCGGGCTGGATCCTTGGAGATGGAGCACCCCTCGGTGACCCCAGTGCTCCCCGACCACGGCTGCAGCTCCCGGCCACCAAGGACCGCTGCCGCCGTGCACCTTCCCCGCGCCGCCCTCGGCTCCATCGCCGATCTCCCTCGGCATCCCCTCCCCTCCCCTCTAGTGGCTCAGTAAGCTCTCCATCCCCTGTCTAATACTCATGTTGGTGCTCCCCTCCCTCCGAATGTCGTGGACACCAAGCCCCTCAGCTCCCACCGCCGCCAGTTCCTCCTCGTCGCCGCTCCGGCCCCAGCTCCACCTCCTCTGCCCAGCATCTCGTCTTGGGTTGCCCTAATGCCCCTCTGGCCTCCCCTCACCACCGGTGGCCGTCGCCAAGCCCGAAGCTCGTTCCCCCTGCTTCCCCGGTCAGACCGACCACTTCGACCGGTCAAACCGGCCCTCACACCCCCCCTTCTCCCTCTCTGTGAGCCATCCCAACTCCCCTCTGCCTCCATAGTCGAGCCTCCCCCTTGCCCTGCCCTCTCGGCTGACTGCTCCTCTGATGATCCGAAAATAGACAACAGTAGTTTTGTTGAGTGTTGGCTGCCAGCATTTCTATCCTTATTGAGCATGAGTTCGATTGATGATTGATGAGTATTGATTCGCCAGAACATGTTGTCAGGAGGTGGAAATGATCTTCAGTGCTCAGTGATGATAACAGTAGTAGCGAATTGTGTATTAGCCTTTGAAACCTATGATTAGCATCTGCCATTTTGAAATTGTGTGTATGTTTTACATCTGGCATTTGACGTCTATGCTAATCTGGCAATTTGAAGTATCAGTGGCAATGTCGAAATCGTTAACAATGAATTTCTGTTGTGATTATTGTATGTGATCATAAATCATTTGTATGAAGTGATTAGAGTAATATGTCAATTTGAATCTTGAGTGTTTAATCTTGCCATTGAAATCTATGTGTGCACTCTGTCATTTGAAAATTTGTATTAATCTGGCAATTGTGAATTGGTTCATTAAGTCAATAGTTGTTTGGTCTAGCCATTGAAAGCTGTATGATTGTTGTGGCATTAGATTTAGTGCTGGCATTTGGAATTTTTGTCAATTACGTTTTTAAGTTGTAGAACTTGCGATCAATTGTGATTCATCTGTTTCAATTGTCAACGTTTGATTCGTAATTGCTTCCCAAGATCATAGCGGTAGCAATGAGGTTACCATCGATCCGTCAATTGAGAATTGATGCAATAAGGATAGTAGGATGTTTTGCTGGTAGTAAAATTGATTATTGATTAATTGTGTGTGATTACTGGTCATCAATATAAGTGTTTTGGCGGTAATTTAAATGATTGGTTGTGATCCTGATTATTAGGGATAGCTTTAATCTTCAGTAGCAGTATTGTTTATTGGATTTGTTAATCAATTGTTAGTTGCTGGTTAGTGTTTCGTCAGTAGATCAATGATTGTTGGAAGTAATGGTATTTGGTGAAAGCTGAAAGTATTGATTCGATAATAAATCGGTATGGTTTGGCAATGATTGGTGATCTGGCAATTGTATAGTTGGTAGTAGAATCTGTGTATAGTTGGTAGTAGGTTGTAGTAGTAAGTTGAGTAGCTAGATTTTGAACCGTTGAGTATTATTTGGCAGCTAAGATTGGTATTGAATTGCCATTGGATTATGTGTCGATCAGGTATCCTAGAATTGGTGTAGAACCTATAGTTAACTTGCCTTGTCGCTTGTAAAAGGATAGTCTTGTAGTCTTCCAAATCCGCAGTAGAGCATTCCGGCAAAAACTCCTTCGACCTTACCCCCCTTTGTATCCTCCATCCGGGCAGAAATTCTTTGTCATTCCTCCTTTCGCCCAATTGGACGTTTGGCTCTGTCAAACATTCCAGTGTTGCTCAAACCCTTCCCTCAAGCCGTCCTCCGCAATCTTTCTAAGACTCTTGTGTTTTATTGGTCTTTTGAATTCTTTGAATTTATTTGGTTTTTCAATCGTTATTGCGTAATTAGAAATCGAAGTCCAGAAGAATCGACGGCTCAAGCAGATCCAAGATTCAAGCAAAGACGCCGACCAACACTTCGAACCTCTGTCTAATCAGGCTTCGAGTAAGATCAAGGCCACGGTAAAATAGCCCAGGCGAGTCAAAACTTTGATCATATTAATCCTACATTTTATGCAAATTATATAAAAATATCAAATTGCATGCTTTAATTTCTATGCAAATGTATGTCAAACACCTTAAGGTAGTTAAATGCCTATTTGATGATTAAATAATAATTATACCATGTCCTTGATAATTGAACTCCCAAAAATCATTGTCACCCTAATAAATATATGGTAACATACTAGTTATAGGTCGTACTTAAACGTCATGCTAGACTTGTTTAAGTACCGGGGTATTACCTACCCCAAATCATCATCCTTTAAATCATAGCAATTGTATTTTGGGCAGTCATTGGGGAGAATGACCAAATTGGATGTGGTAATTTGTTTTATACCTCTCCAAAACTCTAAAAATTTGCTAATACCCATCTGGGCGGATGGTAAGCGGGAGGGTATACGGTTGGGTGTTAATGTAGCCCAGGATATTTTTTTGGATGGCATGTGGTAAAAACCACCCAGATGATCTTAAGGATTTAATCCTGTGATGACCTCCTATTGTAAAACAGTACAGCCACAAGTCTATAATAGTGTCGACCTGGCTAACTAATTGGTGTCCACCGGTACGAGCTGCACCATTGGAGGGACACCCCTTCACCGTGAGCCCACGAGGCTACGGGTTGGGGTATGTGTTGGACCGAAAAGGCTACTAGAGGGGGGTGAATAGGAGCACACTCACTATTTCAACCAAGATTAGATTCAATACAAATTTCACTCCAATAGCTATGGAAGCTATGAAGATCAATATACCAGTACAGCGGAAGACTAGTGTTGAATCCAATCTATACCCCGAAGCAAAACAACCAAAATCAACACGGGCTAAAATTCTAAGTGTTGGGCGGTCTGACCTCTGTGTTAATGGCGGTCGGACCGGTCACCTTGGGCGGTCGGACCTCCAGTCTGATGAACAGTAAAAATAGTCAAAAAAACGAAGTTGTAAATAGATGTAACTTTTGATCTACAACTCCAAACTTGATAAAACTTGGAACACACCTTCTCTAGGATGTCAGGAACCTATTCCAATCGAAGATCGTGAAGATCCTTGGAAAAGTTACAACATTTTTCCGTTTGAGAGGAGGATGGTTTAAAATCGAGTCAAAACGAAAACTAGATCCAAAAACTTGCTCGTGGGTGATTGATGATCCTAGATGTATTCCCACATGTCACAGCAAGCTAGATCACATGAAGAAATTAATCAAAAACTCACGAATCAAAGAAAGACTCAAAATCACCAAATAGAGAGAAGAAAGGCAAAGAGACACATCTTTGAGCAAACTTTCTTTGGATTGATTTGATAGGGTTTGGGTTTACAGCCACTCCATCAATGGAGGACAAAACTCACTCCAAGAGCACGAAATCAAATCAAAAGTCTCTAGAACCCTAACCTCCACTAATCCTCTCCCTAAGCCAAACTAGGGTTTCAACAATAATGAAAGGGTTGAAGGGGGTGCAGCCACCTCCCTCCTCTATTTATAGTGGAGACTTAGAACTTCTAGAAGTTTAACTTAAATGGGCTCCCGTTAAGGCCCAACACAAACGGGTCACACACGCACGCTTTACAAAGCGTCGTCTTCAACACCTCTTGACCTAAACCGCTTCTCTTTGCGTCGTCTTGCACCACGGATTGGCAAAAGGTCACCAAGGTGACATTTGGTAAGATTACCAAAATACCCCTTCCCAGTCCTTCTCCGAAGACCGAGTCCATCTGCGCGAAGCACTTCGCTCGCTCATGCGTGTAGGTTGATCAACGACTCTCTCCATGCTCGGCAAGTCTCTCCCATCCGGCCCCGCCAAAACTACCATGGCACTTGCACCGACTCCGCGCCGCTTGATCAAACCAACCGACCGAACCGCTCTGTTTCGGTCATCCTTGTCTATTCTCGCACCACACTTGAGTTCATTGACCTCACCCGGCATCGTCGATCGGTCTGGACCTCAGCTCTCCAAGCCTAGTCCCGATCATCCGCGCCGTTGACCACCAACCAACCTGCACAACAATAGACAAGTAAATCGAATCTGGGAACAAGTTCTTCACAACTTGACCCACGTTAGTCAAAACATGCATCATGCAACACATATGCACTGGAACTCATGACTTTGACCTAACCAACGAACAACGCCGCCACGAAGACCGGCGTTTAAGTGACAATCGGTCTGACCGCTCCTCAGGGCCGGTCGAACCGCCAGCCTTGCCGGTCGGACCGCTAGCTATAGGCCGGTCCGACCGCCCGAAAGGACTTAGCCGATTTTCAACCCCTGAAATTCCGAAACCTACTGGAAACTTTAAACCAATAGAACTTTTGACTGGAGACTCCAAAAAATTATGGAACCAAGAGCAATAGAATTCCCTCTCTTGCCTACACCCTCTATTTTTGGCCCAGCTCATTTTGACATATTTAGTCACAGCCGGTCCGACCGCCGCTCATGGCCGGTCCGACCGATTTGGGACCGGTCGGACCGCCATGCTATGGCCGGTCAGACCGCCTGTCACCTGACAGTTCTAAAACTTTGTCGAAAACACGTGAAACGACAAACCGTTAACATCATTGCTAATTGTCACATCATCCTTAGATCTGGAGCATATCCCCATGATATCCACAGTATGTGACTTGTGGAACCTAGGCGTAAGTCGTACGTCACAAGAGGGGGTTTGGGCGAGTGGTTGTCGGGTCCCACGGGAATGAAACCCCACTCAGGTGAAACCTTAGCGGGTGTGGCAAATATTGAGGGATGCCTTGTAAAGGCCTTGTAGTAATCTTCCCTTGATTCACATGTCTACGGAAACGTGTGTACATATCAAGCTGATTATTTCTTGTGGGTAAAGATATACAATCTCTACGGAGAATAAAAACTGTTCGAACAGCCGTGCCCACGGTCACGAGCGGGCATAGGAACTTACAAGATATAATTATGTTTCAAAAACTTTTATGGATGGGTTGGAAAATGTGCGGGGCTCACCTAGCCTTTGATTTGGATTTTTTCCCTGGATATTCTTACCCAGCGTTGGTAATAGGTGGGTATGACCACCAACAAAAATATAAGTATGAAGTTGGAGGTAGCCTCTACTTTTATTAATTATTGCACAATTAATCTCTTTAAAAATACAATTTGGTTAAAATGGTAAGTGATAGCATTTTCTAATATCTGTATTTATAAATGCTTCTTTACGCAAATAAAAGAACCCGAGCCATCCTTGTTACACCTTGCATGCATATTATAGCATATGTTGTGTTGGCTCGCGAGCACGGTAGTTGTGCTCATCCTCGCTCTTTCCCCGAACCCTCAGAAACAGAACCACGAGCCGCCATTGCAACAAGGATCCAGAAGTCTGAACACCCAGGAATCATTGAAGCGTAGTTTAGTCCTTAACTGTTCTAGTCTCACCCCAGTCTAGCTGACTCCGTCGGTTCTTTTGTGCCTCCTATATTGTCGGAGGTTTTTGGATAATATCGGGCGTACACGGGTTCCCCAGTCACTTGCATGCGGTAAGATGTGCACTCACCTCCTTGCTTCCGTTATTGCTTCCGCTATCTTTCGTAATGTCTTCATTTGGCCTGTTCGGCCTTTATTGTAAAAATTGGCCCGAAGGTCTATGTAAACTCTGATGTGTAAATTAATTAATGAAATGATTTTACGTTATGAATGGTTTGATTCAGCACTGTACTTGTGAAGTGTTATCTACTGATTCAGGGAATAGCACAGTAGTTTCACAGAGCAATCCAGAAGGAGAAATCCAGGTCCCAGTCTTCCAACGGACCATGACTTTGCTGCACCCGCCAATCTCTATCCTCTGTTTATTTGGCTAATTAGGTTCTAATCGATGCTTGGTTATAGACCTGATGCGCACATAAATTGAGGTCTCCGGATCTTTGATCGATGCTTTTCGTTCTACCGTTATCTGATGCACACACAGATTGAGGTCTGTTGATTTTTTTATGAGCAGATCCTATTGAAAACTAGGTGGATAATGAATTGGATAGGCATGCATTACAAGATTATTCTTTCCCTAATTTCGGAGTACTTGTAGATTAAGAACGGTCAATGGATCTTTTTTTCCGTTTGCAGTACCTACTGTATGTTACAGATTATGAACTCATAGCTACGATTTTTGATCATTTTATAATTTTTTCCTAGTTGGAAGATGACTGGATAAGATGATCATTATCTACCAGCTATTTCTTGAAAACAAAATACTGCAACATCCAAACACATCATGGTTTCTCTATATAAAAACCGTGATAATCACATACGGTAGTATTTCATGCCTGATGCAACGAAAATTGTGATGTTAAGATATTGCGGTTTTCAAATACTGTAACATCCAAACAGGCCCCTAGACGTTTGTTTATAAATGTCCATCCATTAATTTGTAACTAGGTTAAGAAAAACATCAATCAAGAACGTAAATAATCTCGTATTGCAGCGGATGAGCTGAATTTATTTATCATTTGGATACCCAAGATATCATATTAATCCGAATAATTAAACCGATTGATCCACCCATGAACGTTGCGTGACTAAAATTTACATAAATTTCTTCAATCTGATAATAATTAGCTGCCATTTTATCCTGAGATCATACGTTGCAACTTGCAACGACCCGGTGGATCACTGCTTGCATCCAGTAACGCGTTCACAGAAAATACGCAAACCAGTACAAAATGTATGCAGGATCGTGTGAAGATTCATCCCCCAGGCCAATGACCGTTTACAGAAAACAGTAACAGGAAAGACCGAGCTTGTAAACCATCCAGCTAGAACAGACCGAACTTTGTTGATCGGCTGGATTAGTTAAGTTCTTTAAATCGCTTATCCTGTATTTTATTCCATATTCTTTTTCTAGGAATCAGAGTTAAACACGGACAGTGTCGGATACGAATACGAATACGCAGTGGCGAATCCAGGATGAAAATAGAGGGGGAGCTCTACTGTTGAGGCTATAGCACAACATAAGCATACTAAAACTATATGTACTGATCTTTTACCATTGGAATATCAAATTCATACATAAATATGAAGATAACAAATTGAAAATGTACAATACAATAAATTTAGTACCTCACTAATGGATATGTGCCCCCAAATGTTCATAAAATGTGAGTACTAATCTGTAGATAAGAAATATCAAATTTAGTGATACAATATTAAATTATGAATATTCATAAATATTAAAAATGAAATGAAAACATACCACTAAGTTACCAAATCTGATTACGATGTAATTTCACTCTACGAGTTTTCATGTCTTGAAAGCGTTGAACGATTCTTTTATTATCAAGGCTTCTAAATATCTCCCGCTCAGTGTAGCACACCATCAAGTCAATGAGCCATTCATCTGATACCTTGTTGCGCAAATCTGTTTTAATAATCTTCATTGCCAAGAAAACTCTTTCAACTGACGCCGTTGCCACTGGAAGGATCAATGTGAGCTCGATGAGGCGATACACCAATGCGAAAGTTATATTTTTTCCGGTTTCAACCATCTTTTGAGCAACCTTTGCAAGATCACGGCATTCACGAAATTCAACATTTCTTCTAACATTGAGAATGAATGTTTGAAGCTGATTTCTTAACAACAAACAGTCAGGTATGGTGAAATCTGCGGTATAAATCTCAGCAAGGCGAACTAACTTTTGCACATCAAACTTAGAGAAGGAGCTGCTTGGATCAAGACAAGACATGCATGCCAATAATTCTGAAGAAACTTCATTGAAACGATGATCCATCTCTGTCATAATGGCATCAAGAGCAACATTGAAAATATCAATACGATAATAGTGAAGGAGAGTAACCTTATGCTTCCGACGTGCAGATTTACCCTTTACTCCGATGTGATCATCCATACTTGGCACATCAATCTCATTTGACTCACAAAAGCTTTTAACTGTGTTGAACAATAGCTCCCACCCATTGTCCCTCATGTCTTGCAAGCGCGTTTTCACATCCACAATCAAACTCATAGCTTCAATAATATCTTGATCCCTTCTTTGCAAAGAAAGTGATAACTCATGTGTAATGCTCAACATATCTATCAAGAAATGCATAATGAATACAAATTCAAAGCTCTCCATCTTTTGTATCAAACCTGCTGCTCCACCATAACCTGAAGGATATGCTGCATCTTTACATATAATCTCTAACACCGCAAGCACTGACTCCCACATGTGGTATATATGAAGCAATGTTTTAAGATGTGAGCCCCATCTAGTATCTCCAGGTCTAGCTAGGCTAGTTGCCTGATTCAAGCCTGTTCCTGTTGAAAGCACACCATTCTCCAATTTCTCCAATAAGACTTCTTGATGCTTTTCCATCAAAGTATCCTTTCTTTTGCAAGATGCACTCACAGTGTTCACTATCAAGGGAACATAGTTAAAGAAATCAGCAATAGCACCGCTACAGCTTGCGACAGTGACAACCACTAACTGCAATTGGTGGGCGAAACAATGGACATAGAAAGCATACGGATTGTCATCCCGTATTAATCTCTGCAAGCCATTAAATTCCCCTCTCATATTTGAAGCTCCATCATAACCCTGTCCGCGTAGCCTAGAAATAGGTAGATCAACCTTAGCAAGCACACTAACCAAAGCTTCCTTCAGTGCAACAGATGTACACAAAGTGACATGCTCAATACCAATAAACCTTTCCATGATCTTCCCTTCTTTATTTACAAACCTACATAGTATAAATTTTACCAAGTTAAAACAAAACCACAATGCACAAATCATAAATGATACAACTAAAAAATATTATATGTACAACTAACCTCACAATCACAGACATCTGCTCCTTTATTGATGAATCACGGACTCATCAATAAGCACTGCAAGTTCCTATCTCCAATCTCATCCTTAATCACTGTGTGACCTCCTCGTGCACAACATTTCGTGAGTTCCTTCAGATATCCGACAAAGCATCAAACAATTTCCACCACCCTCAAATTCAAAAGCCTCCTTCACATCTGCCTTTTTATCTATGTACCAATCTACCATCTCTCTAAAATTGCCCTTGTTCATGGAAGTAGAAGATTCATCGTGTCCACGAAAAGCTTCACCTTGCTGAATGAGATATCTTGCACAATCTAAAGAAGCAATCAAGCGAATCTTGTATGCAATTTCGAACTCCTTGCTATAAGTATTTAATTTATGATCTACACATGCTCTTTGATTCTGAAAATCTTCACAATCTAGCATTGCAATGTTGTGGACACTAGTAGGTCCACCAACATGTTGATTGAAAGATTCCATAGCGCTTCTCCAGTTCACATACCCAACTTTTGTGAAGACATCCCTCCCAAAGTGAGTGGGGTGTGACGGTTTCTTAAAAAGAAAGCAATAGAAACAAAAGGATGCATCCTTTTCCACACTATATTCCAACCAATCGAACTTCTTATACCATGATTCTTGAAAGGATCTTGAAATTGAACCTTGCGATTTTTTTGGAAAATCATGACCAATTGGTTGAGTTGGACCCTTCAACAAATATGCTCTCCTAATTTGATCTCTAATCTCATTAGGATAATTTTCAATTGGTTTGCGACATGATGGATCGGCAATAATATCATCTGGATTAAATTCATGCCGAGCTTTTTTTGCTTCAGTTTTCCTTTCTGTGGTTGGAGGGTTACTGCTGGCTGCATTATTTGAGAAATATTTATGCAAAGTTTGCTTCTCTATTTTTGTAAATCTAAAAACAATTAAACAACAATCAGTTATCAGTAAATCAGTTAAATAAATTGGCTAATCGGATAATACTTACTATCGATTAAACAACAATTTGCATCAATAATTTGTATCACTAATAAACAATTTCCCGCCATCGCCAGCGCCACCACTCGTGGCCGTCAGTTCGCCACGACTCAGCAACAGCGCCGAGTTCACTATTCACGGTTCACGACTTCACGTCACGGGCTCACGGCCTCACGGGCAAAGGCAATCACATTCACTGATTCACCGATTCACGGGCGTGACGGCCTGACAGGCATCGATCCGTCGGTCAAGGGCCTCATTGCCTCAAGGCCGCAGGGGCACTCTGCCAAGTCCAAGTGCCAATCCGTCGCCCGTCACCGTCGGTCAAGCCGTCAAGGCGTCAATGACAAGCCAGAGGGGCTGCAGCTTGCAGGGGCGAAGCCATCGAGCAAGTCGGATATAAAATTTGGGAGTTGGCGAGTTGCCGAGTTGGGGATGGCGTTCACTTCACCTCAGACTTCAAGATTCACAACCAGCAGCCAGGCTCACCTCGTTCGGCCGTTCGGCGTTCCGCGTTCGGCGCCCACTCGAGTCTCGGGCCTCCGATGCGGCGATGCCGCCGCCACTCCGCCAGCGCCAGCACCACGCGCACCGACCTCCACCTCCTCGGCCTCTCGCGTGGGCGCGCAGCCTCGTGTCTGGGTTGGAGTCTTGGAGATGCCGGATGCGGGTGCGACCGGCGTGCGGCTATGCGGACCGGCGGACCGCCTCCCTCTCCGCTTCGCGCCGAATCGCCGACCCCCTCCGGGCTCTGGCCTCCTCCTCCGCGCCGAGTGGCCGACCGCCTCCTCCACTTCCAGTCCTCCTCCTCACCGGGCTGCGAGTCGACGGACCACGACGGTGAGTCTCTCCCTCTCCGACTCGGTCCCTCCTTTAGTCCTTTGCTCCGTGCCTCCGTCGATTGTGGACTGTTCCACTTCCGGCCGGTGGCGAATCGCCTGCCCCTGTTCGCTTCCTCTTCCTTATGTTTTAGCTGATTAGCTCTGATTTGGGCCAGAATTCTCCACTGATTTGGGCTGGCTGGGGTGCTGGGCCTTAAGCCACCGACTGGGCACTGGCCTTACTCAGTTACTCCGTAGATCTCGGATGCTATGGGAGTAGGGGTGCGGTGGTGGGAGGAGGGGGTGCTTGAGCACCCACAAGCACCTACGGTGCATTCGCCCCTGCGAATACGGATAGTCTCGGTCACGAATACTGAACGAATACATAACGAACCTAGTACGGATTGTCTTGGTCACTACTACAGAAAAGATCATCACAGACTGTTCTAAACCATTATCACATACGGTTTCTGAACCGTCTAGATTTATGTGTCTGTGATAGTTTTTTGTACTACAAAAAAAATCAGATTTTGAGCCAAACCAATCAATTGCTGGACAGTAGTTTCCATATGCAACCTCTAGCAAGACAACTAAAATCCAATTAAAATTCTGATGGCAAACACATTATAGGAAAGAGAAACCAAAAGGTTTTACAACTTCTCATCTGAATGGGAAAAAATAATAAAGTTACAAAGTTAAACTAGTTAGAAACCATCTGTGCCTCAAAGCTCCTGAAGGACTCATCGACTTCTTGGATTGGTCTTGTAAGCTCCTTTCTGTACCTTACCAGCATATCATAAGCTGTTCTTGCATGTCGTCCGAGTTCAACTCAAACTTGTCTGCAAGGAAGGAGAGACGACCTAAAACCTCTAGCAGCGGTCCAACCTTAAGTAACACAAAATTGAGATCATTATTTACAATAAACAACTAACAAATTGTGTATGTTTGGAGATGTACATGTACCTTCCGACATTCTACCTCCTGCGGTAGACAAGGAGCTCCTCCGCATCCCTCCCCCTCGTCATCGTCGGCTGTGCCTCCTCACCGAAACACGATGGAGAATCGAGGGTGGTCGCTGGAGCTCGACATGGGGAGGGGAGGAGAGACTAATGGAAGACAAGGCTAGGGTGGCTATAATATATAAGGAAAAAATTGGCCTCACGTGCACGCGTTCAAAAAATTTCACCCTTCCACACTGCGAATCATAGATAATTTAATACAAAATCCGTCTGTGATGAGCTAATATCACAAACGGTTCATATTAATAACCGTCTGTGAAGTATCAAAGACGGTTCGTGATACGAAAAACGTCTGTAAATTATTACAGATGGATCTTAATATGAACCGTTTGTGATAAGTATCTCATCACAGACGGTTCGTATTAAAAACCGCATGTGACTTAGAATTTTACTTACTCTGTGATTTTAGCAAATTATAAGTCGCAAATGGTTTTTAATACAAGCCGTCTGTGATGAGATACTTATCACAGACGGTTCGTAGTACGAACCATCACAAACGGTTCATGATACGAACCGTTCGTGATATGACGACATCTCATAAACGGTTCGTATCACAAACCGTCGTGATACTTCACAGACTGTTCTTAATACTAACCGTTTGTGATATTAGTTCATCACAAACGGTTCTTAGCGTATCCAGTAATAGAGACGGTCGAACTGGTAAAACCGTATGTGATCACCATTAACACTAATGGTTTTAAAAAAACGTCTATGATGAGGTGTCCAGTATTAGCCTTTTCATAGTAGTGGGTCACGAATATTTAGTTGGATATTACGCGAAGACAGAAACCATATATGTCGCACATATAAAGATCAATCAATCATACTACATGTATAAAATGCAACTACATTAGCAATTCAACAAGCAAATTTAATTGGATCACGCTATCACGGCGGCTGGTTAAAGAAGTAGTTGCAAGTAGCAAGCCATAGTGATAGCCGTACAAAAGATATCCAAAATATAATTAGCCAACTATATAACAAGACAGGTACAACAAATACAAAGCCACATACCAGTATCAATAACTAGTTAGAGATACATAGAACGTTGACTATAGTAAGTCTGTAGTGTCCCAATTTTTTAGTTTTTCATATTTTTTTAAAAAAAGGTTTTATAAATTTTTCATGATTTTCTAGAATGTAACAAAGCTTAAATATAATTTTTATAAAATAAAATAGTTTTATATGAATAAATAAACATCCATTAAATTCAAAAGTATTTTATTGAAGTTCCTTATGTTCCAAAGTATTTGTTATAAATTTTTTGGAATTTTTTTGAGTTCATTTGCTATTTTTCTTAGCTTCTTTGGATTTCCTTTATTTTCTAAAAATAAAAGAAAAATAATTAATTACTAGAAAGCCTCGTGGGCCAATTTCTCTCTCCATCCCACTAGGCCTAGAGTTTACCAGATATCTAAAATAGTGCTTACCAGATACTATCTGATAAATTATCCGGATAACTCCGAATCCGATGAATACCTCCTCCCCGAGTCCGTTTTGGTATCCGACAAAAACTGTCTGGCTCTAAATTCAAAATCTGAGAAAAATTCTGGATATCTGGTTTCAGGCTCTGAATAAAATCCAAATTTATTCGGACGATCGGGAACTATTCGCTTCGTTTGCACCTCTACCTTGTTGTGGCTAGATACAATTGTAATCCAACTGGTAAGCTCGCGGATGTATTCTTCTGATAATCTTGCAACTGTATGCTTGTATTTTTTAATGTCTAATGATAAGTTTGTTTGGGTATTTCTACCATTTTATGGGATTCTAATCTCTACGAATTACTTATTTGTTCAGTAATTGAAAAAAACTCAAGTTAAACTGAATTTGATAAACCCCTACAAGTTGTTTTTTAGTATTTTCTCGCCCATAAGTACTCATCGCTCTGTAGCGTATTATTAAAATAAAAAATTAGTGGTTATTTTAAAATGATGAAAACTTATAAAAAAAATGGTAGAAAATAACTTCATATCATAATCACTTTGACGTGTCAAGGTCTTTTTCGTTCTCCTTTACAATAGGTAAAAAGGGGAAAGAACACGTGTTTGATATCAAAAGCCAACCAAAAAAGCCGCACAACTCTTTTATGATTCACAACACTAACCCAGTTGGGAATTAACCAACCCTATTCACTTCATCCTCTTATCGGCGTTGGCGCTGCTGTCGAGCTTGGATTTACATCCAGACTATCTGTGTACACCGAGCTGATCCAATGATAAGTAGTTAGCTCATATAGTATAATATTGATGAATATCATATCCATACATGCGCTAAAGTAAAAAAGAGTACTTGACATTACATAAATAGTCACAAATAAGTGTTAAGGCCAAATTCTTACATAACGGGCTGATAGGTCGTCGAGTTCAAAGAGTGAATACCAGTGGAAGATAAATAAACTAAACAACCCTCCATGATTTACCACAGGCAATCGACTGGGGCTACGACCTAGTTATCGCAGTCATATCTTCAGTTTCAAAGCCGAACGCATAGGAGTATCAATACACGAGTTTTCAGTCCCGTAGTCTGAATCCACATATTTGAGCAAGAATGAGTACAAAAGTACTCAGAAAGCCCTCACACCCAAATGCAAATATATATATATATATAGGAAAATGGTTTGATACTCCTGGGAGTACATACTCCCACTTCTCATATATTACTTAAATCGTATGATAATACCTCTTTATCTATTTGAGCATACTCCAATAATAATTATAAGATACCCCAAAGTGAGGTCCATGAAAAATTTCATTAAAATCCACTTTTTATAGCAAAATTTGTATATATACTTTTTTTCTATATGAAAAAGGGTATATAACAAAAATAAAGGGCTCTGATGAAAATTTTTCAACCAAGTCACATTGAAGTATCTTATAATTGGTATTTAAGTATAGTGAAAATGATAAAGAAGTATAACATCTTTGTTTAAGTGGTATATTTGAAGGAGAACTCAGAGTAAAGTGTCCTCATACACAAATGCAAATATATATATATATATATATACTTAGCTTGCCGAAGGAGGAGTCTTATGATTATTTTAGCACAAATTGTGTTTTGCTCGAATATTATAATTATTAGCCATACCGATGACCTAACCATTTGACTTAAAATCAATGTTGTTTGTATAAGCAAGTTTCATCAAGATGTAATAAGGTTTCATCCCCCTATTACTACTCATGAGGTTCTATCCACCTATCTCTAGGTATCAGGTTCCATCCACATACCACTAGACTACAAGATTCCAACCACCAGACTATAGACATCCGGTTCCATCCACCAAACTCTAGACACCGGTTTTCACCCACCAGACGTTAGACATCAGGTTCCATCCAGCTGACTCTAGCTAGACATTTGGCTTCCAACTATAGTTATCTGTTGCTACTACTATTTCTAAGTTAACATGTTTACATCCTACATTTTTATTAAAACTAATCAAGTGTGGCTTTCTTAACTATGTTCATAACTGGGGGCATGACTATTCAAATAAATTATACACCCTATAGAGATTGTACAATTTTACCCATAAGATATTATCAACTCATAAGATCGGCCATGACAAGTTTTCTTAGGCATGCGATGGAGACGATCTTAACAAGGCTTTTATGATACCTAATCCAAACACTTCCTTCCCAGTACGTAACCCCTCAACACTCGGATATTGACTGTTACAGAGCACCCCTAGAATGGTCCCATCATAGGCTACATTCATTGAGGGACCCGTCGTTGTGAGGGAAGTCAGCATCCCTTCTCCGCGATAACCATCGTATAGAGATCCAATCTACTACTATGCGAGAGTTGTGATGAAACTAAGCAAAGTACTTGGCTAGGTTGCTCCCATACTTGACTTGTGGTTGCATGGTTATGGCTATCAGTTTAGAAGTGCGGCACATGATTCGGTTCTTAATCGACTCAGGTGATACAATCGACAAACTTGACCCTCGTGCAGTCCCTTCACCAGTCTCATACCAACCATTCGCCCAAGCCTCCACCATTTTACAAAACATTTTCCTGTTTCTTGTGGTAACACATGTTACAGCACTACGATTCATATTATATCCCAATGTTTTGTAATGGCAATATTTGTGTCATATTCAACTCAACCATTAAGCATATCTAGGTATGACCGTTATCCAAGTTTACTTAACCAACGACAATCTTATTTTGATAATTAGTTTAAGGTGACAAGGTATTCATTATATAAACAATCAAGGAGTAGAATAGTAGTAACACCATTTGGAGTAACTACGTATCAATATTTAACACAATATTTCATAAATAATAATAATAATGTAGGAAATAGTTTAAAGCAAAGCAATTTGTATTTGAAAAGTAGGTTGAACATAATCAATTGTAAGGACTTGCCTTGCTCAACAGTGGATATCACTTGGTCTTGATCAACAACGATGGTGGTGTCCAAAGTGTCAAAATCTATAATCGTGGATATAACCAATTCTACAAAAATTCCAATATATTCACATGAACACAAAAAATTATGATTTTGGTATTGATGGCAAGTTTTTGAATTTAGATGAATTATAAACAAAAATCAAATAATTTGGATTTAAAACAAGAGGGGAAGATCTCTCCACAGTTTGACCCAAGAGGATAATCGAAAAAATCTGAAATCCTAGATGGGTGGGTCCGGTCGGATTTTCTTTTTTGTTTTCAATTAATTTTCTTAAGAAAATCCTCTGTGACTGATAGGTGGGTCCAGTCTGGTTTTTATTTCTTTACTAATTAGTTTTCTTAAGGAAAAAATATGTGTGGTTGACATGTGGGTCCAGCTGGGATTTTTAATTTGTTTTCAAAAATTTTAATAAGGAAAACCCAAGAGACTAACAGGTAGGACTATGGTCCACATGGACTCGGTCCACCTGATGGTTCACGAGGCCAGGCCCCACATGTCAACGGCTCTGTCTATGGACTTGGTCTACCAGATGAGTTTTAAGGGTGGGGCTCGCATGTCATACACACGTACACTAACCTCCGGTTTAATTATATTTTCTAATTACCGAGGGTTCAGATGTCATACTGACATTACTGCTAACTACCCTTAACTAATTATGGTTAACCTAATCACCCTGGGCCCACACGTCAGTGACTCTACAACGTCGTCTTCCTCCCGGAACAGGGTAGTGGATAGAATTGCCATGGTCAGGCTTTGGTCGAGCTTGGCGCCTGCGTAGGGGGCTCCAGCTACCACCTGCGACCCCCAAAATGGGTTGCATGGCCCGAGGCGACTCTAACAGCGATGATGGCACGACGGGAGATGGATCGTGGCGTGGCGCTACGGTTACCACGATGCTAAGTGAGGCTACAAACTGCAACTGAAGGTTGGAAACATCATCTACATCTACCACGATGCTAAGGGTGCTCTAGGAAAAGAGACACACCGGGCTCTCCACGGCAGTTTGCGGCGACACAGCTACGCTAAAGTCAACTAAGCGGTTCATTGACTAGCCTACCAAGTTTGCAACGCATTGGAGTATACTGGAATGGAAGGGATCACCTGGAAACCGAGTATGGAAAGAGGTCGAGTGCGGAGGGAAGTCCGCGTGCTTTGGGCCGGCAACGGGGAACGAAGGCGTTCCAGTGGTTATGGTGCATGGAGACGAAGAAGAATGCGTGTGCTAGAGAGAGGAGGTTGAGGTGAACAAGCAGCGCGAGACAACGGAGGCGGAAGCTAGCCTCAATGGCGAAAATCAACAGGCGAAGCCGGCGGCCGAAATTAGGGAAGGTGACTAGCATGGCTCAAGTTCTTCTCCACTCGAGGCGGAACGGAGAGAAAAGTTGGGGAAAACGTAGAGGAGAAGCTAGAGAGCACGATGACACATTCGACCGTGGCTTAAATATGGGGGAGACGAGCGTGAAGACACGTTCGGCTCGGGCACGGATCTCGCGAGCAACATGCGAGTGAGCTGGACGCGCTCGTGAGGTGACAAGGTCGTGGTGGGGCGAGAGGCTGAGGCGTAGGGTCTAATGACGCCTGGCTCGCACGACGCACGTACGTACAGCGTCAACAGGCGAGAGCAAGGCAAGCTGGTGCACTAGTAAGAAGCACAGTGCTTCTCCTGTGCGTCCTGATAGGTGGGGCTAAGGCCCACTTGTCAGCGAGCGCGTGCGAGGGAGAGAGTGGGGAATTAGGTGTGGCTTACGCAAGCCGCGAGGGGAGGGAAGAGAAGGTGAGAGAGGCAATGCCATGGGCTAGGTCGACTGAGCGCTAAGCTGTGAGGGGGAAGGAGGAAAGAGGGAAAGGTTGGGCTGACGCGGTGGGTTGCGGCCGAGGGGGAGATGGGAAAAAATTAATTTGAATTTTTGTTTTGTAATATCACGATTTTGCAAGGCAAGGTTTTTGGAAATTCTTAAAATGCAACATTTTTTTTGAAATTCATGAAAAAATTAATTTGAACCAAATTTGGATAGTTGCAATGGTCAACACCACCCAACCCCTGAATTAGCGAGAGCTAACCAATGATCCGTTACGAGTCAAGGTTATGTTCTCAACAATCGTCCTCCAGCGTAACCACAACATCCCCACGAACTTGTTCTCTTCCGCCACTACTAATATGCCACCTCCACTAGCGGATCCACCGCGGCGCATGGGGGCTGGAGCACCCTTGGTACCCTCCTAGTACCTCTGCTATTATTTACATAATAAATCTTGTTAATTTTGGTCTTAATATTGCTATTTGTGTATATTTCTAGCCCCTCGAAATGCACTATCTATTATTAAAGTACTATATTTAATATATTTTTATTTTAACTTTATTTCTCATAATTTATGTATCAATTTGATCGCCCATTTTGAGTGGCCGGTCGTCCGTCGATCGCCCCAATCTCGCGTCGACGTCGCCCGCCGCCAGTTTCTCGTCAGTTAGGCAGTGCGTTCGCTTGCACGGGCTGCAGTTTCTCACGGGTTTCGTGTCTTCGTGCTCCCGCGGGCTGCAGGCGTTTATGTACCACGGTCGCTGGAGGTTACTGTTAGGCGGCCGCATCAGCGCTTGGGCCAAGTTTTTGCGGTTTTCGCCTGGTTTCCTGCCATTTTCTTAACCCTCCGGCCGTTCAACCAGTACACTGCGTTTTCCTTTTCTGCTATCTGGTCAACATGTGAAAACACACTCACACCGATTGGAATCCTCTGCATCACCGATGTATTCAATGGAGAGGATCTATAATGTATGAGCATTAGAAGCGATCTCCTTCGTCCGATTGAAAATCAGAGATCTATATCCATCGCAACAGTGTTTTTAATATAGTACCCTAAGATAGCGCATAGCATCCGGATTCCACACCCCCAGTCCTACGCTAATTTATGGCCTCCAATATATGGCCTAGGTAAAAAGATGAGCAGCGGCTGCATCCATCCGTCCCCATTCTTATTCCTCAAAATCGATCGATCTGCGGCACGCGCGCCAGAGTGGTTGTCGATATCGCGTGACTCTCACTCTAACTCTCACCGGCGAAGAAATTCGTAATCAACCAACGAACAGATCGGGAGATGCATATACAATGATGCATGCATGCAGAAACAGAGACTGTAGACCAAGCGCGTACGCCGATCGATAAACCACCCTCTGCGTTTCCACTCTCCACTCTAGTACCCAGTCTATTGATCTCGAGATGTGTCATCTACACGCAGGACGGATTAGTAATACGCTTTGCAACGAAATTTTAAAAGAAAATAATATATATCCGCAGATGTAATCTTAAATCTTATAATAAATATTATTTTTTCACATATAGATAGAAATATTAACTTCATCTATTGCATCACCTGCTGCTACTAGCACTCGCAAATTAAAATTTTGAGTTCATAGATTGTTTTACTTTTTGGAAGTTAAAGTTGGTGCCGACTTTCCTCCCTAACGCCTTGCCCATTTTCAGCCATTGTCGGTCGCTAAGAAAGAGGGCTACGCTGACGACCACCTTCTTCCGCCCTAATCCTAAGCCGTGACTCAGTTTTCATGACCATTGTCCTCTGCAATCCTCGCCAGGTAAATCACGGCGAGGAGGTGGAGGCCGGAGCAATTAATTTGGTAGGGGATAAGTTTCCATAACATTTTGTAAGTAAAAGTTCCAGGTAGGGTTATAGGTATAGAATATAAATAATAGAAATTACCTGATGGCGCAAGGTGAAAGCTATAATCGAACGGAGGTGGGACATCTAAACCAAAAGCAACGTTGGATTTCTTGCAGCCTCACTATTCATTAAGGGTGTGTTTGGTTTTCTGTATATTTTTAGTCTGGTCTATACGGGTCATTAAGGCTGAAGCGGACCAGGCTGTGTGGCTGCAATATGGATTGTTTGGTTGACTGTTTCTGTTAAGTCGGGCTATGTTGAGATGTTGTTTGGTTGAGTGATAAGGACGTTAACTGCAAGTGTTGATGCAAGAGACGGTGTAAAGAAAATGTTAGCATGGCTTTAATTTTATCTTAATATATTCCAATAGCACTCATTTTACCTTAACCCACTTTAATCAACTCTAATACCACCTAATATGCACTGATCACCTCTTAATAACGTTATTAGCAGAGCCTGCATCTGGAGAAACAGAGAAATTGGGTGTTTCTGCCCAGCCTGGCCTGAAGGTATCTTTTGCATCTGCTCAGTCAAGTTACTTTACACGTGCAGCCATCCAAACAAGCGAGGATTGTGCACTTGAGGAGCTTGACCCAAAATTATACACCCAACACCCTAAGACATGCACATGTGACCAAGAAAATACTTATAAAAAGATAGTTATTTTCTCTAAGTTCTCAGGCAAACAAACTAAGTATACACTAGCAGTACATATTAGTCACGGAAATATAATGAACAAGAGGACTGTTTTTTCGTGCGTGCCTCGAGGATTGTTTAGCCTGATACGCACCCCAATTTGACCTGCATACACAAAAAGCATCAGCGAACCTTAGAAGCCATCTGTTCCTCAAAGCAAAGTAACGTCTAAACATCAGTAATGGAAGGAACAACATGTCCTGCATTGTCAGAACCCAGGTTTAACACCTCAAATCCTTTATACATTTCTGAATTACTCATAATCAGTATCTAGCTCACACATTAAATAAATATGATAACACCCATAATCGCAAATCTTTATTAATAAACATCAGAGTTAATTACCAGAAAGCCTTATGAGCCAACAAATAAGAACACCGCGGAAGACAAATGAACAGTAGTAGAGCCCAGCTAATCTGCCACAGGCAATCGACTGGTGTACCGGCCTGGTCGTCGAGATCTTCGACAATGTGAAGTCATTTTTCTCTGAAATTTATTTGCATTAAACAAAGTTGAACACAAACAACCGTGCTCCGCAAGTTACACCCAATAACAGAATTATAATGTATGCATAGGTATATCAAAGGAAGACATATATGGTTAAATTTGCATAAAGTGATGTTTTCTTTTTAAATGCTTGTACTAAGTTCCAAAGCTGATATTCTATAACTAAAATTTATTTTCTAAATTATCAAATTTTATAATCAAAAAACATTAACACATGAGTGGCGAAGGATACAACATATGAAGTTTGTGGATTTGGAGGGATTGTTTGGGACTGGTACAGGGACAAAGGCTGTTCTCGCAAAAGCAAAAAAAAAAAAAAAAATAAAAAGAGGACTGGCCACGAGCCACACACACAGAGAGGGGAACCCTAAATGGAGTCACAAGCGAGAGGAGCTGGAACAAAATGTATTTCTTAGAGAACAGAACGCTATCATGTTTCCTCTGTTTTGAATTCTCAGCTACAAAATCCTTATCACATGAGCAAAATAAAAAGAATTTCCACTTGCAATAACAATAGCAAAGCATATACGACAAAAAAGCTGAGAAGAGCAGAGTTTGTTCGGATCTAAAGCCCAAATGTCCAAGAAACAACAATTTTTTTTTTTTTGCTTTTCCATATTTAAGAACAGAACAAGGAAAGAAGACCAATCAAAACGAGAACTCGGGAACTTTAACTCGCATTCCACCGATTTATTCATCCAATCCAGAGCTCCTTTTTTTTACCATCTGTTCATATTGAGAAGAACAAATTAAGCATCACCATCACCACATTTACACTTATAGTTAGATATATTTAGAAAAGTGTTTGCAGCTACATATGTTTATACAAATTATTTCAGGGATACTTATTAATGTATAAATTAGCATCAAGCTTAATTCTGCTACTTCCTTACAGATAATTTAAAATTAACTTGCACTAATTTAGTATGCATAAGTGCATCACCATTTTACAACATGTCCAAGTTCAAGTAAATGCATCTTTAACTATGGTGTGAAGTTAACCTCAAGCGATTATGCATCTGGACAGATGCAGCTTGGTCATGTCGGCATACTACATATGTAGTCGTGTTAACTGTACAGAGAGAATCTATGAATCATGATAGCCATATTCCTAAACTATAACATTGGAGCATCGATCACACAAACGTTCAAAAGAAAAATTCATAATTTCATGTACAGTGACAGCATCGGCACAAGAGTTACCTCAAACATTTGGTAGGTGATTTTACGGAAAGCGGTCAACAACGAAGGAGTCCTCTACTCCTCTGTTTGCGTCAGTTGGGGAGCATAGTGAAGCTCAGGTTTTAGCCACCTCCCTGCCTCTAACCACCGCCATGCAACCCCTCTCACCCTGCCCCGCCTCCTCGCCCTGGACTCCCACTCCCGCCGTGTAACATTCCGTTTTCGGACGAGTAATAGTATTACTATTTTGACTTCGGTTTGCAATCATAATTTGAATTATCATTTTATTTTCAAATTTTGGTTTCGATTTCCTCCTTCTCCCTCTGGGCTCAGTCCACTCCTTCCCTTGGGCCGGCCCATCTCTCCTCCCTCCCTCCTGGCCCAGCCTCCAAGATTTCCCCCCGGCCCATCTCCCCTCGGCCCAGCCCTAGCCTCTCCCCGTTTCTTTTTTCTTCTTCCTCGATCCAGCCTCGCGCCTCTCCCTTCTCTCCTCCTCCGCGCGCGCCCGCGCCTCGATCAGCGCCTCCTTCCCGCCGCCTCCGCCGCCGCGCCGACAATGGGTCACGCCGCTACCTACTCAGCGTCGTGCGCCGACACGGTCCACAGCACGAACGCCACCGTACCCCCTCCTTCCCGACTCCCATGGCCGTTGTTTCACTGCTCCCTCCTCTCCCCACTTTGGCTATAAAAGTCGCACCGCACCCCCTTGCTCTCCCCATTGTACCCCCTTGCTCTCCCTACTTTCCCCCCATTGCTCCTTGGTGATGTTTTTCCCGAGCAATTGCCATGCAACCAAAGCTCACAGTATTTTCTTCCTCCCCTGGTACTACCGCCCGTTCAACGCTGGTAGTTCCTCTTTTCTTGCCACTCCGGTACTACCGCCCTCTCGCACCCCGGTACTACAGCTCCCTCCGGAACTACCCCTGCCTCAACGCCGGTACTACCGCTCGCCACTCTGCTACTACCGCATCCCCCGCTTCGCCGGTACTACCGCTCCTGCCTCCGGGTACTACCGCTCGCTCTGGGACCAGAACCCTGTGCATTAGGGCCACGTGTCGGCTCCTGGTTTTTCCTCTTACCCTGTGCATTAGGGCCACGTGTCGGCTCTTGGTTTTTTCCTCTTTTCTGTTTTTCTTTTCAATTAAGTATTCAATTAGAAAGCTTCAAAAACCCATATCTTTTTCATTATAACTCCAAAAATTATGAAACTTGCTCCAAAAATTTTATGAAATCAAGATCTTGCTTATGGCACGGGTCTTGTTCAAATTGGAGTTCATTTGTTATGGATTTTGTATTTATTTGCTCTCTCTACTGTTGTGTATTTTTCCAGTACTTTCGTCTTATTAGGATTCGAAGATGCAAGAGACCTCCCCTTCTACCAAGCTCAAGAGTACCAAGACTCCACTGCCATTAACCAAGACGAGTCAATACTTTGATCATTTTGAGCCTAAATTTTATACAAATTATATTTATTTAAAATATCAAAGTCGCATGCTTTAATTCTGCAATCAAATGTATGTTAAAGCCTAAGGTAGTTAAACACCCATTTGATGATTAATTAAGTATTATCCATCCTTTGATAAATTGAATTCTTAATTCCATGTCACCCTAGTAATTATGTGGTAAATACTAGCATAGCTTGTACTTAAGTGACATGCTAGTCTTGCTTAAGTACCATAACAATAAATGTTCTGATCATCATCTTTTAATCATGAAAGTGGTTTTGGGCAGTCATTGGATGTAAATGACTGGCGTGTTGTGTTAATTGGTTTTGGGCTAGTGCCACATCTGAGCGGATGAAAAGAGTGGGGGTGTGGATGTAGCACAAGAATGGGTGGAATGTGGTATGAACCGTCCAGATGGATTAAGAACTTAATCTTGTCATGACCTCTTGTGTAAAACAAGTACAACCGCAAGTCTGGAAAGTGCAACTTGGCTTAGTAAAATTATTGAACCCTGAATGTCATCCCACAACTGGTGTTTGGAAGTGTGCAAGCGGCAGGATGTATGCTGCCTTGAAAGGGACACCGAGGGTGAAGTTGTCAGCTGCGCTAGTCGTTGTGGTAAATATCCCGCACAACTTATGGGATTGGCCATACGGGTGAGATGACGGAAGGGGCAAGGTAGTTTGAAAAGTTACTGTGACGATCGCTCAACTACATGACTAAGGAATCATGTAGGGTAACGAGTATGATTATCTCTTGTGGGTATAGTGTACAACCTCTGCAGAGTCTAAACTGTTTAAACAGCCATGTCTACGGTCAAAGGCGGACATGGGATCTTAACTTGAGTTAGTTCTATTTCAAAAACCTTTGTGATGGATTACAACCAGGATGGCTCACCTAGACTTAGGTTGAATTTTTCCTGAGCCGTCGAGCTCGGGGTGTGAAGGAGCGGAGGTAGCTCCAACAAAGTGATGCATGTGTAGAGTTTCGATGGAGGGAATCTCTACTGTTATTTAATAATGCACTTACTCTCTTTAATAAAATGCAATTTGTTTAAAATGCTAAGTCATAGGAATTTTTAATTATGATAATTGAAAATGTTGCTTTAGCAAATAAATAAACCCGAGCCATCCTTGTTAAGCCTTGCATGTATACTATTGCATAATGTGTGTTGGCTCGCGAGTACGGAAGTTGTGCTCACTCTCGCTCCCCCCAAAACCCTCCAGATGATATGGATCAATGAGACTACGCGTACTACGAGGATTCCAAAGTCGATGGCTAAGGGAACCATGAAGATTAGTCTATATTTTGTAGTCTAGGTCTCGCGCTAGTCTAGTGGACTCGTCGGTAGTTGCATACAACCGATATTACCCAATCTTTGGATAATATCAGTCGTACACAGGTCACCTCAGTCATTTGCATGTGGGGAGATGAGCTCTATCCTCTCTTTTGCTTCCGATGTAGCTACGTACTTTTGTGTAATGTAATCAATTTGGCCTGGTGGCCTTTATGTAAAACTCGACCCGACGTGGTCTATATCACTCTGATATTTGTTTATATTGAATGTCTTAATTCACGCTATGTATGAAATAATTCAGTAATGAGCCTGTGATCGCTACCTACTGATCCAGATAGTAGCATAGTATTTTTCACAGAGAATTCGAGATTAAAAAATCCAGATCCAACAACACGCCGCCTACTCTCCCACCCCTCCTCGTCATTAGCTTCTCGGTGTCCACCGCCAGGCCTCCCCGACCCAACGCGTCGTCACTCGAGCCGCTCTCTCTGCGCGTTGTTCCCCCGCCCCACTGATGTTTTCTCCATGCACCCGACGCTGGCGTAGCACTCCTCGACGTCTAAAATTCCACCGACTTTAGTTTCTAGATGTATTAAGAGGTACTGCAGCCGAGGTGATCACCGGAGAGGTAGCAAGTAGCAACTATCCCTAGACTGCATATGCCAGCTGGTCACCGTCTAGGGCCAGCATATTCCCTTCTTCGTCCACCACCTCAAACAAAACATAAATAGGAAAATAAAGGGAAGAATAACGAAACCTTGTGTAACGAACCAAGAGGCAACGGAAGATGTACATTGGCACTGGCCAGACGTCGTTCCGAACTCCCACGAGAACTCCATTTCTAGATTAAAAAAAAGAAGAAGAAGAGCATGCATCGAATCACAAGGAATTCAATTCATAATTGATCAAGCTAACCTGCCCCTGCCGAGCTCGCTGTCTCCGCTTGTGATGTCGCTGTCGTCGTCACCCGTGAGGACCCCTTCGCCACCAGTTTTGCTCTTGTCAATGAGGTCACCACTCGGGTCACGGTCGCCGCTGGCTACCGACCTTCGCAGACGGAGCCAGGACCGCCCCTCTTCCATGGGGTCACACTAGCAATGTGTGTCGCAGTCGCCGCTGGCTCGCTCGTCAAGGTTGCCACCGTTTCTCGAGTCACAGTCGTCGTTGGCCACTCGTGGAGGCTACCGGCCTTCGTCACCGAGCCACACGCACGGCTGCGATTGCTCCTCTCCCATGGGCCTCATAGGGCTTTTTTTTGCCCCGCGCGCGCGCAGGAAGCAGAAGCGATGGTGGGGATGGTAGCGACAACGACGAGGCGAGAAGGCAGGTGGGGTTGGGGAAGCGCGAGGGGAGGAGGGAGCAATGCGAGGAGCGACACAGGAGGCGAGAGAGTGGGGGAAGGGGAAGAGACGAGGGGAGAGGAGGTTGCGTGCAGGTGGCAGGACAGAGCGGCGAGGCGGCATGGACTTGAGGAGAGCGGCAAATGCGTTCAGGGTGGCTGGGCAGCTGGCGGCAGGGATGCGAGGAGCGTGGCGCATATGAGGTAGGGCGATGGCGGGAAGTGGTGAACGGTTGGGACGTCGGGGGCATGGCCGCGTGTGGAAGGAGGAGAGGAGCGGTTGGGGTGGGATAATTCGTCCTGCTGCGTGGGTAAACTTTTTTTTATTAGTTAAGATAGTTACATATTGTCAATGGTTTAATATCGATATTATAAATGAATGTTGGGGCTCTACTAGCGCGAAACCACACATAAAAGGATACGTGAATTTTATACATGTTCATGTCTTCTCCTGAGAGAATAATAACCATACTCCTATGTTATTGTATTGATTATGTTTACAACAGGGAGGAAGTCACTAAAACTAAGGCTTGATGACTTCTGTCTCTCGTTGTCCTTTCCGAATCTGATCCTCTTTTGTCCACCGACTTTACTTCTTACATAGCACATGAAGGGATGACAGTTGTCCATGTCAAGAGACACCTTAACGTTTGATACAATGCGTACGTTCAATGGCAGTTATTGTCAGAGACATATCCTCTCACGTTGTCTTGCAATTATGTCAGAGACAGAGGTTTAATACATACAGTTATCTCGGGGAATAACGACGCATATTAACTATGGTGTGTATTAAACAAAACATATAAATATCCCTAGTCGATTAAGTCCACATCTCTTTGGTTCTTATCGACTATAGGGTGGTCGTAAATGACTTGGTCGTAGTAAACCTTACGACCATGAGGTGATCGTAGTAGGACTTACGATCAACAGATAGTCGTAGAAGAACTTACAACCATGAAGTGGTAATAGGATGACTTACGACCATATAGGGTGGTCGTAGAATAGCTTACGACCACTAGGTGTTTATAATATCTCTCATTGTTGATATTGAGGGGTATCCTTGAAGATCGTATAAAAGACATTGTCATTTATAATAAATATTACAGATAAATAATTTAATTAATTGAGGATTATTAGATCATCGTCGCATACATACATATAGCAAATAGTTAGCCAATAACTGCTTAGTTTTGTTAATAGTTTGTTGTCGTTTTTTCTTGTTTGCATTTATACGTAGGTTATTAGTTCTAGCCATTTGTGATCAATCATGATAGGATAGCCATTGCTACCGGCAGATAGGATAGCCATTGCTACCGGCAGTGGCGGAGCCAGGAATCTCCAAAGCCTCGGGCGCAAAACTAAGTGACTATAACTAACGTCAAATACTATTCACACAGAGGCATAACAAAAGTACAATACAAATGCACAATTTAAATAAAATTATAATTACATTTAACGATACGACAAAATAACTAAAACATGACAAAAAAATATAGTGGAGCAGTACAAAAGTTAATACCTAATTGTTTCCGGAGGGTTTTGATTGGCCAGAGAGCAGACCAGCAGAGGCCGAGCCGCTGCCACGCCACACCCACGTGGATCGGCGATGCCAAAAAGGAGCCAAACCGGCGCAGGTTGCACGGAGCCGACCAGTATGGCGAAGCGGCCGGGCGCAGGTCGCACGAGCCGACCTCAGCGAGCGGCGAGCGGCCGGGCCTTGCGCACTGCTGGATCTGGCTCGGTCGGGTGCCAAGCGAGGAGCCGGGATCTGGCTCTGGCCGGGCGCCAGCGAGAGAGCCGGCGCGGTGGCGGTGGCGCAAGAAGGGAAGCGCCGGGAGCCAGAGGTCACGACGACAAGGGGCGGGCGGAGCGGCGGCGGCTGGGAGAAATGGGCGGCGGCGGGGAGCCGGGGAGAAATGGGGAGGCGGCGATCGGGGAGCCCGGGAGAATGGGGCGGGGGGTGGGGAGCCGGGGAGAATGGGGAGGCGGCGGGAGGAGAATGGGGCGGCCACTGCCTTGGGAGAAATGGGGCGGCGGGGATGGGGAGCCGGGAGAAATGGGGAGGCGAATGGGGCGCCTGGGAGAAATGGGGCGCAGGCCGGGAGAAATGGGGCGGCAGGGTGGGGAGCCAGGAGAAATGGGGAGGGGCGGCGGTGGGGAGCCTGATGGGAGAAATGGGGCGGGTCGGCGGCAGCTGGGAGAAATGGGGGCGGCGGCCGGGGGTGGGGGAGCCGGGGGGAGAAATGGGGGAGGGGGGCGGCGGCCGGGGGAGCCGGAGGGAGAAATGGGGAGCGACGTCCGCTGGGAGAAATGGGGGGTGGCGGTCGGGGGGGAGCCGGGGGGAGAAATGGGGGAGGGCGGCGGTGGCCGGGGGGCGGGGGAGCCGTGGGGGAATGGGGGAATGGGGGAGGGGAGCCGGGGAGATTGGGGGCGTGGGAAAAAGAAGTGGGGTGGGGGGCCGCGGCGGGGAGATGCGGGGCTTGGGCCGGGGAGCGGGAGAAATGGGGGCGTGGCGGAGGAGCCTGGGCCGGCCGTCTCGAGCCGGCCGGTAGGCCCCCGGGCCTTTCTACCTTATCATTTATTTACTATGTATTTTTACTAAAAATTTTCACTGATATTTTCTTTGGGTCTCGGGCCGGTTGCCCAACCAGCCCGAGGCCCATCTCGGCCCCTGGCTACCGGTTACTCTAACATCTTAAGCAGTAAAAAGTACTAGGTGGTTAGGCGCGCTACACTGCACTCGGTTGTTGAACATATGATTTTTGGACAATGCCTGTAGGGTGTTTAATATAGCATAATGTAACCCTATATGCAGTGTATGAAAACAACTCTATTTTGAATGATACGAAGGTCACAACTCAATTAATATTTGACAAACTATGGAAAGTCAAACCATTTTTTTTTGCTGATCCATTTCATGATAACAACCATAATAAGTATATATAGATGCAGCGCATTTCTTCACATACCTTAATTGCAGCGTGATCACAATTGGTCTTAGCTGCGGGTGAAACTACCAATATACGCCTAAATAGAAATATCTATAAATAGTAGCCGAGAGATATGAAATTGTATTCAGTACATGTCAAAGGATGTTAGCCTATCGTAGGCCATCTACAGCTTACTTGTAACGTCCTGTTTTTGCTTAAGATTTAAAAATCAAAATTTGGTTTTCAAAAATCCAAAAGTTTCAAAAAAAATCGAAACTGTGATTTCAAATTTCAAATTCCAAACCCATTTTTTTTTTCTTTCTTTCTCTTCTTGGGCCGGTTTCTCCCGGCCCATTCTTCCATTCCTTCCCTTCCGGCCCAGTCGCTCCCGAGCCGGCCCACCCCGTCGCCCGGCCTCTCTCTCCCTTTCTCTCTTTCTCCCCTCTCTCCCCCGAGCGACGCGCCGCCTCTCTCTTTCTCTTCTCTCCCTCTCCCGACTCCATCCCTCGGGCGCTCCGCCTCGCCTCCTCCGCTGCTTGCGCTGCAGCTGTCGCCCGCCCGCCTCCTCCGGATCCGCGCGCGACCTCAGCGCCGACGGCTTTTCCTCGCTGCCCCCATCGCGCGCCGGTCTCCTCCAGCGCCGCCGGCTTTTCTTCTCCTCCCCATCCGCCGACGCCGGCTTTCCTCCTTCCCCTCTCTCCCGGCTATAAAGCCGAGAGCTTCCGCTCTTTTTCTTCTTCCTCTTCGATCCGCCGCCATCTCTCCTCCCCGGCGCCTCTCCGCCTCGAAGTCACGCCACCGGAGCTCCGGCCGCGCCTCCTCTGCAAGCGCCTCCACTCCGTCGCCGGCGCTTGAGCGCCAGTGGCGACGCCGGCTCCGCCTTCGCCCCGAGCTCCTCCTCCGCGACCGCCGCCGCCTCTCGGTGAGCCTCCCAGTGCGCCTCTTCCCCCCCCGGTTCTTCTTCCCTCTCTGGTGGCGCTTGGCCGCCCTGCCTCCCTCCCGGTGCCGTCTCGCCACCGCCTCCCCGCCGCTCCTCGCCCGACGCCCTCCCGCAGAAGAATCGCCGCCGCAGACGCCGCCGCTTCCCTTCCTCTCCCCGGTCCGACCGCCCCTCCCCTCCAATGAACCAAGCAACCCGCCACCCCCCCTGCTCTGCTGTCTCTCTCTATCTCTGCTCTCTCTCTCTCTACTCTCTCTGCTCTCTGTCTCTCAAGGCCCTCCTCGGCCACAGAGCTTGTGTTTTTGCATTTGGAATGTATGTATGATTATTTGTGTATGCTTTTGAATCGTCGCGGAGTCGGCATTTGGAATTGTGTATTGAGATTTGTAAATCGGTATTAAAGATTTGTGTATTGAGATTTGTATGTCGCTATTGCGTATATTTTGTGTATGTGTGCAGGGTAGTCGTGAAGAGATAGTTTAGTTTTTGGGAAGATTGTTTTGTGTATCGATTTGTGTATTGAAAGATATTGTATAGCATTTGTGTTTGTGTGACGATCGTGTTTATATTGTTTTGCATTACTCGATCGACTAGTAGTTTATCCATTTTGGCGAAAACGTTTCCAAAGCAATTGTTCTCGATGATTTTTGCTACGACTTGCGATGAATCGATTAACCGTTGTTAGTGGTTAACTCACGATTGCCAAGTACTAGTAGAACTATCATTTTCGATTTTAGTTGAGAGCTATCGATTAAGCGAAATTTGCACAATCTCGAAATCGAGGTTATGCAAATGACCTTCGTCGCCTCTCGCAATCGTGTCTATTTTAGTTAAAACTTATTTATTCAAATTTTCCGTTGTGTAAAATGCTTTAAAATAAACCGCATTTTCTCAAAATATTTTGAAGGCTATTCGAGATTTACCGTTAATCTCGATGACTTACTTTGAAAACCAGTATATTAATCTTGTAATCCTTTCTGGTATTCGTCGGTCTAAATATTGTTTATTCCCTTTTTATCCCTATTCAAAAGTCGTCTTTAATAAAATGATTTACGGTCTTGTTAAATTTATCGTGTATCCTAATCTTGTCCGATCAGCGGTATCCAAAGTGGAGTACCCTGCGGAAGTCCTTCGACTTTGTCTCCCCCTTGTTTTCCCTCGGCTGAGTATCTCCACCCTTGCCTCGTGTACTCAGCTAATCGTTTGACCTTGTCAAACATCCCCGCCTCGCTGAATCTTGTCTCTCCAGCTCTTCATCGCAAAACTCATTTAAATTGCGTTATTCATATTTGGTCTTCTGGAAGTTCTTTGGATTTATTTGTTGTTCTTGCTTGTATTGCGTAATTAGGAGTCGGAGTCCCGAAGAAGCAGCGACTCAAGCAGGATCAAGATTCGGATAAAGACGCCGACCCGGAACTCAAAACCCCTGGCAGAGAAGGCCCTGAGTAAGATCAAGGCCGCGATAATCTGACCCAGGCGAGTCAATGCTTTGATCATTCCGAACCTACATTTTTATGCAAACTATGTTTATTTAAAGTAGCAAAGTTGCATGCTTTAATTTGGTAAACAATGTTATGTCAAAGCTTAAGGTAGTTAATTGCCCATTTGTTGATTAATTACTTATTAAGCCATCCTTTGATAATTGAATCCAGTATTCCTTGTCACCCTAGTAATTATATGGTAATACTAGTATAGGTTGTACTTAAGCGACATGGTAGTCTTGCTTAAGTACCGGGACAATAAATGTCCCGGTCATCATCCTTTAAACATGAAAAATGGTTTTGGGCAGTCATTGGATGTAGATGACTGATGTGTTGCGTTAATTGGTTTTCCTCCCCAAAACCCTAAACAACTTGCTAGTACCCCATCTGGACGGAGGGAAAGAATGGTGGGTGCGGACGTAGCACGAGAATAGTTGGTATGTGGTATGAACCGTCCAGATGAATTAAGGACTTAATCTTGTCATGACCTCATGTGTAAAACAAGTACAACCGCAAGTCTGCAAAGTGCAACTTGGCTTAGTAAAACTTTCAAACCTTGAATGTCGTCTCGCATGGTGGGAAAGAGGGAATGTGCAAGCGGCAGGACGTATGCTGGCTTGAATGGGACACCGAACACGGTGAAGTTTGCGATCGGCGAGGGTAGGTTGACTCTCCATTCAACTACCCCAGTCGCTGAGGTGAACATCCCGCACAACGTATGGGCGTAACCCCATATAGGTGAGATGACGGAAGGGGCAAGATAGTTCGAAACGATACTGTGACGATCGCTCAACTACATGACTAAGGAATCATGTGGAGAAACGAGTATGATTATCTCTTGTGGGTACAGTGTACAACCTCTGCAGAGTCTAAACTGTTTAAACAGCCGCGCCTTCGGTCAAAGGCAGACATGGGAACTTAACCTGAGTTAGTTCTATTTCAAAAATCTTTGGGGGTGGAAATGGAAATGTGTTGGGCTCATCCAGCCCCTGTTTTGGATTTTTCCTGAGTAGCCATATCCAGTGTTAATAATCGGTGGACGTAACCGTTATCAAAATTAAGCATAAGGTGGAGGTAACCTTCGCTGTTATTTAATATTGCACTTAATCTCTTTAATGAAAATGCAATCTGTTTAAAATGCTATGTCATAGGACTTTATATTTATTGATAATTGAAAATGTTGCTTTAGCAAATAAAAGAACCTGAGCCATCCTTGTTAAGCCTTGCATGTATACTATTGCATACTGTGTGTTGGCTTGCGAGCACGGTAGTTGTGCTCATTCTCGCTCTTTCCCCCAAACCCTCAGAAGCAGGAAATATTAGAGATTACGACTACTACGAGGACCCAGATGTCTGAAGACCCAGGAGTTCTTGAAGCGTAGTTTAGTCTATAGTTGTTCTAGTCTCGCCCCAGTCTAGCTGACTCCGCTGGCACCTAGGTGCGTCCTATATTATCTGAGTTTTCGGGTAATATCGGATGTACACAGGTTTCCCCAGTCACTTGCCTGTGGAGAGATGTGCTCTCACCCTGTTTGCTTCCGTTGTCGCTTCCGCTACTTTTGATGTAATCATTTGGCCTGTTCGGCCCTTATTGTAAAACTTAACCCTATGCGGTCTATGTAAACTCTGATGTGTTAAATTAATGAATGGTATGGTTTTACGTCATTGTATGAAATGATTCAGTGATGTATCTGTGAGTGCTACCTACTGATCCAGGAAATAGCACAGTTATTCGCAGAGGATTCGGATTAAAAAATCCGGGTCTGACATTACTGAAACGGGAACACAACAACAATTTGATGCTTTTCTGCTATTCCATATAGCATGCATGTCCTTACTTCTTTCTTTTAGTGGTATGATCAAATAATGGTGGTAAGAATGGGGACAACATAGCTTGCAGAAACAATCACTCATCATCTGAATCGTTGAACTTAATTGAGTGGGTTTGCAAATCAATTTGCCCACCCCTGTATGTTCCTCGCTTCTTGTTGGTCTTCTCATGTCTAAAGCCCCTGCAAAGAGAAAAAATGAACAATGGTGGAATCAAATTCAGTAGAAATGGAATTACATATGATATTAAAAAGCAGATTAGATTAGGGAAAAAATCAAATCAAAAGGAAACAAGAGAGAGTATCGAACCTTTCGCTAACTTGGCCAAGAAACTCTTGTGTCTTCGCACCGTACCTGGAGTCTGCACCATCCTATGAGAAGTACAGATAGGCTACACAAGGTTATTGTCGAGGAATGTTCAAACTTCTATGAGCATATTATCAGTAAACCTGAGAAAAGATAAGCATCTAACAGTAAGTATTAAGTACCTTAGCCCAATATGAATTATCATGTAGTCTTTCATCAGCAAATCTAACCCCTTCCAGCTTCACTCTTTGAAATGCATTCAAGGAGTTTTAGGCTGCAGTGAATGAACATGAAAGGAATAAGAATAACCATAATCCTATCATTTGTCTGACTACTTATGAAATCTCCATATCCAGGACATCAGATAAAAGGTAATTATTAGGATTCAGGGGTTAGTGAAAACGGAAAAGCATAAGATCAATGATGGTGATGATGGTGTTGGTGTTGGTCAAATTACCTACACATTGAAAATATCAAACTAGATCAATCTCAAAATAGTATAGGCAGTGGTTATATATATCGAGTTCGTAGTAGTCTCAAAATCCAAGAAAAAAAAAGGAGAGAATGAATAGTGAGATTTACTTTGAGTTTCAACCAAATGGTGTGCATTAGCACCGCTGACCTTATTATCAATTTGATCAGCCTCAATTGGTGCAAGTTTGGAAGGAACGGCTTTTATGTCCACCTAATTCCATTATACAAACCAACCAATTCCATTATGGGTAAACATGGTGAATAATTATATTTACGAATTTTGCTGCCTACCTGTGAATTCACTTTCTTCTTCGGTCGGTTACAGTCTTATTCTTTTGCTGCAATCAGTGCACAACGAAAAATTTCCAAAAAAATAAGTTATCTTATCTGCTACAAACAGAGTCTCGGTAAAGCCATGCTGGTAATTTACCTCGAGTTCTGAAGCCTTTACTTTAAGCACTGCTTTTGTGCATGCAAACTCATGTTGAAATCCCTTCAGCTGCATGTTATATCCACAAATAATTCCCCAAATCAACCACCTCATGACCCCATGTTGAGTATTTCTTCACGCTGAGGGGATGGATGGGAGGGTAGGCGTCGAGGCGGCGACTGGGGAGGGAGATCGAGGGGGCGGCGGGGGAGGCGGATGGGAAAAGCAGCGAGCGACGGTCCCGATCTGACGAAGAGCGGCGGTGGGGGCAGCGCAGGCGAAGGGGATGAAGGGGGCGGTGAGGGCGGCGCGAAGGAGGGGAGCTGCGAGGGTGGTGCAGGCGAACGGGAAGGGGACGAGGGCGGAAGTGGAGGAGGGGGCAGCAGGGGGGCGTGGGTGAAGGGGAGGAGGTGGCCGGCGGGGGCAGCACGACCGAAGGGGAGGGGCGCCGCGCGTGGGCGAGGATGATACTGGACAACGGGAGGTTGAGGCGGCTAGGGTTGTGGCCTGGGAAGGGCGCGCGTCGCGAACTCGCGATCCGAAGCAAGAATGGAAGCTTCTTCCAGCAATGAAACGGGAAGAATCACAGCTCAAGAACTTCACATCAGAACTCCAAGACTCCAACACAAAACCGAAATAATCGGATAGAAATGGGCCAAAGATTCCTAGAACCACAAAAATCCCAACGAAAGACCCAACCTCTCCTCCTGAAGACCTTGCCAAGATCAAATTCTGGGTAGACACTCAGGGGCGAGGGGAGGAGGCCCATATGCGTGAGTTTTTTTTTAATGCATGCAGCAACGATGATGGTGATAGTGGGGAGTAGGGGAGGAGACAGCGACGGGCGAGCGCAACAGCGATGGGCGACGCTGGCGATGGCGTGGAGGAGGTTATCTCGAGGGTGACAGCTAGGGCGGGTGCATCCGGGCCGTCCGTTCCAAAGGTGCGATCCGATGGCTCTGCACCCGCCCGAATTCAATCGCACGATCGCGATTCGACAGCTGTGAACTGAGACCACGATCCCATGGCTGTGCACCCGCTCGAATCGGGCCACAAGATCATGATCCGACGGCTGTGGGTCGCCGAAACGGGCACCTCGACGCGATTTCGAAGACCGCAGGAATTTCCCCCCAAAAAAAACCGACATGGACCATGGACGCTCCTGGGAGGCACCGATTCCTTTGCCTATTAGAAAGAGAACATGTATCACCCTGTAGTTCATTGCATCGCAACTCGGCCCAAGCTGAAAGATTGGTCAGTCTTAGGCGTAGCTTAATTTTCCCCTTTTCTGGTTCTTTGTAGTTTGAAGATCCAGCGCATAATTATCCTTTCCTTTATTTTTTTAGAGCAATACAAATAAAAGACAAATAGTTTAGCATCAGATGTATAGCTGCATATATATACTCCACTGTCTTGTACCGCCAAATTGTTTAATTTTGCATCTAAAATTCTCTGATTCACATAATCCGAATCATGACCTAGAGGACCTCGATCTGCTTGAAAGGAAAAGCATTTCAAGAAAATTGTGTAGTGGACATGTTGTTTACTTTGTAAACGAAGATCCTCATCCCTGATCAATTGCTTAACGATTGGTGAGAAGTGAAGAGAAAAAAGGGGCCGGTCTTGTGATCATTTTTGCAGGCCGTGCACTACATAGCAAATATTTCGTCCACTTACAGCAGCCAACGCCCGAGATGGACGCATAGATAGATTGCAGCACTATCTGGTGGTATTGCGCCAACAAACTCCACTCACCTTTTTAGCTGACCAGATCAAATCTCCTACACACACATAAACTGCCGAATAGCATTTCCATTTCTATAATGATTCACCCATTTTGGAAGTTACTGCATATAATGCTGGCATGCACCACCAATTCCACTCACCAACCCTAATCTATAGCAGTACAATCTTCCAGAGCAGTAATTAAGCACGGTCCAGGAAGAGATTCAACAAATCAAGAAGAGCAGGACTGCAGAAGAACCCAAAAAAAAAAAAAAAAAGAGGAAACAGTTCATCAAGTGAAGAATTAACCAATTCAACCAGGAACAAATAACAGTCATCAATATCTTTCTGCGTGCTCCCGTAGTCCCCATGTGTAGCATGGGCTCCTTGTTCCTGTTAGTCTCGATCAGGGTTTGGACTATACGGCTGACAATTTTTCAGGATCTCCGGTTCTATTCAAATAGGCTAAAACTGGCTGGAAATTACTGTTGTCCTTTGGATTTTACTTGAATTTTATCTTTTTCATTTTAACTTTGAAAATTTTAATTTTTTTGATTTGAAAATTCCAGCCGAATTTAACCTAAATATCCGATTTTAGGCCTGTCTCGATCGATCGGTGAAACCGACCGGCTCGCACGATCCTGGGCTGCTGGCGCTGACAAGGTCAAGTCAACCAGTGGTGGCGCGGTCGAAGCTCTGACCACAGACCACCACTAGCTACGAGCCCCGCGCCCACCACTGCCGGCCGCCGTTGTCGCGTCCCATGCGTCGTCACACTCCACCAGCGAGCTAGAGCGGTATATAATGTACATGCGTGTAATCATGCAGCTCCAACAAGTGATCCATACACGCAGCCGTTCTAGCACGCTCGCGCTTGCATCAGCAATGGCATATCACGCATTGGCCTCTTTGAGTGGCCTGTACTTCGCCGTCGCCGTCGCCGTGTTCTTCGCTGCTGCTTCCGGCGGTGGCGTTGCGGTGGCGGCGCGGTACGGCCCGGGCCAGTGCAGCCCGGCGGCGGCGATCGTGAGCGAGGAGCTCTACTCCTCCTCCTTCCTGCACAAGGATGACGCGGCCTGCCCCGCGAAGGGCTTCTACACCTACGCGTCCTTCATCCAGGCCACCAGGAGGTTCCCCAAGTTCGGCAGCACCGGCGACCTCGACACGCGCAAGCGCGAGATCGCCGCCTTCTTCGCCCAAATTTCTCACGAGACGACAGGTGCGGTACACTAGCTATGCCCATGCATATCCATGTATGACATGCAATTTTAACGTGGATTAATTGTGCTTTTCCAGGAGGTTGGGCTACTGCACCAGATGGCCCCTACTCATGGGGCCTGTGCTACAAGGAGGAGATCAATCCACAGAGCAACTACTGCGACGCCACTGACAAGCAGTGGCCCTGCTACCCCGGCAAGTCCTACCACGGCAGAGGCCCAATCCAAATCTCATGGTGATTGGTGACTAATTAATCCATCATCTATGTCAAATTACTAGTTGTTTCATACACCTTCTTCCGGTTCACAAAAATAAATTATTTTGGATATCGATACAGTCTCTAAAATACAATTTTGATCACTGATTACTAGTGTAATATATTAGTAAAACTTGATAAAATTATAATGTTATGAAAGTGCTTTTGAGACGAATCTATACGTATATATAATTTTTATGTATCTAATTTAAATATTTAAAAATATATCAATAAACAAAGTTTTACTAATTTAACTGCACGCGCATTCCAAAACAACTTATTTTGTTGACCGGTGGGGTACAACGACATGTTGTTAATTTCCGGGACAATTGATCGGCAGGAACTTCAACTACGGGCCGGCAGGGCGGGCGCTGGGCTTCGACGGGCTGCGGAACCCGGAGGTGGTGGCCAACTGCTCGGACACGGCGTTCCAGACGGCGCTGTGGTTCTGGATGACGCCGAGGCGGCCCAAGCCGTCGTGCCACGAGGTGATGGTCGGCGGGTACCGCCCCACCAGGGCCGACGCCGCCGCGAACCGGACGGCCGGGTTCGGGCTTGTGACCAACATCGTCAACGGCGGGCTCGAGTGCAACCGCACCGACGACGCGCGGGTCAATAACCGCATCGGGTTCTACCGGAGGTACTGCCAGATCCTCAACGTGGACGTCGGGCCCAACCTCGACTGCGCGCACCAGAAGCCATACTAGCTAGCTGCCAGTGCTACTGCCTAATTGATCGAGACGCTTTTCTCAGATCTAAACCTGTTTCAGTTCCAAACGCGTCCGTTCGTTAGTAAACTGAATCAATTGAGTTCCTTGTTTGTTCCTTGTTGTTCGGACCATGTGCGTGAGGCACAGGATCTGGAGTCAGTCGGCTAGCTAGCCTAGCTACTTCATTCCGTGTACGAGTCACCAAGTAAGAAGAAGAGAAGTAAACGTCGCAAGCAGTTGCGCGACACCAAAACTCTGACCAGTACTCGTGTTCTTCTGTGTTCATTGGCCAACTCCGTGCCCGTGCGTGTGTCAAGAACAAGAGAGAGAAGCAGTTGCGCGTCACCGAGTTTCTTTGTGCATTCTTGTTCCTGCTGCGTTCATCGTGTTCCACCGTTGAAAGCGTGTGTTTGTGAGGTTCTGGACCAACAGACCACCCATCGCCCTGGCGCCCTAGCAACGAGCTTCACAACAGCTTTGGGTGGAGGTGGCCGGTGCGGCGTCGGGCGGCACGAGGGCGAGCGTGCCGGCGGTAAGCTTCTTGGAGGCGTCGGTGGCCTCGCAGAGTGCTGTGTGGGCAGCGTCGGCATGTGAGATGGTTGCTCTGCTACCGACGATCAGGGCCATTTTCGGCACCGTCGCCACCGCCTCCATGATCAAGTCCTCATCTCCCTCCATTGCCAGCCCAACAGGCCGCCGGCACAACAAGGCTAGCCATCGACCGCCAACGTTGTCGCTGCCCGAGATGCGTCGCCTCAAGACGCCGTCGTCGCCAGCGTTCACGCTGCCGTCCTGCTCGATGGTGAGCTGGATGTGGAGAGTCCATCCCTTACCTTCCCCCTCCCGCCTTGGAGCGCCGCCGCCGGTGGCCTTCCTCGTCGCATCTCAAACCAAGCTACGGAGGAGGACGAAGCCGCCGAGGATGGCGGGGCGATGTTGTCAGCGTGGAAGACACTGACGGCCTACTCGGACATGAGGCCGGTGAGGATGAGGTCATCGCGGTGGAGGCGGGAGCTGAAGAGGGTGTCGGCAACCTTTAGCCGTGGCGGGGGACAGAGGCTACGGAGGAACCAATGCCGAGGAGGCGGCCCTTGTGAGGTGGATGGAAACGGTGTCGGACTCGGATTTTATAAATCTAAATTCTTTGTAAAAATACTATACTATTATCTGAAACAGTATATAGCACTCACAAATACATCACTGAATCATTTCATACACGATGTAAACCGAACCAAACATTATATTATAAACATCAGAGTCGCATAGAGCACGTCGGGTCGAGTTTTACAATAAGGGTCGAACAAGTCAAATGGTTACATTACATAAAAGCGAAGCGACAGCCGAATAAAAAGGGGTAGAGCACATCTCACCACAGGCAAGTGATAGGGGAAACCCGTGTGCGTCCGATATTAACCAAAATTTTGGATAATATTGGATGAACGCAAGCACCAACGGAGTCAGCTAGATTTAGGCGAAACCTGTACTAAAAGAACTAAACTACTCTTCATCATCTCCTAGGCCTCCAACATCTGGATACTCGTAGTAGGCATAATGTCCTTGATCCACGGGTTTTGAGGGTTTGGGGGAAAGAGCGAGGGTGAGCACAACTTTCGTACTCGCAAACCAACACACAGGATGCAGTAATAATACATGCAAGGCTTAAAAAGGATGGACCGGGTTCTTTTATTTGCTAAAAGCAATATTTTCAATTACAATATTTAGAAATTCCTACGACTTAGCAATTTAACCAAATCTCATTTTAGTAAATAGATATTATGCAATATTTATAACGGCAAAGGCTACCTCCACCTATGCTTAAATTTTGATTGGGGTCACCTTCACTTATTAACATCACTAGGTACGACGACCCAGGAAAAATTCAAATCATGGGCTAGGTGAGCCTGACCCATTTTTCATCCCCTCCACAAAGTTTTATAAATAGAACTAACTCTAGTAAATTCTCATGTCCATCTTTGACCGTTGGCACGACTGTTTAAACAGTTTAGACTCTGTAGAGGTTGTACACTGTACCCATAAGAGACAATCAACTCGTTGCCCCCACATGATTCCTTGGTCATGTAGTTAAAAGATCATCACAGTAACCTTTCAAGTTATCTCGCCTCTTCCGCCATCTCACCCATATGGGTCACTCCCACTTGCAATGGGCCCCATAAGTTGTGCGGGATGTTCCACACTTTATGCAAATTATATCCTTTAAAAGTATCAAATTGCATGCTTTAATTTTTATGCAAATGTATATCAAATTTTCTAAGGTAGTTAAATGCCTATTTATTGATTAATAAATTATTATTCCACTCCCTTGAAAGTTGAACTCCCAGTACCCTTGTCACCCTAGTAAATATATGGTAACATACTAGTTATAGGTCGTACTTAAACGCCATGCTAGACTTGTTTAAGTACCGGGGTATTACTACCCCAAATCATCATCCTTTAATCATCATCAATTGTTTTGGGCAGTCATTGGGGAGAATGACTGAATTGGTTGTGGTAATTTGTTTATACTTCTCCAAAACTCTAAAAACTTGCTAATACCCATCTGGGCGGATGGTAAACTGGAGGGTAAATGGTTGGGTGCTAATGTAGCCCAGGATATTTTTGTGAATGGCATGTGGTAAGAACCGCCCAGATGATCTTAAGGACTTAATCCTGTGATGATCTTAAGAACCACTTTGATCATATTGATTCCACACTTTATGCAAATTATATCCTTTATTGGGTCCTCTTATTTATAACGGCAAAGGCTACCTCCACCTATGCTTAAATTTTGATTGGGGTCACCTTCACTTATTAACATCACTAGGTACGACGACCCAGGAAAAATTCAAATCATGGGCTAGGTGAGCCTGACCCATTTTTCATCCCCTCCACAAAGTTTTATAAATAGAACTAACTCTAGTAAATTCTCATGTCCATCTTTGACCGTTGGCACGACTGTTTAAACAGTTTAGACTCTGTAGAGGTTGTACACTGTACCCATAAGAGACAATCAACTCGTTGCCCCCACATGATTCCTTGGTCATGTAGTTAAAAGATCATCACAGTAACCTTTCAAGTTATCTCGCCTCTTCCGCCATCTCACCCATATGGGTCACTCCCACTTGCAATGGGCCCCATAAGTTGTGCGGGATGTTCACCGCAAACGCTAACGCAGATAGACTACGACGTTCCACAACGACTAGCGCAACTGGCAACTTCACCATCGGTGTCCCATTCAAGCTCAGCTTGCACCACTCCACTCCTCCACCAGTGAGATAACTTTCAGGGCCCAATAAATTTACTAAGGCAAGTTGTACTTTATAGACTTATGGTTGTACTTGTTTTACAATGAGAGGTTATGACAAGATTAAGTGCTTAAACCATCTGAGCGGTTCATATCATATACCAACCACTCTCGTGCTCCGACAGCATCCACCACCATACCATCTGCACGGATGTGGTAACAACAATTTAATAGGGTTTTTGGCGGAATAAAATATATTATCTCAACATTCTAGTCATTTACCGACAATGACTGTCCAAAACCACTTTCATGATTAAAAGATGATAATTAGGGCATTTAATACCCTGGTATTTAAGCAAGGCTAGCATGACGCTTAAGTATGATCTTATAACTAGTAAGTTATCATTTATGTCTTGGTGACAAGGAATAAGAAATTCAAATGATCAAGGATGGTATAATTATCATTTAATTACCAAGTTGGTATTTAACTACCTTAAGATTTAACATATATTTGCATAAAGAAATAAAGCATGCAATTTGGTATTTCAAAAGAATATACTTTGCATAAAATGTTGGCTTAAAATGATCAAAGTATTGACTCGCTTCGATTGAAGGTGAGAGAGTCATGAAAGGCTTGTGCTTGATCAAACTAGAGATATCCCGCTTCTCTAAACTCTACTCGGGCGAACGTGCTTAAAAAGGAACAAACAAGCGAAGAGAATAAATAAATACACAAGAAATAGTAAATGAACTTTAAATTAAACAAGACAACTGCCATTAATAAGATCTTGAATTTAGACAAAATTAGAAACAAAATTCACTTAAATCGGAGTTATAACGAAGGAGAACGGAGCTTCCGAAGTTTGAATTTAAATTAAATCTGGAAATAAAATGATGCAGGTGAGGTGCCCGATCTTTCGATGAGATTGATAACTATCGATTTTAGTGGAGGTGACTCTCACGATCCGATTACAACCGTACGACGATGCTTGCGCCTTAGCAATCGTTGAACCAACTCCGAAATGTTATTCACCTTACTGGAAACGCGATCAACCTGAACACGAAGTTCAATCCCTGTGAGCAATCAAAGAACTAGCAAGAATAAGATGTAGCCAATATGATATTGCTAATAAGATTGTAGTGTATAGGGTATTGAAAAACAAAGGTGAGATCCCGAAGGTTGTCTTGATAGGTAGTCGTCCGACACAACTAATGAATAGAAGTTTGCACAATAACTAAACCTAAACGCAACGAAATCCAAGTTCTAGCAAAGGGAGGCGACATCTCCTGTATGAGAAGACGACCAGGGGTGGCGGCCAGGGAAGTGGACACACGTCCCTAGGGTTACAAGGCCCATGGGCCCAAGTGGAGGTGGCGTAGCACCTTTTAACTCGGGCTCAGAAATAGACGTAGACTATTTTGGTGATTGTGGCCGACTCGGATAGAATTTGAAGATGGGGTTGGATCTGTTGGAAAGTAGACTTGATAATATTTCCATGAAGTCTGAGAACGTTCCAAACAGAGTCCGTATAAAGAAATTATGGCCATTTAAACTTAGTACTGTCGTGACAGTCTGAATCCGAATCCACGGGTGCACGAAAACAGCACCGCGGTGGGACCCACTTGTCAGCCGAATAGGGGAGGAAACCAGGGGGTTAAGCTGGTGTTTACTGTTCCTTGGGACCACACGGTAGTGAGACAACATCATTAAAGAGTCAATTAACCCGGTTAATCAATGCTTTGAACTAAAGCCCACAGTGATCTGGGGTTTAATGGTGCTATAGTGTTGGTCGTCTGTTTCGACCAACAGACGAAGAGGGAGCACCGCTCGTCGCTGGCGCAGGCGACCTCAACAGCGGCGGCCAAGCACCAAAACGGAATGCTCTCGGTAAGACGAAGCTGATGCCGGCAGTGGCATGACCGGAGGATCGCCCGAGCGGCAGCGCAACGAAGGTGAGTGGCGGCGGAGGCACGGCCACGGCGGCTCGGACGGCCCGGTAGTGCATTGAGTAGGGGAAGAGGAGCATGAGCACCGGGGATGTCCAAGGAGCTCACTGGAAGCAAGCGTGAAGCTCGAGGAGGCTTGAGGCGGCTTGCTGATGTTGATCGAGGCGGTGGCGAGGTACGCGACGTGGGGAGGCTTGCCGGAGAGGAAGAAGGCAACCGGAGAGGTAGGGGATGTCTTCGAGATGCCGATACGGTGCTCTAGGTGCCGACAATTGGACCGAGGCGTGGAGGAGCTCGAACGGCACCGAAAAGGGGGATTCGACCGAAGTGGAGGAAGACAACCAATTTCGGGTGATCCTGCGGACCAAACAAGAAATCAACTAGGGGAAAAGCTTCAAGGGATGCTAGAACACAATGTGACGCAGTGGGTGCGGAGAGGGAACCACTATAGCAGCAGAACGTCGGCGGGGCAGTGCGCCGACTTGGAGCTCTAGTTTTTTCTCAGGTGGAACTTACCAGCAAAGAGTGGGAGCGAGGTAGGGGAGCAAGAAGGAGGCTCAAGGCTTCTTATAGTCGAAGGAGAGGAGGGGAGAGCCGTTGGGGCTTGATGATGGCGTAGTGTCCCGAGGTGGCATGGGCGCTCTAGTGCGCTTGACGCAGCGAGGACGGGCGGGTGAGGGTGGCAGGGGGAGCTGTTGCTCTGGCATACGCACGGCGACGACTAGAGCGGGGTGACTACGGGATGGTGATGGCGTCACGACAACCGGAGCAGCGACTTTGGAGGCGAGGTAGGCACGATGGCAAGCGGTGGCGGCGTGACGCAGCGTGCATGCATGGCGCAAACGCGCGAGCGAGGCACCGCCGAGCACTGAGGCGCTAGCGCGTGGATGACGCAGCATTGCCTGGGTGACAAGACCATGCGAGGAGGAGGGGACGCCGGAGTCAAGGGGAGCTGCTGGGCGCACGGGGGCGGCAGATCGCCAGGGGCAGCTTGGGCGCGGCAGAGTGCGCTTTGCGCAGCTTAGTTGGCCAAGAGGTGGCAGGAGGCACCCTGGGCTGAAGAAAGGGGGCAGGAGGAGAGCTAGGCCGAAAGGAGGATGGGCCGGGATGGAAGTGGGCCAAGCCCAAAGGAGATTTGAAATTGAAATGAGATTCAAAAACAAATTTGAAACCAAAAATTTGAAATAGGGTAGAAGCTTGAGATTTTTAAAAATGCACAATTAATTTGAAATAAGTTTTTGAACCCAACTAACAAAAGAAATTACTATTTACAAACCGAAAAATAGGCTATTACATGATAACGAGGAAAACTGATCTTTTCACTCCAACATCACGGTTTGATTGACAAAAAATGGTCAATAATGGCAAAAACGGGTAAGGCTCCTGAAATGCGAGTGCTTAAAAAAAGTAAGAGAGTTTTTTTTTTGCAGTGGCAAATCTTGGACTTGGGAACTTTGTAGTGGCATATAAAAAAGTTTTGCCTATAGAAATTCGGGGCCAAATCCCTTGCCTATTTGCATATCCTTGCCCGAGACAGCTCCGAGTTGAGTTGCACTCCACCTCGTTAGTTTTCTCTAATTTTGATAGGTGAATGGTGCTATCAAAGCATTATAAGGGCATGTATAATGCGAGATGTTTATATAAGAGTACTTAAAAAAAGAGAACATAGTAACATCTTCAGCATCTATGTAAAAGTCATTTTCTCCTATACAAGTATCTCTTTTGTAAGTGCTTAGATGATTGTATTATCTATTAATTATATATTGTTATATACAAAAACGACTCTTAAAGACCGGTGTCTAGCCAAGCATCAATGTTACAAAAATAAGCACATTATCTATTCTACGTTGCAAGAAAAAAAATTTTTTATTTGCTAAGCATCTCTCTAAGCACCCGTATTGTACATGCTCTAAACTGGGCTAATTGGGTGTGACGCATGATGCATTTGATATTGGATTTGCTGCCCAAATCATCTCTATTGGAGGTACACGAGCTAATCGGGCCATAGATCGATGATGTGCAGATCAATGCATGTTGGGGTTGGCTGTGCTGAGCTTTCAAGATGACACAAGCAAAGTCCCAACCTCCCAATTCGCAAAGCAACCAATCATACAAAGACAGTGCCGAGTGGAGAGCTCTTCAAATGTCTAATAACACTACATTATTTTGGATGATACATTGTACAGTAAATAGTGTATCACAACAGATTGAGAGAAAACAGAGGTCGATCACGAATTACTAGTACAGCGTAATGAAGATCCGCTCTTGGACAGGCCGACCTGCTCACACGAAGCAAAGCTCAACCCTAGCTTGACAAGTTCAAACGACACTAGTAAATTACATCGATCTGCACGATTCCTGCAAGATTTCAGCATACGTGGTAGTTATTTACCGCTCGTTTAGCAGTTCAGTACATGCCTATGATTGTTGCAGAAAACAGAGCTCAGATTATGATCGGCGATCACCTTGCTTCGAGCTGCATGTAGTGTTTATGCTGGAGTAATTGGTCTATTACTTTGTGATGGCGTAGACCGCGTAGATGATCCCCGGAAGATAGCCAAAGAAGGTGAGCAAGAGGCAGATCCAGAACTCGACCTATCACAGGGCCAATCCAATGTAAGTACGCGGGTGCACGCAAGACGTCAAATCATCGTTAGTTCTAGCTCAAGTGAATAATCCATGGAGAGGAACAGAGGACAAAACATGTGGATTTGCTACAGTAATTGATTGAGGTGATCGATGGTAGAGCAGCACGCACGTACCTCGCATCCGAACTTGAGGAAGACACCGAGAGGGGGGAGGATGATGGCGATCAGGATGTCGATGCAGTTCGTCGTGCCGCCCGACATCTTGTTCGGGCTGATCCACCGATCCTCTTCTCTCTTTCTCCCCTCTTTGATCGAAGCGTAACTAACAGGTGTGCGCAGCCGCAGACAGAGAAGACGATGGCACGAGGCACAGAGAAAAAGGTAGGACGTGTCTGAATCCAACTATGCCGAGGCTTGCCTAGTGTACGTGTGTGTGTGTGTGTGTTTTATAGATACAAGTGAGGAGGAACGGCAGCCACCCGGGGCCGGCCGGCCGAGCACACGACGCAAGCAAATCCAATGGTGATGGAGTCAAAAAAATACCATGCTTTGGGCGGAGAGTACAGAGGCAAGGGGCCTGCACGGAGGTGAGGTGAACACCTACCGCGCGTAATTTCTTTCCTTGCTTCCTCCGTCAGCTTGCCCGTTTGAGAGTTTACCTCGGAAGCTCAGATCTTAGCAGTGACTTGTGGAACTCCCTGTATGTGGCCCGCCCGCCGCCGCCGCCGCCGCCGCCCCGTGCTCTGCGACTGTGAACACGGTTCGGTGATTCCCACGGGGCCAAATAGCGACGGACACACACATCAAGCACTACCATTTCATCCCAAACTAGTTAGTTACCGTACATTGTATCGAAACAACATATTTTGAATCAAATAATTATGTATTGTGGGAAGCGTGTCGTAAGTCTAGAGAAACTCCTACTGAAAATTTTCAATACGGTCATGAATGCAAAACAGCTAAGCATTGCATGCCATGGCTAATTTTTTTAAAAAAAACTATCAGATTGTTGTTCAAAGTAAGGGAAAAAAACAGGTTTGACAGTTCTCTCAGCTGAAGTCATGCACATATTTGCACTCGTTGGTCATGGCCATTGTTGCCGCGTCGTCGCCTCTAGTCGCCTCTCCTGAATCGGGAGAGAGAAGCATTCACACTCATTCGACTGCTCACAAGTAAGGAGCGCGAGATGACCTATCGACGCTGCCGCACCGCCCAACCCCCGCCAACGTCGACACCCCTGCCAGACGACGACGACCCCTCCGCCTCCTACCATTGCCCTCCTCCCTCCCCCGTGCCTCCCTCGTCTGCAACCGCATGCGCTGCCTCGTGACCGACCCCTGTGGCGCACACAAAACTCTGAGATAAATAGAATCGGGATGGGAAGGCAAAGTGGTGGGCAGTCGGGCTTTGGGATACACAAGGAGGACCAGGAGAGCAGTTGCAATAGACTTAGAGGGGAGGGAACAGAACACATGAGGCCCCAGGGAGCGAATGATTCTCCTCTGTGAGGGGGGTTGCTAGCGATGAGGAGGAGGACAATGAGGAGGAAGGCCTATCAGTGTGTAAGAAGGTAGGACAGACGACCACTAACTTTAATTTTTAAGTGGTAGAGATATGGCATCCACTTTGTACCAGCTAGCGAACCCACCTAAAAAATCACAGAAGTTGGCATCTTCTTTGACCATTCAGTCCCATATCGTGCTGTTGGTGGTCTTCGATTATCACAGATTGGTCTTGTGATTTGCACATAAAAGAGTTTCGTGCCCGGGCAAGAAAGAGTCCTGACCAATCATGTCGTTGCTGCCTGACGAACCTGCCCCCGTCTCCCAGCTGTGCACGGGGCCTTCTTCCGTTCAAAGTTGGAACGACCGCGTACCGGGCAAAGCATCCGGCATCGAAAAAAAGGGGGCACCGATAACACGCAGGTACAAGTTTTTATCTCTCTCCCACATAAGAAGATTTTCTTGGGCATTGATGCACCTTAAGATTCATAAAGATTCGTACTTCCGAGGGCAGGGAGAGGCGGCAGAGCAGTAGTGGGGGCTGGCCGTGGGCATGTCCGGAGGGTTGCACAAGAGGTGAGGATGGCGCGAGCAGTGGTTAAGGTGGCAAATTCGGCAACGACGAACCGTTGAAGACGATAAAGAAGGTGATGATTGGAAGAGAAGGCATGATGATGGGTGGGAGAGAAGCGGTGGCGATTTGGGTTGTGAGATTGAGACGGGGAGGTGGGAGGAGCGGTAAGGGTTGAGGAGATTTAAAATCCAAGGGGCGACGTTGATGAGGTCGAGTCGATCCTGCCCCCGCAAGGCTGGCTAAATATACACAACAGGAGCGCAAGGGGACTGTCTAAAATGTACTTTGGCCTGATTTGTAGGGTAAAAAACATGTATATGATACCTAGACAAACCATAAAAAGTATTGTTAATGTCATCACAAGGATGATATAGAACCAATATCGTCCTCCTAATACCATCACAAAGGCTCTTTTTTTTTTTTGCAAAATGGCATTACCATTAGAATTGCAATTAGTTTTTGATTTTTTTATCAATGACATTTTTCCCCAAGCGAGGAGAGAGAGAGAGAGAGAGAGAGAGAGGATTCGCGATAAAAATAAAAGAAAACTTGCAATTTGATTTTCATACGAATTCCAAAATAAAATATCATAATAACTAAAATTCATAATAAATTAAATAAATTTTGTAATTTGATTTGTATACCAACTCTAATAAGAATAATTGAAATGTTGAATAAAAATAAAAGTCATAACGAGGATGACACGAATGATGTCCGAGGAGACGTAAAAGAAGCTACCAGGTTCGCTCTCAAGGTCACGTGTTTCTATTGTTGCTTCCTATGTAATAAAAATAAAAAAAATAACTAAATTTTTGATTAAAAATACAAGTTATAGCGAGGATAGTACGAATGGTGTCGGAGGAGGCTACGAAATAGTGCAATGGCATCGATTTGTAGTATAAGAAGACATTGACTCATAGGGAAACAAAGAGCTGAGGCGACGACGACGGAGTTGAGTACAATATCGTGCTGCTCACCAGAGCCGTTGGAGAGAAAGTTCAGTGTTGAAGGAGCCAAGGGGCGCGATGACAACTGGTGAGTGTCAACATTGTTGGAGAAGTTAGTGCTCAAATAAGCTCGGTGATGGGAAAGCCCTGGTAGAGAGGAGATGAAGCTTTGCATTGAAGACGAACTATGGACGATATGTGGCCATCGGGTAGCTAGGAGTTTGCCATCACTCGGAATATGCTCGGGGTCACCAGAGAGAACATGACACGTGTCCCCAGCTGGAATCGATGATGGTTGTATGTGTATGCGTGTTGATATCGCAATGGTTAGCATTAAGTAATAACTGTAGAGAAGTAGAATATAACTATGTGGTAAAGTATTGCATTGGAAGGGGTAGTAGCTGAGATGGATGATCAAGATTTGGACTTAATGTTGGAGGTTGAAGCAAAAAAGTTGTGACTGTGAGAAGAGATAGAAACCATGCAGTTTGGTAGGGCAGTCGATGTGCGAAGGAATATAAGTTCAAGGTGGGTAGTCCATGGTGCATCGGTGTATACGTAAGCAATGTACTCTAATATATTATACCATGTAAACTAATAAGATAATTTATTGCACATGTAATCAACGTATCACTTGAGATTAAATAGATGTACATGAGCGTGCATACAATTTGGGGGGGGGAACCTAATTGAGTAAGAATAGGGATATGCAGTTACATGATCTATGCATGATGGAGAGTGTTTAGTTTCTAAGAACCCTAACAACTTACTATGCTCATTGATTTTTTTTTCTCCATGAAAACACGTATTTCAATTACGGTACTCAGGTTGTAATTTCCTTCAAACATCTATTGTCATTTTTAATATTTAAGATATCTTAAAAGTCTAAATAACCTACAAGATACATAAATACATTCTCATGATTTATACAAACTTCAAAGCAAATCTAGCCGCACAAAAATGCGTGGGCCAGCTGCTAGTTTTCTTTACTATACTGTACAGAGTTAGTATAACGTCAGCTTAATTTGTCCACTATGTTCAGCAAACTCTTTCTCAACTAACCTATAGAAAAAGAAAAAAAAAATCAACTGAACCACATGAATCAAGATTAATTGCTGCTTAGCATTTATCCATTCTTGTGATCCTTAGTTTCTTTACACTGGTCAGGAAGAGCCTGCAAAAAAACAAGTAAACAACAAACAGAGATTCAGGTTAATTGAGCAGAAAAATGAAAGGTAAACGAGTCATTTAAGTAGAGCAGATCAACATACTCCCATGGTACGTCCCCAACCATCATCCAGTCTCCGTCCTGGTCCTCGTATGTGAGAACATAGGCAGCCTTCTCGCTAGGAATTCGTTGATGATACTCCATTACATCAGCGTCTAATCATATCAAATATATTATTATGCAGACGTAGATCTATTCATTTTTACATTGGTCGGATGGTTTGGATCATGTGTCCGCATTCTCCTATTTTATGCAGTTTTCTATTCCTTGAAAATTGTAGTAGCGCAGCTTGGTTGAATGTATACTTACAAGTGATGGGGTTCTTGAACATGTGGCAGAGTTTGACGAGAAGGCTGTCGTACCCGCCCAGCAAAACCAAATCCAGCTTCCGGCCGATTGGGACACCCTCCATGTACACCTTCACGAACAGTGTCCGCCGCCGGCGTGCGATGCCGGCCGATGCCGTCAGGGCGCTCCTAAGAAACGGTTTGATGATCGGCGACCAATCGGAGAGTACCTGGTTCCTGACGATCACCCGTTCATGTTGAAAGGGTTGTTAATAAATGTAGATGATGGGTACAAGCGACCCAATTAGATGGGAGTACAGTTGGGCAAGTAATTCGGGATGCTCTATATTTCTAAATAATAATAATGGAGACAGGAATTATAAAGTGGTTGTGAAGAACTGAAGCGAGCAATGATCAAACAAGGTTAAAAAGTTTGGCTCAGTGAGAAATATATATGACTGTATCTCTTGCTATATTTGTGGTGATCAAGTTGATCGTCGAAATAAAAGCAGCTTATCTCCTTTAAAAAAATCAAAGAAAGACTGGTGAGTGAAATTAACTGTTTGTCTGATCAAAACTACATTAAAATTCAAGCTCGGTTTGTTCTGAATATTAGATTGCAAGTTTTCGTTTTTAAACTACTAATAAGAACGTATCGTCGAAAGAATAAACTGCTAATAAGAAACAAAGAATTGATACACACACACACACACTTAATAAAATGACATAATGATTACGATCTGATATATAAAGGGATGAACAAGAAAGTACACGATCGATCTATATTCTACAAGATGTTTTTGTAACATCCTGTTTTTGCTTGAGATTTAAAAATCAAAATTTGGTTTTCAAAAATCCATAAGCTTCAAAAATCAAAACTTTGATTTCAAATTCAAAATCCATTTTTATTTTATTTATTTCTTTCTCCTTTTTCTTCTGGGCCGGTTTTCTCCTACCCATCAATTCTCTCGGCCCACCAATCGGGCGTTTCCGTCGGCCAGCCGGCCGTTTCCTCCCGATCCGGCCCGACTCGCCCGGCCTCTCTCCTTTTCTTCTTCCCTCACCCCCACCGACAGCATGCGCCGCCTCTTCTTCTCTTTCTCTCCCCCTTTCTCTCGGCTCCACCCCGGGCCCCCTCCTCCCGCGCGCCTTGCCGCTCAGCGTCGCCATCGCCGCCCGCCTCCTCCGGATCCGGCGCGACCTCTGCCGCCACACGCGCGGCTTTCCGCCCCTCCCAGCGCGCGGCTTTCCCTTTCCCCATCCCGCCGCCCGCCCGCTTTCTCCCTCCTCTCTCTCTCCCCGGCTATAAAGCCGAGAGAGCTCCCGCCTCTCTTCTTCCCTCTTGCGCCCCTTCTCGGTGTCGCCGCCGCTTCCCGAGCCCCTCCTCCTCGCTCGGCCTCACTTCGGCCCATCCTCCGCCCGTCGGCTCGCTTCCCGTCTGTGTCATGCCCTCGGCTCGTCGCCTCGCCCCTCTCGGTGAGCCTCCCCAGTCGCTCCTCCTCTCCCCCTCCGGGTTTTCTTCCCTCTCTGGTGGCCTTGGCGCCACCGCCGTCTATCCCCACCGGTGCCGTCTCGCGCGCCATCTCCCCGCGCCTCCAAAGAAGCGACGCCGCTGCTTCTCTCTTCTCTCTTGGTCCGACCGCCCTCTCCCCAGGTCGAACCGCCCGCCACACCCGGCTCTCTCCCCTGCTCTCAGCTCTCTCTCTCCGCTCTCTCTCTCTCTCTGCTCTGTCTCTCTCTCTCTCTCCGTGATGAGCCAAACCCTAAGCGGTCAATGAGCGATGAGAGTAGCAATGACTTCGTTTTTGTGTATGCAATGTATATTGTGTATGATTATTTGTGTATGCTTTTAAATCGTCGCGGAGTCGGCATTTGGAATTGTGTATTGAGATTTGTATGTCGGTATTGAAGATTTGTGTATTGTCGATGTATTGCTTTTGTATTGCGAATTTGTGTATGCAGTGTAGTTTTGTGTATGCAATTGAGATCGGTATATTGAGATTTATTTGTTGATCTTGTGAGTATTTTGCTAGGCTGTGCAGGTTAGTCGTGAAGCGATAAATGTTTTGTGTATTAGAGTTGTGTATTGAAAGTGTTGTATAGCGATTGTGTTGTATGGCGATTTTGTATATATCGTTTTGTACTGCTCGATCGACTAGTAGTTTTCCATTTTGGCGAAAACGTTTCCAAAACATTTATTCTCTATTGATTGTGCTACGACTTGCGTTGATCGATTAACCGTTGTTAGTGGTTAACTCGTCGATGGACAAGTACTATTAGAACTATCATTTTCGATTTTAGTTGAGAGCTATCGATTAAGAGCGCAATTTGCAAAATCTCGGGAAATCGAGGTTATGCAAATGACCTTCGTAATCGTCTCTGCAATCGTGTCTATTTTAGTTAAAACATATTTATTCAAATTTCTTGCGCTGCGTAAAATGCTTTAAAATAATCTTGCATTTTCTCAAAATATTTTGGAAGGCTATTCGAGATTAACCTGTTAATCTCGACAGCTTACTTTGAAAACCTAATTAATAAGCTTGTAATCCTATCCAGTATTCATTGGTCTAAATATTGTTTATTCCCTTTTTCTCCCTATTCAAAAGTCGTCTTTAATAAAATGGTTTACGGTCTTGTTAATTTATCGTATATTCTAATCTTGGCCGATCAGCGGTATCCAAAGTGAAGTATCCCTGCGATAGTTCATTCGACTTTGTTTCCCCTTGTTTTCCCTCGGCAGAGTATCACCGCCTTTTTCTCGTGTACTCAGCTAATCGTTTGACCTTGTCAAACATCCCCGCCTCGCTGAACCTTGTCTCTTCAGCTCGTTCATCGTAAAACTTATTTAAAATGTTTTGCTTATATTTGGTCTTTTGGAAGTCCTTTGGATTTATTTGTTGTTCTTGCTTGTATCGCGTAATTAGGAATCGAAGTCCCGGAGAAGCAGCGACTCAAGCAGGATCAAGATTCGGATAAAGACGAAGATCCGAATTCAAAACCCTGCGAGAAGGCCCGAGTAAGATCAAGGCCGCAATAATCGACCAGTGTAGTCAATACTTTGATCATTCCGAACCTACAATTTTATGCAAACTATGTTTATTTAAAATAGCAAAGTTGCATGCTTTAATTTTGTAAACAATGATATGTTAAAGCTTAAGGTAGTTAATTGCCCATTTGTTGATTAATTACTTATTAAGCCATCCTTTGATAATTGAATCCGAGATCCTTTGTCACCCTAGTAAATATATGGTAATACTAGTATAGGTTGTACTTAAGCGACATGCTAGTCTTGTTAAATCACCGGACAATAAGCATCCCGATCATCATCCTTTAAACATGAAAAATAGTTTTGGGCGGTCATGGGATGTAGATGACCGATGTGTTGCGTTAATTGGTTTTCCTTCCCAAAACCCTAAACGACTTGCTAGTACCCCATCCGACGGATGGAAAGAATGGTGGGTGCGAATGTAGCACGAGAATGGTTGGTATGTGGTATGAACCGCCCGGTGAATTAAGGACTTAATCTTGTCATGACCTCCGTGTAAAACAAGTACAACCGCAAGTCCGCAAAGTGCAACTTGGCTTAGTAAAACTTTCAAACCTTGAATGTCGTCTCGCATGGTGGGAAAGAGGAATGTGCAAGCGGCGGGACGTCTGGCTTGAATGGGACACCGAACACGGTGAAGTTTGCGGTCGAGGGGTAGGTTGACTCGCACTCAACTACTCCGATCGGCGAGGTGAACATCCCTTTAACGTATGGGCGTAACCCCATATAGGTGAGATGACTGGAAGGGCAAGATAGTTCAAACGTTCTTCGTGACGATCGCTCAACTACATGACTAAGGAATCATGTGGAGAAACGAGTATGATTATCTCTTGTGGGTACAATGTACAACCTCTGCAGAGTCTAAACTGTTTAAGCAATACGCCTTCGGTCAAAAGGCGACATGGGAACTTAACTTTGAGTTAGTTCTATTTCAAAAATCTTTGTGGGTGGAAATGGAAATGTGTTGGGCTCATCCAGCCCTGGTTTTGAATTTTCCTGGGTAGCCTTATCCAGTGTTGATAATCGGAGGACGTAACCGTTATCAAAATTAAGCATAAGGTGGAGGTAACTTTCGCTGTTATTTAATATTGCACTTATTCTCTTTAATGAAAATGCAAATTTGTTAAAATGCCAAGTCATAGGACTTTGTAATTATGATAATTGAAAATGTTGCTTTAGCAAATAAAAGAACATGAGCCATCCTTGTTAAGCCTTGCATGTATACTATTGCATTCTGTGTGTTGGCTCGCGAGCACGGTAGTTGTGCTCATTCTCGCTCTTTCCCCCAAACCCTCAGAAGCAGGAAATTTTAGAGAGTTCGACTACTACAAGGAACCCGATGTCTGAAGACCCAGGAGTTCTTGAAGCATAGTTTAGTTCTTAGTTGTTCTAGTCTCGCCCCAGTCTAGCTGACTCCGCTGGTACCTAGGTGCGTCCTATATTATCTGAGTTTTCGGGTAATATCGGATGTACACAGGTTCCCCAGTCACTTGCCTGTGGAGAGATGTGCTCTCACCCCTTTTGCTTCCGTTGTCGCTTCCGCTACTTTTGATGTAATCATTTGGCCTGTTCGGCCTTTATTGTAAAACTTGACCCGATGCGGTCTATGTAACTCTGATGTGTTAAATTAATGAATGGTATGGTTTTACGCCATTGTATGAATGATTCAGTGATGTATCTGTGAGTGCTATCTACTGATCCAGGGAATAGCACAGTTATTCGCAGAGGATTCGGGTTTAAAAAATCCGGGTCCGACAGTTTTAGGCGTACATATGGATCAGTTCGATTTCATATATGTACGATTCAAAAGAACTCGGTACTTTTTTTGGAACCAGGATGAGCTCCAGCCTCCAGGTTGCATGCGTGATGCGTGGGCATCATGGATGGTCGATTTGAGAAAAGGGAGTAGATCGATGAACATGAATTGCCCATGTATGATGTGGTGGTGCATATCAATCTAAAAGAGAATAATGAACGAAAAAGAAATCAAACAAGAACTATCAAAATATCTATGCATATTAATTATTTTCTTAGAGGAACCCTTGCATGCATGATCTGTAGAACTAACACAAACATACATGCATAAAAAAGGTAGGGAGGAAGGGAAAATAAATTTGTTGTTGAAGAAACCTTGGTGTAGAAGGGATGCTCTCAGCAGCCTGGAGGGAGGAGGACGACGACGAGGTGATCAGGCTAAGCCCTAGCCGGAGATCAGTGCTGAGGTCCCACCTCGCCGGCGGCCGGCAAGCCGACGACGTCGTGGAGAGCGCCGGGTGGGTACTGCTATCCATGGAGGAGGAAGGAGACAGGTCACTACTACACTTGCACTCCATGTGTAGTACACGATTAGCACAGCAGCTGAGATATATAGCTATGTATATTTATGTAGAGATGGAGAGAGGTGAAGTGAAACTAACAACTACTCAACAAAATCAAGTAAATAAAGGAAGAAGGAAAGAGAGCTAGCCAGAGATGTGTATATAGCCGGTGGTGAGATCTGACAAAGCCAAACAACATTGAGTTAAAAATATGTGCTCATAGAAGAGAGAGAGAGAGTGGTTCTTTTTGTTCTCTCTCTCTCTCTTTTAAAACTAAAGTTTCCTTTTTGGATCTGATAGGTGGACTCAACTGGTTTGCTAAAACCATACATACGCCATTTGAGCAAACCATGTTCCTTTTTTAAATTAACCGATCGATGCATATATGGCTGTATAAGAAACCACCTAGATTCTAAACCGCATTTAGTTTCTGATAGTGTACATGAGGTTAGTTAACTAATTAATCAAAGGAAGGGTACAATTTTGAAACAGTCCAGTGATAATAATCATATGGCAGGAGAGACGTGTTAGGTTGTGGTATGGGATGCACCAAAATCTCCATCCATCGATCATGCTCCGCACCAACACACGACTTTCCTCGTCTTCTTCTAATCATAAAATGTGAGATACCTAGAAGAAACTAGATATCGATTCGATTAAGAAATAAGCACATAAATTCGACCCGAAGCTTCTTCTAATCATGGATGTCAAACTGCTAACACACACACACAATCATTATGTGCATGCTTGCATAAAAGTGTCGGATCCGAATTTTTTAATCCCGAATCCTCTGTGAAAATACTATACTATTCTCTGAATCCGTAAATAACACTCACAGCACAATCCTAAATCAATTTATACATGGTGTAACATCATACCATTCATTAATTTAACACATCAGAGTTTACATAAACCACTTCGGGCCAAGTTTTAGAAGAAACAGACCAAATAATTATATCACAAAAGTAGCGGAAGCAAAAAGGGGTGAGAGCACATCTCTCCACAGGCAAGCGACTGGGGAAACACGTGTGCGTCCGATATTACCCAAAAAGAAACTCGGATAATATAGGATGCACGCACGTACCGATGGAGTCGGCTAGACTGGGGTGAGACTAGAACTGCTAAAGACTAAACTACGTTTCAAAAACTCATGTGCCTTCAAACGTCTGGTTCCTCGTAGTAGTTGAAAGCTCCAAGATTTCCTACTTCTGAGGGTTTCGGGGGTGTAGTAGCAAAAAAACGAGCTATACAGTAAAAGAGGGGGGACCCCGGATAAGGCCAAGAGGGCTTCGCGGATCCTCAAGAGGGGACTAGTCAGTGACAAGAACGAGATGGTTATTGCTAGGGAATTCGCGCTTGCTTTTTTTCTCCCCCCACAAAAAGAGGGTGATCCCCTATTTATAGCCCCCTGTGGGGGTTTTGTATTTACCCTTTTGACCCTACCAGGGTATAGTACCCATAGGGGTTGCAGAGACATTCCCCACCCCTACATCTAGGCTTTGGTCCATGGTACATGTTCCTGGACTCAGTTCATCCTAACAGAGCCTCCGGTCCAGGAGCGGTAGCAGAGGCCTCGGGTTCATGCTGAGGGCCTCTCACTCGGCCTCGGCCCAGGCCTCGGGGTCCTCTGGGTGTGCCGGCTCGCCCGAGGTGGCCCGGAGGTCTTGCTGCTCCGGGCCTCGCGGGGCTTCAGTGGTCCTCCGGGGTGCTTCGGCTACGCCCCGGGGGTGGCCTGAAGGTCTTGCTGCTCCAGGCCTCGCGGGGCTTCGGGGTCCCTCCGGGGTGCTTCGGCTCCGCTCCGGAGGTGGCTCGAAGGTCTTGCTGCTCCGGGCTTCGGGGTCCTCCGGGGGTGCTTCGGCTCCGCCCCGGGGTGGCCCGAAGGTCTCGCTGCTCCGGGCCTCGCGGGCTTTGGGATCCTCCGGGGTGCTTCGGCTCTGCCCCGGGGGTGGCCCGATGTCCTGCTGCTCCGGGCCTCGCGGGGCTTCAAGGGTTCTCCGGGGTACTTCGGCTGGGCGTTGTGTCCGGTGGGGCCATCCCTACGACAGGGGGGAGCGAAGATAAGCACAACTTCCGCGCTCGCGAGCCAACATACAAGATGCAATATATATACATGCAAGGCTTAACAAGGGTGGATCGGGTTTTTTATTTGCTAAAGTAATATTTTCAATTATCATAATAACAAATTCCTATGACTTAGCATTTTAACCTAATTGTATTTTGTTAAAGAGAGTAATTGCAATAATAATTAACAGTAGAGGTTCCCTCCGTCGGAAACTCTACAAATGCTTCTTTTGATTGGGGCTATCCCCATACGTTAACATCACTGGATACGGCTATCCAGGGAAAAACCAAACCTCAGGCTGGATGAGCCGACCTGATTTTCATACCACCCACAAAGGTTTTTGAAATAGAACTAATCCAGGTTAAGTTTCTATATCCGCCTTTGACCGTAGGCACAACTGTTTAAACAGTTTAGACTCTGCAGAGGTTGTACACTGTGCCCACAAGAGATAATCATACTCGTTACCCCACATGATTCCGTAGTCATGTAATTAAGCGATCATCACAGTAACCTTTCAAACTACCTCGCCCCTTACGTTATCTCACCCATATGGGGTTACGTCCATAAGTTGTGCGGGATGTTCGTCTCAGCAACTAGCGTAGCTGGATTACCCACAACGTCTAGTGCGACTGGCAACTGCACCTTGCGTCGATGTCCCTTTCAAGCTGGTCGCAACACATGCTTACATGTTTCCGCTAACCGATTAACATTTAGGGTTTAATAAAACATTACAAAAAGCAAGCAGGTATGCAAGCACACGGGATCCCTCCATCCCTCCCTCGCATGTTGGTCGTAAAGAGGAGACCTAACCCACCGAACGGAAGGTGACGTTACACGGATGTGGTTGACACTCGCGCAACGCCTGCCGCGGCGGAGGGTTACAGGCCGGCGACACCAGGGGACAAAGCCGCGGCCGGTGAAAGCGGAAGGTTGAATTAAACCGACTCGTGCATCTGATGAGAGGACATGAAACATCTACTCTCGCTTCATGCGGCGGGTTTCCTACGAAATTAATTCCTCCTACGCAAATAATTTCTAGAACGTATGTAAGCAACACAAGGGTAACTGTCGGGGTGACAAACAGTGGAGCTGAAGTGACACTTTGTCTTCCCTGCACCACCACGCTCGATTCCTCCCGGCTCATCTCGATCATTTTCGGCTCATTTTGGTATTCTTTCGCCGCGACGAAATAGCAAAATTAGTTCTTTTGCTAAATGTAAAAAATAAGACCGCGGATGGAGAGGTAGATGACATGTGTCGCCCTACAGTGCTTCCGGGGTGTGGCACAGGCCGGATCACGCACGGGTGATTTCCCCGGTTTTCAGGTGGTAACCGGTCCGGTTACCGGTTTTCAAAAACTCCAGTTCAAAATACAGTTTCTAAAAAATAGCCGATTTTTTTTTGGATTTCCGGTAACCGGCCGGTTACTAGTACTGACCGCCGAGCGGGATTTGTCCCGATAGCGGTTTTTGGATCCTTGGATTTAACGTGTTGTCCGAACCTATCTCGCACGAAGAGCGCGGTAGGGGTGATATTTTTGCTATTTCGAACACGGTAAAACTAATTTTGCTATTCCCTTGTAAAAAGAAGCTAAATTAGCACCCAAAAAAAAACTCTCTCGTGCTATCTGACGACGATCTGCCCGTCGTGACACGTCACGGCGACCGAGCTTCCCCGACCGGCCGGTCAGACAAACCGTCTTTGTCCCCGTCAATCCAGCCTTCGTTTTCTCGTCGAATCCAATTTGCCAAGGAAGATTGGAAGAAAGATGGAACCCCGTGACCACGACGGCCTAGCTTTTAAATTTCTACACCAATTTTGTACGAGGCTTGCTAGTAACAGCAGTCAGGCCCAGCAAAGGGTGGTTACACACAGCTTCCCGGTGCAAGATTCACGCAGCAGGATCGGATCGGGGAGGGAAACTTAATTTGCCGTCGTCAACAGTGGGAGATCAGCTCATAACTCTTTAACTGCTACAACCACTTTCCACCTTCATTTCGCTGATTAATTAAGTGGAGGGCGTTGGGAATTCATTCCAGCCGATCCGGTCCCTTAATCTGTTGAGCAGGGTTTTGGTTACAGATAGGGGGGAAAATGTCGGAGCTAGGCTACTGAGATTATTCCCGCGGTAACAGGAAATCTCAGATAAATCTCGACCGGTATTTTTAAAAAATTGGAATTCTAATTTGGTTACCGGCCGAGATCTCGGAGATCCCGATCAAACTTTTTTGAATCAAAAATTTTCATAATTTTTTTGCTGATCCAAAAATATATCAGCCCCCACCAAGAATTCTGGTAGCTGGGAGTTACCGGCCAGCAACCAAAACCGTGGTGTTGAGTGTGTGAGTTTGTCCAGCACTTAAAAATTAAGGACAAAAAAAATTTGTGTGGCATCTCACGCATGATTCTAACCGCTAAATTATCGCATGGTTATATTAAGCATGACGATATACTTACAAAATGCAATTGGGGAGGGGGCAATATAGCAAATAAAGAGAATAAGGACTCTCTATCAGCGAACTGCGAACCTATAACCACATGTCTGCTTGAAAATATTCGACAAACACAGAAGTCTTTTAAGTACAGTTTCATAACCAACAGTACTGCTCAAGAATCTGTGCGATTTTCTTTCGGCTAGATCACGTAATAAGCACTTGTCAACATTCATACCACCAAACCAACTAGACTATCAACCGTTTATTTAATTAAAAAAGTAGGCCATCAACTAATCTTCCGCTTTTGTCGTCGATGAAGTTAATTAGTTTGGTGTTCGGTGAAAAGGCAAACAAACGTACGTAGTTCCTGAGAAGGGAGGGGACAAGGGAGACCACTTCACCAACGCTTTGTCAGTAAGTTTCCTGCCCCGACTTTTCAGTACCCATATGGCCATAGTGAGGAAAAAAGTATCATCTTACACCATATCCATATCTCCATATCCATACGCACGCACGAGAGAAAAGTATATATCTTCCTCTCTGCACCCTTTACTGAAGGCTGCACGAACGCAGTTGCAATTTCAGACACCTCCAACCTCATCCTCATGCAGGCACGATGATGGCACGCAGGCATATAATTATCGCGTATGTGATGCACTGTTCGCCAAGGTAAGTAGAGCTGGAAAGGGAGCCGTACTGATGAGGTATGAATGGATTGATCACTGACCACTGTACCCCACTTGATTGTGATGAGACAGACCAGCTACGTGGTTTTCCGAGATCCGGATGACAAAGGAATTAATTAAAAGAAGCAAAAGCTGTGCATATATATCGGCGGCATATGCGTTTCTCGTTAGGTTTCATATTCAGAGCCTTCGATTCGTTTCAGGAAAAGAAAAGAGATGCTAAACAGTGATAGGATCCGACTGCGCGCTGCGCTGCAACTTAATTATTTAACACAAAGGATCAAACGTGCAATCAGAAGGCTTTACGACGCTTCTGAGTTTTTTGACAACAGCGACACAAAAGAATGCTGCAACTCTCTTTGCATTCTTCTATGTCTAATTTTAGCAGAGTTGATCGATCCATGGGGACAGGAGGCTTACGTTTCTTTGCTTCCGTGCCCGGCCGCCTGTATCATCTCCCGATGATTCGCATCATCACATCACGTTTTCAGACTGTGAAAAATAATATGGGTGCAGGGCACTCAAATTGTCAACTTTCTTTCGTTCTTTCTTACCTTTTTTAATTTCTTTCCCAAACACAGATGTCTGAAAGTATGTTTGTGACTTTTGGAGCAATTCACAAGTGAATGTTGGGAATTCAAGATTCATTTTTAGGGATACAAAATCAACGAGCAAAATATTTCCTCTAAACTAGCTAGTATATATACGAAGAGGACACCTATGTGGCCTATAATTTTTCCTGATTCCTGCGATAATTAATTGTTTCATTTGAAATTTCTATCAAATTTATGCACTTCAAACAGGCCCAGTGTAACATTAATTTCGTAATATTTAGAACCACCGTTTTGTCGCTAACATCTGATCATGTCAACTAGAAACGATCTTGCATGAGATCCCCATCTTGGTAAACTTGCTTGCTCCTAAAGAAACGCGGAATTGACGGAGATTTTAGTGGCAACCAGCAATGGGAGAGGTGATCGACACGTTAGGGTTCCCCTCCATCGATCGGTCCAACTCATCGCCAACGATACGTAGTCACGCTCTTTATGTGCATGCAACGCAAGCTTACACACTCTCGGAATCCCCCACCGAGCCTACTCAGAGATCTCAACAAGTGATAGTCAAAATCAAGATGAATTTGTGAGTGTGTTTCACCTGGTAGCTAGCTTGTGCCTAATTAATTAATTAATCAAAACAGGCTCATCTCTGTCAAAGAACCTAATAACACTTGGTCATCAGCTCACAAACAACATGGAGCAGAAGCTAGCAGATAGAATGCGTCATCGATCTTAATTAACCTACCAAAAGGCCATTTTAAAGGCTCTGATCATGCTTGCCTCTCGGCTTAACGAACAAGGACAGGGTGGCCCCCATCGATCCTGCATCGAGATGCGTGCGCAACAAAGGGTGCACGTCATTTCAAGGGCCCTCGTCGCAGTGCCTCCATGGATGCACTGCAGCAACGTACCACTGTTCTCCTTTCCTCCCTGCTTCTGGTTGGTTGGTTCAGTCGGAGAGCTGAAAATTCAGTGCTATTTACTACAATTAGCTGAGAAAAACAAAAGGCTAAAAAGCTACCAGGACAAGCCTGTTTGGCTGCACCGAGGGATATGTTGGAGCCATGCATTCGCTCGCTGCATTGCTGCTGCCCTGACAATGTCAAGCAAGGTTCTGGAGCTCTCGTGGAGGCGTGTTCGCTTGTCATCCCGTGATCACGCTCGGGGGAGAAGCCAGCCACGGCTACGGTCTTATTTGGTACAACTCTGTATTTTCATTTTTCAGATTCTGCTTTTGATTCTCTGATAATCTGGAGCTGTCTGTTGAAACCATTTGGTTGGTAGGTTGACTCCAAAAACCATACGATGGAAGATTTGAGGCAAATAGACCATGTCACCCCTGAGTGTAATACTTCGATTGTATTTGTGTAATTCAGTGGTACTTGCGGGTAAAAACCTTCAACTTCAAAGGGTATTTTCGTTTCTAAAGATTGGATTCTCACAAGAATCTGCTGGGATGCTGCTTCTCGTTGCTAGTTTATTATCAAGACAGCTCCACACGAGAAGCAGAATCTAGTGATTTTGAGAATCAGAGTGTTTGGTACGACTCCACGAGAATCGATTGAGAAGTGGGGAGTGGAAGTTGTACCAAACAGGGCCTAAGTCTTGAGTTGTTTCGACTGTTCTTCGGTCGAACTTCAATGTTTCTTGATTTTTCAATAGATTTTTATAAGCTTTAACACTAGTGAGATTTTCAGACCTTGGACTATAAACCACCCAACCCGCCCATGATCATACCGGTTTTTCAAAGTGAGCACTGCACATGCAAGTTCAAGCCAAAGGTAGTCGTGTTAATTATTCTTTAGTGCAGGGATGGAGGTTGAACTCGACCAACCTGGGCCGTGCCTCCTCCCCCCAGCATTTCAAATAAAAAATTAACAGCGTGCATGCAGTCCACAGCCAACCAATTTTGTTAGATCAGGACCATCTAGAAGCCTCACTATTGTTGCTTGATATTAGTTACGATACTACTCAGCGAGACAACGACTTCAATCGTACAACGGTAAAGCACGGAAACAGTAGACGAGGCGCTGGCCGAGCTCGGCGGCGACGATAAATGCGTAACCGACGATCAAAGAGCTAAGTCTGTGCGTCGTCACAGGGCATACAGCTAATCATGAATAGTATACTTTTAAATCTTATTGATAATACCTTATCTTAATTGATCGAATTGATTCTTCCTATAATCCCGACTCATGCTGGTAGTAATTTGCTTTATCTTTGGGCTTTGGGCCCCACCTGAGATTTCGCTCTTCCGTCGCTGCTTTAGTGGAAGGAGTAAGGATCGTGTTGTCTCAAATAAAGAACACACCATAGTACACTAGTACTGTCCTTGTCATATGAATCCTCGGTGCTTCCATTTATCTTTTTATTTTAAAAGGGGGCATGAGGAATGGCTGGGGGTACTTTACATTCGAGGAATCCCAACGTCAAAGTAAACAAGATTATTTTATTCTGACAATGAAGCAGCAAAATCATATTGTGATATCTTGCTTACATGCTTTGACTACAGTGGGGATCTGAAATATATTAATGCACTCTCTATACAACATAGTAGTGATTAAACTTGCTGATAATTCAGATCTCTACTGAGGTCTTATATATTACATTGTTGCTGGAAGCAAAGAATGTCATACAAGAAATTTTCGATTATGCATTTTATTGCTTTTGCAGAACAATAAATTTTCGTTTTATTCCGCACTGGTGTTTACAGGATCAAACTACATGCTGCCCAAGTTGCATAAATGACATCTGAAACAATTATTCTGAACGGCGAGTGAAAAATTGTCTTACAATCCTAAATTCTAACTAATTACGATCAGGAAAGAGATCAAAAGGTACAATGCAAGAAAGAAGACCGCAAAATGCTCGTGCAACTATGCTGCTTTCGGCCTCAACTCATGTAACAGTCTATTTTCGAATTATAATTAGTATTTATTTTTGTTATCTAGGAGTTGTATTTTCAAAATCTCAAATTTCTACCACAAATTCAAAACCCCCCTCTTGCGGCTCAACCCACTTTCTCTCCCCCTTGGGTCGGCCCGTTTTTCCTCCTAGGCTTAACCCACTCCTTCTTGTCCTTTCTCCTCCGGCCCAGCCTCCCCTTTTGGCTCAGCTCCCTTTCCCTGCCCCACCCCGACCCAGTTGGCTCAGCGCCTCCACTTGCCCTTCTTCTCTCCCGGCTGGCCTATGCCAACCAGAGCCCGTCCGTCGCTCGGTCAGCGCCCACGCCGCCCTCTGGCACCTCTGCCGCCACCTGCCCTTGACACCAACGCACTCCTTCGCCCCGTCCCATCGCCAACACATGCTCTTATCCCGCAACGCCAAAGCTCGCCTCGCTCGGTTCCGTCGCCGTGCAGAGCGCCCATGCCGCCGAGACATGCTCCCGTACTCGGTTAGCGATGTGCCCGCCCTGTCTTGTCACAACTACAGCGCCCACCTGCCCTGGCTCCGAAGTCGCCGCATCGTCGCCGCTGTCGTCAGCTCCCCCAATTGCTCGCCACCCTGTCCTGCCGCTTATCTTGCCGCCGCGTCAGCACTCGAGCCCTGCTCGCGCGCGCCTGCGCCTCCCTAACGCGTCGCCTTGTCGCCTCCACCACCTGCTTCGGCCCGCCCGAGTTGTCGCCCCTATCACCTCCCCGCGCTGTGCACAACTGCGCCCGCTGCGCGTGCACATGCCACGTCCTCTGCAACCAGAGCTCCCATGACCGCCTTAGGAACCCACGCGCCTCCGAGTCTCCCAACGGCTCTCCCCTCCTCTTCACTGGGCTATAAAGAGCCTGGGCAGCCCCCTTCATCTCCTTCCCCCACCAAACTCCACCTCTCTCTCGCTCGTGTAGCTGTGGTTTGCCCGGCTCGAGTCCAAGTTCAAGCCGTCGCACGCCTCCTTTCGATTATCGCCGCACCAATGCAGCCCCCTCTTCTACCCACGACAATTTATGCCCTAAAGCTCTTTGAAGCAATCCCCTCACACAATTTCAGTTTTGTGTCACAGGAGCCGCTACATTTCCTCTTCTCCTTCAGCCGACCGAACCCTTCACTGTCGTCTTCCTTCGCCTCCGACCGCGAGCTTCCTCACCGCCATTCGCCGTCCACTAACCTCCTCCGGCCTCTCTCTCTCGATTTTGGTAAGCCCCCTTCCTAGTGTCCGGTTCTCTCTCATGTCCTTCCGACCACACCGCGTTGTCGAACCTCCTTCCGACCACAACTCCTTCCGACCACATGTTGTCGAACCTCCTTCCAACAACGTGCAGTCGAACCTCATTCCAACCATGTGTAGTCGAAGCTCCTTCCGACCACCCGTGTAGTCGAAACTCGAGTACATTGTGTAGTCAAAACTCCTTCCGACCACGACGTGCAGTTAAACCTCCTTCCGACCACATCAAGTCGGATGATCAATACTCGAAACAAACGAGATTGAAACCAAAGAAGACTCGACAAGACTCGAACGATCGATAGATCGTAGCCAACAAAGACTCGAAGTGAGCAATACTCGAAGTGAGAAGTACTCAAAGCAAACAGTACTCAAAGCCAACAGTACTCAAAACCAGCAGCACTCGAAACCAAAACTTCAGAAGCTCCGTTCTCCTCCGTTATAACTCCGATTCTAGTAATTTTTGTTTCTAAATTTGTCTAAATTCAAGATCTTACTAATAGCACTAGTCTTATTTAATTTGGAGTTCATTTACCATTTCTTGTGTATTTATTTGTTCTCTTTGTTTGTGGATTCTTTTTTGGTACGTTCGTCCGAATAGAGTTCGAAGAAGTAGGAGATCTCCATTTCGATCAAGCACAAGACTTTCAAGACTCTCTCACCTTCACTCTAGGCGAGTAAATACTTTAATCATTTTGAGCCTATATTTTATGCAAATTATATTCCTTTAAATTACCCAAATTGCATGCTTTAATTCTTTGAACAAATGTATGTTAAATCTTAAGGTAGTTAAATGCTCATTTGATGATTAATTAATTATTATACAATCCTTTGACAATCGAATCCATTATTCCATATCAACCTAGTAACTATGTGGTAATTACTAGGTATAGGTTGTACTTAAGCGATATGCTAGTCTTGCAAGTACTTGGGCATTAAATGTCTCAATCATCATCTTTTAATCATGAAAGTGGTTTTAGGCAGTCATTGTGGGTAAATGGCTGGAATGTTGTGTTAATGCATTTTGTTCCTAAAAAACTCTATTAAATTATTGCTACCTCATCTGGACAGATGGTATGGTGGTGGATGCCATTAGAGCACGAGAATGGTTGATATGTGGTACGAACCTTCCGGATGGATTAAGAACTCAATCTTGTTATGACCTCCTATTGTAAAACATGTGCAACCACAAGTCTGTAAAGTACAACTTGGCTTAGTAAATTTATTAAACTCTAAATGACGTCTCACTAGAGGAGTAACAGGATAGTGCAAGCACTAGATACGTCCGGCTTGAATGGGACACCAATGCAAGGCGAAGTTGTCAGTCACGCTAAACGTTGTGGTGTAATCCAGCTACGCTAGCTGCTGAGGTGAACATCTAGTACAACTTATAGGTGCAATCCATATGGATGAGATGACGGAAGGGCAAGGTATTTTTGAAAGGTTACTGTGATGGTCTCTCAACCACATGACCAAGGAATCATGTGAGGGCAACAAGTTGATTGTCTCTTGTGGGTATAGTGTACAACCTCTGCAGAGTATAAACTGTTTAAACAGTCGTACCTACGATCAAAGGCGGACATGAAAATTTACTAGAGTTGGTTCTATTTATAAAATCTTGTGAATGAGATGAAATACTAGTCGGGCTAATATAACCCTAATTTTAGATTTTTCCTGAATAGTCATACTCAGTGGTGTTGTTAATGGTGGATGTAACCACAACTAAAATAAGCATAAGGTGGGGTAGCCTTTGTTGTATTAAATATTGCACAATTATTCTCTTTAACAAAAATACAATTTAATTAAAATGTTAAGTGATAGGAGTTACTAATATTGATCATTGAAAAATATTATTTTAGCACATAAAAAACCCTGAACCAATCCTTGTTAAGCTCTGCATATATATTATTACATCCTGTGTGTTGGCTCACGAGCACGAAAATCATGCTCATCCTTGCTCTTTCCTCCTAACCTCATAAGTAGAAAATCATAGCCATTAAGCCTACTGTAATCCAGAAGTTGGAGACCCAAAGAAGAAGAAGAATATTGTAGTTCTTTTAGTCTAGGTCTCATCTCACTCCAACTGACTCCATCGATTATTCAAATCTTTGGTTAATATCAAACACACACGAGTTTCTCCAGTCGTGGTAAAATGTATTGTACACCTTTTTTCTTCCGCAGTTGCTTCTGGTACTTTTGTAATGTAATCATTTGATCTATTCGGCCTTTATTGTAAAACTTGATCCAATACGGTCTATGTTACTCTGATGTTTGTAATATAATGTTTGGTTCAGTTTATATCGTGTATGAAATGATTTAGTGATGCATCTGTGAGTGATATCTACTGATTCTGGGAATAACACAGTATTTCACAGAGGATTTGAATTTGTAAAATCCGGATCCAACAACTCATCTATGCAACAGAATGAGCAGACCATTTCCATCACTTATAGGCGTACTTGGTCAAGAAGTCTGATATTTGTGAGGCGCTCTCATACGCACCCTCCACACATCGGCCCAGGGCAACTCCTGCTACATAGTTTCCCCCTAGGAACAACCCGTTGTAGCCGCCTCTGCCAAGGGCAGATTTTGCAACTTCAAGATGATCAAGATGTCCAATCAGGAACTGTGGTATGGCTCGTGGCCACACTCGGACGCCGAGGACTAATGGGTCCACTGCTCTAGGATTTATCAGCATTTTTCTGAGGTCACGGTCAACTGCATCTACAAGATCACTTTCAGTCTGCAAATGAGATGGTGTTAGTACAAATACTGGTACAGGCAATCTAACAAATAGAACATCGGGATTGAATATGGTACAAAACCAGTGGCTCAGATCACCATTAATTGTTCATTGCAGTTGGTGGTGAAAAATGCAGTCAAAATATTTATGTTGATCAAGAAATAATAAACAATAAACCTATCAAACCATCACAAAAACACGAGGATCAATTATCTTGACAGAGAATATTACCTTGGAAACGATCCCTGTATTTGTAGCACCCCCAATATAGTTCAGAAGTAATACCCTTCCAGCAGGAGCACGATTTGGAAAGAGTGAGGAGCTATATATTGTTCCTAGAAAAGGATATACCACCAATCAGTAAAAAAATAGCCAATATTAATCCAAAGATAAATGCAAACTGAAGAAACTAAAATAGAGTTTGTGGATTGAGCTTAATACTCAATCCCAAAAAAAATACCTAAAGTCTCAACTCCTTGACTACGAGGATGCAACTGGCCGAAACCCTGGAGCTCCCCATCAATTAAGCATTCTTGTCTAATTGCTTCTTTTGGATATGAAACAGTTACAGCAGCAACTGGTGGATAATATAATCTTGATAAAGCATCTGCCGCATCACTCTGTGGAAGGAAAAAAACAAGTTCAATGAACATGAAGTATGCCTAGATTACTTTAGAGAGCCTAAGCAATGTGAAAACAACTACAGCTTACAAGTGCAACCTACAGGTTAGTGAAATATTTTTGCAGGTGTAGAGCCAGGGTTTCAAATCTCACCGGTGACTGGCAGCTAGTGGAAATAGCTATTAATTGAAATTTGAGATTTTGGATTTCAGGTTTAAATGTATGCTTGAATTTGAGTTACCGAACTCTCCAGATTTATCAGCCCCACCGGGAAACAGTGCGGGCCTAGCTAGGTCCAGGATTTTTTTTAACTGGAGCTAGTTTTTAAAACCTTGGGTAGGACGTTCTCAAACTCTTCCCCAGACATCAGCTACAACATGTAGCTTAATGGGGAACGAATACATGTGTCCAGTGCAACATACATAATGTATTCATAAAAACAACATTGGGCAGGGAATCTAGCAAAAAACAGCAAACATCACCTAAAATCCTAAACCAATCTAGTTCACCTTGTAATATCTGACATGCATTTAGACCAGACTCAACTGGTTTGCCAGGCTCAAATAAGATAGGAAACCTTACAAGGCGAAGGTGAATCAAACTGTTAGGGCATCAGCTTCCGTATATAAGGTGAATATAGGCCGCATACAAGGAACAGGTGCCCTCCCAGTTTGCGTATAATCAGCTGGTTAGGCCGTATAATCACTAAAAGGTGGGGGTGACTGATCGAGTCCCAATTACCGTTTTTTAGAACACTGGTTCTCTGGTGCTTTATCTTCTCTTTTTTTCGTCGACAATTACTATGTAGATAAAAAGTCTTCTCCTTTTAATATACAGTATTATACACATTTGCCCCTTGTGTCATTTTGTCAAAACATGGCTATAGAAACCTACAAATTTTCTTGTTTAATTCAATTACTAAAAACACACAAGTTTGATTGGTGAAGAATTGACCCAACATGTGAATCAGTGAAACATGGGGTTGACCAGGTTGATCACCAATCCAATTCTGATCAATATAATCTGTAAACAAAATCATAACTTCCCACAAAATTTCCAAATCATATGTTCCATCCAAAAGATAGCAAGTGGTTGTTGAGATGTCAGTCAAATCAAACAAAATGTTGTTTCAAGTTTGTTAAATGGTTGTGTAGTACTAGTACATCACCAGTGGAAATGTTGATGACATTGACAGCATAACAGAAAGAATCAATCCCTAAACAAGTGCAACCGAATGCTACTTCCTATTTCCTAGATAAGTGACATGGAGGATCTCAGGAAGTCAAGACTCCAGCGTATTTTGGAACATGAAAGTTAATTCGCATACACTTACTGAAAGTGGGCGCAAGATATCACTAGCAACATATGACGGAATGGTCATGATAACACTTTTAGCCTGCACTGACACAACTCCTTCTGGTGTCTCATACACTAAAACATATCCCTGGTTGTCCGACTTTGTAATGCTTGTGAGTTTCCATGACAGTTTGACTTTATTACCCAACCTGAAAATGGAGGAAATGCAGAACAGCACATGGTTAAGTACTTAAGTGACACCTAGCATCAAAATAATTACTGGATAATGATCAGGTCTATGTACAAGGAATTCACATACTAACATGCTCTATAAACTGTCCTTGTGGAATGTCTATTGATGACTAGGAGTCATCTGCCTATATTGTAGGTGGAATTAGTATCAACATTGTGATAATGGTTGAATAAGTGATTGAGCCATCCATCCATATGCTTCGGATGATGATGCAATGGTACGTGAATGAATTCCACAAACAACAACAGTAATTTTACCTAGATAGCTCTCCATCCATCTGGACAATCTACACTCTACAGCACCTCATATCTGTAGTTGAATCATTAGGTAAATATACGAGGCAATGAGAACAAACCTAGATGTAATAGCATTCGGGAGCATGGCAAGACCCTTCCTGAAAGATGCAACTGTCTGCCCCTTTGGCTTCGGAAGGCGGCTAAAAGAGGTGAAAAAAGATTAGTATAATGGAGCAGCTAATTGATGCAACAAAAAAAAAGTACAATGTTCACTTACGGATCTCTCGGTGGTTTGAGATTCTTCCCCCTCTCCTGAATTGTTTTGATGGTTCCACCAATAATACTACCTCCAGTCTCCTCCAGTCTCCAAACCTTCCCAAATGCAGCCTTCATACTGAGCTTTGAAGGATCACCAGCATACACACCTAAAATTAGCATTGAAATCGTTACATTTTTATTGAAATCATTGCAAGCTGAAGGCTGGAACAAACAGCCATTGCACACTACAATAAACACCTGAGCAGAAAGGTTCGATGAGGCGCTCAAAGACCTCTGCGCCGAGGTTGCGGCGCACAAAGTCCTCCACCGACTCCTCACGCCCCTGAAACCTTGGCCGGAAACGCTCATCCCAATTGTTGAACACAACAGAACAATCGAAATTCACAAAAGAATCAAAGGATGCAGCACGGGGAGAGCACAAACTGGAGGAGGCGGGCGAATGCCGAGCGCGCCAAGGCCGGCCCTGAGCTTGCCGGGGATGCTCATGAGGTCGAAGAAGGGCAGGTCAGCGGGCTTGGACGGCACCGGCCTCAGCTTCCCCTTCCACAGCACGAACCGCGGCGCGTTCGGATCCCCGAACACCAGGTCATCCTTGAGGCCGCTGTCCACCTGCGCGTGCATTCGTGTCTATATGCGTACGTCTCCAAGAACACAAGAAGAGGAAGAAGATGAGGGGGGAAGCGAGCAAGAAGCGTACGGCCATGGTGAGGACGGGGTCGGAGGGCTGGAAGCTGTTGGGTCCCTCCTCCCAGAGGTACCCCTCGTCGGGGCGCTCGACGGTGGTGATGTTCCCCCCGGGGCGGGCGCGGGCTTCCGTGACGAGAACGTCGATGACGCCGTGCCGGGTGGCCAGCGCCTGCGCGGTGCAGAGGCCGCTGACGCCGCCGCCCACAACGACGCAGTCCGCGGACACCCGCGCGCCGGGCGCGGCCGGGGCCTCGGCCGCGTCGCTCGCGACCGCGCAGCGCACGTGGCCGCGGCGGGGCCGCGCGGGGGGACGCAGGCGGAGCTGCGGCGGCGCGGCCGTGGCGGTGGCGGCGGCGGCCATGGTGGCGGCAACCATTTCAGTCGCTTCGGGGGGGAGTGCGGTGTGGATGACGCGATGCGGGTGCGGCTGCGTTGGTTGGTTCTTGTTTTGTTTGGACTTGGGAATGGCGGAGTGGATGGGCTGGGAGTTGCATTCCGGCTCGTGATTGGTTCCGTGGAATTCCATTCCCTCGTGCGCTGCCGCTTCTAGTTGGGATATGGGCCTTGTATGAGTTTGGGCCAAATTCCTCGAATAAATGAAAATTTGAGATTTTAAAAAGGATTACTGTATCTATGCGAAGATTGATTTGGACAACATACTTCACATGTTAAACATATTTGAAGTATAGATTGAATGAATTTTTTTCACAACTTGCATCAGCTGTTGCAAAGAGGTGTGGGCTTTTCCTTGTCTCTTTTTAACTTGAGTTGGGCAAAAAGATAAGACTTTAATGTATATAAAAAAGTAGAAGTTGAACGTGATATGTTTCCTAATTGTTCTTTTTTTCATTTGATGAACAAAATTTCTAATTTTTCTTATCTTAAATATACAAACTATGAGAAATAATCTTTCTAAACCACACACAGCTGATTTTTGCATGCAACAAATTGCAACAGTTGAGAAACATTTTTCTATAGTCGAACTTGTGAAAACATTTCGCGGTAACTGAAACATTGATCACTTCAAATATGATTTAACAATTTGCTTTCGTAGAAAAGTTGTGCATTGCGAACAATCCTTATCGAAGGTATACATCATCGTTGCTTCTATATAAGAAATTCAACAGATAGTATCTCTTGTTCAAATTGGAACTTCCTATTATTTTTATATATTCGATAGTACTACTAATTTATTAATTATTTTGATGAAACTTCATTTATTATGAATTGCACCTTCGCTGTCAGACCCGGATTTTATAATCCCGGATCCTCTGTGAACATTACTGTGTTACTCCCTGTATCAGTAGGTAGCACTCACAGACTCAATGCTGAATCATATCATACAAGGCGCAAATTAAGATATTTAATTAAACAAACATCAGAGTGACATAGACCACATCGGGTCAAGTTTTACCATAAAGGCCACCAGGCCAAATTGATTACATTAAACAAAAGCATAAAGCTGCAGCGGAAACAAACGGGAGGATGGAGCTCATCTCTTCACAGGCAAGCGATCGGGTGACCGACGCGTCACGTGGATATTATCCAAGGCATGGGTAATATAGGTTGTACGCAAGTACCAAAGAGTCCACGAGACTGGGGCGAGACCTACACTACAGAATCTACGCTACTCTTCAGGGTTCCCGTGGCCATCGTCCTCAGGCTCCTCGTAGTACGCGTAGTCTCCTTGCTCCGCATCATCTGGAGGGTTTGGGGGAGGAGCGAGAGTGAGCACAACTACCGTGCTCGCGAGCCAACACACAGTATGCAATAGTATACATGCAAGGCTTAACAAGGATGGCTCAGGTTCTTTTATTTGCTAAAGCATCATTTTAAATTATCATAATTACAAAGTCCTATGACTTAGCATTTTAAACAGATTGCATTTTCATTTAAAGAGAATAAGTGCAATATTAAATAACAACGAAGGTTACCTCCACCTTATGCTTAATTTTTGATAACGGTTACATCCACCGATTATCAACACTGGGTAAGGCTACCCAGGAAAAATCCAAAACAAGGGCTGGATGAACCCAACACATTTCCATTCCACCCACAAAGGTTTTTGAAATAGAACTAACTCAGGTTAAGTTCCCATGTCTGCCTTTGACCGAAGGCGCGGCTGTTTAAACAGTTTAGACTCTGCAGAGGTTGTACACTGTACCCACAAGAGATAATCATACTCGTTACTCCACATGATTCCTTAGTCATGTAGTTGAGCGATCGTCACAAGAACGCTTCAAACTACCTTGCCCTTCCGTCATCTCACCCCTATGGCCAATTCCATAAGTTGTGCGGGATGCTTACCACAATGACTAGCAAAGCCGCCCCGACCACGATGACTAGCATAGCTGATAACTTCACCTTTTTCGATGTCCCATTCAAGCCAGCACACGTCCTGCCGCTTGCACACTTCTAACACCGGTTGTGGGATGACATTCAGGGTTCAATAGTTTTACTAGGCCAAGTTGCACTTTGCGGACTTGCGGTTGTACTTGTTTTACACAGGAGGTCATGACAAGATTAAGTCCTTAATTCATCCGGACGGTTCATACCACATACCAACCATTCTCGTATACGTCCGCACTTTTAGCCATTCTTTCCATCCGTCCGGATGGGGTACTAGCAAGTTGTTTAGGGTTTTGGGAAGGAAAACCAATTAACGCAACACATAAGTCATCTACATCCAATGACCGCCCAAACCATTTTTCATGTTTAAAGGATGATGATCGGGACATTTATTGTCCCTGATTTAAGCAAGACTAGCATGTCGCTTAAGTACAACCTATACTAGTATTACCATATAATTACTAGGGTGACAAGGAATACTGGATTCAATTATCAAAGGATGGCTTAATAAGTAATTAATCAACAAATGGGTATTTAACTACCTTAAGCTTTAACATATCATTGTTTACAAAATTAAAGCATGCAACTTTGCTATTTTAAATAAACATAGTTTGCAGAAAATGTAGGTTCGAAATGATCAAAGTATTGACTCGCCTGGTATAAAGGCAGAGGGGTCCTGGAAATCTTGAGCTTGGTCGAAGGGGAGGTCTCCGGCGTCGTCGAATCCTAATCGGTCGAAAGTACCGGAAAAAGATACAACGGCAAAGAGAGCAAATAAATACCAACTCAATAAATAATGAACTCCAAAATGAACAAGACCAGTACCATTAGCAAGATATTGATTTTAGAAAATTTTAGAAATTGGTTTCACAATTTTTGGAGTTATACAGAAAAAGATATGAATTTTGGAAGTTTTTAACCGATTTAACAATTAAACAGAAAATCCGAAAATCGGAAAAGCCCAGGGGCTGACACGTGTCAGCGCTGTGCTCGGTCCACGGGCACTGTGCTCGTGGACCGAGTCCACGCTACGGGCGACGCAACCCTGATGGTCGCCCACTTGTCATCGGCGCCACGGCCAGGGCCTACCGCCGCTGGCGCGCTGCGCGGCGGCCCACTTTGTCGGCCAGCGCTGGCGAAGCGAGAAACAGCGTCGCGCTCGCGCCAAGCCGCGCTTCGTCACGCAAGAACGAGAGGAGGAGGAGGCGAGGCGGGCACGGCCGGGAGGTGGAGGAGGCCGGAGGCGGGAAGAGGCGCGGCGATGGAGGTGGAGGCCGGCGGCCGGGCCGGATCCGAGGAGACGAGCGGCGGAGGAACGGGCCGAGCCAAGAAGAAAACCTGGCGGCGGAGTCGGGCGCGGAGGCGCAAGTCACAATGACGAGGCGGAGGTGGAGGAGGAAAAGAGGAGGAGGCCGGGTGCGGCTTAAATAGCCGAGGCGAGAGGCAAAGCCGGCGGGCGGGCGGAGGGAGGAGAGCGCGCAGCGGCGCGAGAGGGAGAAAAGGGTCCGGCGGGCGGCGGCGCGGACGGACGGACGGACGGGAGGCCGAGGCGGTGGCAGCGGTGTCGCTGGCGCGAACAATGGCGTCAGCGTCTGTGGCATGCGCGCGGCGGCGAGGCGGCGCGGAGGCGCCGGAAGAACCGGGCCGAGGTGAGTGCTAGGGTTAGGGTTAGATTTTTTTAAAATTTGAAATCAAATTTTGAATTTTGAAATCTTAATCAAAACAGGATGTTACATTCGCCCAGGTATCTTTAGAAAACATCAAGAGGCAGAATCCTTTTCCACCTCAGAAAAGGCAGCATCCACTCGATAATATATGTTGCTTAGATTGCGTTTCTCTTATCACGGAAAACTATATAACTTTAGAAATTTTATCGGACCCTACTAATATAACAGATAACTACCGGTTACTAGATATTTCAACAAAATTTTGGATGAAATTTTTGAATTTTCAGATGTAAACACGAAATTTATCTAAATTTTGAATTTAAATGAAAAATAAAAAAATTCAATTTTTTTGCTGTATCAGACTACTAATACTGTCGGTCAGCGATCAAATTTCACCGATAGAGCTTTCCATGCCTTGATACGTTAGCCGAGCATTCCAGATATACCGGCCGGAGAGTGTGTCAGAGAACATTCCTTCGGTGCATCGAGAAGCATGACGACAAGTTGCCAATTTGCAAATCGCAGGTAATACTCATATGATATGGGCCGTGGATGCTATACATCGACGGTGAACCGAATGCCGCGCAGGAGCATATATATATGCCACCGTCGTACGTCGCCATCCCAGGTTCGACTCCGAACAACGCCGAACCGGGCCGCCCATGTCCGTCGTCACGTCGCGCACCGGCGCGCTCCTTTTGCCGGGAGCTGGACCGACGGCGACGGCGCAAACTCCCCCGCCCCGCCCCGGGCTACGTGCCTCGCTGCCCGTCACACGCCGGCGCGTCCGTTTCGACCGATCCTGTCCCAATACAATCCCCGGCCCGTTCCGGCTCGGTGCACGTCGCCGTCGGGAGCCTGGCCCGCGCCCACGCGACAAGCGACTAAGCGAGTCGTTCCCTTTCGCGCCCGGGGCCGGCGCATATACGCATGCGCGTGAACATCCATGCGCCGCGCGTGCGCCCCCTTGTTTGATACTCGCCGTCCTCCCGGAGCGCGAAACGTAGCCGCGCGTCCGCGTCGACCCGTTACCCTCGCTGGATTTTTGAGCGCGCGGCTAGCTAATTGCCGACACTGCCCATTGGCTGCGGTTGGAAATAATCTTGTTCTGGTTATTTTGTTAGTTTCCGTTTTTTATTACCTTGTCCGGTATTGGATATAGAATCTCAGTAGAGAAGGTAAGTTGCTTCTGTGCCGGTTGTTAGTCCATATACAGAGTCCTCGAAGTCAGCCTTTATAAGGCGTGGTGTCGTGAGTTGAGGTGAGTTGGGGAGTTGTGTTGAAGAAATAGAAAGAAAAAAAAGAGCAGTTGCTCTCGGAACTAATCATGTGTTTTTTTGTTTTGATTACTGTTGATCGCTTCAAGTACTGTTCACCATTTCGACTTCACGTGGTAAGAAGGGTCCGACTACATTCTGATCGAAAGGAGTTTCGACTACCTAATCGGAAGGTTCGACAACACGTGTAAACTAGTCGAAGGAGGTTCGACTACGTGTAGTCGAAGGAGATTCGACTACACGTGGAGACTACACGATCACGTGGTCGAAGAAGGTTTGACTACACGTGAAACCAATAGTGGTATCAAAGCATTAGCACGATCCTCCGGTTCAAGCTGATGGGGCTAGCCATCCAGCAGGCGGTGAGGGAGAGCGGCGGCATGCTGCACCAGTACTGCCCGATGCTGACAACGTCCAACTACACCACGTGGGCGATCAAGATGGAGACGATCATGGATGCCCAAAGTATCTGGGAAGTAATCGAACCGGCTGCTAGAGTGGCCGTGGACGAGAAGAAGAACAAATCAACGCGAGCATTCATCTTTCATGTTCTCCCCGAAGATGTCCTTCTGCAGACCGCAAAGAAGAAATCTGCAAAGTATGTTTGGGACTGTCTGAAGACTCGCTACATTGGTGCAGATCGTGTGAAGAAGGCGCGCCTGCAGACCCTGAAGAGCGAATTCGATGCGTTACGAATGAAGGGGAGACGATCGATGAGTTTGTCGACAAATTAAGTGGCATAGCATCCAAGTACGGTGTTCTTGGCGCTACTCTCGAGGATGTCACACTCGTCAAGAAGCTTCTTGATTCAGTGCCCGACGAATTCTTTTAGTTGGTGGCATCGATTGAGCAATACTCCGAACTTGATGCAATGCCATTCGAAGAGGCAGTCGGTCGGTTGAAGGCATATGAGGAGTGAATCCTTCGTCGTGGCAATAATAGAAACACCGAGGACCAACCTCTGTTTACTCAAGCTGAGTGGCAGGCGCGGCAGAAAAGCAGCGGTAGAGACTCGTTGTCTTTCTTTAAGGGACAAGGGTCCAACACTGGATCATCGGAGGAGGACGATCATGATTCATCAAGAAGCCGCGAGCGTAGACGTGGATGAGGCCGCGATCGAGGCAGGGAAGGTCGTGGTGGCTCAACCATGACACGCCAGGATGGCGAAGCTAGCGTGGGTCCTGGACGGGCCGCGATAAGAGCCACATAAAATGCTCTAACTATGACGTGCACGACCACTACACCTCAGAGTGCAAGATCAAGCGCCGCGAGGAGAAGGTGCACCTCACGCACGTACTGGAGGAGGAAGATCCAGCACTGCTATTAACGGTGAGCATGGAGTCGGCAAGCACATAGTCGCGCAACCTGTTTCTACTGAATGAAGAAAAGGTGGAGCCACGACTGCAAGCCGACGGCGAACCACATGTTAACTCCAACATGTGGTACTTGGACAATGGAGCAAACAATCACATGACGGGAGATCACTCCATATTCCATGAGCTCGACGAAAATATTACAGGCAAAGTCAAGTTTGGCGACGGCTCCATAGTGTAGATAAAAGGCAAAGGATCGATGTTGTTGCAATGCAAGAATGACGATCAGAAGATGCTGACTGAAATTTACTTTATACTGAGATTGTGCAACAACGTACTCAGTCTCGGGGCAGTTGGCAAAAGAAGGGTGCAGGGTGGTGCTGCAGGATGAGTTCTTGCGTGTATATAACAAGAACAAAAATATGTTGATAAAAGTGATAAGATCCCCGAACCAGTTGTACAAAATTTCCCTGAAAACTTATAAACCGATTTGTATGAAGGACAATTTAGAGGACCCAGAGTGAAACTGGGGAGTCGAGCCAGCCGAGTCCTTTGGTCAGGAGGTATCGGGTTCACTTATAGTTGTTTCAGATCTCTTCGGCCAAGAAGGTGGCGGGACTCAGGAACAAGGCAAGTTGTGCGCTGCAAAGGGCTGTGAGTCCCACACATATGAAGGGTGTGACGTGCACGAAGTTGGCACAGGAGGCACATCGAGCATTAGCTCGGGACAACCAGTCGACCAAGGAGGCGTGCATGCAGGCGTGGCAGAAGGCGGCGCGGGAGGTCCAGGGGCGAGTCCCTCCACGTTCATGCAACTAGCGCTGAAGTCAGCGGCTCTGTCGGAGATACAGGCGGCGTGTCCCATTGGCAGCACCCCTAGGCGCATGTAGGCGCACCAGGAGGCGGGCATGCAGCCAGTGCTGCTAGCACCAACGGTCCCTACGCACATATGCACGCAGCTCATGCAAGAGGTCTAGCAGGCAGCAGCGGCTTGGCACAAGGCCTAGGGCCCCACGACAGACATGCAAGTGCTGCTGGAGGCAGTAGGTTTGACAGCGGGTCCCAAGTTAATTCAGATGACGCAGGATATTGTGACGTGAGGGAACTGCTTGGTGTGGTTAGTGTTGGCTCCCATGGCGGGACTCTGGAGCGGCACACAGTTGGAGCAAGAGGCGCAGTAGGCGGAGCCTCGAAAGGTCCAGATGGTGCAAAGCAAGGAGCACAGGGCGTTGTGGGGGCGGTGAGTCTCACTCCCACGCCCATAAAGTTTCTACTAGATGTAGTAGATCTGGGGAACTGGTGGTGGAGCCCACATGCATGCAACTGCAGCAGGGGCTGCTAGTGCAGGAGGCGCACGCCCACCCGCAGGAGCCCAGGAAGGCAGCAGCCCAAGTAGTCAAGGCGGCAGGGCACAAGCGCATACGGGCGCAAGAACCAACGGCTCGGGTGAAGCCCATGGACCCCACCATGCAGGCACATCAGGAGGGAGAGGCGGTGTAGGCTCGGCTAAGATATACGCGAGAAAGCGAGGAGACTTGGTCCAAGAGAGATGAGCAAGATGCTCAGGTAATGGCAAAGCCCAGGTGGTCGTGGGAGCGGGTGCCTCAGCCCAGGTAGGTGTGCAAGGAAGGACGAGTTCAGTCCAGGTGCAAGGCGCGACAAGCGTTGGTTTGTGCATGGCTCAAGATGGAGCAAGCGCAGGCGGTAGGGCAGTATTGGGCCAAGAAGAAACAAGATTAAGAGGTGACTGTTGGAAATATTCTTATTTTGGTAATTTTGTTAGTTTCTGTTTTTCATTACCGTGTCTGGCGTTGGACATAGAATCCGAGTAGAGGAAGTAAGTTGCTTCCGAGTCAGTTGTTAGTCTGTATACGGGTCCTTGAAGTCAGCCTTTATAAGGCGTGGTGTCGTGAGTTGAGGTGAGTTGGGGAGTTGAGTTGACGAAATAGAAAAACAACAAAAGAGGAGTAGTTGCTCCCGAAACCAATCGTGTGTTTTTGGTTTTGAGTACTATTCATTATTTCGACATCACATGGTCAGAAGGGTTCGACTACATCCTGGTCAGAAGGTTTTCGACTACCTAGTCGGAATGTTCAACTACGTGTAGTCAAAGGAGGTTCGACTATACGTGGAGACTAGTTGAAGGAGGTTCGACTACATGAAGGTTTCGACTACATGGTCAAAAGGTTCGACTACATGAAGGTTTCGACTACATGGTCAAAAGGTTCGACTACGTGTAGTTGAAGGAGGTTCGACTATACGTGAAGACTACACGATCACGTAGTCGAAGGAGGTTCAACTACGTGTAGTCGAAGGAGGTTCGACTACACGTGAAACCAACAGCCGCAACGGATTTGATCGTGCGGCTAGCTAATTGCCGACACTATTCATTAGCCGCCGTCGCGGCGAACTAGCTAAAATAAGCCCAAGGAACGTTGCCATCCGCCGGTCGTTGTTGCTCTCGCGGTCGAATCTGTGTGCACGAGGCCTCGATCACTGTAAACTCCACCACCTTTATTCGTTAGTTTGCCTCAGTCGCGCGAAGTTGGATCGGTGGGGCTTGCAAGAGAAAATGAAGCTAGCTATTGTTGTATTTTACCCATGGATTTAGAGCTAGCTTTGCTAGGACTTGAACAGTTGAATGTCGGGGCCTCTCATTTTGGGCGGCTAATGGGTTGGGTGAAAATGGGTTAAACGGGTTTGGTTTTAATTTGTGTTGGCTTTGGATGGGTAGGAATGGATTGAGACAACTAACAGGTTGAGTTGGAAGTAAATAAAATGGGTTGGGCTAGATTTTCAAATGGATTCAACCAGTGTGTTTGCTGGGTGGGTTGGATTGGGTGGAGAGATAGGGTTTGGCTCCTCTTCTAACCTCCAGTTCTTCACTGTTGCCTCCCCAGGGCTCCTCCGTTTCTTTATTGTCGTCGATTCCTTCCTCCTCTGTCTCTCCCCACCCCCTCCGCTTTCGTATCTCCACCGCCACCGCGTCTCTCCCCGTGCTCCTATTTCCAACAGATACCCCATGCCCCCATATTTTTTTTCATTTGATGTACAAAAGTCGGCACGGGCCAAAGTGCCAAACTAACATAAATAACCTCAATATACTTAGACAATTTGTTCTTGTTCTAGAGTATTTACATAAAGCTAGTGTTAAAAAACAGTGATATAAGCTTATAGATCATTCAAAAGGATCTGTTTGCGCAAACTAGCCTTTGGACCAATATTTGCAATCTACTCATGTTTAACATGAATTCTTTTCCAAATCGCGCATCAACCTATTTTAGAAGGACCGAAGCTATATATGCTTCAGTCCTGCTTCCTAGCTAGGAATGTCATTCAACATCGCGAGTCATAGACAGTTACTTAATAACTGCAGAGACTAAAGTGCATGCAAGTAGAGTATATATGCGAAGGAAGTGTGGTTATTTTAGTTTTTGCATGCGAATAGACACATAAGAGATTGATTCTTTGGTTCTTCCAAACTGGCGAACATCATTGCATCACTAGTCCAAAACTCTGTGGGCAAGAAAGCACTCTTTATGTAGCACTACAATGCTACAAAATCACTAAAGGACCTTTCAGGGTAAAGTCCATATTGACTCAGAATACTTTCTTTTGAATAAATCTTTAATCTAGATGAAGAACAACCTTAATGAAGTATAGCTCGTTTTCCTGCATGCCATCTGAAGATGCATTCTGAATAGAAAACACAGAGGGAAATAGCTAAGGTTATGTATACAAATTTATAGATTAGATACAATCTAGGAGAAAATTGCGGCAAAGGTACAAATTTCTAGTAGAGTTATGGAGAAGATCCTCAATGTCATCCATAATTTCTATACGCATAATTAAGCCTTCCACTCCTAGCTTCTCAATCGATTCTCGTGGAGCCGTACCAAACACTCTGATTCTCAAAACCACTAGATTCTGCTTCTTGCGATGAGCTGTCTCGAAAATTAACTAGCAACGAGAGACAGTCTCCCAGCAGATTCTCGTGAGAATCCAACCTTCAGAAACGAAAATACCCTTTGAAGTTGAAGGTTTTTACCCGCAAATACCACTGAGTTACACAAATACAATTGAAGTATTACACCCAGTGGTGACATGGTCTATTTGCCTCTAATCCTCCCTCATATGATTTTTGGACCCAACCTACCAGCCAAACGGTTTCAACAGACAGCTCCAGATTATCTGAGAAGTGGATTCTAAGAGAATCAGAAGCAGAATCTGAAAAATAAGAATCTGGAGTTATACCAAACATAACCTTAATTTTATCACCCCATCTCTCTACGCATAACTGCATAAATAGCGTTTCTATTTTATCACAAAAACAAAATCAAAAACATATATATGCCTGAGTAGTATCTTACTATCTAACTTATCATCACAAAAGTTAATTTCATAATCACAATACTGTAATTAAAATCCCATATGTAATATGTAGTAGATGATGAAATGTATAGATGCATGTATTTACTTCCTCAAGAATCAATCTTAGATTCAACTTAGGCAAAATCTGTAGTCATATTGACTTAAAGCAACGAAGCATGTGATCTTACCACGATCTTGCTCTCGAAGACCTTGATGTACAAGAACATACCATCAAAAGTTGTCAGTACATATGTAATACCTTGATCTAGGATTTTCTCTTTTCTCCTGTTATGCAAAAGTTGCATGTGGAGAGAAGGATGGAGAGGCAACGGGGGATAATTAGGAGAATGAGTAATATTATATGGGGTCTATGCAACTAATATTTCTCACGTGTAATTAACAATTTAACATCGATACTCAAAAGATGGGATCATTTAGAGGGAGACTCATAAGTCAGTGGAACCGCCTTAAAGATTGTGACATGGCATTCAAGGCTATTGTCACTAAATCTATTAGTGTGGATTCATCAATTAATGGACAATCTACTGCATCTTCGTTCAATTGATATGCATCCATACGACCAAAGTGAATATTATAATCTTAATGTGTAAATTACTTTTCAGTGATATCTAAGACAATTTAAACAAAACTTATAAGTTCATTTAAAAGATGAAACTACATAAGTATGTTTGGTACTAGCTGTTTTTTTTTGGTTGCGAAGAAACAGGAGAGCTTTATTGATTACTCCTGGGGATTACAATCATTACAAAGAAAAGGTCTAATAAAATCAGGGGGGAAGTGCTAAAGAAACCACACATTGACCCGACTTCATACCAAACTGTGCTATCTCATGAACTACCTTATTTTGCTATCTCTTGATCTGAACAAACTCTTGGTTACGACAGACTCGCCTAAATTGCCTCTTGGATTAGGACATTATGCAGAGAACGATTGAGCTCCTTGGCCGTCAGCAGCGAGAACACTGACGAGCAATCAGTCTCAAGAATAACCGGCTTATCCAGCAACTGTCCAGCAAGAATTGGTCGTCAACTATTGTGTCTTAGTAAATATGACTTAAAAGAAAAAGGAAATTGACTACGAAATAAATTGATCTAATATTCGTTTATGTTGTAAGTTCTAATTTTTTTCTTATCTTAAATATTTTAAAAAAATACGATAAATACTATTTCTAAACCACGTACAACTGATTTTTGCCTGCAACAAATTGCAACAGTTGAGAAACATTTTTCTATAGTCGAACTTGTGAAAACGTTTCGGTCGATCCGGTCCCAACACAATCACCGGCCCATTCCACGTCGCCGTCGGGCGCCCACGCGAGAAGCGAGAAGGGACCGGCGCATATACGCATGCACGTGAACATCCACGCGCCGCGCGTGCGCGGTGCCACCTGCGCCCGCGCGCGCTACCGTTGCTTGCGGCGTACTCGGCTTCCTCGCCGTCCCCCCGGAGCGCGAAAAGGTAGCCGCGCGTCCGCGTCGACCCGTTACCCTCGCGGGATTTGATCGCGCGGCGAGCTAATCGCCGACACTGCTGTTAGACTTAATCTAGGTCATTTAAATCTGGTTATTCTTTTCTGTTTAGGATTATAATGGATCACAAGTATCGAGAGGAGAAAGAGATTGCACCGCACATCAAACAGACTCTGCGTAGCTTTTCATATATATAGACAATCAGAACTAATTAATCTAGTCATAACAGAACTCTCAATTAGAGGAGCTAAGCTAGACGAGTTACAGCTATACATGGCTATACAATATTTTCTCTAATACCCGCCCGCAGTCGTATCGGGAGGATTCTGGACGTAAAGACTGGATCGAAACTTAGTAAACAACTGATCATGCAGGCCTTTAGTCATGATGTCCGCGAACTGGTGGGACGACGGCACATAGAGAACTCGAACATGCCCATGAGAGATCTTTTCGCGGACGAAGTGGATGCCAATCTCAATATGCTTCGTGCGCCGATGCTGAACTGGGTTGGAGGACATGTAGACGGCACTGGCATTGTCACAATAGACAACGGTCGTAGAAGCAATTGGGATGTAAAGCTCATGAAGAAGTTGACGTAGCCAACAGCACTCGGCAACCGCATGTGCAACGGCACGATACTCTGCTTCTGCGCTGGAGCGAGACACCGTAGTCTGTCATTTGGAGGACCAATACACGAGGTTGTCACCAAGGTAAATGCAGTAGCCGGAGGTAGAACGCCTCGAATCAGGACATCATGCCCAGTCTGCATCGGAGTAAGCCGTGATGGAGTTGATTGGAGCGGTCCCGATGTGGAGGCCTCTGTCAAGAGTGCCCTTCACATATCTCAGAATGCGTTTGATCAACGTGAGGTGAGGTTCCTGCGGATTGTGCATAAAGAGACAGACCTGCTGAACGGCATAGGCTAGGTCCGGTCTAGTTAGTGTAAAGTACTAAAGAGCACTGGCTAGACTCCTGTACTCGGATGAATCAGCAATAGGAGCATCGTCTTGTGCGAAAAGCTTGGCGCGAGTGTCCATGGGAGTCGTTGTGGAGTGACGCTCGACCATGCCAGCACGTTGAATAAGATCTACAATGTATTGGCGCTGTGAGAGGAAGATGCCGGCCGAGGAGCGCGTGACGGAGATGCTGAGGAAGAAGTGAAGATCACCGAGATCAGTCATCGCAAACTCGGAGTGGAGTTGTTGAGCGAGGCGCCGAAGCAAAGAGCCGGAGGAGGTGGTGAGGATGATATCGTCGACGTATTGCAATAAGTAGGCGACATTGTCTCCATCTTTGAGAACAAACAGAGACGTGTCTGAGGTGGAGGGGATGAAGCCGAGTTGACGAAGATAGGTGGCGAATCGCTGATACCACGTGTGCGGCGCCTGCTTGAGACCATAGAGTGACTTATGTAGAAGACACACGTAGTCGGGTGAAGAAGGGTTGACGAAGCCTGACGGCTGCTGGCAATAGACATTCTCTGCAAGGTTGCCATGAAGGAAAGCGTTCTTGACATCAAACTGGTGGATGGGCCAAGAACGAGATGCTGCGATGCTAAGGACAACCCGAATGGTCGATGGTTTGACCACTAGGCTGAACGTTTAACGTAGTCGATGCTAGTCGGCGCCGGTCGGGTTTGCCAGTATCCGCGCACGAGGACCGCTTTGTGACAGGACGAGTGCCATCGAAATAGAACTTTTGCTTGAAGATACAATTGCCTGTTACAACGCACAGCGGATAAGTTGAGATTGTTGTGGAGAGAGCGTGGTACTTCACGAGGCGCGGATGGATCTACACGGGCACTTGCAGTTCGCCAGGATGGGAGAGACCGAAGAGTGCACAGCGGATAAGTTGAGACGGTGAGCTGGCTTCACGAGGCCGGATGCTACACGGGTTTGCATCAGGTGAGGACCGGGTGCAGCGAGGAACGAGCCAGCGCGCAGCGACTGGATCGGTGCTGGGACCGGCGCGAGCGCGTCTGGGGAAACCGCGGTCGCGTGGGGAGGCGGGGCAGGTGGTGCCTGAGTGGGTGACACGGGCGCAGCCGGCGCGATCTGAGGAGGCGACGCGGGCGTGACTGGGTGTGGCACGAACTCATCCTGAAGTCACGCATGCACGTTGGGGTGGTGGGGGTCCGGGCACGGTTGCTTGACGTCGTAGAACGATGGAGCAGCCGTGTGTGCTGGGCGCGATTGCTCAACATCACTATGTGATGGAGCTATCTCATGGAGGGTAGGAGCCGCCGTTGCTGTAGTGTGAATTATCAGTGCGACGGAATCATCAAGGAGAAAGTCCAGCGAGGTGCTGGATGATGAGATCGGTGGGGAATCACGGCGAGCAAAGGGAAATGAAGTTTCATCGAAGACAACGTGACGAGAGATGAGTCGTTTGGTGGCGAGGTCAAGGCATCGGTATCCTTTGTGAGAGCTGGGGTAACTGAGAAAGACGCAGGCGGCCGAATGAGGAGCGAGTTTGTGCGGTGTGGTTGATGAGAGATTCAGGTAGCAAAGGCAGCCGAAAAACCCGAAGATGATTATATGTGGGACGGGTGCGGTAAAGTAACTCGAAGGGGATGGAGTTTTGAATAGAGGAGGAGGGGCGGCGATTGATAAGGTGTGTGGCTGTTGCGAGCGCCTCAGCCCAGTATGGTGGCGGCATGTGGGCGTGCAGCAGGAGCGCGCGGACCACATTGTTGAGAGTGCGGAGAGCACGTTCAGCCTTCCCGTTTTGCGGCGAGGTATAGGGGCATGAAAGACGTAAAACAATGCCACGAGAAGAGAAAAATTGGGTGGATGTCTGGTTCACAAATTCGGTGCTGTTGTCCGCCTGAATGGATTTGAGAGGCAAACCAAATTGTGTGCTAACGTAGTTAGAAAATTGAACAATGTGGTGATAGACTTCTGATTTCTTTTTAAGTGGAAAAGTCCAATAGAAGTGGGAAAATAATCAAGAATCAACAAGTAATAGTGAAAACCCGAAGTGCTAGCAACAGGAGATGTCCAAAGCTAGAAACAGGAGATGTCCAAACATCGCAATGAACTAATTCAAAGGGCACCGGGGTGCGAGAACTGGAATGTGTAAAAGGTAGACGCACATGTTTGCCGAGTTGATAGGCATGGCAAAGAGAGCGATCTACTTTATTACATGAAACGAGGGACGAATTATTTAAATTGTTGAGGACAGCCGGGCTGGGATGGCCAAGACGTTGGTGCCAAAGACTGGATGAAGTGGCGAGGTGGGCGTGTGCTGCAGTGGTGGGGGCGGCTGGTGTCCAGGTGTAAAGATCGTCGGTACTATTGCAGTGAAGAATCACGCTCCGGGTCTGGGGGTCCTTTATTTATGTTAGGACCCTAAACCGTGTCATTATCAATATGGACACATAGTTTTATCTCCTCCGTGAAACAAGGGAACTAAAATCCCTCAAATCATGGCAACATCTTTAAACCTTCCAGTTATGAAACACCTTCCATAACTCTTCACGCGTCGAGGCCTCCAAGACAGCACCTCCTGTAGCTTCGACCACACATCATGCATTCACCTTTGATCTCTATGCACCCCAGCTGAGCACGACCACCTCGTGACATCTACGACCAGTTGAACCTTGGATTTTCCCCTCCAAGTTCTGGTCTTCCTCGTCATCGACCATGACCGTCTCCACGCTCAACTTGCACATGCAAAGATCAAAGAACATTTTTCTCGTACAAGTTCTCCAACTTGACAAATATCAGTTCACGCATGCATATCACACTCTCATCCATCAAAAAACACGAATCAGATCATTCACGACCATAAATTTTAACTTCCAGAATATAAATCGAGACTACTATGTAAAACCAGTCGTACCACTGTGTACATGCTGGTTATACCGCTGGCCAACCAGACACGAGTATTCGAAGTACTCGAAGAAAACAAGTATTGAAGCACTTGAAGGCTACGACCACTTACCAGAGGCGTACGACCACTTACCAGAGGCCTATGACCACTAAGCATGAAGCCCGCGACTACCGATACAAATCCTATGACTATCGACCACGAAGCCCACGACTATCGACCAGTCACTGTAGCTTTGACCATTGACCAGTCACTGTAGCTTCGACCATCGACCAGTCACTGTAGCTTTGACCATCGACCATGCAACTCCGACTGCCCTTCGTACTCGATGCACACCTCAACTTACGATTGAGTACATTACTCAGAACTCTACCACTCGGTACTCGAAAAACTAACACTCAATACTCGGACCTACAGTACCCGGACCTACAGTACTCTCCTACAGTACTCGAAACTTTATTACTCGGTACTCGAAGCTACAATACTCGTAGCTACAGTACTCTAAGTCTGGTCGAAAGGATCATCGAGTATCACCAATTAGACCACCCGATACAAGGCATGATCCGACCACTCACACTGTCAGTCCAACAATCGAAACTTTCACAACCGCAAATGTCAATACAACCCAAAATATCAATTATTCATCATCACAAAGTCTACGACCAGTCCACATGGTCTAATCCAGAGTCTAAAATAACTGGGTTTTAAAAACCGCCACTAACACACGGGCCCCCATTGCCTTGAAAAAGTGTTCATGAGCCCGGTTCACCATAGACCCGAGCCCACCTGTTAGAGCTTAACTCGAGATAAAATTAGTTTAAGGTTAATTACTTAGTTATTTAGTAGATAATGGGTCACTGATATTTAGGACCATTTACTATTTTTCTTAATTAAAACATAATTAAAACCCCGAGAGACTGACATGTAAAACCCACATGTAAGAAATTGATTTCACAAAAATGGAAATTTTTTTGGAAAAGCCCATTTCAGTTCAAAGGAAGTACATCTCCTATGTTAGAAAGCGTAATTTCAGAAATTACGCCTTCGATGTCATCACATTTTCTATTTTTCTTGAATTTTCAAACCGAACCAAATCCAAATGCTTACAACTTTTGCATATGAACTCCAAATTGAATGGTTATTTTTCTAAATTAATATAAAATCATGCTATTTATTAATATGCAAAAATATTTTAATTTTGTTACTGTTTATTTTATTTTATTATTTATGGTTGTTCTCGGTTCTTTCGAATAGACATAGGAATCACGAACGAATTTAATGACGATCAAGCACCCCCACACTCAGAGCAACTTGAGCAAGGAAAGCACCCCCTTTGATCACTTTGAACCTACTATTTTAATTATTGTATTTCGCTTGCAAAGATTATTATGCATATGTGTACGTTTGGCTAAAAATTACTATGTTCGAGCTAACAGTAGTTAAATTCCTATTGTATGCACGAATCCTCTTTGTGATATTGTTATCCTTACTATTGTAACCCTTAGGATATGGTGTAGACAATATCTAATGTCAATTAGGGTATATTTCATTTATGTGTATTGTATAGATGCTTAGTCATGCTCTAGTTTTCACTAGGTTTGAATATTCGGTAAAATTTTCGCATGGACTTGGGTGATTGTGACATGTTGGACCAAAGGGGCAACCTCTGTTAGTTTGGTATAAAAATAAAATTGAAAAACCTAGTTTTTGACGCAAACGAGTTATATAGGGGAGGTTCTAACCCGGGTTGAGTAAGGACCGAACGTCGATGCCGCCAATCTAAGCCTAAGCGTACAACCACATGTGCTAGTATGGGATATCCTTAGCTAATTAAGTTATCTAGAACTGACCTTGCATTTTGGTAGGCTGTAGTAGTAAGGGCATTCCAGGACAGTTTGCTCGAAGGGGCTCCCTTCACCGAGGCATTGGGACCAAAGCCTTCCGATACAACAATGAATGTCTTGCTAAAGGGAGGGTATCTGCTAAAGTGAGGGTTTATCATTCGTTGGGTGGGTGTAATGTTAGAACTAGGTGGTGTAAATGCTTTGTTATGAACACTAGACTACATACTATCATGTTGTGTATGGTGGTATCGACAGATACCGAATAAACTAGAGAATTCATATCATGTTGGTAAAGTTGTACACCTCTGCAGAGTGTAAATCTATTTAAATAGCCATGCTTGCGGTCATGAGCGTGCTTAGTGCAACCACATTGTGTCGATGATCAAATCGTCGATCTTACGAAATAAAATAAGAAAAATGGCTAAGAGTTCTTGGAGGAGAATGAAGTTGCTCTTTATTGCAATGAACTGGATCTTTACAAAGGGTGCCTTTAGGAAGGTGGCAGCCTAGCCCTAATTACATTGTGTATGTTGCTACGCTTCAATTGTCTTCAAAATGAATACAATTGCCTCTTGATCTTTTGGATCGTGAATCTTATCCTTCTTTGTGGTTAATCGTCCGCCTTTAAATACCCAGCGAAGAGGTGGTAGTTACTCCTGGAGAAGGCACCTTTTGGAAGTGACGCGTCTGGTCGAGGAGGTCAGTTGTTGTGTGTAAACCACCAACTGATCGCCAGTTATTGTTAACAGGAGATGAAACTGTGCAGTAGTTATTGCTAGTGACTTAGGGCTGTAAAGCATCGTGTGGTTTGAAGCATGGATAAGGCACATGTTCCATTCATCACACGGAAGGAATATACCAGGACCGGTTCAAGCATCAGTTCATGGATTCTACGAGCAATTGATTGGTCGGGCAATAAGTACAAGACTTTCTTTGACCAGGGTACTCGTTGAGCAACCTTTATGATTCTCATGACCACAGGAGTCTTAGACCTAAAGGGTTATGACAATGAGGCCTTTAATTAAATAAAAAGAGTATTAAGGAAATTAATCCTCGTCACATTGGGTATAATGTTCACTTTTTGAAGAAAAAAATATTTTTTTTGTTGGAAATGATGGGATGGATTGTTGTTGACGTATGTGTCATGTCTATGGCTAAAAATGATTCGATGTTCGCTGCTAAGGAGGGTTGTGACTTACTCTTGTTAAAGTTATATATTTTTTATTTCATTACATGTCAATTGCTCTTTAAATTCCCGTTGCAAATTATTACATATTGATATTGCAATTGTAAACTTGCTTTTATGCTGAAAATAACCGTAGTGTAGAGCCATGCATTTATTATGGTGTGATACACTACAAGTCTTGCTGAGTACACAATGTATTCAATCTTGCTTAAATTGTTGATTAGAGTATAAGGAATAAACGATCCCTGACGACGCATATTCTGCACCCGGTACTGAAGGGTATGATGATGGGTCTTGTTAGGGCTTAGTACTCGTCGGTTGCATGTGGGATGTACGAGGCATACCACTTAACTATTTTACTTTATTTTTTATGTTTTCCTCTACTCTCTTTTGATACTCAAAGTTATTTGGCCCATCGGCCCTTGTAACGTAATTTGCTACGTATCGCTTAAGATTAAGACCTACTGAATGTATGAATTGTTTATGTAAATGATTATCAATGTTGTGAATATATGTACTAATCATTAATTATAAAATTAGTACGGTACACATGAGTATTTCAAGTATTCAAAGTACAGGTCCGACAATCAGCCATATCGGCTCAGTAGCATACGATTAATTGACAATTTTCTTCGGTGACGTTGGGATAATAAGCAACAATCAACATGTTATCTTGTCGTACACGTACCGAATGACAGATACTGCAATATAATTCATGCAATTGTGCCAATTACGACTAGAACCAACTCTTTGAGCGAATAAGAAAAGTCAGACGAGCGATTGTGCCGATAAAGACGATGAACACAGCAGATCACATTCTGGACATTTTAATTCATGCAGCTATGTACAAATTGGCAGTATAGAATTATATCGTTCCCAGTAGAATTCCAAGAGATACTACATGCATGCGCCGTGCAAACGCCCTTGTATATTGCAGACTGTTTACGCACAAGTACAAGATACAACCGACTTTGGGTGGATCAGTGTGCATAGCTAGCCACTGCCACCGCTGTGCAGGCGTGAGAAATATCTTGTGATGCGTGCAGCTTTCAGCTAAGTACTAGTAGGAGACTAGGAGTATAGTAGCATACAGTAAATTATAAATAAATATTAGTGTAGCTTTTTTACAACTAATCGCGAGTCATGTTATGTATACCTGACTGCCCGAATTGTGATGCACCGGCTCCGTCATTAGGATAGCTGACAAAAATACGCCATATATACTCCCTATCAGTAAGTTTTATGTTGTTTCGGAAATTTTGTCGGGGCTCACCGATAGAACTGGTAACCGACGGTTATCGGATATTTTGGTAAAATTTTAAACAAAATTTTACATTTGAAATTTGAAATTTTCAAATGTAAAGTGTAAATTTATCTAAATTTTGAATTAAAAATTTAATTTAGATGAAAATTAGTTTTTTTAAAAATCCACCCCACCCATAACTGTAGTAACCGACCGCGAATGGCCGATAGTTTTCTATGCTCCCTGTAACTCAACATGTCATATGTTTAATGCCTCCAACACTACAACACATGCCCGATCCCCAAGAAAGACACCGAAGAATGGACTATGGACGCGTGATATCCTGTGACTGACTGCTTTAATTTGCAGCAACAGAGACGGTGATTGATCTCAGTAGCCATGGGCAATTAACCCAGCGAGTGGAAGTCAAAACATGCATAAATCCTCTCTCTCTCTCTCTCTCTTCAGGATCAATCAACGATTAGTTGTTTGTATGCAGTAGTACATGTGTGACGTGAGGGGAGCAGCTTTCCCACGTTTTGTAGCCACACATCATCATCACCGGCACCTTTCTTTTATCAATGGAAGCTTTTCAGAGTGTCCTCAAGTACTCTCATCATCAGTCATCGCCATTCAGTGTGTGCGCGCGCGTGTGAGTGCGGCAGCGATGCCGCTTCTGGCTTTTGCAGGCCAGCCATGCATGATGCACCACCGCTGGGCTGCACTGCACTGCACTGCAGCTGTTGGTTACATATATGCTCGGATGCTGCTGTGTAGTGCAGGCTCTCTCATTCATGTCATGGTCGCAGATGGATCGGAATCAACAAGTACATATGCATGTGTGCAGTCCTTGTGCAGCTGACAACAGCAGGGCACGAGCTGCAGCAGTGCCATCATTTCCTTGATTGATTCGGTCCCGTCCAATCATCCGATCATCCGTAACTCCTTGCATCGCAGCTCGCCTCGCAAGCTTGGTGGAGTGCATAGACTAGATGCGTGCGTAGTCGTTGCTTGCGAGTAAGTGTTGCACCCCATCAATCTACTCCTTCCTAGCAAACTATAGAGAGAGAGAGAGAGAGAGCATAGATCCAAGGGCGGAAAATACAAGGAAGATACCAGGACTACAGTGGACGGATACACAAACCGTGGGGCGGGTGCAGAGAACCCGCTGCTGCGTTGCACATTTGCGCGTCTTATCTGCGCTGCTTGTCTAGGTCCCCCATCGCCCCCCCTGCCTGCCGCTTATCTCAAGCAGAGCAACAGTGCAGCTACTGCCCTCGCGCCAGCGCTGTTCACTTCATCTCTCCCACCGAGAGCTCCCTCCCTCCCTCCCTCCCTCCCGCAGCAAGCTAGGAACAAGAAGTAGCAGGACCAAACCGATTAGCCGGCCAGTAGCTGATCTCTGCTTGCACCTCCGGCCGGGAGCCTGTGCGTCGATCTCCCACTTGTCCCTCCCTCCCTCCCTGCCTGTCCGCCCGGAGATGTGAGTGCACCCGGCTCGGTCCTTGTCCTCCAATCAAGTTGATGCTTTTGATCGGTTCTTGGCTGTGTGCAACGCTAGTGCTGATGCATGTGCCTCTGTGTGTGATTGCAGGTCCGACGGCGACGAGTTTGACGAGCTGCTGTGGGAGAACGGGCAGGCGATGGTGCACGGGCGGACGCGGAGGAAGCACCCGCACCCGCACCCGCAGGCCGCCTTCCCGCCGTTCGGCTATGGCGGCACCAGCAGCAGCAGGGCCCGAGAGAAGCACCCCAGTGGCGACACCGCGGCGGCGTTCACCAAGACGGTCGGCGTCTTTGGCGCCGTGGGCATGGCGCCGTCAGTTCATGACTTCGCTCCCGGCTTACACGCCACCCATGACAACGGGGACGACGACACCGTCCCCTGGATCCATTACCCCATCATCGACGACGACGACAACACCGCCCCTGCTCTGGCAGCCGACTACTGCTCGGATTTTTTCTCAGAGCTCCAAGCGGCGGCGGCCAACCTCGGCTCTCTTCCACCTTCTAATCACAACGCCACCAGCATCAGAAGTAGCCCAGTTGCCACAAGCAGCAGAGAACCCTCCAAGGAAGGCCACGGGTTATCGGTTCCCGCCGCCCGGACCTCCGAGCCACAGGCAGGGCTTGATGCTGCCAAGCAGGAGCAGCCTCGGCCGAACGGCAGCCGCGAGGGCGTGATGAACTTCTCGCTCTTCTCCAGGCCGGCGGCGCTGGCAAGGGCAAGCCTGCAGAGCGCACAGAGGCAGCAAGGCACCGACAAGGCGTCCAATGCCACCGCAAGCAACCGCGTCGAGTCGACGGTTGTCCAGACGGCGAGCGGGCCAATAAACGCCCCTGTGTTAGCCGATCAGAGGACGGTGTGGCCGCAGCCAAAGGAGGTGCGGTTCGCGTCCACGGCTGCTCCAACGGCAACGGGTGGCAACCTGCAGCAAGAGATGCCTCGTGACAAGGTTGGCAACAATATGGCTGTGAAGACGGATGAGGTAAGAAAGGCACCCGAGGCCACGGTGGCGACGTCGTCGGTGTGCTCCGGCAACAGCGCTAGGAACGATGAGTCCTGGCGCCAGCAGAAGCGGAAGAGCCGGGCAGAGTGTTCAGCTAGCCAAGATGAAGTAAGTAAACGATATGAGATGCAGTGTATAGGAACTGGCCATACCTATCGTAAAATTGGTTCCCTTCAGGATCATGACGATGAGTCCGGAGTGTTGAGAAGATCTGCCACCAGAAGCACGAAACGCAGCCGCGTCGCTGAGGTCCACAATTTGTCAGAAAGGGTAAGCAGGCCACATCCCAATGCGTTGACCATCGTATGATCCTTTCCTTCAATCTCGTGCTGCAATTGTATTGACTGTACTGTGTTATGCAACAAACCTGCAGAGGAGAAGGGACAGGATCAATGAAAAAATGCGTGCTCTGCAGGAGCTCATTCCCAACTGCAACAAGGTACGGCTAAGCCATTCTACCATCTTGCTTCCTCACGGGGTGTCTTTATATCAAGGACATTCGGGAAAATCAGGCATACTATCTTTTGTAGATTGACAAAGCCTCAATGCTGGATGAAGCTATAGAGTACCTCAAAACCCTTCAGCTTCAAGTTCAGGTACACTGAAACTGCCTCATGCCAAATATAGCATGATTCTGCCTGGTAAATCTATATACATAGACGCATTGAGAAGGTGTGGTTCTCTTGAGTCTTGACACAGATGATCTCCATGGGAACTGGCCTTTGCATTCCTCCGATGCTGCCGCCGCCAGCCATGCAGCACTTGCAAATTCCTCCAATGGCTCTTTTCCCTCATCTCGGCATGGGATTGGGGTACGGGATGGGTGTCTTCGACATGAACAGCACCGGAACGATTCCGATTCCGCCCATGCCTGGCGCTTACTTTCCTTGCCCAATGATCCCAGGTGCGACACCACAAGGTCTTGGGATCCCTGGTTTAAACGCCGTGCCAACGTTTGGAGTCCCTGGGCAAGCAATTCCTTCGTCAGCATCTAGTGTACCACCGTTTGCATCTTTGGCTTGTCTTCCTGTTAGGCCAAACCTGGCCCCGCAAGATTCAGGGGCCATGGCTAACATGGTGCAGGAGCAACAAGGCACAGCGAATCAACAGCAGCAGAGTCTGAACAAGGAAGCTTGACAGGGAGGAAACACGGGTGATCCACAAATACAGATCATTATGCAGGTAGCAATTCACAAATAATAACAAACAGATAGAAGCGATATTTGTTTGGTTCTTGTGTGCATTACTAATTCAATTTCCTTCTTCCAGGGTGAGAACCAACATTTTAGGGTACCCTCTTCAGCGCAAACAAAAAGCAGACAATTTTTGGATGGTAGCGGCAAGGAGACCAATACTATAGGGAGAAATGGGGCTGAAGCATGAAAGATGGCCAGTAGATGTAACTTGACTTTCATGCTAAACTTGAGAGAGGTCACTGAATTTTGCACAATGTTCTTGTCCCAATAAAGTAAATGGCTGATGAATTTCAGGTACCAACTAACAAGCTCCAGATATGAAATTTAGCAACTCATCCCGAGAGAACTTACCGAGTATCAAGATCCACGAAGGAGACGTATCAGCCAAGATGCTCCGAAATTTTGTGTAAAATGTAGATTGTAGATGCTACCAGGTTACATACTGTAATTCTTGACTGCCATGCAGTTTCCCTTGAGTAGTTTTTTGGCTTTCTCTGAAGCCTTCTTGGACCAATGTATCCTACTTTCCCCGAGTTATAACATCAGATGCATGCAAAAAATGGTTCTGTGACTCTTCATGACTACAGGCTGTGACCGCTTGGTTTCTATGTGATTTTACTTGCCCCGCTGTAACTATATAGTGCTTCTCGTAGTGAACTAACATGATTTAGAGTTGTTTAGGCTCATGAATCAGTCAGGTTTAGTCAGATTATTTGTAAGGTAAGAAGGAACACTCTTAGAAGCACTTTGTTCTGAAAAATATGAACGAGTATAGTCAATACACTATTCGCCTTGCTGTCTACTAGTTTGCCAAAAATATACAAACAGTATGCTGTTGGATCGGATATTCTTTCTTTTAAAAGTATGCTGTTCGGTTATAAGGACACATGCTACTGCAGGACATGCAAAAAGCTCAATCATGAATCATGAGCATATTTTACCTGTGCTTGATTATATGTTTGCATCAGCATGTTGACTTCAAGTGTCATCTTAGTTTGTTAGTCCATCAGGAAACAAACATTATAATCTTAGTTTGTTAGTCCATCAGGAAACAAACATTAAATTATTAGTGACAATGCTATTGTTATACTATACTTAAGAAATACTAAAATAAGTTCAGGAGCCAACATGTAGCCAGGTATAATGCAGGAACGAAAAGACGGGCTAAATTTAATCTGAAATGCTGCACATGAATCGACAGTCTTAAAATATACAATTTTTGCCAGCGAGGAGCAAACAGTCATCTCGTCGTACTGGTTGGAAAGGCTACTGGTTCATTTGCCCTGGCATTTCGAATTGTATGTTTTCCATTGCCCAAGAACATCATTCTACAGCAACCTGTGTAAGAGGATAAGCCAGATGTGGTATCTAGCATTATTGTATCACTTAATGGAGGAACAGGATTGCTTTCCCCCCTATTTTATTCCTGATATGACGTAGCTTTGAAGACCGGTGTGGACAGGCATCTGATAGATTCATGCATTTAATCATGTGGAGAAAGCACAAGCAAAGTCCCCTCCAATAATCCAAGTCTTATCATGAATTTTCAGGCCTATGTGTTGTCAGTTTTGAGGCCTATCTTCAGATCGTCCATTGCTGGACCTTGCTCCCCTCAAAACGAGGAGATGCTTTGCCTTGCGAGTTTATTCACTTTTGCCAGCTTATCTTATGCTTCTCTTTTCGTTTCCTCCTCTCCTTTCCAATGACCTATAGTTTACCTTTTTGTGAAAGCGTACAGTCAGCTTAGTTCCATCCCGGATTAGCCTTAAGTCTCAGTCGGCAACTATGTGTGCCCTGATCATCTACAGTACGGAAAATTACAGACAAGGATATCTGAGAAAGGAAACACTGATGCTCATACATTCAAGGACTAGAGTGGGTCCAGCCAAGAAAACGGGGCCGGTGAAAACATTTCATGTGGTGTTAGTTGGCCTTGAACATGCACATGATAAGAGAGCTCTATTGTCTTTATTCTAGATATTATTCGATCCAAACCCAGAGGTATACTGTGATGGGCTCAACAATCACAATCAACTTACACAGTTAATCGAATTGATACCCTGCTATTCAAGATTCTTCAAAGCTGAAACTGAACAGCAGAAATCAATACAAGGACTGCAGGTTTTAACAAACCCAGTTCAGGCTAAGCTGCATACCCGATGATTTTAAGCCATTTTTGGATGATTTTAGTATGCTACAATTTCAAGTAAGTATATCGTTTCACAATATTTTCTCGAAAAACATGGAAATAAGCACTCATAAATTGTCTGATACATCCTAAGTTCGTTGGAAATTGTCCGCAATTGCTGTTATTTTGAATAGCTGAATCCACTCCAGTATGTCAATATGTCATGCCAGATACACATTTCAAACTCCTGTGTTTGACATTTGACTGGGACTCTTGTTTTGACTTGAATTAACAGAACTATTTGTCTAACTGAATGTTATAGTTACATTTCAATAGAGATAGATAATTAAAATCACATGCAGCATAATATTTTAAAATTTTCTTTATTTTATGTAACAAACAAAAACTGTGTAACAAGCTGTGCTCTTCATCTGTGTTCGACAAATTGAACACTAAATTCAACTGGGTGTTAGAATTTGCAACCAACTCCATGTAACACCAACAGAAGTTTGCCTCTTTCAATCAAGCATAATCTAGCAGGCAGGCAACTGGCCAGAAGCTGGCATTGCTGGCATTGATGGCAGTTTTCTATTCCTAAACTGTTTTAGAAACCCTACTACTGCCTTATCCTAACTTTCTGATGTGATTTTAGGTTAATAGAAGTACAAGTTGTTGTTTTCTAGCCAGCTAATCTAATTAGTAGGAGAAGCTATGGCCTGGCATCATTGTTTACAGGAACATTCTAATTTGTATTCATAATCCTCTCATTAATCAGTATAGCAAAAAAAAATACTCGAAAAAGCATGAATTAGTTGTGATTTGTGAATCTGTGACAAACTCTTAGCAGAAACAAGTTTTCTAAAAGCTTAGAGAAGACTAAAACCCAACGGACTCACCAGTCAAATAGATTCTTCAGTGCCTCTGCATTTTGTGTTGCTGGCCTTTCTCGTATGGAAAGCAAAGCTGATCCTCAAAATGTCAGCATCATGGAGAGAGAACAGTTTGCTGACAAATCAATTCCATTATTCAGAATTAAGATCCATCCATGCTTCTCTGCCACCCTGCAGGTAGCAACAATGATCAGAAGTGCTGACAATTTAAAAAAATGGTTCCGTTATTATAATAATTTAACTTTATGAAATACCATTTACTAGTAATAAGTGTTGTTCAACTTTTAGCAAGGTTCTAAAAATCAGTAACAAGTACTCGACAGATCACCCCACCTAGTAGTGATTATACGGCATAATCGGCCTATTATGCGGCATAACCGGTCTGATTATGCCGTATAACCAGCTAACAGGTAGGGCACCCGTTACTTGTATCGGCCGAATAGACCTGTTTTTAGAACACTGACTTTTAGGATAGGTTTTAGGATAGGTACAATATGAAATGTGAACCACATGTTTTCAGGCTTCATTATACAAAACACAAGTAAATTCATAGACATCCTCTTGTTAAGTAGAATATCAGTACAGTAAAATAAAATGTCCTGGGAAACTTCAATGATAAAGAGGAGCCATGTGCTTCAATCGGTACAGTCACTGAGGTACAATATGAGGCAAAATGTCGAGGTTCAAAGAACAATAAAAGGACACCAAGATTCATGGCACTCTTATCAGGAATATTTCTGCAATGGAACTGCCTTTTTTTTATAAGAGTGTCATCAGAAGGAACACAACACATAGTCACATACTAATGGGGCAAAAGGTTTGACTAGATCACTCTACATAGTATATACAATACAAGACACATTTAATAAGTGAAAAAAGGAGCTTCTAGATGGCCTCAAGTTTAGTGTTTGACAGGGTGACTCAACAACTTCATCAGGTGATTCTTCATTGGCATGTGAAACTGGTTCCTCAACTTGCATATGAGGGATCTCATCCTGCAATTCTGCTTCCAGCTTCCTGAATTCTTCCTCTATATCTTCTTCACCATCCAATGGCTGGAGTGGTACTGATTCTGCAAAAGAATCGGATCAGAATTTACAGAAAAAATAAACTACATACAGACATCCATTGATTCTGTTTATAAACTGAAGGAAACAAATTGATGTTGTTGTTGTAGACCAAAAGGCCTATATATAAAGTGTGTGGGACACAGAAGTCTAAACCAAAGACAATATGGGACTAAACCTACACTAATACAATTATATCCTTAACAAATTGAATTACATGTGTGAATTTTACACTGGAAGCAAGACTAGCACAACACTGTTCAGTGTTCACACTAGCTACAAGTGAGAATATGATCATTCAGACAGAAATGGTTAGCAACGAGGCTGCGGAAAACAATGCATTTCTATCTCTTCTCTAGAACTGAGTGCATGTGGAACTCAAATATGTCATGTGACACATCAAAACATCAATAAACAGCAGCATGATTGACCAAGTTGCACCAATCACACCATTGAAACAATACCATCTCTAAGAAGAAATTAGTTTTCACTTTTCAAAACATAAAAGTCTAAAAGTAGGTTCAATAGGCATTCGGATGGGTTGGGCTTGCTGCAGACTTAGAGTTCAGTTGGGCTTGGGATGGCCTGAGGCTAAGTTGTATTTGGGAACTTGGGCTGGATCAGGCTTGCGCTAGGTTGAGTTTAGAATGGGCAGACGTGGGCCAGACTTGGCAAAATTTAGCTTAGATTGGAAGGATATTAACAAAAAAAAAAACAATATTGTGCTCATAGTTAAAAACCCTTGTTCTAGTAACCTCTGGACTTATCACAAACTGTATATTATTTTATCCATAAATCGGAAAAAACGCCAAAAACACTTTGGCTCTGTTTGATTCTCGCTGCTTTCTCCCATGTGGGCAGCAGCCCCTCATCCTTTTTGCTCACTTATTGCTAGTAATTGACCCCACCCACTACCATTTGTTTATTTGCTCACTTATTGCCTCCTCTTGGCCTCTTCCTCCTCTCATTCTCCATTTCCAGTAGCATCTCTTCCTCCCATTCTCCATTAGCTCAAGCAAGCACTAAGTCAGCCCATCACAAGCAAGCACAAGGGCAAGCACAAGGAAGCGGAGCAGCAGAAGACAAGCAAAGAAGTCCAAAGTTTTTCTACTTGTCGAGTTTTTGAGTTCATTGTTTGTAGGAGTAAGGACTAAGTAGAGATTGTATTGTAGAAAACCATCTTGAATGCATTTGTGGAGGGTTGCACATTTGGATTACTAGTGGTTAGCATTTGTGGAGGGTTGCACATTTGGATTACTAGTGGTCATGTGAAAGGCTATAGCATGTCAGTGCGTATCGGTGTATGCAAGACCACATAATGCTATCCTTGCATGTTGTGTGAAATTGTGAATCAATGTGTAAGTCCATGCATGTTGTGTATCGGTGTATGCAAGACTACGAGAATGCTATCCATTCACAAAACAACATATATGCCTTCAGTAACCTGCATAGCATATATCCATATACGGAAGATGAAATCACTTGTCAATATGATCCATGACTAACAATTTTCATCCCGTGCGGATTATTGTAGGTGATGACTTCTAAATCCATCAATGTTTGGGACCATGGAGAAAGACTAGGAGGTGCCGTTGGTTGGAAGTGCGAGATATTGCAATCTAACAAAATCAAAGTGAGGTGTCACTCACTAAAACAACATCTTCTTGCCGGAGACACGGAGATGTTGTTGCTTGCAATGGGTTCCATGGAAGTCCGAAGGCTCATGCTGGCAAGTCTTGAAGAAGCGAAGGCAAGAAAGAAATCTCTTCAAGATGAACGACTGCGAATGGAGGAAGCCGCAAGAGAGCCTGTAGCTCGTGGTCCATCATATGAAGATGCATTTGATGATAACGAGGAAATGCAAATGGAATGGGCTCGTCGAGTCGATAGAGTTACATCGGATGCAACAAAGAGCTAGAGCGAGTGCGACGCTTTGAACATGGTGGTGGTAGTGGAAGTGGTGCGGGAAGTGGGAGTGGAAAGGGAAGTGGAAGTGGCGGAGGTAGTGATACAGAAGCAATGCTTTTTCAAGGATGTTTGGCAGGTCACAGTCCATGAGAGTTGATCCTGATATTTTGCGCAGTCGGGCACCCGTCCAACCCCGCATTGATACAACACTTCGCGGAGAAGCAAAGTCAAAACTTGGGGAAAATTTGGTCAAAGTGGTTCCATAGTAATGACATTGCTGGAGTTAAGGCTGAGTGTCCTTATTTTCGTGCCGCCATCAAAGAGACACAAGAACTTGGCCAAGGGGTTCCGTCACCAAGAGGGCATGAAATCGATGGGACATATCTTGATGCCAACGAACAAGAGGTCAAGGAGTACGTATCACGCTTCAAAGAAGACTGGGATATATATGGGTCTCTATTATGTGTGATTCTTGGATGGGCCTACACAAATGAGTATCATTAACTTTATGTTGTACTGCAATGGAAGAATGTTTTTCCATAAGTCAGTGAATGCAACTGGTGACATACAAAATGCTGACTTTTTGTACCGTGAGATTCGTAGAGTTGTGGAAGAAGTTGGAGTTAAACATGTCATGCGATTGTGACTGACAATGGTGCGAACTATAAGAAAGCATGCCAACTGGTAATTGAAGAGTACCCAACTTTAGTCCGGCGACCATGTGCGCATTGCACACCGTCAACCTCATGTTGAAGGATATTGGTCGATTCGAGGAGGTTGATGCACGTTGTCAAGGCGGCTAAGAGGATTTGTCGATTCCTATACAACCACAGTCGCCTCCATAATGAAATGCGCCAACAAATTGGAGGGGAGATAGTTCGCCCAAACGCCACAAGGTTTGGAACCACATTCATTTTCTTGAAAAGTTTTAGGGATAGAAAAGCAAAGTTCACGAAGTGGATGGTGTCAGATGTATGGAGCTCCAACCATTTGAGCACGACCGAGGAAGGAGAATATATGTATTCCTGCTTCACAAGTAGACAATGGTGGTCCAGTATGGATTGGGTCATAAAATTGGTAGAACCAATTTACCGACTACTCAGATATGTCGACCAACAGAAACTCGCAACAAAGATGGCGTGAATGGTTGAAAAGACGTTTAACTCAATTTCAACTTCAAGACGTCGAAGAAGATGATGCCACTTATTGTCGTGTCATAAAGATTGTTAATAGGAGAATTGCAATGATGAAGGACCGCACGCACATAGTTCCGAGCAAGTTCATAGTTTCCTAAATCCAAATAAATATCACATATTTGTTGTATTTTTTCTAACTCTCTAAGTGTGTTTGTTTGCACAAAGATCGTTCTTTGAACCCGCAGACCAGCTTCTATAATGTGGGAAGAATCCACCCTCGCCGCTTCCACGACAATGGCGATTCAAAGACTAGCCGATACACCCGAGGACGCAGCGCGGGCTCTAAGCGAGCTAGAACAATACCGTGTCGACGAGGTTTATTTGCTTCCAATGAGGCTCACATGAGTGCTAAGCGTCATTCTGCGGTAGGTTGTTATGAACATACATATACATGGAAAATGACCAATCACTATTAGTTTAACACAAATTTTATGTTACTTGTAGCTACATGGTGGATGACGTTTGGAGCGCAGAACACCGACATTAACAAAATATGCCTTGCGGATTGTCTCGCGCAATGTGTTTCGTCCAATGGATGTGAACGAAATTGGAGCACATTTGCATTGGTACATACACAATTGAGGAACCGTCTTGGATACAAGAAACTACATAAACTCGTGTATGTCCACTATAACTGAGGCTCCGCTTGCAAGAGCATGAGACTAGAAATGAAGATAGGGATGTAGATCCTTTTGGCGATCTAATCAATGCCACTCAGACGACAGAGAACCCAATCCACGAGTGGCTTGATAGCTCCATGATACAATCGAGCCCCTACTAGACGAGGAAGGTGAGCCCCATGCCATCTAAAGTTGTAGTTGATGCTATCCCCGAAAGGAATTGAATAAAGCACTAGATGATGAACCATTGAAGCGATGGGCAAAGAAAAATATTGGCAAGAGTCATCTTGGGAAAAGGAAATATTGTAGCCAACCAACTCTAAAAATTGGTCAAGACTTTGCCTCACTTACACAAACAGGGAAACAAGTGCTCGACGGAAGAAGAAAAGGCCATTGAGGAGGATATTGTGGCAAGCGACGAAGAAACGCAAAGTCCGCCATCCGATGAAGTCCAGTACCAAGAGTCCGTAGTAGCTCTCCGTCGTCCGATGATGGTGCTGGTGGTGGATCGCTCATGATGCGTGGCAAGACCAACCATTGGAATTCACATGCGAGCAAAACTTCACGCATGCTACTCGGGATGAAGACCACGGTTGTCATGCTTCAAAACAATATCATAAGACCTACGAGGGGTAAGGGTCGCCAAAAGATCAATCTCACCACATGACTCTTCTTCCTATGAATCGCATGCTAGCTCAAGATCCACTCCGACTTATGGACGCCGAGATGTCAATCTATTGCCTTACGGAGATGATTCTCATTTGTCTGGACGCCTCTTCCGATCCTAGTTTCCATTACGGCCTTGTGTCCTTCAATACCAATGCCGAACGCTTACGATGGGTCGAACCCACATATTACCAACAACTTTACAATCATTGGTTACAATATGCACACGAAACACACACTTGGGATCAATACAAGGCTCACCTAGCACAATTTGAAGGACTTATACTCTATGATAACAACGACTACATTGCACAACCTTCGCGTTTCGACAATGTATTGGTATGAATTACTTCTCATTATTGTTTTTGTATGCTAGTCAAGCTATCGCTCATTATCATTAGCTTATGTTTTTTATTGTGTTACATGCTTTAGAATACTTGGACGAGAGGATCGCTCTGAGAGTGAAGCAACCAAGGATGACTTTTATGTACATCTTGAAACATTTTCCCATTAATATTTGCATTATTCTAAATTTAAATTTCATAATTACCATTTTCCCCAAATTCGGTTTTCCGGTTTTCCCCAGTTCGACCATTCTGCGTGCTGATAAAATTTGGAGTTCAAAAATTCAAAATTTGAATTCAGCCTGGTTTTTTTTGAAATTTCCGATGTCCCGATGCAGATCGTTACAGCCTGCCCGGATTTCATCCGGTAGCGATATTTCAATCCCTGATTGTGCTCAATACTGCGTACAACCCTTGTTCTAGTATATACCTCTGGACTCTATCACAAACTGTATATTATTTTTTCCATAAATAAAAAGAACATTGCATGCAAATAACACTACCTTAGGTCTGTAAGGTAAACTTTCTCAATTGGAAGCCGGAAATTCCTAGTAAAAGAACCACAGATGACAACTTACCTAAGGCAGCATCAATTTCTCTTTTGCGACAGCAAGGTCATCAACCTCCTTTAGGTGGATGTTAACCTCCTCTATGCTGACATTATGCTCTTTCATAGCCTGAATACCAATTTGGATTGCCTCATAAACCTAGTAGAAGATGTCCACATGTAAAGTGTTAATTATTTACAAAACATGTCCACTGTTTCTAATATGTCTATACAATTGATTAAACATTGTATCTACTTGCAAAAATAAGATACCTTCTTAGATGATTCAGCACTAGCAGTTAGGCTTGTAACTTCTTCAACCCTCTCTAATGGTGGTGTGCATCTGTTCCTGCTTTCTGAGAACAATGTGGACTGCCTCAAATACCGATAAGCTGCCTGTTTGTCCCCAGACTTGAAGGATACCAGCGCCGTTCCCCTTGAACTATCATTAGATCACATTTATTAAAGAACAACATAATTCTAACATTTAGTGTAGCCTTCTCTAGTTCTTCATTTAGTCTAGGCCTCCCTAATGCTCTATTATCAACATTACCTGTGGTCAATTGGTTATGACATAATTTCCAACAATGTGAGTAAACAATTCATCTAGCATCAACAATAGTAACATAACACCCTAAAATGGAATGTATAGATGCCAATATCTTAAATCACAAACAAAACAAGCAGAAGGCAAGCAGCAATATCACAAAGGAAAGGATGTAGCAAGTGACAGAGAATCTGATAGCTCAAACATGAGTATTTCCAAATATTTAGCGGTAAGGACCAGCTTTACAATATGGAAATCATAGAACACACATCCTAGCAAATCTCCAAAAACAAACAACTATTTCCATGGTTCGTTATTTTCTTGAAATAGATTGATCATGTTTGGTAACTAGCAAGATTTAATTTTGCGTACACTACTGCAATCCCAAGTGTACAACTGTCCTAAGCAATAGCATCTTTCGAAATGTGTAACCTTCGGGAATCTGCAATCTACAAACAGAAAACCTACATATGGAAAGACATCCTTTTATAACACACAAATGTTACATGCAAATTGTAGATAGCAAGCTGAGAAGTAGACTAACATTTCCCATCGGCGATCAAGCACATCAAGCTGTTGCTGCAACTTCTCTTCTGCCCAAACTAAATGCAAGGTGTCGCAGTCAAGCTTCGACTTCAAGACAGCAGGAGCTTGTGAAGCCACAAGTGGAAACTTGACACCCTAAAGCCAGCCACCCAATTAAGTAAAACAAAATAGGGCACTTACTGCAACAAAACCACACTTAATGGACAAACAAAAATCGCAAAACTCGACAGGGTCTTGCTTCCTAGCCACAATTGCTTTTCCACACTGCGTCAAGTAACATAACACGGCATGAGCATCCTCCCATCCATCGAAGAAGCTATTGAATTTGCTAGTAGTAATTACACATGTTGAGGTACAATGAGAGTCACTCAACTACCTAACAATGTCTGCAGCCCGTTCCTGCAATCGACTAGCAGGGCACCAAATTAGCATACTAGCACTCTACCATCAAAGCTCGAAAACAGATTTTGCATATACCTCAACCAACGATTTGAACACGAGGATGTCCTCCTGAACAATCGGCCGCCTTGAGATGACAGCCATCTGGCTAACCCTCCTGACCAGCTGATACAGGCTCCATGAGGTCAGATCAATTAGCTCGGATTTCAGCAGTATCACCCCATCGGCACGCATCTCTTCCTGAAATGTCGAGAAATTCTGGTCGCTAGCTCACTGCAATAACACCAATATAGAGTGAGGTTGTCGTGGAAACCGACCAGAACTTGCAGCAAGCAGAGCGGCGTGAGGCCTCCCGGGCGGGCGAGCCAAACACTCGTCACCTGCGGTTGTCGCCGTCGACGCATCAGAATCAGAAGAGAGAGCAAGAGAACTAGGGCAGGTGGGCAGGAATGGGGGCGCCTACGAGGTGGGCGGGGGCGGAGCAGAAGAGGAGGTCCTTCCAGAAGAGGAGCTTGGGCTGGGGCCAGTCGCGGCGCTGCCCCGTGAAGGCCTTGAACCTGGCGCGGAGGTCGGCGCTGTCGGGGTCGTCCCACCAGCCGGCTCCCACCTCCGCCCGCACCGCCGCCTCCCAACCTTCTCCCCCGCCGCCCTCGCCGCAATCCATAAGCAGACACGGGCACCTCGGCGGCATAATCCGCCTTATGAAGGAGAACACGAAGCATAAATAAAGAAAGGAAAAATTTTGGTTGGGCCTCGATCTTCTCCGCTACGAAACTGTCTTTCGTAGGCTGTATTTGCTCTAGTTAGGCAACAGCCCGGCACAATCACAGCCCTCCTCAGGCCGGGCCCGGCATCTTATAACCGGTTGAAAGGCCCGGCCCGGACCGGCCCACAGGCTAAGCTTTTCCGAGCTCACACTTGCTCAAACAAACTGGTTTATTAATAACTTCCATTTTTAGAGGAGTGGGGCGATTGGAGTAGAGCTAGAGGCCGGAATCGTCTCACTTTAAAAGAAAAAAAAAAAAGAAGTGACACGTCTTGCACGCATCTCTAATAATTAGAGATAATTTTATCTCTAATGTATACTATATTATCTTTAAAAATAACATATTTAATATATAATCTCTAACACACTCTCTAATATTTATATTTCATCATTTTTTCTTTTTCAAGGGACCACATGTCAACTGTGGTAGCAATGCAGCCTTCGGCCTCTCTCCATCAGCACTTAAGCAGGCCACTAATTGCGGCGTCGAGGATCTATAGTAGCAGTGCAGCCTCTCTCTCTCTCTCTCTCTCTAAATGGCCGACATCTTGTAGACGGCACTGAAGTGGCCAGCCGACCCTCTCGTGTTTGTCTTAGCTGACACCTGTTCAACAGCGAATGCCCAACTACTGCTCATTACGTCCATAGCTGTGTATGCTACTGTACCTAACGAAAATATGTAGCTAGCGCTGTCAAGTCTCTGTTAGTCCGTGATGGGAATGCATGTCGAATGTTTAATTTTGTCAAAACTTGTTTTTTTTCTTCTGTTTTTTACGTTCTTGGATTTCCTGTGTTCCAAATAGGCTCCTTAATTAAGTCCTTTTTTTTTGAGAGGGTGCAAAGCTGACGCATACATTCAACGCGCACTCCACTCACACCACCACACGTATGCACGTCTATTTACACAAGCTGAGAATTTTTGTGAAGAGGTATCGTGACTTTACGGAGCGTGGGCACGCGTTTTCCCACTAAATTCATACGCATGTGTACCATATTTTAATTTATTCGAATGAGACACGTGAGTGTGATCCCCTCGGATTGAACCCAGACAATCTTGGCGAACAACCTCGCTCCTAGCCAATCGAGCTACGGCTCGATCCTCTAATTAAGTCCCTTTGGTACATAGGAAATTTGCGAGTAAACTAATATAGTTCTGACTAGATCTAATAATCCTAACTTAATTAAATTATTTATTTGTAATGTTTATTATAGATAATGGTATTCTTAAACAACTATCAGAGGTACCATGGTCGTAAGATCCACTGGGTCCATCTTATGGTCATAAGGTCTACTACGATCATCTTATGATTATAAAGTTTGCTACGACCATGTCAACTATGACCATCCTATAACCGGAAGAACTCACAGACATGTGGATCCAATCAACTAGGGACTCTATACACTACGCTCATTCAAGCGTGATAGTATATACGTGTTGTTTTCTCTATGACATGTCTATGTGTAGTTCTCTCTTCTCTAGCGTAACTGCATGCCAAACGTGCAAGAGAGTGTCTCTCTGACAATAACCGCCACTAACGTGTGCAATCAACCAACCGTCAAGACGCCTCCTGATACATAACAACTACCACCCATTCAAAAGTGTTATAAAGGGCAACACCGATGGACAGAGAGAGAGAGGACAACAGACTGTTCAAAAACACAAAAGTTATTAGTTTTAGTTTCAGTGGCTTATTTCTTCTTGTAAACACATTCAATACAAGGATATAGAGATAGGGTTGTTATTTTTTCCAGAGAAGGTCTGAACCTGTCTAAAAAAAATCCCGTGTGCCCTCTTGCGTAATCTCGATCATATTAGCACCAGCATTTAATTATTTCATAATATCGATATTAAAACAACAACGAGTTCCTCCTAAAGTTCCACGTATATAATTCCTGCATCAATACAGAGCAAGCTAGACACAAATAGGATATTTGGGTACGAGTCCAAATAATCGTCAAGACAAGGAGAAGTAGTGATCATTTCTTGTTTGTAATTGAAGAGTTTGCAAGAGAGTATTAAGTGCGCAAGTGACCTCTCGAGCAACGTAACCTTATCTGGATTAGCCAGCACCTTTTATGACCTTAAGTTGCCGGACAAGCTGCACATGCATGCCGTTTCAATGCGCCGCCAGACTGGAACAATTGCTCGATCCATCCATATGATCAACCGGCGGCGGACGTACTACGTACCTGCAGATATGCCTTGTCCTTTACCCTAAATCCGACGACCTTTCCTCACACGGATCTTTGGTCGTTTGATGACGACGCCTATTAGCATACAACATTAACAACTGTTGCAGATTCCTCATCCTTGCGTAGTGTAGCTAGCACACATATATCACCGATCGATCAGGTGATGGATCTGAGCAATGAATGAATGAATGAATGTGTGTAGGTGAGTTGGAAAGGTCACATATATAGTCTCATGCATGGAGTAGTAGCACATGCCTAGCTAAGAGGACAGGACAGTACTAGCTACCGCCACCAACATGAAGCGAAAGGAGCTTCTGATCTTGCTGCCTGCGTACGGCTCTGATCTGCTTCTCAGGGTGCTAGCTACTGTAGTCTACACTTGCCAGTGCACGTACTGCTTGTCTGCTTCTTCTCTGAATTAAGGTTGGTGTAGGGCCTGGGCGATGGCGTTCTCCCTTGTCTGGGCTTATTTGGATTTCGTAAGCACTCAACGGCACAATCATGGCGATAGGCTAGGGCTCCATTGATTGATCATCAGATGCCGCAAGGACCATTCCCGTTTGCAGTTGTATCATTGCCTGCATTATCGGCACCTGTCTGTCTGGTTTGCATTGTCCTGCATATATTGCAGCTCTAGCTAGCGAGAGCTTATTATGTGGCGATTTAAGACATAATCGCTGTCTTTCTTTTCAGACTGGCCTGTCAATCAGTTGATGTCATGATATTTTGTAAAAGCAAAAGTTATGTAGTTTGTGTTTATATAGTACGTAATGTTCGAATCGTAATCACGGAGTAATAGTCCGTATGCTGCAAATCGTAGTCATGGAAATAATGCTACGCCGTATGTCGCTTTGGAGTTAAAGTTGTCAATTGTGAAGTTGCTATGTGCTATTGTAATACTATACTTTTCTCCCTTCCATCTCCAACCTATAACAAGGTGTCTGTTCTGTTATCAACACAATGGAAGTTCCAGCCCTAGATCGATCACAATTTAAGACATAATCGTTGTCATGCTTGTTGGACAGTTGGTTTCATGAATTTTAGTAAATGGAGAAATATTTTTTCCCTTATGTATAGCAAGTAGCTAGGGTTGAAAACCTGAGAGCTAGCGTAATCAGAATAATGCATGGCCTCTGTACGTATATACGTATGTTGCAAATCGCAATTATAAAAGTAATTGTATGTGGTACGCGGGCAGTACGCGTTGCTTAGGAGCTAGCCAGTGTTGTGCCAATTGAGTATATATTTATATATGTTCTGATAATACTACTAGCTAGCTAGTACCTTTCCCGTCCCCATGTCCATCTTGTGATCTCACTCTCGTGTCACCTCGGATTTCGTCGGTGAATATTCCATCTGCGCAAGGCGAAATCAGCTATATATAAATGGAGGTAGTTGCATCGGGCCGGGGTTGTTACGGCGAATGGTATAGTGTTTACACGTGCTCTTTTCTTAATTTGTGTGGTACGTGTAAGAAATGTAGAACCGTGTAGATTTTGGATGATTAAGTCTTGAGTAACGTTGATTTCCATTTCCGCACGTACAAGGGACATACTTGTGCCGTGAGTTGTTGATTAGCCTTCGTTTTAATTGTTGTGCAATGTAAAGTTAATGCCAACCAAAAAGTCCAAAATATACCGGAAATTAATGGCTGCAGGAGTCGTATTTGGGCTTGACACGGCAAATATTTCTTGCAATTGCACGTGTTTATCGAATGGAGCACATGCACACGCATGCATATATATATGTTCTAATTTATTTTTAAGAATCAGGCATGCATAATGTATAGATTCTTGTCAAAAATGTCAAATTAAGTTGATTGGTACAAATGTGAATCATATCTTCAATGTTGGTTATAGATGGATTTTCTTTCACGAAACATATATACCACCTATTTCATTTCACTAGTTCGTTAATTGAGTCACGGTTCAATCTGGCTTTGTGATATTATTTTTTTCTTTTCAAACGACTTTTGTTAAAGCTAGAGGAGACTATCGATCGGTTAGAACACAGCTAGCTATCTTAACCTGTACCTCGTCGTTTTAGTGAGCAGGGACGGAGCTAGCAGTGGCATGCTCAGTGGCCTCGAGCCACGAGCCCACACAGGGTTGAAGTTGATCTTGCTCTGCCACTAGGGATTACACATACATGCTTAATTAATTAGGTGACCGCTCAACCTCATCAGCGGCGAGTAATAGGCTGTACACATCAATTGAAGTAGATCTTTTGCCAGATTCCCTAGATATTAGACATTATTGTTCGTCCAGTCTTGAAACCCTTTTACACCAGCACAAGAGATTCTTGCTAGCTACAATCCCAGCTAGCTCCGCCGTTGCTAGTGAGAATTAATGGATCGAGCTTTGACGTCATTTAAACGGATCAACCAACTAACCAAGATGTTACCAACGGTTGGCGAGCGTTTCTCTTTCGGTTGGAGTGTTAGTGGCTAATTAATCAAGGCCACGCTTAGACAACGATGGATCGATGTACCACAATACCCTAGACAACGACGGATGTACTACAGTAGAATGGACGAAGAGGAGGGGAGGTGCGATCGACCCGCCCCCCGTTTTTGTCGGGCTGTGTGCCCCTCGATCCCTCCGCGATCCGGTCGTCGTACGTACGTGCAGGGGAAGGCCGGGGCTTGGATCCATTATTACGCCGTCTCGACGTCGACGTGCATGCCCGGTGCCCGATCGGCGCCGGAGCCCACACCGTCGCCACGTGCGATCGATCGATCGGCCCCGCGCGTGGTCCGCATGTCCCTCGCGATCGCGACGTACATTTCTCCTCTTGTTTTCTATGATTTTCCCCCGGTTAACGTACTGCTAGCCCGCGCGGGAGGGTCGCGGTCGCGGTCGCGGTCGCGGCGGCTTTTACCGATCGATCGGCGACGGCTACGTCTGACCGCGCGCGCGCGCGGAGATTTTCAATGGCCCCCATGCACGCGACAGGGTGAGTAACCGACGCTTCGCTCCTGCTACTGGCAATCTACAGTCTAATGGCTCGATCGCGCGGCGCCTTTTTGTCGGCCGTATCGCACCATGCAACTAGCCATGCCGTAACTACCCGGACGCGGCTCGATCGTTAGTTCCCTCTCCGTCCTTGGTGCCATCCATCGTGTGCTTCCACCTGGTTGGGAGAAGATGTGGCTGCTCTTTATTGCTATGAATTGGATCTTTTACAGGAGGTGTCTTTGACAAGGTAATGGACTAATCCTAATTACAATAAGTGTATTGATTGCTATGGTAATGCTTCAGATGAAATTCAATTGCCTCTTGATCTTACGAATTGGATTCCGCTTCTCCTTCGATCTCCCTTCTGCCGTTCGCGTTCTTCCTTAAGTAGTTGATGGAGTGGCGGCAGTTAATTCTAGAAGAGGTGCTTGTTGGAAGCGTCGCAACTGGTCAGAGCGAGACAACGATTGATGAAGTATCAACCGTTCGGCGATTGATGTTTGAGAGACACTAAACCGAACGGTAGTTTGTTGCTAGTGTCTTAGGACTACGAAACGTCGTGTGGTATGAAGTCAATATAACATCTGTATAATTCATCACACGGTAAGGAGTATGCTTGGAGCAAAATTTAGATGCCAGTTTATTGCTTGTACGAGTAGTCATCTGGTCAGAGACTAGGTACATGATCTCTTCCGACTAAGGTACCTATAAGTAACCTATGGAATCCTTATGACCACAGAGATTGTTAGCCTTAGGGGTTATGACTCTTACGACCACAAGAGTCGTAGGCCTAGGGTTTTATGATTCTTACGACCACGGGGGGTCGTAGACTTAGGGTTACAACCACTAAGATATGTGGTCTTTTAATTATGTATTAAAGTAATACATAGATATTTTAATCCTAGTCAAGATCCACACAGAAAAAGGCACAGGGTTTTAGATAGGTTTGGGTATTATCTTGAGATAATAATAACCATACTCCTATGTTGTTATATTGACTATGTTTTACAACCGGAAAGAAATCACTAAAACTAAGGCTTAATAACTTCTGTCTGTTGTCTCCGATCGCTCTTCTCTCTTCTCCTCTGTCCACTGATTTTACTCCTTATACAGCGCGTGAAGGGTTGACAGTTGTTCTATGCCAAGAGGCGTCTCAACGCTTGATGAAATACACACGTTGATGGTAGTTATTGTCAGAGAGACCACGTCCCATATCACCTTGCAGTTGTGTCAGAGACAGATGCTTAATACGTTCAGTTATCCTGGAGAATAACAATGCATATTAATTACTGTGTGTATTAAACACAGTGTGTATAAGTGTCACTAGTCAATTGGGCACACATGTATGTAGGCTTTGTGGACTATAGGGTGGTCGTAGTTGACATAGTCGTAAAAAATCTTACGACCATGAGGTGGTCGTAGAAAATCTTATAACCACTAGATAGTCGTAGGAGTACTTATGGCCAGATAAAGTGGTCAGATAAAGTGTTTGTAGAATAATTTACGACCACTTGGTTAAGTTTTTTCCTTACTAATGATAAAGGGTAAATTACTTACGAATAACATGAAGGTATTGGAATCTATAATAATAATTACAAATAAATAATTTAATTAATTAAGAATTATTAGATCATCGTCATCTGGATTGAAACGTATTGATATCCAAAACGGTCACATATTCTTTAATAGAGGGTGTATATACGTACGGAGAGGAGAGGGCGTACACGCACGCTGGCCGCCTAGTTACGTACGCGACTTACGGCATGCATGCAGGCCACGAGGTACGAAGGTTAATACTACTGTTGCCTTTCTGATGACGACACGATGGTGACTACACGATGCGAGAGAGTAGGAATTATTGTAGCGGCGATCCATCGAGAGTCTTTCTCCCACTCGTACCGTCGGTGCACCAGTAGTACGTACGTTTACGTCCAGGATGGCGTTGTTTCGTCGCCACTCAAATTAAAATAATAATGCATGCGTGACGTGAGATGATCGCTACAATGTAACGATCGATCGACTAGTTATAATTTCTCTCCTTGTCATTGGATTTAATTACTTGGTCGCAGTTTCTAACTAGCTCGATAAATTGATCGAGTGGTCCGTATATATCCATGAATTGATCCAGTGTACGTAATTAATATCGATAAATTAATTACCTGGTGGCCAGGTGTAGCTTCTAACTAGCTCAAGAACATATATATTTCTCGTGCGTGCGTGCGTGTGTGTATATATATATGCATGCATGCACATACACACACACTTGAGGACCGCGCGCTTTGGTATTGTTCTTTTGCTGCTTGAATAAAGCTGATTTGAAGTCGATCTTTTGTACCGTTTGCTGACTAATTTGGCCGTTCGATCTTCCTTTCAAGGACAAAACTAATGGTCGTTAGAAGCTGTTTGTACTCTGGAATTACGACATGTTGGACGCCGATGTTCTTTGTACTGGTTGGTCGCGTATAACATCGCGCGCGGTCGGCCGTGCGTTGAGCCCAAAACGGCACACATCAACAAAACAAACACACAGCAAACGTCGGTACGTAGTAACGTACACAATCTCCATTTCTTTGTGTGTGTCTATATATATATATATTTATATACAATTTTAAAGCATAACTTTAATTATTAATTTCTATTATAATATAGTTATCGCCCTCAATAAAATTATAACAACTTTATTCGAAGATTGGTGCGTATTCTGAACGAAATCTCTACTCCCGATCTTTTGCGCCCATCGATTCAGATTTGGTATATACAAAAAAAAAATCACACGCATTGCTCCCCACCATTCACGCAGGTATATTTTTAGATCAAATTACGTACTTTTTCTCAACAAAAGCAAAAAAAAAAAAAGCGAGGCTAGTAGCCTTGTAGAGTACTGTATTGGAATTAGACTCGTATGTGTAAAGACCTATTCATTCTTAAAATTTCAAAGCATATAAAGCCTTAGACCAGAGTAGTCGAAGTCTTAGACCAGGGTAGTCGAAGTCTTAGACCAGTATGGTTGAAGACATAGACCAGTGTGATCGTAATAATATGGTCGAAAGCATATGCCAGCGTGGTCGAAGTCTTAGACGGTGTGGTTAAAGATTTAGACTAGTGTGATCGAAGCCATGGACTATTGTGATCGAAGGCATAGACCAGTGTGGTCGAAAAATAGTGATCAGATCTTTAGACTAGTGTGGTCGTAATACAGTGGTCGAAACTGTAGTCCAGTGGTCGCAGTTGTAGACTAGTATACAATCAGCATCAATAAGCATTGCTTAATGACTATTAATTGGTTTTGAATTAGCAGTTACCAGTGGTTTAAGTATGCAGTAACTAGAGAGTAATTGTCTTGAACTTAAAAATGATCTGAGACGTCCAAACCATAAGATATATTCATTCCAATTTTTCTATCTCTTTCTCTGATCAAGTGTGTTGAGGCATTGAGTTGTCGAACCAAGCCGTCCGTTCCCCTCGGCGTGCACTGGGAAGGAGGGTGTCGGATATCTCTAAACCATTATCGCAGAGTTCTCATGCACGGCGCGGCAACCGCTCTCTGCACTGCATCCTACGACTACTCGCTTCATTGTGACATCTACAATCTGCACTGCATCGATTCTGCACCGCTCTCTGCACTGCATCTTACGACTACTCGCTTCATTGCGACATCTACGATCTGCATTGTTTCGTGTTCTTCATCAAGCCTGACTGTAAGTTAGTCATATGACCAGTTTTTTTTGCTATATCGAGCATGTTTAGAAGTGCAATAGGTTGTCTGCTATTGATTCGCTTTATGCATCTCAACTTATTTGTGATCTTTACCTTATACTAAAATCTGGAATTAAAATGTTGTCCACTTTTCCAACAATCCAGAAACCTTATTGCGAATATTTTTGTGATTCAGCAATGGCTGATACTTCTGATGCTATGAAACCTGAGAAGTTTTCTGGTCAGAACTTTCGTAGATGGCAGACAAGGGTCAAATTTTGCCTCATGTCTTTGGGACTGTGATGGGTGATCCGACCACAGTATCCATTTATGATTGAACATACCATGAAGTTCGATACAAATAACAACACCACCCTTGGATGCATAGTGACCATACTAGCCAACCAGCTCTATCATATATACATGGACTTCAAGTCCGCCACAGAGTTGTAGGATGCACTCGAGCACAAATATGTCGAAGCTGAGGCTGGTCGTTTGCTCTATATGTGCAAGCAGTTCTTCGACTACAACATGAAAGATGCTAAGTCGATAGTTGCACAGGCTCATGAGCTATAATTACTGGTCAGAGAGATTACACATCTAGGTGTGTTTTGCCTCCTAAGTTTATGGTTGCGGGCATTGTTGCCAAACTTTCCGTATTATGGCGGGATTTCACCACTGGCTTAAAGCACAAGAGGGAATAGATATCTATTGAGGATCTCATTGCTGCCCTTGATGTGGAAGAAAAGTCAAGAGCAAAAGATGCACCAAGCACTTCTAGTCAACACAATTAGTTCAATGCAAATGTCATAAAGAAGAGATATGGAAAGAATAACAAAGATATTAAACCAAACAAGACAACTAGCTTGAAGAAGAAAACTGAGAAGAAGGATACGAGGAACATCACCTGCTTTGTGTGTGAGGAAAATGGTCATATGGCGAAAGACTGTCATTTTTGCAACAGCAAGGATGATGTACAGCCAAATAAAAAATTGTCAACGTGATTATAGGCGAGGCCCCAACAGGAGTGTATGATAATTCACATGTATTTTCAGCATGTCAATCCACTGATTGGTGGGTTTATATTGGAGCTAATATTCACATATATTCTGATATTTCCTTGTTTTCTTCTTATCAGGTAGCCAGAGCTTCCCCCGTCCTAGTGGAGAATGGGTCGCATGCTTATGTTCTTGATGTTGGCACGGTGGATCTGAGGCTTACTTCAGGGAAGATTGCCCACTTGAAGAACGTGCAGCATGTACCAACAATAAATAAGAAACTCGTTAGTGGTTCTCTCCTATGCAGGGATGGTTATAAGCTAGTATTTGAGTCAAATAAAATTATAATATCTAAGTTTGATAACTTTGTTGGTAAAGGCTATGAGAGCGGAGACTTGTTCTGCATAAGTACTCTAGAGTATTGTCACAGTCTGAATGTTACAACTGGTTTGAATAAATATGAGGCCAATACATGGCATTCTTGTTTTTATCATATTGGTTTTGATAGTATTGCTCGAATGTCCAGATTATATTTAATTCTAAAATGTGAAATTGTCAAAGGAACAAAGTGTCAAACTTGTGTGCAATCAAAACAACCTCGAAAACCCTCACCTTTAGATCTAGTCCATTCCGACTTGTGTGAGATGAATGGATTGTTGGTCAAAAGAGGCAAAAGATAGTTTCTAACTCTTATTGATAATGCATATCGATATTGTTATGTGTATCTATTAAAAACAAAAGATGAAGATTTAAATTACTTTAAAATTTATAAGGTCGAGGTTGAGAACCAACTAGAAAAGAAAGTTATTTAGTATGTATGTAATGCATATTGTACTAAAGAAGTAAAGCGTGAACTTACCCATGGACGTGGGCCGGCAGCCACTGCGCCTAGGGGGCTGGGACCTGCTGTTGCAGACCGAACTGGTGCATGACCCGCACGACTTAGTACTCCTCCACGAAGACCTCATGCACCAAGACCCTCCGTATGTACCAGTACATGAAGTCCCGCGTGCACAGGCTGGACAGTCTTGCGGACACATGTGCATACACCCTCTCCTGAGTGTACGGTCTCCAGATGAAGAGGTCATCCGTCAGCTGGTTAAACATCGTGACGTGGTTCGGGTACAACCCCGTGTGGTGATCGGTGTGTAGGTCACCTGTGGAATAGACTTAAGAAAAACTTAGCACACGGAATTATGATTGCATTACGAGAAAATAATAAATATTCACAAAACTAACCCGTCAGTGGCACCACACCATGCCCATGGTCGACTGGTCCACGTTGTCGTCCTCAGCATACAGGTTGACCGTGTACACTCCCAAGTTCAATTGTGGATGTCCTATCCGCGAACGCTCGAAGGATCACAACTGCAGAAGTAGCAAGCATCCAGAGAGGATGGAGTTGTCCTGGGCCCGGTGACACGTGTCGGACAATGCGCGGTACGTCGTGTACAGAAAGGTCGGACCCTAAGTGTAGGGCTGGATCTCCTCCACCGCCCAGTCTGCAAGCTCACGTGCATACCGGATGTAGTGCTTGTCGACGCTGTCGTCGTGGGACCCTAGGAACATGACCCACCCGAACAACCACAAGAGGTAGGTCTCGAAGTACCTCCTCACCGTCACGTCGGGTGCGTCCTCCGCCATATGCTCGGACCGCAAGAATACATATACACGTCAACAAGGTTCACAAACGAATTGATGCGAGAGGACAATAGTTAAGAAGACTTTGTAGAACCAGCAGATCCTCCTCAGCGTCAGCCCGTGCGGGCTGTTGAACTTGTGGTAATCGCTGCCCAGCGACAACACGTCCTGGAACCTCACTAGGAACTCCGTTCGCCACATGGGCAAGATCTCATACGCCGCCATGGGAAAGCCTGTGCAGGGCAACCCGGTCAGGAAGCTCACGTCCTGCATCGTCAGAGTCATCTCCCTACACGGAAGGTGAAACATGCGCGTCTCTAGCCTCCACCAGTCAACGAACGCCGTCAATAGAGCACAGTCGTATGGAAAACGCCTAGACGTATGACCAGGACCACGGTCCTAGTCGTCCTCCTACGTCGCCTCCACCATCCGTGCCAACGAAAGGAGGCCTGCCGCCCTCAACCTGCGTCGGGTCAGGTTACGAACAAACGTTAGTCCATACGTAGTAGTCAGGCCACAAATGAGTACCCGAAGATTGCAACAGCACGTACCTCAGCACCCAGCTTGGGTGCAACCTCCATGCCCTGATGGGCGTGCGCAGCCACCACACGCCAAGCTCAAACGCCGCCTCGCCCTCCTGGGGGAGGATGGTACTGAGGCGGCTACGGTGATGTAGGTCAATCACCGGGTCAAGCAACTCGTACATCTACTCGGCAGCGTGGTCCGGGTCCGCCATGCCTGAAAATTCAGTGCATACATTGTAAAGACTACCAAATCTATAATAAGGTAATAGGAAGCGACATTAGCAAAATAATTACCAACCACAAATAGAAACTAAATTTATGCGACAAATCATAAATCTGTGATTACACTCTACCTACCCTACGGAGCTAAATAAAGCTGTGATTATTTCAATTAGACTCTACCTACCCTAATAAGTTGCTCCAGATTTTCTTTATAATTTTAAAATGTGTCATGTTATTTTCCTGATTATAAATTAATTCCCGACATTAACAACAAAATTGCCGCACAAAAAATGGGAAGCTAAATAAAGCTACAATTATTTTGATTAGGCTCTACCCATCCTAATTAGCTGCTCTGAATTTTTTTTACAATTTTAAAACGTGTTATGTTATTTTCCTAGTTTAAAATTTATTCCCAGCCTTATGGATATACTTACCGCGCACAGATGGGGAGCAAAATAAAACTTGTATTATTTTGATTAGGCTCTACCTACATTAATTAGCTGCTCCAGATTTTCTTTTCAATTTTAAAACGTGTCATGCTATTTTCCTAGTTAAAAATTAATTTTTGGTATTAACAGTATAATTACCGTGCACAAATGAGGAGCTAAATAAAACTGGTATTATTTATATTACACTCTACCTACCTCGTACAGAGCTCAAATGATGTACTACATAATTGGACTACATTGATATAATCTACTAAATTTATGTCGCTATTTTTGTTTGCTAACCGACAATATTTTGATATAATGTACAAAGTTTCAAAAAAATATACCTGCAAGATGGCCGATCGGATGAGATGCTTTGTCTATCTCTCCTCCGCGACGAACTGGCAGAGCTTCGCTATCTTTCTTCTCTCCCTCTCCTCCCCTCTTTCTGTTTTTTTTTTTTTGGATTTAAAATGAGCTTTGAAGTGAATTTTTTTAGGGTTTTTATAGCTGGATTACTGTTGCCAGTTCAACAGGCGACATGAGCACTGTTTAACTTCCTGTCGCCAGTTCAGTTCAACTGGCAACATGAAGTTGGACCGGCGACAGGGGGCGATAGGGTACCTGTCACTAGTTGGATCGACGACCCATTTTTGTTATTTTTTAGGTTAGTTATTTTTTATATTTTTTTAAATAATATTATTAATAAAAATCCTCAACTTTGTAGGCATGTAATCTGAAGGTAGCTGATGTGAAACGGTTTTAGGAAACACTTATGAACCAAATTAAGTACTAGCCGGTAGTTAGCTTCACCCATGCCACTAATTAATCAGCACACACGGCATGTTCTGCTTGATCGAGCCACTGCCGTATTACTTCACGTAAGATGACATATACAGTAGTATGGATAGTAACTGTCTATAGTAATTTTTTATATCACCTATAGATAACACTAAATACAACTTATATAATGAGTTGTGGCGATACAATTGACTACAGAATTGTAGATAACACATAATCTTTTAATGCCTTCCTTGATTTGACGATACAGTCGGCTACATGACTGTAGACAACATATAATCTTTTAATATTTTACTTAATTTTGGTGATACAGTCGGCTACAGAATTATAGACATTATATTTTTTTCTTTTCATTCTCTTTTATCTATATCAACTTAAATCCTACGTAATAAAGCTTGTAAACAGCTAATGTGCATCTATTATGCATAATACGAGTCTAAAGAAAGATACTTCACGTACGTTAGTACGTATCATGACAAGCAGCAGCTTGATTGATTGATTAAGAGTGAGAAGCGCACTAGCATACGGACTGCAGCTAGCGTATAAATTAGGTACAGTACAAGCAGTTAGCGGCATTAAAAAGCCGCCGCTTGGGTTTCGTCGATCGGATGGTGAGGCTTCACATCGCCGGCACGTACGGACGGACGAACGGCTAATTGTTACGGGAGAGGTCCTTGATTAATTGATGGATTAACGATTAAACAGGGCCGCCGAGAGTGGCCCACAACCATATAAACGTACAACCATATAAACGTGTACACACAAAAGATGTGCTACTACGTACTCCTAGCTTTTAAAAAAATCTTAGAGAGAGTGAGATAACTAACTAGTTAGGCCCCGTTTGGTTTGGGTTAAGAGATGGGTTTGGGGTTGCCAAACATCGTTGGGTCAGGGAAGGTTAACTTAATTCAGTTAAGACATTTTAATCATCCTAACATAGAATTAAGTTAATCCACTAAATTAGTGAAATAAGTTAACTCAACACAACTATTAACCCTCGTGATATCTGTTTTTATATGGCTAATCCACCTAATCTAGCCAACGGTAATTTAGATTAGTTGGTTGCCAAACACAAAATTTAGGTTAAACTAATTTACCTGGGTCAAGGATAGCTAACTCGGTTTTCTTAACCTCAACCGAACACAACTTTAGCGTGCGCTGTCATATTATGGTTCGGAACTAACCTGTCGTAGGTTCAAATCTCCGATGTGCGTAACGAAAAATCGACACAAATAGCATGTCCAATCCACGATGGGTCGAATAGAATTCTATCTCCCACCGCATAGCCAAGATGCCATGCATATATATAGTTGGGTTAAGAGCATCTTAAGCGTATTGAACCAATGTTCGATTCAAAGTCATGTCATGTAAATATTCTAACTGAGCATGTTTTTTTTCAATGTATAGAACCGATTTCTACTAATAATTGGGACCCACGTTACATAAAAATAAATATAATAATAATATCCTCTCTCAACCGTACTCTCTCCTATGTAGTTGTTTAATACTCATATGAACTATTTAATGCTTTGAATCGACTCCTAGGTAGAGTCCAGTTCTATGTATTTTTTTTGTTGGAATCGACACCTTCAATGTATTAAATCATTTTAATACCTTCTGTCTTCATTTGAATAGACTAAAACACAAGATTTAGGTTAAACTAATTTACCTAGGTCGAGGTTAGCTAACTCGGGTTATCTTAACCTCAACCGAACACAACTTTAGCGTGCACAGTCATATTATGGTCAGAACTAACCTGTCGTAGGTTCAAATCCCCGGATGTGCGTAACGAAAAATCGACACAAATAGCATGTCCAATCCACGATGGGTCGAGTCGAATTCTATCGCCCACCGCAGAGCCAAGATGACATGCATATATATATATAGTTGGGATAAGAGCATCTTAAGTGTATTGAACCAATGTCGATTCAAAGTTATATCATGTAAGTATTCTAGAAACTGAGTTTGTTTTTCTCCAATGTATAGAACCGATTCCTACTAATAATTGGGACCCAATGTACATGAATAATAGGTAACGATCATAATTAACTCAGCCGTCCGACGCGTACGTAGGGGTTCACCCGGACGATTCACTCGCACAACACTCCTCCCACCTGAGCACCTTATCCACATCTCGCTCAAACCCAAATCAACTATTCCATTCGACAATCTCTCGCACACGCAGGTGTCCATGCGACTTCTCCTCCATATGGATCTCCCGCCGGACGTTAACATGGTCGGAGCCCGCGACCCAACTTTCCTCATATGCATTGCTCCCTCTGCTCCATCCAAGGCAACGCCATGGGGTCATAAATGCTTCGAGCTAGCTGTTGTGTGCACCTCTACTCCTCCCTCCTCTCTCTCTCTCTCTCTCTAAACCGAGGGACATCGAGGTGGTGCGCTAGAGGAGGGGGACGTTGGATCTACTGTAACACCCCGTTTTCGAACGGTGAATAGTGTCTACTTTTCGTCTTCTGTATTTGATTCGCAGTTTCGATCGGCAGTATTTTCGAAAAATTTGTGAGTTGCTTTCAAGCTCGAGTTTGTGTTTCAAATGTTTTGGCACTTTCAAAATTTCAAATTCGAGCTGTAGCCCCTCCTTTCGGTTTTGGGGCCTTAACCCAATCTAGCAAACCCCTCCTCCCCCTTGGGCTCACTCTGCTCCTTCCTCAACCACCAAATTTCTTTCAGTACGCTTATGCCTCCTACCGCTCGCTTCCTCCTGCTTCGCCCACTCCTTCTTCTTCCCAGTGGCTCGGCCCACCTCTCTCCTCCCGAGCCATCTTCTCCCTCTCTCTCGCCGCCGCCTCGGTCTCTCTCCACGTGCGGCGTCAACACCAACCCCGTCGCCTCCCTCTCGCCATCACCCGCCCAACCCCGTCACCCTCCTCTGGCCGTCCCAGTGCCACCACCCTGCGACGGCCATCCGCGCCCATGCCGCGCCTCCTCCGCCGGTCCGTCGGGCGCCCCATTGTCGTGCTTTCCTCCGACCGAACCAAGCGCGGTTACAAGATCATCCCCACACACTTGGCTGCCACGGGCCAAGCAGAGCCCCGGAGTCGTCGCCGCCCATGCCACTGCTTCACCTGCTCCAACGTGCGCACAGGAGCCCATACCGAGCTCCTCGGGACTCGGCGATGCCCGGCCTCTCTCCTTTCGGCCCTCCCCTTTTCGGTCGCCTACAAGAACCCCAAGCACCCCTTCTACCTCCCGCTCCATCCCTTGCTCCTGTGTAAGCGCCAGTGCTTTTGCCGAGCTCCCCCCCTTTTCAGCCGAGCCGCTCCACCACCGATCTCCCTCCTCCAGCGAGCTCCCGGCGCCGCCACCCCGTCATCGTGTGCCACCACCACCCAGGAGTGCTCCCCTCCAACCCCGAAGCCTCCGAACCCCCGTAGCTCCGGATCGGCTTCATCTTTCCCACTCCCGGCCGCCTCTCTCTCCACCGCCGATCTCCCCCACCCGACCAGCTTCCGCCGCCATTGTTGGCGGGTGAGCTACTGAGGACCTCACCGACGCCAGGCTCCCCACTTCTCCGGCGCCGCGCTGGTCATCATCGCCGCACCGGCCGAGCTCTCGCCGCCGCTCTCGCCCGCCGCCGCTTCCGGCCAAACTCCGGCCAGATTCACCACCACCGGACCGCCACCGAGGGGAACCCATTTTGGTAACCCCAAAGACCGCCGCTTCTTCCTCCACGGCCACAAGCCGCGCCGCCCTCGGCTCTCCCCTACCGTCCCGTTGTCGACGAGGTCGGAATCAGAGTTTGTTATTGCCGGCGACATCGTTCCTTTTAATCGCTAATCTCAGTTTAATTAGCCATAAGTAACAACTTGTATCGCTGACGTGTGGACCCGGCCGCACAGTAATGGCAAGGGTTAACACGGGTTTTTGTTTTCTTTGACTGACATGTGGGCCCGAGTAACTATTTCGTGAACCGGTGAACCGTGGACCGACGCTATACGTGTTGGCCTTTGGCCCACGTAACAGTGCGCGTGGACCAACCCTATGCGCTGATGACACGTGTCGGCACCACGATTTACTGCGATTTCTGTTTTTCCATTCAATTGGAAATTCTGTTGAAAGCTTCAAAAATTCATAACTTCCTCATTTTAGCTCCAAAAATTATGAATCTTTTTCCTAAAATTTTCTAAAATCAAGACCTTACTAATGGAACTGGTCTTGCTTAATTTGGAGTTCATTTGCTTGGTGATTTGTATTTATTTGCTCTCTTTTGATATTGTGTCTTTTCCGGTACGTGCGTCCGAGTAGGGTTCGAAGAAGCGGAAGGCCCCCACCTCGGACAAGCTCAAGAAGACCTAGATCCCTCTACCTATAACCAAGGCGAGTTAACACTTTGATTATATTGATCCCACATTTATGCAAATTATGTTCTTTTAAAGTATCAAAATGCATGCTTTATTTCTATGCAAATATATGTCAAACACTCTAAGGTGGTTAAATGCCTACTTGCTGATTAATAAATTATTATTCCATTTCCTTGAAAATTGAACTTCCAATATCCTTGTCACCCTAGTAAATATCTGGTAACCTACTAGTTATAGGTCGTACTTAAACGCCATGCTAGACTTGTTTAAGTACCGGGTATTACCTACCCCAAATCATCATCCTTTAATCATCATCAATTATTTTGGGCAGTCATTGGGGAGAATGACTGAACTGGTTGGATAATTTGTTTTATACTTCTCCAAAACTCTAAAAATTTGCTAATACCCATCCGCGTATGGTAAGTCGGAGGGTAAATGGTTGGGTGCTAATGTAGCCTGTGATATTTTTGTGGATGGTATGTGGTAAGAACCGCCAGATGATCTTAAGGACTTCATCCTGTGATGACCTCCTATTGCAAAACCGTACAGCCACAAGTCTATAATGGTGTCGACCTGGCTAACTAATTGGTGACCTTCGGTACGAGCTGCACCATTGGAGGGGCATCCCATCACCGTGAGCCCACGAGGCTACGGGTTGGGGTATGCGACTTGCGGAACCTAGGCGTAAGTCGTATGGCGCAAGGGGGGGTCTGGGCGTAGTGGTTGTCGGGTCCCACGGGAACGAAACCCCGCTCAGGTGAAACCTTAGCGGGTGCGGCAAATATCGAGGGATGCCTTGTAAAGGCCTTGTGATAATCTCCCATTGATTCACATGTCTACGGAAACATGTGTACATATCAAGCTGATTATCTCTTGTGGGTAAAGATGTGCAATCTCTGCAAAGAATAAAAGCTTGAATACCGTGCCCACGGTCAAGGGCGGGCAAAGGAACTTACTAGATATAGTTCTATTTCAAAAACTTTTATGGGTGGGATGAAAAATGTGCGGGGCTCACCTAGCCTTGGATTTGATTTTCCTGGGGTATTCTTAACCGGTGCTGGTAATAGGTGGGTATGACCACCACAAGAAAAAGAAGCATGAGACGAGTTTAGATGGAGGAATCTCTCATTGTTATTACTTATTGCATAATTAATCTCTTTAAAAATGCAAATTTGGCTAAAATGCTTAAAGATAGGACTTTCTAATAATCGTATTTATAAATGTTGCTTTACGCAAATAAAAGAACCCGAGCCTTCCTTGTTAAACTGTGCATGAATATTACTGCATTTGTTGTGTTGGCTCGCGAGCACGGTAGTTGTGCTCACCCTCGCTCTCCCCAAAACCCTTCTGATGATCTGGACCAAGGAGACTATGCATATTATGGGGATCCAGAAGACGATGGACAAGGATGCGATGAAGAGTAGTCTAGTTCTGTAGTTTAGATCTCGCCTCAGTCTAGTAGACTTGTTGGTACTTGTGTATAACTAATATTATCTAGGCTCTCGGATAATATTAGTCAGACACAAAACACCCCGGTCGCTGCCTGTGGAGAGGTGTGCCCCATCCCCTTTTGCTTCCGCTGTAGCCACGATATTTTGTGATGTAACACATTTGACCTGATGGCCCTTCTGTAAAAACTTGACCCGACGCGGTCTATGTTACCTTGACTATCTGTAATATATGTGTTGGTCTTATTTCACGCTTGTATGAGATGATACAGTAATGTACCTGTGAGTGCTACCTACTGATCCAGGGAGTAGTACATGGTTTCACAGAGGATTCGGGTTTACGAAATCCGGGTCCGACATCTACGGAGGGCCCGCGACAAGTCACTGGGCTGGCCTTGGCCCCTGCCCAGATCTAGGTCTATCGGTCAAGAGGCTCCAAGCTAGTCATCTCCTCCCCCTCCGGCAATCTCGGTCATCGGCATGCATGGTCTCCTCCTCCGGTAGGCTTTTGTTGCAAACATTTCTCAAATTGTTGCAGACCCTTTATCGATTATTATATGAACTATTGTACTTTGTTGCAACATGGTTTCTCAAATGTTGTCGCAAAAAGTATTTGTTGCACAAGAGTAAATTTTTATTGCGATGTGGTTTCTCAAGTGCTGGCACAAAGGGTAATTGCTGCTATTGTGTTTTTTATTTGTTGTAATTGTATTTTTTATTTGTTGCACAAGAGTAAATTTTGAGGCCACCCACACGAAGACGAAGGGAGACCATGCAAATGATTGGAGTCGGAATGAATTTCTTGCGTGAGCGGAGTTGTGAGGTAGGGACGCTTGCAGGGAGATCGGGGAGAGGAAGAGAAATAAAGGGTGATTGTTGTGCATCATTGATTGCGGGAATCAAATGATAGAAGTAGCATACAGAAGCTAGTGCTCGGATCCACACAAATTAGATTGGGATCCAATGATAGAAGTAGCGCTCAGATCCACACAAATTAAATTTTACGGTGGGGGAAGCGTACGATAGGAAGCTTCCCATCATACCTCCGGGTGCTAGTTGCTCCCATAATAATAATAATTGTAAACCTTCCATAGTTAGTTAATTTCTTAGAATTTGTTCACTTGCTAGTAGTTTCATGATAATTGTACCACATGAGGAGATTAATAAGGACCATCCTGTGCATAGAAACTTCTTCGATCGAAACGAGTGATCATCCTCGATCAAAAGGAATATGAGAATTTTCTAGAACAAGACGATTACGGTTGCAGAGGTGGCTGACAAGGCGAGAGAAGACATAGCAAAAGGCACTCTCTGACTACTTCCTTAGAATCCAGTAGCGGTTTCATTCATGTAAAGGGAAAATTTTGTTCCTACCACTACAAATGTCTGCACTATCGTTTGTCATCCAAAATTTGCTCATTTCTTTTTTGCTAATGTAGATTCCACCTCCATGCTACCATTGCCACTACCGTGAGTCAAGGCCTTGTTGAATGTCACAGAACCCAACAGGGCTTGCCAATTGACAGTTGTGTCCTTATTAGTTGGACCCATGTGCCATACAGAGGAGGAGGGGAGAGAGAGAGGGGGAAAATAAAAGACATGACATACTCCCTCTTCTTCCTCGAGCACAAGGAGGAAGAACAAAGACACCTCGGGCTCATCGTCCTGCAACAAAGGAAGTGTTGGGGAGACTTAAGGGATGGGGAAAACGAAATACTATCGATGAGGTGAAGCTAGTGGCAGTGGCGGTTTAGTAAGACGATAGTCCAAGTGATGCCAATGACAAAGATGGGCAGCAGGGCACCACGAGTGGCCATGGTCACGAAAGACGAGCTTGATGTCCTTAAGTTGTTTCATGCAATTCATTAAATGACAACATGAACTTACCAAGAGAGTTGAAAAACAAGAAAAGCTTATCCAACAGGTGAATCTGTTCACTGAATTTCCTTTTAAATTAGATGAGAATTTCATACTACCTAAAACTAGTATTTTGCTTGTGCTCAGATTGGAAGATTCAATAATGAACGGAGATGAAGGATATGAGTTTGTTCTTGAAGAAAGGACATCACAATGGAGGAGAAGCTCGTGGGAGACAAGCAAGGGAAGAGAAGTCCAAGAATCCAAGTCAAATTCGAAACTTCCACAAGCCCAACCAAATTCAAATTCGGAATCAACTCATAATTCAATTCGGATTCGGAATCAGCCTCAAATTCGGATTCGGAATCAGCAGGACAGTCCGGATTAAAACGGCCATAACTTTTACAAACGGAGTCCGATTCGAGTGTTCTTGGGCTTGTTGGAAATCTAACTTCAAGCCCGATCCAACGGATCCTCCCTCACTCCGAAATTCCTTCTGGATCAAAAGATATGATCGAATCAATGTGACGGTTGTAAAATCAGAGTTTCCTTCTGCTTTTGGAATGTGTCGAAATTGGAGTAGGACTCCAAACCGAATTAGAATAGGAGTAGGGCCTCTTGGCCAGCCATGAGGAGGAGTAGGAGCACTATATATAGAGGGGTAGACCCCATTGTAACCTCGCACCACGCTTAATATATTTTCAAAGCTTTTGCTTGATTCTCCTGCAGTGCTTATAGCCAAAACAGAGGGAATTGGGCATTGAGAACAAGGGTCGTTCTTGCTTTTCCGCTGGGAATTGAGGGTTCGACGATCTTCGCTTGGTCGTCGAGAGATCCAATCAAGTGTGTGTTTGGGCGAATTTCCATAGAGTTGCAAGTCCGTGCATTGGCGCGGGGATCACCGGTGGTTCGTCAGATACACAAGTTATCTAGAGGTTCTACGTCGAGAAGATCGGGCACCCCGCATCAAAGTGGTATCGAGCTCCGCTGACTCGGTAGGATCTTTATCCGCTTATCTTTTTTCCCATACACTAAAAGCCATACAAAAAAAATTAGCCGTAGTATTTAATTTGTTATTCTAGTGAGTTTTGTTAAGTTTTTGTCCATTAGAATCAAGTTTAGTTTGTCGATCTTGAATTCTTTTATGCGTTGCTTTTATTTGAGCCTAGTTTTATTTTTTTAGTCGTGTCTATAAAAAACCAAAAAGAAGTGAGACATCCATTTATCCTTTGTGAACCCTTCAATCTTTTATGAATACTTTGAACCTATTTAAGACTAGCTAAATCGTTGCTTAGGGTCGCATATTAATATTTGTGTTCTTGCAATTGTTGAAAGATCAAAAGGTGGGAAAGAATTTTTGCTCATTTTTGGTAGAACAAGAATTTTGGCAATAGTTCAAAAAAAAAGAAGGAAGGAAAAAGAGAAGAAAAAAAAAGGAAGAGAAAAAGAAAAAAGAGAAAAGAGAAAAGGAAAAAAGAAAACGCATAGCCGAACCATAAACTTGAGCGAAAATCCCCACTCATTCTTGATTCAATTGTTAGAATATCAATATTTTTTTTGCAATCTTGTGCCCTAGTTTCATTATTTGCAACTAGCTAGCGTCTTTCTATAACTTGTGCAATACGAGCTATTTTGTTCTTCACTTATATCTTACATAGCTCATTCCTTGATTGCACTAAAGTTCCAATATCTTTGCGTGTGAGTTGTTTTGATTTTCACTTATATTTTTGTGATCGGCAACTAGGCATTGAATTCTAGTTTGGATATTTACTTAGCCTTACAATACCTAGAATTTTCAAATTAAGTAGGTATCCATACCAAACTCCACAAAACACCCGTTGTCGTGCTTTGACTTGCTCTTGAAATTCGCCACACATCACCTTGTGGTTCCCGCGCTCAAGTGTAAGTATTGTTGATCTTAATTCCTTTCAAACGGTAAAGAAACTTCACCTTGTTAGGATTGTGAGTTGAGTGACCTCTACATATCCACATACACCTACATACATATTCTTTGCTTTGTCGCTAACAATGGCAGATCGCGAGTATAATGATCTTCCTTCTATGGTAGTAATGATCCAGAGGAGTATCTTGAGTGGGTACAAGACATGGAGTTCGAGCTTGAATCCCATAAGTTCAATCGAAGCCAAGGAAGTGAGAGTGGCCACTTTGTTTTTACGGACTATGCCTCTAGTTGGTGGCAACAACTAGGTGGAAAACGATTCATTACATCTTGGGTCCTGCTTAAAAGCATCATGAGAAGAGAATTTGTTCCATCCTATTATGAGCGGGAACTACTACGACACGTGGAGAGCATTAAACAAGGATGCAAAGTTGTCAAAGATTACTATATTGAGTTAAACCATGCAATGCGTCGTGCCAATATCACTAGTGCATATCAAGAAAAGGCATATTTCAAAGCGGTGGTTGAATTATCGATCGTTCGCACTTCAAGATGAATATTTTCGTAGTCCGCAAGATCTTGTGAAATTTGCTATGAAGGCGTAAAAGAGACTTAAACACATTCAAGCACATCAATTAAATCTGCTTGTGGCTCTTTAGTTCTAATTCATCCACTGGTGTGTCACTTGAGAAGAAGATCGAGCATCGGAATTTTTCTTCAACCGAGGTGATGAGTAGTGCTGCCCCGTCACAACCCGCAACACGTGAGGAGGTCGTTGTTGGTGGTAGTTGTGCCATTGTTGGCCCACAGTCTTACAAGGATGAGATGTATCAAAACCCATGTGAGAATGAGAGCCACATAGCCAAATTGAGTGAGAGTGATCAAAAGAGTGAGCTGTGTGATTCCACCATACGCGAGATTGAGAGCATCCCAATTAAGAGTGTGAGAGATACACCAAAAGAAAAGAGAGAGATAGATGATAGGACAAGTAAGATTATTTTTGAACCTAACAACTTACCTCTATTTCTAGTGTTGTATCCCACATTCTGCAGTGAACCAAGCAAATAAGGAGTTGGAGATTCAAGAGCCCTCACCATTGGAAGAGAAAGATAAAGAGCTAACCATGGATGGAGAGGGAATACCTGAAGATCAAGGTAACACTATTTGTACTGAATTGGTCATTTATGAAAACAAGGTGTGTAAAACTGAGAACTCCATTATTCATTTGATGATTCCACGTTCTAAATTTGATATGCTTAATTTGCATAATGTGAAATTGATTACTCAAAAAGAAGTTCTTAGTAGAATACACATTAATAATTCTTTGTGTTATATCATATTCGATAGTCCTAAACATGTATCTAGTGTGATTAAGAAGGTTCTTGAAATTTCACATTTAAAATCACTAGTAAATAGCTACGTACACACATATAAATTCAATTTGATCGGAGATTTTGGTGTAGACAACAACATGTTTCAAGTTTATCGAATATGCATTACTATTGATAATCTTGTTTATTTAAAATTACATGTTTTGCGCAAACCATCTATTGAGCAATGTCACGGTCTCTTTAAGATGTGTTTAAATACAAGTGTCTATTGTTTAGAATGCAACTTGATGCCTACTTGTTTATCTCTTAAATGTATAACTAATCAGAGTAGCGGAGTTAAATCATGGAATGGTATCAATTGGTTTTCACCCACTTCACTTGACTTTGGTATTGGGAAGGTGAAATTTTATCATATGAGTCACAGTAATTTGAAATGTGATTCGAGCTATCGATTGTACAAAACAACGCGAATAACACAACAATTGATTCATACATATATCACGATATAAGTTGTTCTCTTTGTTTAATACATGTTCGCAAATCATCATGCGCTACACGGAACTTGTTTGGATGATAAATACATATACCATGCATATACGTTGTTTTCTTCGCCTAGCACATTTTCAGCTATCAAAAGCCGAGGACGGCTTTTTTGAAGAAAGGGAGGATGATGCGACATCCTTAGCTATGTTGTTTCATATAATATTTTCAATTCATTAAATACCTCAGAACAACATGAACTTACCAAGAGAGTTGAAAAACAAGAAAAGCTTATCCAACAGGTGAATCTGTTCACTGAATTTCCTTTTAAATTAGATGAGAATTTCATACTACCTAAAACTAGTATTTTGCTTGTGCTCGATTGGAAGATTCAATAATGAACGGAGATGAAGGATATGAGTTTGTTCTTGAAGAAAGGACATCACAATGGAGGAGAAGCTCGTGGGAGACAAGCAAGGGAAGAGAAGTCCAAGAATCTAAGTCAAATTCGAAACTTCCACAAGCCCAACCAAATTCAAATTCGAATCAACTCATAATTCAATTCGGATTCGGAATCAGCCTCAAATTCGGATTCGGAATCAGCAGGACAGTCCGGATTAAACGGTCATAACTTTTACAAACGGAGTCCGATTCGAGTGTTCTTGGGCTTGTTGGAAAGCTAACTTCAAGCCCGATCCAACGGATCCTCCTCACCTCGAAATCAAAAGAGCTAGAGGTGGCAAGTGGACACATCAAAATATAGAGGAGAAAGTGTTTGTAACCTCGCACCACGTGAAAGCTTTTGCTTGACTCTGACCAAAACAGAGGGAATTGGGCATTGAGAGGGTGAATAGGAGCACTACCTCTTTTTCATCTTGATCGGATTCAACTAAATTTTTACTCTAATAGCTATAAAAGCTATGAACATAAACAAATAAACACAGCAAAAGTATTGTATTGAATCCAATCAACACCCCGAAGCACAACAATAAAAAACATTGAAAACTCAAATCAAAGTGAGTTGGGCGGTTAAACCTCTCAGGTTGGGCGGTCTGACTGATGGCCTAGCAGTTAGACCTCTCACCTTTGGCGGTCTGACCTCCAGCCTGATAAATAGTGAAATTATTACAAAATCAAAATCACAAATCGGATTAACTTTTGATTCGGTGGTCCAAATCCCCTCAAATTTCAACTATAGCTCATCAAGAAGGTCAGGAACTAATTTCAATTGACGATCGGGAAGATCAAGGCCTAGGTTCCATGAATTTCACAGATGAGGAGGGAAGGAGAGCACAAGAACCTAGAAAAATTAAACTTTGATCTCAAAACTTGCTCATAGGTAAAGATGGTCAAGATGATTCTAAATGCATTCCCCACATATCACAGCAAGCGAGATCACAGTAACAAAAACTCAAAAGTCACCAAAGAGAGAGCAGGAACAAGAAGAGACTCATCTTGAAGGAATCTTACTTGGATTGATTTGAGATAGATGTTAGTTTACAGTCACTCCACCATGGAGGACAAAGCCTCAACACTTGAGCACACAATCAATTCATCTCGCACAAACCCTAGACACAACTACTCCAAAATCCTCAAAACACAAATTAGGTTTTTTTCTTCTTGGAATGACTTGGGCACTCCACATCTGGACATTCCCTTTTATAGTAGAGGCTAGGCTGATAAAGATGACCCTAATGGGCACCCGTTAAGTCCACGCACAAACATGTCTACGCTCATCACACTTCCTAAAGCAGATGACGAACCGGGGTTCCTGAATCTGTTTCTTCGTAATCTTTAACTTCATTTGACCTAAATCGTCTCTCCTTACCCCGTCTTATGCAGCGGTTTCGCCAAAGGTCACCAAGGCGGTATTTTGGTGAAGTTACCAAAATACCCCTTCTCGATCCTTCTCTAAAAACCGAGTCCAATCTTCATAAAGCAATCCTATGCTTTGCCGCGTGTAGGTTGATCAATGGCTCTCTTCATGTCAGCAGGTCCTTCCCATCTGGCTCCCACCGAAACCACCATGGCACTTGCAGCAACCCCCGCGCCGTCTGATGCAACCACTACTACAAAAAGGGATATACTGGACGTCTCATCACATATGGCTCCTAGAAACCGTCTGGAATATAATTATCACATACGGTTGTAAGATCAAGGAGTCCGACTAGAGGGGGGTGAATAGGCGGTTTTAAAATCTTTGGACCAAAACCGGGTTTTAATGCTGATGCTAATAACAATTTGGTTTTGCACAATTAAAATCTAAAACAACTAGGCTTGACTAAGTTCACCAACAATATGAATACAATTGAATGAGAGCAATCATACAAAGATATATAAGCAATTAAAGTAAGTAATGTAAATTGCTCAAAGTAAATCACAAGAACAAAACACAAAAGACACAATGGTCTTTTACTGTGGTGTTCGGAGACTTGCCGGTCTCCCCTAGTCCACGTTGAGGTAAGCCCAAATGAATTGGACCGGCTCCACAAATTAAGCCAACACCTCCGAGGTAAGTCCAACCATTTGGACCGGTTCCAACACGAACCAACACATCGATCCACTCGGGTTGCTCTTCCTCCACTTCGGAGATGGTGAGCACCAAACCACTTACAACCACGCCGGGCCTTCTCACAAGCTTCTTGAGAAGATCACCGGTCACGACGCCTCCACGCCATCTAGGTATCGGCAAACACCAAGAGTAACAAGTCTACGACTTTCACTTGAACTAATCAAGTGTCTAAGCTCAATGGATACATAATCCACTACCTAAGGCAACACATGCACTTAGGGTTTGCTCTCCAAGCTCGCTAAGTGCAACACATGCACATAAGAGATGAGAGGCTTGCTCTTTGCTCGAAGAATAAATATGGGCACCAGCAACAACTGCCTCCTACCGCAAAGGTGGGCATTTATACCCTACACACAAAAACTAGCCGTTGGAGGAAAGATTCCATTGAATCAGAGACAGACCGATCTGACCGCCAACTAATGGCCGGTCGGACCGCCCACGAGCCAACGGCTATAAAACTAGCCGTTAGACTCACTGTCGGTCGGACCGCCAACTAATGACCGGTCCGACCGCTTCATCCCGGTCCGACCACCAAGGGGAGGCAGTCTGACCGCTCACAGAAATGAAACGACATTCCAAAAAGTGCCTTCTCTGGAAAAAAAAATGTACCACTAAAGACTCTGGTACTTCCGCTCTTCGGTAGTACCGTTTCTTTAACGACGGTACTACCACATAGAGAATCGGCTCAAAAAGCAATTGGTCTGACCGCCCAACATATGGCGGTCCGACCGATATACCACCGGTCAGACCGGTCGATACTAGCGGTCAGACCGCCAGACCACAGAGAGCCTTTGCACTTTGCTTAACTCAATTTGCAAAATATATTTGCTAGTTTGAGTGCCTCCCCGGTATTTGTCGGAATCACAGACGAGCGCGTCCGAAACTAGTTAAGAGCGAAGTCATCAACCACGTCTTCGGGCGCCATCTCTTTCACAAACCCGGCAGACGAGGGTGTGTCCCAACGTCTGGTAAGATATATCGAACTACATAGTTATTAATAAGTCCATAACTCCGTAGAGTCTAAAATAACGTGATGACATATTGCAGCAAACATTGAGTACCCAATGTTCCCAAGGCTCCTTCAAAGCAGTCAGTGAGAGGGATATGCTATCCACAGCCCTGGAAAACAAGGAGCACTCGGGTCACACGCGAGGTTTTGGGGTTTACGTACCTTGGAGGCAACGATTCCCACAAGACTCCAAGGTGTATAGGAGTTGGAAGAGATCCAAGGCCAAGCGCGAGGAACAGATGAAAGAGGAGATTCATGTGGTGATTAGTGCAGAATTTCGAGGACATATAACATCATTGTAGGAACAAATGACACAAATGAATCAAGCCCTCAAACAGTCACAAGCTGCCCCCATTATTTTGGTATCCAGTCCCCCTCAACGTCAAAGTAGCTGCGCGTCCACGCCACTTTCTGAACATTGCGATATCCAATTACCTATCGACGATATACAGGTAATATACATCTCTGGAATGCTCTAAAGATAGACCTGTAGGATGCCTTATCTAACTGTGTATCATTTTGCAGGAGCCCACGTCCTGCAAGCTCCAAGTGAGACTGGTTGGGTCCATTTATATTGAGGCTAGGCGGGGGAAGGTGTTTCCATGCCACGAAGGGACAGTGCTGCACGTGCCCAGCTGGCGTAGGGTTACGCTAAGGTCTAGGTGAACATGGTACACGACAATTTGGTCGTCCCGCTAAAGAAGCCCCCGCACGAATACATTATAATACTAGGTTATGTCGTGCATACTTTTGTCCAGTGGCTCAAGAGGGATATCGCCCTGGACCCTACAGTGTCGCGATTGGAACACGACCATGCCTCTCCAATAGAACTCTTGATGAATCCACCTCAAACTCCGCTTCAGAAGGCTGTCGCATCGGCTCCTGTGGAGACGACGTCAAAGATATAAGAAAAGTGTGACGAGTCGTCTCCCACGAAGACACATGGCAGGCGAGGCGCTAAGACCAAATCAAAGAAGATTAAGGCGTCTGCAGTGCCGAAGATATAAGAAAAGCGTGACAAGTCGTCTTCCGAGAAGACGTGTGACACGCGAGGCGCTCAGGAAAAATCGAAGATCATTAAGGCACCTTGCGAGCCTGAGACGTTCTGCCTCGGAAGACCGTTGGTCCCCGACACACTATTACCCCACCTTGGCTTAGGTTGCATCAGTTTGCATGCCTGGTACATGCGGCACACCGAGATGACGGTAGATGCTACTAGATTCACTGTCAGTTACATGGAGAACCATTTCCTCCATAAGCCGGGCTACTTCGTCATAGGCTTCCAAGACTTATTAGAACTATTCAACCTCGATGCCCTCGACGCCTCACTTCTACGATGCTGGACACTGTAAGTGTGTACAATCAAGTTCTACATTCATACAATACCGATAAATATCGTAACTTATTTCTTATGTATTACATGATGCAACAAGCCCGGCGATCGCGTCAACCAGTAGGTTTTCTCGACCCACGGTTGATCTCTAAGCAATGCATCAACGAAGACACATACTACGTCGAGAAATACATAACGAGGGGGTTGCTTGCTCATGACGACAAGGACTATATACTAATGCCCTACAACCAGGGGTAAGTGCTCCACTACTTTCTATACAAAATTTGTACATTATACACAACACGAACTTAGGTTTAATGACTATAGCGACATACATGAGTAGGTGGCACTGGATCCTTTTAGTAATTATACTAAAGTGAAATAAGGTAATATACCTTGATTCCTTAGTAAATGAGAACCACGACTTCACCCTTGTGCAAAAAGTACTCGACAGATATGCTCATTTCCTCCATACGTAACTCTATTGTTAGTCTTCCTTTGTTTGAAATGGTCGAGGATAACTTTTTAGAATCATGTAAGGCGTTCAGCGCCTATGTTGCCGAGGGAGGAAAACAAAATGAACCGAGCGCCACACTACGACACATGACGTAATTTTTGGTACTTGCTACAGCACAATAATCCTATATCACACTTCGTAACCTAGCCTCTCGAACTGACTATACCTATATATGTAATTCTATTTTTGCAGTGCCACTAGCAACTACAAGGCAACGTATGTGCATTCTACGTTTGCCATCATATGCAGGAAATCACGAATGCTAAGCCGAAGGATCCAGAGGTTCGTCAGTCTCGCAATAATTATTTTCTAATTATCAATTTTAATATATGTGCTTACTACTGTACTCCTAGCGACAGCGCATGATAATTAAATCAACTACATTTGATCTAAACAAACTCTCGGACGTTCGAGGACGACTCTACACCTTCATCAAGTCAGGGATCCTTAACCCGAATGGAGAGTTTCACTCCGGTGACACCGATTAATACATGTTCAATTGTAATTCACTTTGAGTTGTAATTCAATTGTAACTCTAGCGACAATACACGAACATACTTTTGTAATTGATTCGGAGTTTTAAATCACTTTGAATTGTTCTATATCAAATCTATTATGATTTATTTGTTTGCTGCTTGCTTGTTTTTAGAGGTCATGGCTAGCATTTCCTAGGGCTAGCCGAAAAACAGAAGAAAAAAATATTTAGGTATAGAACGAACTATCACAGACAGTTTTGTGGTATAAATCGTCTGTGAAGACCTACTATCACAAACAGCTAACACGAACAACCGTCTGTAATATGTCGGATATCACAGACGATTTTTTTTACTAACTGTCTATGATCACAGACGGTTGGTATATATAACCGTCTGTGATGGCCTACATATAACAGACGGCTTTGTGGTATAAATTGTTCGTGAAACCCTCCTATCATAGACGGCTATCACTAAAAACCGTATGTGATATGTTTTCACTCACAAACGGTTAGTAAAAAAAATCGTATATGATATCCTACATATCACATACGACTGTTACATATAACCGTCTGTGATAGTAGGTCTTCACATATAGTTTTTATTAAAAAAACGTATGTATTGTTACTTATCACAGACAGCTCAAAAACCGTTTGTGATAACCGCTGGTTATCACAGATACATAAAATCATACGGTTCAGAAACTGCATGTGATGACGGTTTAAAACCGTCTGTGAATCACAAGTGTCTGATTAGAAAAAAAAAAGAAAAAAAAGAAAGATGTTCAGACATAGGGATTTAAATCAAAACAAGTGAATCAGAGACACAATGACCCTCCTCCTCCTCCGGTGATCATTCAGACCACGTAAATAAGACCCACGAAAAAAAAAAACTGTTAATTCGAGTTAGTTGGCATCCCCATGGTCCCTAATCAAGCTTTGTTCCAATCGATCTCGCCAAGCTACGAGCGTGTATACGAGGGGATGGGTTTGGGGACGGACATGTGAAAGCGTCTTCTCCCCCGCTCGCCGTATAGGCTCTGGGCGTTCGATGGGTTGGGGGGCCAACGCATGTACGTACTGTACTGTTGCTATCGACCTGTGCTCCCGCATCTGTACCGTGGCATGGGCCGTCCGTCCACCCCACCCACCGCAAGTGCTGCCACTTGAATCCGTTTCACTCGGACAGGTCCTGTTTGGAGAGGGGATGAAGCTGAAACGATGGGAATGGAGACAGGAGCAAAGAGTTGGAAAAGGTTCTAGGATTTTATATCCAGAATATAGCACGGAAGCAGATTGTTATTTTGGATTGTGTATAAATACGAAAGTAAATAAAGCTTCGATTTCGAAGAAACAAAAGGAAAGAGAGGCTTCCGTTTTAGTTGTTTTCAATCTAGAGTTAAAACAAGTAATCTCCACCGTCCGTTCAAAAATTAAAAATCAAGATTAATAGTTATGGTGTATTTATTGTAGTGCTTTTCAATACAGCAAAATTGCTACGATAAATACTTATCTGTTTCTGTGGTACCGCTGTATAGTACCATTTCCCCTTCCCACACTCACAAAACAATGCTCACACGGTGAATTTCCGCAATAATACAGATATTACCGCAGATAATCCAGATAAATAAATAAATAACTATGGGTGGAGGCCAAGGTCATTCTTTAATTTCCTCTAATGATCATATTTTTGTTCAAGTCGAATTGCATTCGAAAAGTAGAATGAAATTTACAATTTGCTTTTTCCAAAACGGACGACTTGAAACACAAGCGACCAAACGCTAGCTGAGCACAGCAAGCACTGGCTTAATCCTTAATCATTGACAGTATACAATAAGGAGGGGGTTGGCCCATGCATGCGACCCCACAAAAGATGCTCCGTTCCGTTTGTCAAACCTGCTTTTTCCCGTGATCTCCTTCCAATAGGAGGCTTGCTTGCATATGGCTTTGCTTCTTTTCTCACCAGGTCTATTTGTCTTAAGGATGCCTTTAATTATTGGCATCCTCTGATAAAATGGGATCCAAGACGCAAATGAAAAGGCAAAATCAAATAATTCAGCGGCAAGGAAAAGAAAAGGGAAGATCCTTTCCATAGAGATATCCTTCTGATTCAACTGTTTTGCTATACGTGCATCTGGAGCAAGAGAGGGAAATTCTGAAACAGATTGTGATAATGAGTGATGGCTAAGTTCGTGAATGACTAAAAACCTACACTTAAAAGAATACAATGTCAAAATAATGAGCAATTCCATGCACATATGTTTTCCATAATTGCACGGTGACCCTGACAATACACTACCTACTGAAATCTTCAGGAACATACACAAATATATTTTCCCACCTTTCCTCGCTCTAAAACCCCAGAAAATCTTCGCAAAGGAACAAAGGAAGGTTCCGAGCATCAGGAAAAGCCGAATTGTACAGATCAACCATATTATAAAACGTTCAATCAATAATAATAGCTGCTGTGTTTGTTTAATCAGAACAGTATCCACGATCACATCGACGCTAAGAGGATGCCATTGTATCTTCCAATCAAGTCACGAATCACGCCTTTTCTTTCAGAAAACAAGCAAGGATAACAAATAGAAATGCTTGGGTTAGCCACCTCATTGAGATTATTATACCTCAAATAGTTTGTCCCCAAACAAGCCATCATATGGAGTTTTTGGCATTGGAACCATAAAAAACTTAACAACCAACATTGTTCTCTCTACGATGACCAGACAAAGGTTGCAGGACATGTGCATGGTGCAGTTGGGCTTTGCTTAGCGTGAGAACACGGCCAGTGAAGAAATCATACTACTTGCACCTCAGCGAAAACAATCACTGTACAGACAGTATGATTCTCCCAACCGATTGCCAACATCTTCAGAGGTTCCAACATGCTTTTTCTTGGATTGGAGCACAGGTCTCTGATTGGAACTTGGAGGTCCTAAATAAAATCAACATTGCTGGCTGCCTGAGATAAAGAAAAAGAAGATTCTCTCTGTCCTGGAATACAAACATTTGATGCCGCCCCTCCTCGATGATTGATGGAAGCTTTCTCCAGGTAAGAAGTGATGCGGTGGCTTTCCTGTAAAACAAAAGGTGAAGAATAATACTTAGGCCTAGCACAACATTGCAGATAAGATGAACCAGGTGTGCATAACCATATGGGTATACCAGAAATCTAGGATAGATGTAAGCAAATTGGGTTTAAATGAGCATGACAAAAAAAGGGGAAAGTTTCCCAAGTGTGCTTTCCATGCATGGAATACTTGTGACACAGAAGTTCCTGGGGCGGAAAAATTCATAGTAGCAGTGACGGACTAGCTGCTCCAGGTCTCATTCATTCACCACAGGAGAAAGAACATCAATCTTTTTCCGAATTATGTAACTTTGACAATCCTGTTTTAGTTTAACTGGATTGTGCACAAAGTAACATACTTGACATAGGAAGGATGAAAAATCTGGAGTTTCTTTTAATAGGTTGCAGACGTGCAGTAATTAGACTATCAGGGGCAATGGGAGGTACAACCCCACCGACGCTTGCAACGGACATAGATTCTTAGGGATGATAAGACAGAAACCCACACACGCTTACGGAGAAGCAACAAAGAGAAGGGCCTAAAACTCCCACAACCACCAGCTTTAAAAGAAGGGGCAGATGGGGAGGGAGGCCTGCAAAGAAAAGGAGAAGAGTGCCCTCTAACCTACCTGCGCCTTCCTCCAAATCCTAATATCTGCAGCCACTAGTTGCTGCCATTCTTCCACGAGCTCCACCCACCCTATCAAGCACCAGTATATAGGTTACTATAGAGTATAGACTGTATATCTGTAACACTCCCGACCCAAGAGGCTTACCTGCGCAGAATTGTGTGCTGTGGGAATTCCTCAAGAGTGTGAGCTGTGCAGATTACAGAGCTTAGCTTCAGCTTCCGCATTGCCTTCAATGGGGAGGCATTCCTGCTGCTACAAGCAGAAGCTGAGGAAGGGGCTCTGGTCCCCTGAGGAGGATGAGAAGCTCATGAACCACATAGCCAAGCACGGGCACGGGTGCTGGAGCACTGTCCCAAAACTTGCAGGTGCATATCAAAATATTCTGCGCTTTATTCTTGTCAATTATCTCCTTCCTTTGTTTCCTGTTCTTTTCCAAGACCATTTATTTCTCCTCACTCTATCCAAATCTCCTGAAACTTGCCCGATGAATGGTTGCAGGGCTTCAGAGGTGTGGCAAGAGCTGTAGGCTGAGGTGGATAAACTACCTGAGGCCTGACCTCAAACGAGGTGCATTCTCTCAGGAGGAAGAAGACCTCATCATTGAACTCCATGCTGTCCTGGGGAACAGGTAAATTTAAGCCCAAGTTGCACTGCTAGAATTTAGGACCTAGTTAATTCAAAGCAAGCCTCCTTTGACTACGGGATTTTTCACATCAATGAACAGGTGGTCTCATATTGCAACGCGACTGCCTGGAAGAACTGACAATGAGATCAAGAATCTCTGGAACTCGTGCATCAAGAAGCAGCTGCGACAGAAAGGAATTGACCCCAACACCCACAAGCCCCTCACCGAGGTTGATCGCAGCAAAGCAGCTCCCACCATCAGCACTGAAAGAACCTCTGAGTCAAGCGATGTCGACCAGTCAAGTGGTGGTGCTCTTGGCAACTTGAGCCACCTTCTCAGCGAGACGGCGCAATCACCAGAGCTGCTGCCAGTGCTTGGTAAGCATCGCACAGAAACTCCAAGCTTGGCACGTCTGAAGGTGCCACCAAAGGAGTTATTTCTCGACCAGCTCGCTTCTGGTCATGAGAACCTCCCCAGCTGCCGTTCATCAGGCTCAATTCCCAATTTCCCTTTCCAGCAGCTGTTTTGCTACAGCAACGAATTTAGCAGCAGGGATAGTGGAGGCACGAATTCACTCTGGTTTATCCAGAATGAGTCCAGTGGAAGCACAATTTCCACTGTGATGCCGCCGTTTTCACCATCAACTCTCTCAACATCAACAGGGCTCAATCAGTCACCGGACAATCCCCACTCTGGAGGCACTGGCGTCCACAATGCTCAATTCTACTGGGATACTACCAATCCTAGCAGCAGTAGCAGTACGGGGAGCAGTGGAAGCAACGGCTTGGGATTTGAGCTGCAAAGCACAAGCTCGCTTCTAGAGAACAGCATCTTCCCATGGACAGATTTAGCACCAGACAAAGATAGCCAAGTGCACCTTGAGGAAGAACTCAAGTGGCCTGACTTGCTCCATGGAACCTTCCCAGAGACATCCGCAGCCATGCAGAACCTTGGCCAATCACTGTATGAAGACGTGGTTAAGGCCGAGAGCCAATTCAACATGGAGGGGCTCTGTGCAGCTTGGTGTCAAAATCTGCAGCCACAACAACATATCCAGGTAGCAACAGATATGTATGACAAGGATTTGCAAAGAATGTCCTTGTCTTTTGAGAATATCGAGGGAACAGAGCAGTAGCAAAAAATTGAGGGTTAAGAAAGCCTAGAAATCACAATGTTTCTTCACAGATTCATTTACAGGTTACGAGGATGTGTTTGCATAGATACTCCTGTGGTGACACAGAAATCAACATCAATAGCTGTTCATCGGTTAAAGATGCTGAAGTGCAATGGGAAAAAAGACAAGTATGGGTTTTAGTTGCAGAACAATGTATTGTATAGAAAAGTACATTTCAGAGTCCACCTTCCTTTCTCTAAAAATCGCTGTCTTCATCTGTACACACATGCAGCTCGACTTTTTGTATACTTGAGTTTTAGTGTGCTCTTTATTTATCAAATAAATACAGACAAGCATGGGAAAACTGCAAGTGTCGGTAGGTTTTAGAGACCATACATGTTGTATTTTACTTTTCGACTGTCACCATGCACGTCGACGCAAATTAGTTATTGCATGCTGTATCTTTATTCGTTTCCCTTATTTCTTTTGACAAGTTCCTCACAAAATCACTTGTATATCGACGACGAGGGGAGAGACCTTTGGCATATTGACCTGAGTACTACTTTTCTTTTTCTTCACCTTTTCTTTTTGTTCACCTTTTACTAAGGAGAATCTGGAGCTATCTGATCACTTCCCACTTGAATACAGGCATGGAAAGGACTGCTTGATTTGGTATGGTCCAAACAGGCAACATCCTCAAGGAAAAGTAAACACATATGGATTAAAGAAATAAAGAAACTGGTTACGGTGTCTTCCTGCTGCATCCCTCGTTTTAAAAAGATTTCTCATATCCTCCTCCCTTCCTCCTAAATACCCTAGCCGCCACCAAAAAGCTCCTTCTCCTCCTCCTTCCTCCTCATCACGCGGCCGCCGACGGCGGCGCGGGCTTCTTCTTCTCGATGGTGGCGCTTGATCCGCATCGCGCTCGACGCCTCGATGTCCGCCCACCGATTTCCAAAAGTGTGGATTTTCGCGGGTTGGATCTGGCCCTTCTACGCCGGCTCGTCTTCGGGCGTTGCGATCCGGGGCCCTTCTCTGTGGCTTCATCGATGGCATGACGACGGAGGTGGCGCGGTGCAGATCCAGATTTGGCGCAGCTGGTAGAGATCACGACGGCTTGGTGGCGGTGGCTTGTGCGCGCTTCGCCTCCCCGATAGATCGTTGTTAACCACCGACACGTGGGCGTCGCCTTCCTAGCGGTTAGCCCCTGGGGATGTTGCGGATATCATCTTAGCGATCTAGCCTTCATTGGTTGGATCCGGCGACGAGGTCATGCTGCGGTGTGGTCTTGGAGCGCTGGTACTATCGATCCGGGGTGAAAACTCTTGATCTAGCCTTCGCTGGTTGGATCTGGCAACGACGTCGACTCCAGCGGTGTTACCTTCTTGAAGGTGTTGCTTTGGAGCACCTATACCTGAGCTTCGGAGTGAAAACTCTTGATGTGACCTTCGCTGGTTGGATCCGTCAACGACGACGTGAGTCGTATCCCTTCTTGGAGGCGTCGCTACGAAGACTGGCCCATCATCACCTCTTTGTTGCGCAGCTGCTGTTCGCGTGTGGACGATCTTCTGGTTGGTCTCGGAGGTGGGGCTAAGTGGTTTTTTTAGGCTAGCCTTTGCATGACAATTTGTTTGTTATTGTTGGCTTTTGGCCATTTTTTGTATTAAGTTGTTAGCTGATAGTGGTGTAATGGCTGTGTGCATCCCTAGTTGGTGCAGAGGCCGGGAGTTGTACTTCTATTATCTAAAAAAAGGCCAACATATACTAGTTACATGTGTATAAAAATATACAAAGAACACCCTATATAAGTCATATCAAACATTACCTACAAAATAGATGGATGGTGAATCTGATGAACCCTACTCATACAGAGGGACATGTAGGCAATGTGACGAAGCCTAAGTTTACTGCTAAGTCCCAACTAGGCATTTATAATTCAAATTCAAATGAAAAATTTTGGACGTTTTTTTTCTGAAATTTCCAGTAAATTGTAGTTACCGGACATATCGATGAACCCGAGATTTTTTTCTCAACCGAATTTTTTTTCCCTGGCAACATGTATGGCTATTTTATGCTGGCTACTTTTAGAATGTTGTTATCATGGGGGCATTCTAACACCATCTAGTCGAGAGGGGGAGATAACAGCCCTTTCAAAATAAAATGAAATGGTTAGTGATGATGTTTTGACCGATACAACAGAGGGGCTACCATAGGTCGAGAGAGTATAGACTCTTCTCTGATTTATTTTAGTCTGCCTAGTAGGCTCCTCTTGATTGTATAGATCTAAGCCAAGGTTAGATAAATACCAAGAGCAGTTTATTTTCAGCGTAGTGCTACTGCCATTAGCAACTTTCTATCCTTAGGTTCCCACAGAACAGGTTTAGATGTTACAGATTTTCTTTCACACGGCACAAACGAATGGGAATCGGCCATGTGTACAAATATGTTGACATAAAGTAACTAGCCATTACATTGATAAATCCAATGGGACCAATAATACTGACTAGGGCCAGTAGCCCTGAAAATTAATTAACCAAATGATTCCAAAATGCTCCAATCAAAAGCCCACACATCTATTTCTAGTTGCTGGTAAAGACAATTTGCACGGGCCAAGAGTTTGGGTATCTACCATGAACATTTGGACTTGTGTAGGAACGTGCAATTCGATTTCCATTTTTGGATGTACCTGCGACATTATAAAATGAATGCAGGGAAGAGTTGGTAAAGATGGCCATATGATGTGGCTGCTTGGACATATTGTAATATAGATGCAGGGGCGGAGATGGGGCTCGGGCTAGTGGGGCAACGACCCGAGGTATGGAGATAATAGTAGTGGTACCTCCACTAGTATATATCCCTAAATTTGCAGCCTACAATGACATGGCCTAAGGCTTGCAGCCCATCCTGAGGCCCACCCGGAGAGTGAGACCCACTCGGCCACTCCAAGTGCCAAGCAAGAAGCGGCCCTATGCCCACATCCTCCCCCCGTGGCTCCTCCCTTGCACACTCGTCGCCGCCCCCTCCCCTCGCTTGACCCGCCACCGCCCCCACTCCCCAGCGCCACTCCGGTCCCTCGAGGGCCTCGATTGCACCGGCGCCACTCCGCCCATTCCCTCGGTCCTCGCCGACCCGCGGCACTGCTCCACCCCACGCCCTCCGGCTCCCCACTCCCACAAGGCATCATCTGCGCCGGCATCGCTCCGCCCCCACTCCCCTTGGCCCTCTCTCGACCCGCCAACGCCGCCCTGTCGAACCCGGATTTTGCAAATCCAAATCCTCTGTGAAATCACTGTGTTATTCCCTGGATCGTTAGATAGCATTCACAAACACATTGCTGAATTATTTCATACAAGGTGTAAACTAAACCATTCAATATATTACAACTTCATAGTAACATAGACCACGTCGGGCCAAGTTTTTCAAAAGGGCCGAACAGGCCAAATTGAATACATTACCTAAAAAGCAACGTAACTACAGTGGAAGCAAAAGGGGTAGAGCGCATCTTTTCACAGGCAAGCGACTGGGGTAACCTGTGTACAACGGATATTACCCAATGGGGTTGGATAATATCTATTGTACGCAGGTACCGAACGAGTCCACTAGACTGAGGCGAGATCTAGACTACAGACTAGATTACTCTTCATCGTTTCCTTGTCCGTCGACTTCTGGGTCTTCATAGTACGCGTAGTCCCCTTGATCTACATTATATGGAGGGTTTGGGGGAGAGCGAGGATGAGCACAACTTTGCTACTTGCGAGCCAACACACAAGATGCAATAATATACATGCATAGCTTAACAAGGAGGGCTCGGGTTCTTTTGTTTGCTAAAGCAACATTTTCAATTATCATAATTACAAATTCCTATGACTTAGCATTTTAAACAAATTGCATTTTATTAAAGAGAGTAATTGCAATTTTAGATAAACAGTAGAGGTTCCCTCCATCGGAAACTCTACAAATGTTTCATTTGATTGGGGCTATCCTCGTATATTAACAACACTGGATACGACGATCCAGGAAAAACCAAACCTCGTGCTAGATGAGCCGACCTAGTTTTCATACCACCCACAAAGGTTTTTGAAATGAACAAATTCTAGTAAGTTCCCATGTCCGCTTTGGACCGTAGGCACGATCGCTTAAACAGATTAGACTCGCAGAGGTTATACACTGCACTCCACAAGAGATAATCATACTCGTTGCCCCACATGATTCCTTAGTCATGTGGTTGAGCGACCATCACAGTAACTTTTCAAATTATTTCGCCCCTTCCGTCATCTCACCCGTGTGGGCCTCGCCCATAAGTTGTGCGGGATGTTCACCTCAAAGAACTAGCGCAATGATTACCCACAGCGCCTAGCGCGACTGGTAATTTCACCATGCACTGGTGTCCCATTCAAACCGGACCATGTCCAGGGCTTGCACGATCCCGCTATCCCTACAGCGAGATAACATTCGGAGTTTAATAAATTTACTAAGACAAGTTGTACTTTACAGACTTGTGGTTGTACTTGTTTTACATGGGAGGTCATGACAAGATTAAGTCCTTAATCCATCCGGGCAGTTCATACCACCTACCAACCACTCTCGTGCAAAACGGCACCCACCACTATTGTAACACCCTGACTATAAGGAAGTCAAGATGTCACCTAAAATCTCTACTCTTCAAATGAATAACATCAAGTAGCATAACAAAAGAAGCGATTATTGTGAATATATGAAAACAAGCATTCATCCTCCAATCTTAACCAACGAAATGGAAGTAAACAGTTCAGCAAGATAAGTAAACAAGGCCATGTTGGCTTATTACAAAGCAACACAAATCATAATTAATGATAATAAAAGTCCTCCAATTGTTTGATAAATGATAGTGAGTGCATCGTGATGAACTACCCTCCACAAGATCATTCTTCCTTGTCATTTACCTAAATAAGACAATAAAGCAAGAATGAGCCAATAGACTCAGCAAGTAATTGTATGTAACAATCAAACATACAATGAGCCATATATCACAAACACCATTTGATCATATATCGAAACGAAAGTATGAATGAATGAAGTGGAATGGTGCATTGAAGGAAATGGACATATTGTAGCATATACTGGTATAGCGAGTGAAGCACCGTCGGTGTTCACTTAAAGTATTCGTATGAAGAACGTTTCATACGATTGTCCAACGTGGCCCACATTGGAATGGTGGACTCACGTAACGTGGCCCACATTGGAATGGTGGACTCACGCACCCATCTTGGAATTGATGGGATTTCAAGTGCCCATACTTTGAATCGATGGGACTTACCAAAATAATGTATGCATGTCATGATGATCACATGTCAATATGGAATAGTACTCATAAATGAAAAGAACACATGGCATTCATCTACATATACGAACAATTGAAAACATTCATTCACACATCATACATGACATCAAACATTGAATACAAATTACTTGCTCGCCACACAGAACGGGTTGGGAGGTACTTGTGATATCCTCCACTCACCGCTTCACCGCCTACAATAAAATATAATCGAAATGAGGGCAACTAATATCGCGATGCTACACGTGTCCTCCCTCAATCTTCTAACCAAACTAACCAAATAAAAGACAATTTGATCAATTTACCCAACCATTTCAATTAACCCTAATCTGGCAGTTTTACTAGAAAATTCACCAATAAAAAACCGTAAGTCCAAAAGACCTGAAACCAGTGCTCAAATTTTCTTAACTTAACTGGCTACAAAACTCTAGTTGAGGGTAAACTCTAATTCGGCCATTACAGGGTCTAACCATCCATTGAAAAACTACAACTGCAGTCTGCCCAGAAATCTGATCAGCCCTAAAGAAATTGCTCTAACTTTTAAACCACTGATCCAAATAAGGTGATTTTTATCAGCCTGGAAACATGGTGAAATTATCTTCAAAAACCTAGTTGGGTGGCCGACCTGATTATGACTCTAACTAGATCAAAACCTAGGTGCAACTCACTATACCCATCAGTTTTGACAGACAGACCAGCGCGTAGTAAAACAGCCATAACTTTTAATCTACTGGGTGAAAAATTGTGATCCAGGTGCCAAAAGAAAGCTAATGAAATAAGGAACAAAACTCTAGAAGGCGAAATCATCCAATTCTGCCTCTAAGGCACCCAAAACCGAGTTGCAACCTACTGTACAGAACCGATCTACTAACAGAAATTACGCAATACTATCAAAAACATGGAATCGACAACTCTAACGCAATCAAACAGCGATGGGGTCTCTCGTTACCCTTGTAGACCAAGAACGATGAAGAACAGCTTCCCAAAGCCTTCCCTCTCCTTCTTTGGCCAGCTCCAACTCCACGAACCCGATTGGAACGAAATCGCCCAGCGGAGGAAGAACCGAAGAGGAACACGTGGAAGACGGGGGGTGCAGCTCCGGGGATCTCCAATGGCAGCCACCAATGGAGGGGGAGGCGCCTAGGAGGAGGGAGGAGGAGATGGGGGCGGCTCCAAGGGAAAAGAGGGGCGGCTTGGGGAGGAAGGGGAAGGAGTAGGGTTTGGGGGAAGTGGTGCCCCCTTTGGCCGCCACTAGTGGGCTGGCCGCCCACTATCGGGCCTCTGGGTCGCGAATCGCGCCCAAAGGTTACTGAAATTAACGATACCCCCCGACGAATGGAATTTTCCACTGAAAATAGTTTCTTTCGCTCTCTCCGACCTCTTTCTTTCTACCGATCCATTTCCGGAGTATTACAGTCTACCCCCCTTAACAGGATTCGACCTCGAATCTAATCAACGATCCAACGGAAAGAAATAAATACTGGAAATACAACTTAAACAATTTACCTTAAACGAACAGGTCGGGGTATTGCTCTCTCATGCGGGACTCCAACTCCCAAGTGGCCTCTCTCTCAGACTGATGCGACCAAAGAACTTTGACATACTTCAGGGTCTTATTCCTCAGAACCCGTTCTGATTCTTCCAGTATCTTCACTGGCCGGGACTCGAAGGTAAGGTCTTGCCTGACAATCAAAGGCTCCAAAGGAATGACATGATCTGGTCTCGTAAACTTTCTAAGCATCGAAACATGGAACACGCTGTGAACCCCACTCATAGAATCGGGAAGGTCCAAGCGATAAGCTAGCTTCCCAATTCGTACACGATTGGGAAGGGTCCAACATACCTTGACTAAGCTTTCCTTTGGTGCCAAACGCACTACGCCTTTAGATGGCGATACTCTCACAGAACTTCGTTCCCACCTCGAATTCCAAATCTCGCCTTCGACATCAGCGTAGCTCTTCGCGGCTCTGGCGACCAACAAATTCCGCTTAACCTCGCCACTCTAGCCACTGTCACGAACCCGGTCGGGACCCAAGACCGCCCGCTCTCCAACCTCATCCCAAAGACAACGGGACTCTGCACTTACGCCCATAGAGAACCTCGATGGTGCGGCTCGAATCGGAATGATAATCGTTGTTATAAGCAAACTCGCCAAGGCTAAATGCTCTTCCCAATTACCTTTCCGGATAAAACACAACACCGAGCATGTCTTCTAAAGTCCAATGGTGCGCTCGATCGCCCATCTGTCTGGGATGAAAGGTCAGTGCTAAGACGGAGTTGTGTGCCCAATGCACTCGCAAACTTTCCTGAATTTGGAAACGAACTTGGCGCCTCGGTCGAAACAATGGTCTTTGGCACTCCGCAAACGCACAATTTCTCGTACATAAAGAGGAGCCAAATCGCTTGTCGAATTGGTTGTACGAATAGGAATGAAATGTGCGACTTCATCAACCGGTCCACAACTACCCAAATAGCATCCTTTCTCGCCGAGTGCGAGGTAAACCAACCACAAAATCCATAGATATATCGTCCCATGGCCAAACCGGTACCTCCAAGGGTTGCAATGATCCTGCTGGTCGCTTGTGCTCGACCTTGACCACCGGCACACCCACATGAAGCCACATATCGAGCGATATCAACTTTCATCCGCTTTCCACCGAAACTTTTCTTTAAATCTTTGTACATCTTGGTCTCCCGGGATGTACGGTATAAGGAGTACGATGGGCCTCTTTCAAAATTTCCAATTTTACTTGAGACTCTGTGGCACACAAAGGCGCCCTTTAAATCGCAAAAATCAAATTTGTCTACACCGGTGACCTCGCTTGCCCTCGCAAGCAACGCTTCCTCACTCGTTGGAACATCTCGATCTTCTTTGTTGTGCTACTCGCACCGATCCGGAAGGGTCGACTCTAAAATCAATCGAGTCTCGATGCATGCGGTACATAAGCGTAAAGAAATATCCATACGCCAAAATCAGCAATAAGACAATCGAGGATAGGAGGTGTCGCCTTGCGACTCAAGGCATCGGCTACCACATTAGCCTTGCCGGATGGTATTGAATAGTAAGATCATAGTCCTTGATCAACTCTAGCCATCTCCTCTCGCCTCAAGTTCAAGTCCTTCAGGTAAAGATGTATTTCAGGCTCTTGTGGTCAGTGAACACATCACAAGATTCGCCATACAAATAATGACGCCAGATCTTCAAAGCATGAATCACTGCAGCAAGCTCTAGATCATGGGTGGGATAATTCAGTTCATGCTTCTTCATTGCCTCGATGCATAGGCAATCACTTTACCATCCTGGCATGAGTACACAACCAAGTCCAACTATGGACGATCTGAATAGATAGTGAATCTCTTCCCAGGCTCAGGAAGAGTAAGAATAGGAGCAGTCACTATTCTATCTTTCAAAGAGCAAAATCTGCGCCACAAGCATCAGACCACTGGAATCTAACACCTTTCTGTGTCAACTGGGACATCGGTTTAGCAATGGTTGAAAAACCCTCCACAAACCGCCGGTAATAGCCAGCTAAACCCAGAAAACTCCTTACTTCTTTAACATTGGTTGGTCTCTTCCACTCAACCACTGTCGAAATCTTACTAGGATCAACTGAAATACCCCTCTGATTAATAACGTGACCCAAAAATCCAACTTCAGAAATCCAGAACTCACATTTCTTCAGCTTGGCATAGAATTGATTCTCTCTTAAAGTTTCCAGTACCAACCGCAAATGGTGGGTGTGATCCTCCTCTGTCTTGGAATAAATCAAGATATCATCTATGAATACCACAACGAAATCATCAAGGTATTGATGCAGCATACTGTTCATGGCTTCCATGAAAACTGCAGGAGCATTCGTTAGTCCAAAAGACATAACCTTATACTCAAAATGACCATACCTCGTAGAGAAAGCCGTTTTCTCAATATCCTGCTCACGAACTCGAATCTGATTATAACCCGACTGGAGATCAATCTTAGAAAATATCTTAGCTCCTTTCAACTGGTCGAAAAGGTCATCAATGCGAGGCAAAGGATACTTGTTCTTCACCGTCGCCTGATTAAGCGCCCGATAATCTATGCACATACGCCAGCTGCCATCTTTCTTCTTAATAAAGAGAACAGGCGCTCCCCAAGGCGAACGCTCATTGAATCATACCTTTGGACAAGAAGTCGTCCAATTGTTTCTTCAATTCTTCCCGAAATGGCCGAGCCAAGCGGTAAGGAGACTTGGACAACGCCGAGTTCGGAACAAGATCAATCCGAACTCCACTTTCCTCACCGGAGGCATTCCGAAGTTCTCAGAGGAAAGACATCGGAAAACTCCTTCACAACCGGAATCTCCTCAATACGCGCAAAGAATCGGTCTTTTCATTGAGGAGCAAAGTAATCCGATGATCGATGCACGACGGCTAGGAATAGATTAGCCAAGACAAATCTTCGAATCGACGGTCGCTGCGCGCTCGAATACGATTCTTCACCAAGGAGCTAGCAAGGTCACCGCCTTCGAAACAACAAATCTTGCACGGTATTGGAATAACCACCATACCGTGATAACATCGAATGGTGCCAATTGAATAACCATAAGATTCGCAGTGAAAACCTCATCATCTATCGAATAGAACAACCGGATGCACGGTAGAGCTAGCAATAAGTCCTCCCGGGAGCCGACTACCACCGACTCGTAAATAAGTGAAAACTCAAACCCACTTTTCTAACAAACTCCAAAGACACGAACGAGTAAGTAGCCCCGAATCAAACAAGACAAAGGCATCATGCGAATCAACAAGTAAAGTACCGTCACCACATCGGGGCGTCCCAAGGTCTCGAGGTGGGCATGGCGTAAACCCCGATGCACCGGCAGTAAGACGCACCAACACTCTGCGTCGGAAAGCGGAAACAACCATTGGAGGAACAAACGACGGAGGCGGATGGGGCGGGATTCCAATAGAACCCCGCAGAGGCGCCGGAGTGAAAGCCGCAGTGGACCCCATCTTTGGAGGGTAATGTGGTGCGAACTGCCGCCGAGTCTGAATCAACCTCTGTGGAAGCCGGAGGAAGAAGGCTGCTGGACGGCTTCCCATTTGATGATACTAGCCGGATTTTGCTTGCACACGAGGACTTGTGGCCCTCTCGACCACATCACGGCATGTTCCTTGAAGGAACATTCAAGCTCGATGCCCGCTACCACACCGAAAGCACTTCATGCCCCGACTGGAACAGACGCAATCGTGGCGAAAGATGAAGAACGTGGCGCCAAGAAGAAGATCGCCATCGCGAACAGACGGTGGGTTGGTTCTGTGAAACCTCTTAGCAATGGTCAAAAAGACCCACCACCTCCACCGAAACTCCGCTCGCCAACGCCAGATCCACCAAGAGTAACATGAACCACTCGCAACATGCCCTTGCGACGAAGGAGCTCTTTCCAACTCCATCCTCTAGCTCGCTCAACCACCGAGCTAAAGTCACGTGAGACTGTTGCTCCTGTAATCCGGCGATACTCTGATTGAGGCCCCACGAACCTCTTAGCCTTCTCTTTATCATCACTTGCCACCGCTGGGACAAAGCGCACCAGATTGTTAAATCCGGCCTCATACTCAGATACCGACATTTTTCCTTGCACATAGGTCAGGAGGGATTGCTCCATCTTCTCGATGAAGGAGTCGGTAAAACCGTGTCCCGAACCTCTCCACAAAACTTCCCAAGTAACAAGACTCGAGCCGGAGTCCCGAAGACAGGACCCTTCCCACTCAGATGTCGGCTCGCCCTTCACCGAAGGCCACAAATCGCGCCTCGCGCGGATGCCTCTAAGGCTCCAAATCGACGCCCATGTACCTCAACCATCCGCACTGAACCGTGTACTGCTCCATCAAAAGTGTCAGACGGCGACATCCACCGACGGAGGCTCATCCTAGCCTCGGGTGGAACAAAGAAGAAGAATGTGTTCCGCCACCGGCAAAGAACCGCAGGAATGGCCGCTGCATTTGTTGGCGGAGTTGTTGATTCTCCTTATTAAGGTCCGAATGAGATCACGGCGCGGCGGTGGCTCAAGAATCGAGGCGCAATGAGGCAATCTCCTCGATCAAAGACCACCAACCCTCGACGAAGACGATGTAGTCACGGACCGCGGCCACGACCACCATTACGGGTGGTGGACGACCACGACCACTACCTCTACCTCTAGCCATCTATGAACAACACAACGAAAGAAAATCAAATACATAGCTCAACGAATTAGTAAACGAATTAATTGGGACAAAACCAAGCAATTGCGGAAAAACAATGGTTTACCCAACCCTTCCTATTGTGCATAGTGTGTCATTTTAATATTATTACCACGGACCTGAAGCCCGCTCTGATACCAACTGTAACACCCTGACTATAAGGAAGTCAAGATGTCACCTAAAATCTCTACTCTTCAAATGAATAACATCAAGTAGCATAACAAAAGAAGCGATTATTGTGAATATATGAAAACAAGCATTCATCCTCCAATCTTAACCAACGAAATGGAAGTAAACAGTTCAGCAAGATAAGTAAACAAGGCCATGTTGGCTTATTACAAAGCAACACAAATCATAATTAATGATAATAAAAGTCCTCCAATTGTTTGATAAATGATAGTGAGTGCATCGTGATGAACTACCCTCCACAAGATCATTCTTCCTTGTCATTTACCTAAATAAGACAATAAAGCAAGAATGAGCCAATAGACTCAGCAAGTAATTGTATGTAACAATCAAACATACAATGAGCCATATATCACAAACACCATTTGATCATATACTGGAAACGAAAGTATGAATGAATGAAGTGGAATGGTGCATTGAAGGAAATGGACATATTGTAGCATATACTGGAGATAGCGAGTGAAGCACCCGTCGGTGTTCACTTAAAGTATTCGTATGAAGAACGTTTCATACGATTGTCCAACGTGGCCCACATTGGAATGGTGGACTCACGTAACGTGGCCCACATTGGAATGGTGGACTCACGTACCCATCTTGGAATTGATGGGATTTCAAGTGCCCATACTGGAATCGATGGGACTTACCAAAATAATGTATGCATGTCATGATGATCACATGTCAATATGGAATAGTACTCATAAATGAAAAGAACACATGGCATTCATCTACATATACGAACAATTGAAAACATTCATTCACACATCATACATGACATCAAACATTGAATACAAATTACTTACTGCCACATAGCAACGGTTGGGAGGTACTTGTGATATCCCTCCACTCACCGCTTCACCGCCTACAATAAAATATAATCGAAATGAGGGCAACTAATATCGCGATGCTACACGTGTCCTCCTCAATCTTCTTGGATTGGAGCACAGGTCTCTGATTGGAACTTGGAGGTCCTAAATAAAATCAACATTGCTGGCTGCCTGAGATAAAGAAAAAGAAGATTCTCTCTGTCCTGGAATACAAACATTTGATGCCGCCCCTCCTCGATGATTGATGGAAGCTTTCTCCAGGTAAGAAGTGATGCGGTGGCTTTCCTGTAAAACAAAAGGTGAAGAGTAATACTTAGGCCTAGCACAATATTGCAGATAAGATGAACCAGGTGTGCATAACCATGTGGGTATACCAGAAATCTAGGATAGATGTAAGCAAATTGGGTTTAAATGAGCATGACAAAAAAAAAAAGGGAAAGTTTCCCAAGTGTGCTTTCCATGCATGGAATACTTGTGACACAGAAGTTCCTGGGGCGGAAAAATTCATAGTAGCAGTGACGGACTAGCTGCTCCAGGTCTCATTCATTCACCACAGGAGAAAGAACATCAATCTTTTTCCGAATTATGTAACTTTGACAATCCTGTTTTAGTTTAACTGGATTGTGCACAAAGTAACATACTTGACATAGGAAGGATGAAAAATCTGGAGTTTCTTTTAATAGGTTGCAGACGTGCAGTAATTAGACTATCAGGGGCAATGGGAGGTACAACCCCACCGACGCTTGCAACGGACATAGATTCTTAGGGATGATAAGACAGAAACCCACACACGCTTACGGAGAAGCAACAAAGAGAAGGGCCTAAAACTCCCACAACCACCAGCTTTAAAAGAAGGGGCAGATGGGGAGGGAGGCCTGCAAAGAAAAGGAGAAGAGTGCCCTCTAACCTACCTGCGCCTTCCTCCAAATCCTAATATCTGCAGCCACTAGTTGCTGCCATTCTTCCACGAGCTCCACCCACCCTATCAAGCACCAGTATATAGGTTACTATAGACCGTATATCTGTAACACTCCCGACCCAAGAGGCTTACCTGCGCAGAATTGTGTGCTGTGGGAATTCCTCAAGAGTGTGAGCTGTGCAGATTACAGAGCTTAGCTTCAGCTTCCGCATTGCCTTCAATGGGGAGGCATTCCTGCTGCTACAAGCAGAAGCTGAGGAAGGGGCTCTGGTCCCCTGAGGAGGATGAGAAGCTCATGAACCACATAGCCAAGCACGGGCACGGGTGCTGGAGCACTGTCCCAAAACTTGCAGGTGCATATCAAAATATTCTGCGCTTTATTCTTGTCAATTATCTCCTTCCTTTGTTTCCTGTTCTTTTCCAAGACCATTTATTTCTCCTCACTCTATCCAAATCTCCTGAAACTTGCCCGATGAATGGTTGCAGGGCTTCAGAGGTGTGGCAAGAGCTGTAGGCTGAGGTGGATAAACTACCTGAGGCCTGACCTCAAACGAGGTGCATTCTCTCAGGAGGAAGAAGACCTCATCATTGAACTCCATGCTGTCCTGGGGAACAGGTAAATTTAAGCCCAAGTTGCACTGCTAGAATTTAGGACCTAGTTAATTCAAAGCAAGCCTCCTTTGACTACGGGATTTTTCACATCAATGAACAGGTGGTCTCATATTGCAACGCGACTGCCTGGAAGAACTGACAATGAGATCAAGAATCTCTGGAACTCGTGCATCAAGAAGCAGCTGCGACAGAAAGGAATTGACCCCAACACCCACAAGCCCTCACCGAGGTTGATCGCAGCAAAGCAGCTCCCACCATCAGCACTGAAAGAACCTCTGAGTCAAGCGATGTCGACCAGTCAAGTGGTGGTGCTCTTGGCAACTTGAGCCACCTTCTCAGCGAGACGGCGCAATCACCAGAGCTGCTGCCAGTGCTTGGTAAGCATCGCACAGAAACTCCAAGCTTGGCACGTCTGAAGGTGCCACCAAAGGAGTTATTTCTCGACCAGCTCGCTTCTGGTCATGAGAACCTCCCCAGCTGCCGTTCATCAGGCTCAATTCCCAATTTCCCTTTCCAGCAGCTGTTTTGCTACAGCAACGAATTTAGCAGCAGGGATAGTGGAGGCACGAATTCACTCTGGTTTATCCAGAATGAGTCCAGTGGAAGCACAATTTCCACTGTGATGCCGCCGTTTTCACCATCAACTCTCTCAACATCAACAGGGCTCAATCAGTCACCGGACAATCCCCACTCTGGAGGCACTGGCGTCCACAATGCTCAATTCTACTGGGATACTACCAATCCTAGCAGCAGTAGCAGTACGGGGAGCAGTGGAAGCAACGGCTTGGGATTTGAGCTGCAAAGCACAAGCTCGCTTCTAGAGAACAGCATCTTCCCATGGACAGATTTAGCACCAGACAAAGATAGCCAAGTGCACCTTGAGGAAGAACTCAAGTGGCCTGACTTGCTCCATGGAACCTTCCCAGAGACATCCGCAGCTATGCAGAACCTTGGCCAATCACTGTATGAAGACGTGGTTAAGGCCGAGAGCCAATTCAACATGGAGGGGCTCTGTGCAGCTTGGTGTCAAAATCTGCAGCCACAACAACATATCCAGGTAGCAACAGATATGTATGACAAGGATTTGCAAAGAATGTCCTTGTCTTTTGAGAATATCGAGGGAACAGAGCAGTAGCAAAAAATTGAGGGTTAAGAAAGCCTAGAAATCACAATGTTTCTTCACAGATTCATTTACAGGTTACGAGGATGTGTTTGCATAGATACTCCTGTGGTGACACAGAAATCAACATCAATAGCTGTTCATCGGTTAAAGATGCTGAAGTGCAATGGGAAAAAAGACAAGTATGGGTTTTAGTTGCAGAACAATGTATTGTATAGAAAAGTACATTTCAGAGTCCACCTTCCTTTCTCTAAAAATCGCTGTCTTCACCTGTACACACATGCAGCTCGACTTTTTGTATACTTGAGTTTTAGTGTGCTCTTTATTTATCAAATAAATACAGACAAGCATGGGAAAACTGCAAGTGTCGGTAGGTTTTAGAGACCATACATGTTGTATTTTACTTTTCGACTGTCACCATGCACGTCGACGCAAATTAGTTATTGCATGCTGTATCTTTATTCGTTTCCCTTATTTCTTTTGACAAGTTCCTCACAAAATCACTTGTATATCGACGAGGGGAGAGACCTTTGGCATATTGACCTGAGTACTACTTTTCTTTTTCTTCACCTTTTCTTTTTGTTCACCTTTTACTAAGGAGAATCTGGAGCTATCTGATCACTTCCCACTTGAATACAGGCATGGAAAGGACTGCTTGATTTGGTATGGTCCAAACAGGCAACATCCTCAAGGAAAAGTAAACACATATGGATTAAAGAAATAAAGAAACTGGTTACGGTGTCTTCCCTGCTGCATCCCTCGTTTTAAAAAGATTTCTCATATCCTCCTCCCTTCCTCCTAAATACCCTAGCCGCCACCAAAAAAGCTCCCTTCTCCTCCTCCCTTCCTCCTCACCGCTGCGGCCGCCGACAGCGGCGGCGGCGGGGCTTCTTCTTCTCGATGGTGGCGCTTGATCTGCATCGCGCTCCGACGCCCGATGTCTGCCCACCGATTTCCAAAAGTGTGGATTTTCGTCGGGGTTGGATCTGGGCCCTTCTACGCCGGCTCGTCTTCGGGCGTTGCGATCCGGGGCCCTTCTCTGTGGCTTCATCGATGGCATGACGACGGAGGTGGCGCGGTGCAGATCCAGATTTGGCGCAGCTGGTAGAGATCACGACGGCTTGGTGGCGGTGGCTTGTGCGGCGCTCGGCTCCTCCCCGATAGACGGTTGTTAACCAGCCGACACGTGGGCGTCGCCTTCCTAGCGGTTAGCCGCTGGGGATGTTGCGGATATCATCTTAGCGATCTAGCCTTCATTGGTTGGATCCGGCGACGAGGTCATGCTGCGGTGTGGTCTTGGAGCGCTGGTACTATCGATCCGGGGTGAAAACTCTTGATCTAGCCTTCGCTGGTTGGATCTGGCAACGACGTCGACTCCAGCGGTGTTACCTTCTTGAAGGTGTTGCTTTGGAGCACCGATACCTGAGCTTCGGAGTGAAAACTCTTGATGTGACCTTCGCTGGTTGGATCCGTCAACGACGACGTGAGTCGTATCCCTTCTTGGAGGCATCGCTACGAAGACTGGCCCATCATCACCTCTTTGTTGCGCAGCTGCTGTTCGCGTGTGGACGATCTCCTGGTTGGTCTCGGAGGTGGGGCTAAGTGGTTTTTTTAGGCTAGCCTTTGCATGACAATTTGTTTGTTATTGTTGGCTTTTGGCCATTTTTTGTATTAAGTTGTTAGCTGATAGTGGTGTAATGGCTGTGTGCATCCCTAGTTGGTGCAGAGGCCGGGAGTTGTACTTCTATTATCTAAAAAAAGGCCAACATATACTAGTTACATGTGTATAAAAATATACAAAGAACACCCTATATAAGTCATATCAAACATTACCTACAAAATAGATGGATGGTGAATCTGATGAACCCTACTCATACAGAGGGACATGTAGGCAATGTGACGAAGCCTAAGTTTACTGCTAAGTCCCAACTAGGCATTTATAATTCAAATTCAAATGAAAAATTTTGGACGTTTTTTCTGAAATTTCCAGTAAATTGTAGTTACGGACATATCGATGAACCCGAGATTTTTTTCTCAACCGAATTTTTTTTCCCTGGCAACATGTATGGCTATTTTATGCTGGCTACTTTTAGAATGTTGTTATCATGGGGGCATTCTAACACCATCTAGTCGAGAGGGGGGGGGGGGGGGGGGATAACAGCCCTTTCAAAATAAAATGAAATGGTTAGTGATGATGTTTTGACCGATACAACAGAGGGGCTACCATAGGTCGAGAGAGTATAGACTCTTCTCTGATTTATTTTAGTCTGCCTAGTAGGCTCCTCTTGATTGTATAGATCTAAGCCAAGGTTAGATAAATACCAAGAGCAGTTTATTTTCAGCGTAGTGCTACTGCCATTAGCAACTTTCTATCCTTAGGTTCCCACAGAACAGGTTTAGATGTTACAGATTTTCTTTCACACGGCACAAACGAATGGGAATCGGCCATGTGTACAAATATGTTGACATAAAGTAACTAGCCATTACACTGATAAATCCAATGGGACCAATAATACTGACTAGGGCCAGTAGCCCTGAAAATTAATTAACCAAATGATTCCAAAATGCTCCAATCAAAAGCCCACACATCTATTTCTAGTTGCTGGTAAAGACAATTTGCACGGGCCAAGAGTTTGGGTATCTACCATGAACATTTGGACTTGTGTAGGAACGTGCAATTCGATTTCCATTTTTGGATGTACCTGCGACATTATAAAATGAATGCAGGGAAGAGTTGGTAAAGATGGCCATATGATGTGGCTGCTTGGACATATTGTAATATAGATGCAGGGGCGGAGATGGGGCTCGGACTAGTGGGGCAACGACCCGAGGTATGGAGATAATAGTAGTGGTACCTCCACTAGTATATATCCCTAAATTTGCAGCCTACAATGACATGGCCTAAGGCTTGCAGCCCATCCTGAGGCCCAGCCCTGGAGAGTGAGACCCAGTCGGCCAGTCCAACTGCCAAGCAAGAAGCGGCCCTATGCCCACATCCTCCCCCCGTGGCTCCTCCCTTGCACACTCGTCGCCGCCCCCTCCCCTCGCTTGACCCGCCACCGCCCCCACTCCCCAGCGCCACTCCGGTCCCTCGAGGGCCTCGATTGCACCGGCGCCACTCCGCCCCATTCCCCTCGGTCCTCGCTCGACCCGCCGGCACCGTTCCACCCCCACAGCGCCCCTCCGGCTCCCCACTCCCACAAGGCCTCATCTGCGCCGGCATCGCTCCGCCCCCACTCCCCTTGGCCCTCTCTCGACCCGCCAACGCCGCCCTGTCGAACCCGGATTTTGCAAATCCAAATCCTCTGTGAAATCACTGTGTTATTCCCTGGATCGTTAGATAGCATTCACAAACACATTGCTGAATTATTTCATACAAGGTGTAAACTAAACCATTCAATATATTACAACTTCATAGTAACATAGACCACGTCGGGCAAGTTTTTCAAAAGGGCGAACAAAGCCAAATCAATACATTACCTAAAAAGCAACGTAACTACAGTGGAAGCAAAAGGGGTAGAGCGCATCTTTTCACAGGCAAGCGACTGGGGTAACCTGTGTACAACGGATATTACCCAATGGGGTTGGATAATATCTATTGTACGCAGGTACCGAACGAGTCCACTAGACTGAGGCGAGATCTAGACTACAGACTAGATTACTCTTCATCGTTTCCTTGTCCGTCGACTTTGAGTCTTCATAGTACGCGTAGTCCCCTTGATCTACATTATATGGAGGGTTTGGGGGAGAGCGAGGATGAGCACAACTTTGCTACTCGCGAGCCAACACACAAGATGCAATAATATACATGCATAGCTTAACAAGGAGGGCTCGGGTTCTTTTATTTGCTAAAGCAACATTTTCAATTATCATAATTACAAATTCCTATGACTTAGCATTTTAAACAAATTGCATTTTATTAAAGAGAGTAATTGCAATTTTAGATAAACAGTAGAGGTTCCCTCCATCGGAAACTCTACAAATGTTTCATTTGATTGGGGCTATCCTCGTATATTAACAACACTGGATACGACGATCCAGGAAAAACCAAACCTCAGGCTAGATGAGCCGACCTAGTTTTCATACCACCCACAAAGGTTTTTGAAACAGAACAAATTCTAGTAAGTTCCCATGTCCGCCTTGGACCGTAGGCACGACTGTTTAAACAGATTAGACTCTGCAGAGGTTATACACTGTACCCACAAGAGATAATCATACTCGTTGCCCCACATGATTCCTTAGTCATGTGGTTGAGCGACCATCACAGTAACTTTTCAAATTATTTCGCCCCTTCCGTCATCTCACTCGTGTGGGCCTCGCCCATAAGTTGTGCGGGATGTTCACCTCAGCAACTAGCGCAGCTGGATTACCCACAGCGCCTAGCGCGACTGGTAATTTCACCATGCACTGGTGTCCCATTCAAACCGGACCATGTCCAGGGCTTGCACGATCCCGCTATCCCTACAGCGAGATAACATTCGGAGTTTAATAAATTTACTAAGACAAGTTGTACTTTACAGACTTGTGGTTGTACTTGTTTTACATGGGAGGTCATGACAAGATTAAGTCCTTAATCCATCCGGGCAGTTCATACCACCTACCAACCACTCTCGTGCAAAACGGCACCCACCACTATTTCCATCAGTCCAGATGTGGTACTAGCAAGTTGTTTAGGGCTTTGGGGAGGAAAAGCCAATTATCACAACACGCCAGTCATTTACCCACAATGACTGCTCAAAATCACTTTTATGATTAAAAGATGATGATTAGGATATTTATTGTCCCGGTACTTAAGTAAGACTAGCATGTCGCTTAAATACAACATATGCTAGTATTTACCACATATCTACTAGGGTGACATGGAATAATGGATTCAATCATCAAAGGATGGATAATAGTTAATTAATCATAAAATGGGTATTTAACTACCATAAGCTTTAACATACATTTGATTACAAAATTAAAGCATGCAATTTTGATAATTTAAATGGATATAATTTGAAAATGTAGGCTCAAAATGATCAAAGTGTCGACACACCTTGGTTAAAGGCAGGAGGGTCTTGGTATTCTTGAGCTTGATCGAAGTGGAGGTCGCTCGCGTCTTCGAACCCTAATCGGACGAATGTACCGGAAAAAGGCACAACAGCAAAGAGAGCAAATAAACACAAAACCCAAAACAAATGAACTCCAAATTAAATAAGACCAGTGTCATTAGCAAGATCTTGAATTTAGAAAATTTTAGGAACAAGGTTAATAATTTTTGGAGTTATAACGAAGGAGATATGAATTTTTGAAACTTTCTATTGGATTTTTATTTGAAAAATAAAAAACAGAAAACTGGAAAATCCACGTCCTGACACGTGGCCCATGAACGATACTCGATCCACCGTGACAAAGCGTGGAGTGAGTTCACGCAAGACCGGTCCACGTGTCTACTGAACAATGCGGTGGGCCCACCCGTCATCACGCGGGGTGTATCAGAGTGAGGCCCACCTATCACCACGCTGCGGGGGTTTAAAAGGCGCGACGTCGCCGCCTTCTCCGTCGCAGAGAGAGAAAGGAGAGAAGAGGGGCGCAGGCGACTAGGGAGCGGCGGACGGGGAAGGAAGGAGCTGGATCTGGGCGACGGGAGGTGGGGAAGCCGAGGTCGAGTCGGGCGGCTCGGAGCGAGGGGCGCGAGCGAGGCGGGAAGAAGGGCGACAAGGCAGGGAGGGCGGTCGGGGAGGAGTCGACGGCTTTGGCTCGGAGGGAGAAGGAGGTGAGGTGGGGAGGAAGAAGAGGAGGCGCACTGAGCTTGTATAGCCCGAGGGAAGCGAGGGTCGGTGGACGCGTGGAGGAGGGTGCGACCGGCGGCGGAAGGAGGAGCGCAGTGGCGGCGGGCAACACATGACACGAGCGGCGAGCAAAGAAAGCGCAGCGCAAGAAGGCGGCCGGCCGGTGAGGGGCGCGCGGCCGGGTGCGGCGGAGAGGATCGGACAGCGCGGGCACGCGGGAGAGAAGGGGGACCGGCGCGACCAAGGCCGGAGCGGGGAAGGAGGCCGGGCCGGCGGGAGGTCGAAGGAGGTGGGCTAGAGGTCGGGCGGAAGGGGAGAAGTGGCGCCAAGGAGAAATGGGCCGAGCCCAAGAAGAAGAGGCAAATTTGAGAAAGGTCCCAACTTTGAAGGTAATGATGAATTAAATTCAAAAAGTTTTGAAATCGAAACCAAATGTAGTTACTATTTGTTGTTTGAAAAGAGAATGTTACACGCCCACTCCACAAAGACCGCCGACCGCGCGCCCACTCGGTCACTCCCCTCGGCCCTCGCTCGACCCGCCGGCGCCGCTCCCACTCCACGCCTCCAACTCCTCTGCTCGAGGTAATTTTTATCCAATCGATCCTTGCAAGTTGCTTCATTACGACTTGTCTTTTGAAGCAATCAATATTTTTACTACTAATGAATGCAAAATGCTAATGATAAAAGGCCTAAAGTACAAGGTGATATGGGATCTTTAGGCAAGATGCTTTTGTGGTCAGTTAACTAGATAAAAAAACAAGCTATGAATGCAAAATGCTAATGATAATGATAAGAGGCATAAAGCAGGAGGTTATATGGGATCTTTCTGGCAAGATGCTTTTGTGGTTAGTTAACTAGGAAAAAACAAGCAATCTGAGAAGTACATATGCACCTTGGAAGAGAGAAAAGGAGGGTGTCAAGCTTAAGTGAACCGAGAGATCTTCGGACCTTAACTAAAAAAATTAATACCGAGGTCTTCCGATCTGAATTAGAAGTTATATATGAGCCAAATTTAATACTGACGTTTAAGCTTATGTTTCTGATTGAACAATATGAGTTCTACTAATTGATTTGATTCTATTTGATGTAATAGAAATACATGATGAAGAGTTCTATTGTCGATGAAGATATTATAGGCTTAGGATGAACCAAATCTTCGTTAATTAGGTATTAACTTTTGTATCGCTCCACTGCACTATATTTTTTTTCATGTTTTATCTATTTTGTTGTATCGTTAAACATGGAATTCAAATTTCATTTCAATTGTGCATTTGTCTACTTTTGTTATGTCTCCGTGTGAATAGTATTCGACGCTAGTTATAGCCACTTAGTTGCAGAATCCTGTCTCCGCCACTGATAGGATGTATCTGCAATCCTGCATGTTTAGAAAAATTAATACGTCAGTTTGAGGAGGGAAATTGCATGAAAATAAGTAGAAACACAAAAGATAACAACTGCCTAAAACAACAGGCGCTAGCACTTGAAAGTATCCACAAATTATGTTTTAATTAAAATATTAATATAATGGAGACTGCTGTAATAATGATCACCTAACATCATCATTAGTGGAGGAAAGATGAAAGAAGGGGACAACCAATATCACAGGTTACTCATTGGGTAACACTTAAGAAGCAAATATCAGACTTCAAATGGAGAGTACAGTTCATGTGCTACTGGAAGGTCAAACAATATCATGAGCATGCTTTGCATAATGAGTGGCACAAATAAATAGTTCTAAATTCAAATAAAAATACTGTCTCCTATTGTATGGAAAATTTCATAAAATAATTTATCATAATCAGCATGGATACCAGAGAGAGGGAGGGAGGGAGAGAGAGTAAATGAAATAATTTTGGCTTAATATATCTAAATTTATGATAAGACAAACAGTTAAGCCCATCAGCACATCACAATTACAACACTAGAGGGCTAGACAGCATTTACAGGAAATAACTAAACATGGTTGAAAAGGATGAGTTCCTGCATACTCGGTTATGTCCAAACATTTCTTTCACCTTTTCTTTTTGACATGAGCATGGTGATGGTATTACGAAAACACAAGGGAGCAGCTTCATGTTACTTGTATGTTAGAATTTAGAAAGCCTTAACATTTAACGAGGACAAACTTCTACAAAGTAGAGTCTGCAGTTACACACTATTCTACAGATGTCACTTTGAAATAGACTCTGACCTTGAGTAGTGAGTAGTGACTGCAAATAATCCCAGGAATTGATAGCGGTCTACTTTTGCTTAATGTGAATGTATTGTTGATAGTTTCTTAATATGAATGCTAACAAGCACATTAGCACATGCAAATACATGAATAAAACAAAAAAGAAAACTAAACATCGGTTTGAAGTGAATTTTGAAAAACTTTTCAGGATACAATTCAGATACCAAAAAAGATCAGGGCCAGTCCCTCCGTGCATACCAATTGGAGCCATGAGGGTTAGTCAGGCATCAAGGTTCAATAAACCACATTTGCAAGCAGGTTAGTAGAGAAGGGCAATACTTCGATAGCTAAAACCCACTAAGTTTGCCACATGTGGAATAAACTGAAGCTGAATGACCAAAAAGAAGCAGCAAAAAGTGAGCTAATAGCAACAACAGTTGGAATTGTCTGTTGGCTGTGTAACACACTGCTAATGAAAGAGATATAGGCGAAGAAGCAGAAACAACCAAAAAACAATTTAAAACTAATACATTCTGATATCCATTATGGATTTTGACAGAACAGGGTTTACCAGTAAGTATAAAATGTTAACAATAGCACAGGCAATCATGACAAGAAAATGGAAAGAGCTAAAATCAATCTCCAGCAAGTTGTCAGTCCAGGTAATTTCGTGCTTCGAGAACCTGACTCATCTGTATTGAAACTTTAAATTTCTGTTTTGCAAAAAAAAAAAAAAAAAAAATTGGTTTGTCTGAGCTTTTGATGACCCTAAGGCCTCAAGTTTCAACCCATTTTTCCTTATAAAAATATATATGATAAGTTTTAGGGTTACTCTTCTTAACTTTCTTCCTTTATAAAAATGTCCCTTCTGTGTCAAAATCAGGCAGAAAAACTTTTTTTTTTGTCATGCCATGCATAACCTACATTTGTCCAGTTTAGGGACTGACTCAATAATTTGACCGTAGGAAGAGCGCACAAATCTTTGTGGTTGTTATGACAACCTCCGTTTATGGAAATTACAGATATTTTCTTCAGCACATTTATGAAGTGCGTTTTTTAGTTCATATGCAAGAAAATTGCTGGTTTGCATAGTAAATTAGATTTAAAAAAGGGAAACATAGTTATGATGTGCACTAAACATATAAGTATTCAAAACAGTGTTGACTAGAATATTCTTGAACTTTTATCATACTGCAAAATTAGCTGAACTTTTTATGCCGTGCACTCATCTGAAAGTCCAATTTTTGGCACAATAAACACCACTTTTAGTCAATAAACCTTTACCATGATCCTGACACTGTTGATCAACCAGTATTCATCAATCCACAGGCACAAATGCCACTTCTAGCAATGTTATAGGTTTAACATGAAAACGGAGGTGAAAAGGTTATTGAAGAGATTCCAGATGATTAACTTGCTGTTACAAAGTACGATGGAGGCTGAAGTCTGAAACTCTTTCCTTGTAAATTCAGTTGGGCAGGATGTCTACAGGTTTTTGTGAAGATGAACTCATACGACTTGATACAATATTGATTAATAAATACCATCAATCTAACTTTTCAAAGCCATTTTGATATGAGACAAATGGATGCCATCATAGCAGGGTTTTGGTTACTGGTAGGGAGAAAATACCGGGGGTCACCGGCGGTAACCAGAAATCTAGGAAAAATCTCGGCCAATATTTTTAAACAAATTTTGATTTCAAATTTGGTTATCAGCCAAAATCTCGGAAAATCTCAGAAATCTCGGCCATTTTTTTTTGAATTAAAAAATATCCAAAACTTTTTGGCCGGTTCAAAGATATACCGGCCCCCACCGAGATTTCCGGTTACCAGCGGTAACCGGAGCCGGTAACCAAAACCCTGCATCATAGTAAACATTCCACATATTCACAAACACTGAGACAACTTACATCGAGTTTTCCTAGGTAAGAGATGACATATGATTGACGAGTTCGCTAGACATGAGAAAGAGCCCCAGGAAAGCTTGAACAAGATTTACAGTTGCTAGATCCAGACTGATCTTGTTCATTTTCATCCTAATGTGACCTAGGTTTGTTCTTTTTCATCCTAATGTGATTCAGGTGATCCATCGATCAAACACATAATACAAAAGTTATGAGTTACAAAACCTGTTGGAGAATTCAAAAGAAACTTTTAATTTATATTACAAAGTACGGTACAAAAATTACAACACAACTGTCTGATAAAATTACGAGAAAACACATGAAATTAGGTCCAGAAAGGACTTGCGAAGCTCTTATGCACAACCACCGGGAGAGAGTGGCATGCCACAGTATTGTTGGCATGTCACTATATCAGCCTGCAGAAGGGACGAAGCAGACTGCAGCATTGCAGAGATGGTTCTTTACAAGGCACAGGCAGACAGCACCAGAACCGTTTACAGAGTTTGTAACCATGGGATGACTAGTAACAAACAATCAGCTCAAGTAATTATAGTGTTCCTGTTACATGTTCTAACCTTGTCCTTATGTTGTTTCTTATTATCCTACAACGACTTTATGGAGTCTGTTGTGTAGCAAACCCAGAAATGTGCCACAATTTGTTTAGCAATAGAAAAAGAAAAGAAAAGAGGAAAACTAAAATGTGGCTAGTTTTACGTAATTGTGCAATCGAAGCGGATACAGATAGATATCGCTCATCATGTATTATATTCCGTTTTTTTTCGGAGTCGGAGTCGGACACGAATAGTGTCAGATATCCATTTCTCTATCCCGTATTCGCTCCAGAGCCTTTGGTGGTCGGTCCGATGAAATTATATGTTTCTCTTGCACCCTACACGTAACATTAGGCAATAGGGTGCAAACAAAGCGAACAAGGAAAGATTAATCGCAGAGATGTCGAATGAAAAAACACCCAGTATCTCGTGTCTGCTCATATGCAGCAGTAACTCACCTATCTGTTATCATCTTCCTAAGTGAAGTCACAACAGATGGTACGCATTTGACAGATATCACTCCTTCTGTATCATATTCCACATTTTTTACTCGGAGTCGAACAAGTATATTGTCGGATACTCATTTATCCCTTCTGTATTCGCTCCGTAAGCATTTGGTCGATCGGTAGGATGGGAATTATCTACTCAGTTCGGTCGATCGGTGGGATATGCAACATGTTTACTCTCTGCAATTTTGGCCGGTGTCTGGTGAGCACTGGGAACTGAAGGCATACATAAACCCAAGCCTCACACTAAAATGTTTTTTTCCGAGGATCACGCTGAAATGTTGGGCAACGAAAAACGGAGAGGAGGGTAACCTAGCAATGGGCCAGGTGGCGTGAACGGCATTGCGTAATGCATCAACCGCGCAGACGGAATCAGTAAATCACCAACCATCACACAAACAGTTGCTGTTTAAAGAAGAAGAAAAAAGAAGTAGCACAGTGAGCGGCGGTGGCAGTGGTAGCTAGCAATGGGGAACATGAGGAGGAGAGGCAGAGGCCGAGGGCGGGCGCTCACCGGGTGGGCGGGGCCTCCAGTGGCCGGCCGGGGGAGGAGAGGCGGAACGGGGGGGTACGCCGTACGCGGAGTGCGGAGCCAGCCGTGGAGGCGTCGTCCGATCATAGCAAGGGGGTCGATGTTTACGTCGCAGCGCTGCAGCCGCCTACCGGTGGTGGAGCCGGAGGAGGGGCGGCCACTGCCAGTAGCCCAGGACAGCGTCGCTTCGGCTCACGTCAGGCGTGCGCCGTGCGCAGTCGCGGGTCGGCCCCAGCAGCAACGCACGGCCGGCACGTTGCAGGGCCGGCGGTCCAACTGAATTCCTTCCAGCCCAGTATTGGTCCGTACTTTCGTTAGGCCTTCCGCTGTGCGGTCTACCGAGGCCCGAAGTGGTTCGTCCGCTTCGCTCGGTGATTTCGGCGTAGCTTTGGGCCAACGTGGATGCCACGAGTGTAGAGGTCTTTTTTTTAGAGTTCCACGAGTCAGAGAGGTCGCGGCGCACGGAGTTTTTGACTCATTTACATCGTGTCTGAAGTAAAATAACAAAATACCCCCCAAATAAAATAAAATGACAGAAATAATACACTAGGAAATAGTAGGACACGTAGCGACGTCTCATTCCATGACAAACGGACTGCCACGCATCTCAGATCACGGCAGGTCGCCTACGCACGACATCTGTCGTGGATTGGACTAGCGACAGGTGGTCTACCGCGATCTAGACGTGTGACAAACCGTCTGCAGCGACGTTTTCACGCGACAGAAGTGTCATTCGCCATTTGGACAAAGCCGAGAGGGCAAGAGGTGTGGAGGCGACACCACGCGGCAGAAGGCGACTAGCACCGCCGATGAGACAGGTGGCAAAATGCCAAGGCGCTGGAGGTTGTTGTTGTTACGCTTATGTACACGGCGTGCACACGTGTTTTGACCCCACGCGTTCGGCTCTGAACCATGAACGTGCTCATGCCAATGTCACGCTCATCGCTGCCCGCAAAGTTTGAGGTCATGCTTGGGTAAGCACTATTTTTTGAGTTCTCAGATAATGCCTTCGTTTCATTCAGTCCATGGGTGTGTTTGGTTAATTGTACCAAATGATACATGTATGAGTTAGTTCAAGAAGAAAAAAAAGAGTATAATATGTGTTTGGTTACTTGAATTGAATTATCCCATCCTAGAAGGTGAGACATAAATTTGTGAAATGTTCTCTTTAGATGTTGAACCATCTCATTCACTCAAAATAATATAACCACAAGATACAAAACCATCATATCTCGTATAACTTCATCTCACCAACCGAACACACCATATAATTTTAAAAACTTTATAACAAGTTCTACAGTGTTGTAAACGGTAGGATACCATCGAAAGTTATGTTTCGTGGTCGACACCTTAAAAAAGTGTGGTTTTCCGAACAGGCCCTAAAGCTCTCAAAAACCTACCCAAAAAAAAAAAGTTGAGCCCAAGTAACACAAAGGCGAACATTCTAGCATATTACTACTATCTATCTGACATACACCATTACCAGCAAGTGAAAAATATAAATATTTGGTGATTTTGAATTGTTTAGCATCTAAAAAGGTCGTAAGCTCTCGAAAAATAGCTGAGCTAGCTTACCTAAGCATTATAGTGTACAATATCTGTCTCACATAGATCACTGTCAATAAGTAATGGAAAAATTTTATATTACCCATGAACTTTGATGGTCCCCTGAACTACAACCAATTTGGTGAAATAAAATGTCCTACAACCAGTTTTGCTATAAAAAAAAATGGGACCAGATTTACGCACTTGTTTTTGTCGACCATTAGCATTGTTCTCATTTTCCTTTCCTATTTAAAGAAACCATATATTCACCACACATGTCCGATTATCAAAGGATAGTTCGGAGTGAGCATTATTTAACAAAAAGAAAAGGTTTGAAATTTTCTTTAGCTTGCCGGTGACCCAATAATTCATTTGTACGTAGCATTTCTTTCATATTTTTTTTAACTCGTCAAAAGGCAAAGAAAAAATAGCTTTCAGTGGGATTAATTCAAACTTCAAAAACCATTTCCAATGGACATCATGCATCACATTTTGATATAACAAACCAAAGAGAGTGGGCAATACGTATCTAATAGCACATATATTCTTTTTTAAGAGTGTATACAGTACACATTACTAGCTCTATAAGATAGATATATATAAACAGTGTTGCCGTTTCAAAAGATATCATATCAAAACAGTGGCGGCGACTTGCACATCCAAGTGTCACCGTCTATTTGAAGATCAAGAGAAGGATATACATAGCACAAATGCAGCGGTGGATAAAAACCCGAACCATTGCGGAGTCAAGCTCTCATACCACAAGTATAGTCTAATATCAACCACGGGTACGATACGCCGTTGCATCAAAAAAAAAATGAACACTCTAGAAAGAAAAGAAAAACCGCTCACAAAAACGAAAAGGGCATGACTTTAAAAAAAACAGAATGATCAGACGACCCAAATTACACCCAAACTCTGTCTGTGTAGAATTACAACGCATCGCAGACGATCCCGATCCAAAACATCACTAGTCCCACGTGGCCACGTCCCGACCATGTTCAAACCTAATTAAAAGCCCGGCTAAACTAACCCGACCTTAACGCAATCTTATGTGCCCAAAGCTAACCTCGCCTTTGCCGCTGATGAGCAGCAGCCGCCTCTTAAATATAATTAACCAACCGCGTGGCCACCGACCCTCACCCTCCCCGGGGAGTGTGATTAGCTCAGTGGTCGTCTACGCGTTCTCGAACCCATGGCCCATGTGTGTTTTTTTTTTTTTTCTGTTTTCTATTCCTTCTATCCTTACCGAGATAGTCAGTGTGAGCGGGGAAAATAACGCTATCTTTTATTGTTAAAATAAGAGCATATGAGTTATATATATATATATATATAGACACGTACAGTTATCATATAAACGCGTACAGCTATTATGTGAATGTATGATCCCTCGGAAGAGAAGACGTCATGCATGTAGGAAGCCGAGACACTATCCTGTCTAACACGCCCCCGCAGTCGGAACGTCGTCAAGACGGATATTCAGACTGGACCTAAATTCGGTGAAGACAGAAGTCTCGCGGATGATGGTCCGACAATGATGATCCGGCGTGATGACGACGGTGAGACGGGCACTCTAATGCCGTGGAGGAAGGTCGTGTCGACGAGCGCGTGCCACGCCACGCTCACGACATCATCTAAGAGCGAAGGCATCAAGAGGTCAAAACCAAGACGGTGAAGTCCGAGCCGAGCAACATCGATGTCGGCAGACGACGCAAACCGATCTATAATCGGAAAAATAGAGAAAACTCGATTTGAAGATGACCGAGGAAAACTCTAATTGGTAACCGATCGGATGATCGGTGACACGACTTAAAATATGGGTTGTGCAGCCCTTGAGAGAAATCATAGAGATGAGATAATATCTCAGGGGCGGCGCGGCAGAAGCTGTAGAGGCGGCGGCTCAGGAGCGGCACCGCTGATACCATGTAAACGAGGAAAGTAACACTATCTTTTATTGTTAAAATCAGAGTACATGAGTTATATATATTACAGCTATCATACGAATATATGATCTATCGAAAGAAAAAACGTCGTATATGTAGAAAGTCGAGACACCACCTTACGTAACCGTCAGTTTGATATCTCTTTTAGCCCCTTGTAGTCTTGCGATTTGTATTGAGCGAGAGGGAATTATTGACGTGTTAGTCAAACTTTATTCCCTCTGGTGCAGGGAAATAGTTGGTTGGGAGGCATGTGACAATCATAGAGGTGAAAGCGAGATAAGTTTTACCGTTGTCTAAGGGCATCGACTAGGCTCGGTATATGTGTGGCTGTGTAAGTTCCCCAGCACTAAACATGGCAGATACATGCCTAAAAATCATGCCACGTATGTTATTAATGGTAATTAAGCTATGGAACAAACTTAAAAGTGTCTTTTAGCGTAATTGTGCAGAGCAGGCACCTCACGCATCAGCTGTTGGGACCACTATATCGAACAAATAAAAGTGGCTCCTTTTGCACACAATTGTAAAAACAACAGCGTGGAAGGTTTTTACTGTGCATCCGGTCCACAGATCAAAAGAAATTGCACACAGTGCTAAACAGCACTGAATATTGATTGCTACATTGAAAAGTGAAAAAAGGCATTGCCTCTTCGACATGATGCGCTCTGAGAGCGTGGTAGGTGCCCTGCCGCGGTCCAAAAGTGCGGTAATTAACTGTTGCGGTCTAAAAGTGTGGTATGTGACTTATCTAACCTTTTGCGGTGCAATTTTTGCAATTACGTGCGACCGAGAACTACTTTTGCTATTACGAATAAAAACGTGTTAATTAAGTAAAAAAAAAACTCTACACACACATATATATGATATATCTATCTTATCCTCTACCGACTGCATCATCTAACTAATAGTTACCTCCTAAACGCCCAAGTCACTGCAAAATCCAACGGGTTGCAACACTTGTTACATGCACCATGCTTAGCCGCTGAAAATTTCATCGCGACGCGGTCGAGCCGAACGCGGAAGGGGAGGGCTAGCTCTTCTATCTTCTCTGTCCATTCCTGCCAATATATAAACCCACCGCCCGCTCGCCGCAGTGAGAATATCGCGTATCCTCTCGGTTGCTTCCTTTCCACCACCTAATTAACGAACGAGCAAACAAAACGTATACTTGTCATCTTGCTCGGCAAGTCCTCTCCCCATTCTCCTCCTATCCAGCTCGCTCCGATCGAAATGACGTCCCCGTCGGCACCGACGACGACGACGTTCGCTCTGCCGAGGCTCCGAGACGTCATCGACTACGACGACGAGGACGATGGCTTGGTCGAGGAACGGGGCGACGAGGAGGACTGGAACATGAGCAAGCGCATGTCCCGCCTGTCCGTCGAGGACTCCGACGGCGGCGACGCCGACGACGAGGACGACGGGTACCTCCGCGGCGGCGACGAGGACGAGGACGAGGTGAAGTCTGATGTCAACGGTGAGTATGGGAGCCAGCCGTGGCACCCGTACGGCGACGACCCAAGAAACGGCCTGCAGCAGGCCCCGTCCTCGGCGTCGCTCCCGGGCACGCCGGACCGCGTAGCGCCGGCGCAGTCGCCGTGGTGGTACTCCAAGGAGTACGCGAGCGAGACGGAGGCGGCGCGGTGGCCTGGCAGCGGTGGCGGCGCCCGCGACAAGCGGCGGCAGAGGATGATGCGGGAGGTGTGGCTGGACCGGGCGTGGCAGATGAGGAAGCGTCGGCGGCACCAGCAGGGCCAGGGAGGGCGCAGCGACGAGGTGGTGGTGGTGGTCAGGACGGGCAGCGAGTCTCCGGCACGGGGCAAAGTGGCCATGGACATGGAGGAGGTGCGCGCGTGCAAGGACCTCGGCCTCGATCTCCCCTGCGACTGGACCGTGGAGATCCCCTATGCGCTCTCCGGCGTGGACACCGCCAGCAGCGGCGGCAACTCCCGGCCTCCGGCAGCTGGCGCATCTCCAGCCCCGGTAAATCCCCGTTCGTTGCCATTATTAATTACTACTAATCTACAGTCTACTACCACCATCCTACTTCATTTCCTATAGCTCTGCTACGCGTACAAACAGAACATACTTAATTACCAGCTTAGAAAAATCATCGCAGCTGACTTGCATACTGGTCCATGCCTTGCCCGATTACCTACGTGACCTGCGGGTAAATGCCCAAATAAAGCTGAGCATAGAGTGTTTTTTATTCTCATGGGTATAAAAATGGGCTCAACTCTCTACCCATCGAGTAAACGGATATAGGCATAGGTGAGCTCACCCGTGCTTGTCTTGGCCTTTTACCGCAATATACATCGACAGTGGGCTACACTCCCACTAAAACCATAGTCCTTGGTCCTCCTCGCCTTATTCACCACTACTCACTCGACTCCTAAGTCCCGATCGCAAGACCCGCCTTTGATCCTCCTCACGCCAAGAAGAACTCTAGATCCACTGTCGTTCCGTCCGGCCCCGTCCCCGCTGCTCCCGCCAAAACTCTAGCTCCAACACGCCGCCATCGCCCGTCCTCCTCCCGCCAATAGCCAACCGCCACCCCGCCCTCCTCCCACGGCCGCCTTCACCTCCCTACGCCGGCCACGCACCATCAAGACGGTGACGCCCAACCGCCACCCTCCTCACACCCAACCGCCTCAACGCCAGGTCGCGGCCCCTCCTCAACACACGACCACCTCCTCAACACCCGGCTGCCACACCTCCTCAATGCCTAGCCGCCACCTCAACACCCGGGCCCCTCCTCACGCTCAGCCGCCACCCCTAAGTTGAGTAGGCCTCTCCTTTAATTAGTTGACATACTTTTAGTTGATAGTTGATGGTGGATTTGTATTTCATTAGTCGACAGTTGATGTGTGAATGTGATGCATTGTTTGCGGGTACACAGGCATGCCCGCGAGCGATGGGTATGGGCGAGGTTCTTCGTCTGTCGCCCTTCGCGGGCATGCCCGTCGGGGGAAATCGGGGTCGCGGGCATTGGTATGAGTGAGCACTACCCGTGCCTACCACGCTCGATTGTAATCCCTACATGTGATACAATGAACATAGTGAGCATAACCTAGAAGCTAGAAGCATAGTACAGTAGCCTGTTTTTTTTTAATTGTTCGTAACATTGTTTTGCAATAAAAATAGCTTCTTTATAAATGAATTGACTAAAATGACACCCGTGTCGTGCTCTAAATGCACGACAGAGGGCCTACCGCGTGCCCCACCGCGCGATAGGCCACATGGCAGCCTCTAATTCGGGAGGCAACCGGCCTCATGTGGCTTATCTCACCCACAGTAGATTCCTATCGTGCATTTTGAGTGCGGCATGAGTGTCATTTTTGTCAATTCATTCGCGAGAGGCTGCTTTTGCTACTTTGGTTCAAAATCGCGTTAAAACGAGCCGAAAACTCACCCACACACATCCATATGGCATCTAACTGCACCGCTACAAAAAGGTTAAAACTGGATGTCTCATCACAAACGGTTTTTCAAAACTGTCAGTGTTAATGGTAATCACAGACGTTTTACCAGTGCAACTATCTCTATTACTGGATGCGATAAGAGCCGTCTGTGATGAGCTAATATCACACACGATTCGTATTAAAAACCGCCTGTGATATGCTGTTATATCACATACGGTTTGTATCATGAACCATCTGCGATACTTCACAGAGGTTCGTATCACAGACGGTTTAGAACCGTCTGTGATGACCTTTTCTGTAGTAGTGCCGGAGCCTTAGCATCAGTGGTGGAGCTAGGATTTCGATGTTGGGGTGCACACATCAAGCAATGTCTAGTACCATTAGTTCAAACTACGCATCATCCAATAGAGCTAGGAATTTGTATGTTAGAAGTCAAAAGCACCAAGTAAAAAAAGAGGTAACAGTCCACTATCGTCTTTTCACATATCATCACTATAGTAATAAATTTGAAAAATGACTTGCATAATAATCTGAATGTGAGGAAAAAAAATAAAAGTTGCTCCATGCACTGATTTTGTATTTCAATTGTATTTCACTATTAAATCTTAAATCAATAGAAGATATATAGAAATGAATGGATGTGATACGTGAGGAATGGATCCATTTTCGTGAACTCACCACCATGCACACCGCAAAATCACTGGCCTTAGTGAGGTCGCCACCCACTCACCGTAAGATTGAGGAGACCGACTAGAGGGGGTGAATAGGAGGTTTTAAAATCTTTTGGCTAAAACCGAGTTTTATGCGGAATTATAAATCAATTCAGTTTTGCCCAATTAAAACCTAAATCAAATAGTTTCGACCAAGTGTACTAACAATCAAATACTATTGATAATTATATCAATCATACAAATACAAGTAAGCAATTTAATTCTACGAATGTAAATTGCAATATAGTAAAGCACAAGAGGAACAAACTACAAGGACACAATGATGTTTTATCGTGGTGTTCGGAGACTTGCCAGTTTACCCTAATCCACGTTGAGGTAAACCCAAACTAATTGGACCGGCTCCACGAATTAAGCCAAACACCTCCGAGGTAAGTCCAACCACTTGGACCAGCTGCAACACGAACCAACACATCGATCAAGTCGGGATTGCTCTTCCTCCACTCCGGAGATGGCGAGCACCAAACCACTCACAACCGCTCGAACCTTCTCACAACCTTCTTTGAGAAGATCACTGACGCAACTCCTCCAAGCCATCTAGGTGTTGGCAAACAACAATAGTAACAAGTCGAAGACGCTCACTTGAACAAATCAAGTGTCTAAGCTCAAATGTATATACAATCCACTACCTATCGTAACACATGCACTTAGTGTTTGCTCTAAGCCCACTAAGTGCAACACATGCACATAAAAGTGCGTATGTATGCTTTTGCTCAAAGGAATGAATATAGCACCATCAACATTCCCCCACAACCGGCCACAAGGGGTATATATACCCACACAAGGAAAACTAGCCGTTGCATGAAAGATTCTGAAAAAATCAAGACGGACGGTAGTACCGCCGCTTATCTATTTAAGACTACCGCACTTCCACTCACGCACAGTAACGACTATGAAGGACCGGAAAGGCGACTAGAGGGGGGGGTGAATAGGAGCACCTAATCTTTTTCGCAAAGAATGGATTCAACTTGTAAATTACTCCAATAGCTATGAGAGCTATGAAGATCAATGATTAAGCACGATGAAGTCTTATGTTGAATCCACTCTCACCCCCAAAGCTCAAAGAAACAAAACGAGGAAGAACCAAGAAATCGGGACAATCGGTACAACCACAGTAAACAACGGCCAGGCCACCACAATCGACAAACCAGCAGTAACGGCCGTTGTACCGCAGTCCATATACAACCACGAAGTTAAGCCCTGCTCATCCGATTGTCCCGAGCAGCAAAACCTCTCGGTTTCAAAGCGAAAATCGACGAACTTTTGAACCGCTTGGCCAAACTCTACGAGATTTGAACCACACCTCCTAAAGACACTAGGAACCTATTCCAAACAAATATTTCAGAGATCCATTCCAAAGTTCCTATCTTCTTGCATTTGAACGAAGAAGGATGCAAAACCGCAAAACCGAAATGCTCCACAATCTCTCAACCTTGGCTCATGAGATTTTGCAAGAAGGTTAGTAATAACCTCAGACATGCTAGCATGAGTCTTAGGCCAAATCCTCAAGGAAATCAAGAATTTCATCAAAAACCCTAGAAGAGGAAATGAAGAACAGAGGATGCCAAAAGTGAAATCGAGATTTAACAAGATTAGCTCTTGGGAAAATCGATCAAATGATCTTGGGGCACTATCCCAACATAGAGCAATCCATTTTGCACTCACTAGCAAGAACCAACAAGAAAAAGAAAACTCACAAGTCCATCACAGAGAGAATCGAAGGAAAAATAAGAACAGGAATGCAAACTTGATTTTCATTTCTTGAATCAAGAGCGAAATACAAATAAATACATCCCCATACGCATGGACATTGAAACAAGAGGAATGATTACAAGCATTCAACTCATCCTCTCCCGCCTCAAAACTCAAGAACACTCACCATCTTGAAGAAAGAGAACGGACAAGCAGGAACAACTCTCAACAACTAAAGCCTAAAGCAAAACAAACTCTCTAAAGCCTATTTTGACTAAAGGAAACCCTAAAACCCTTGGAGTGATCAGTTTGAGCAGCACCCTCCATCCTATTTATAGCCCATGGCTAACGGGTCTCCACCCCGCTACGCCCGCTTAAAACTAATCGAGCCCGCTCCCGCATGCAAACCTTGCGAAATTCCCGCTTCGCCTCCCCGCACCTTCAGAAGCTTCAGCTCCTCGCCTCGCACGCCTGCAACCACCTCGAGTCCACGCCGCCTTCGACACATCCCGACCGCTCGACCTCGGTGCACTGCACTAGTCCGGTCCACCGTGTCTCGCCACGACTCCACCCGATGTCCTGCACCACACGCATAAAGAAACACAAAACCGGGAACAAGTTCTTCACAACTTGACCTAACGTTAGCTCAAACATGCAATATGCAACACATATGCATGAACACACTTGGATATGACCTATCCCAAAACTCAAATCACCAAAATGGCGAACCTCACAATATAATCCAGACAACCGCCATGTTACCAAATGATCAACCGCTCGGTCGTCTCGCTCCAATACTCGGTTGTTCCGATTTCCAATGAAAACCGAACTCAAAAAACAACTTCTCTCGAATTCTTCAACCGCCATTTACCAATCCAGACAACCGCCTCGCGGTCGCATCACCATAACACGGACGATCCGATTATCCCGACAAAGAATTGAAAGATTTCACGCAAACGCGTGAACCGCGCAAGAACGACATGGTCCGACCACACAAACCAAACTCGATCGATCAAACCCTTGTCAAATACTCATCACTCTCATGGAGACACGACCACAAGGTCTCTCAATCTCCCTTGATGAGAATATTGACAAACTCGTAAAAGCTTTAAGAAGAGTTTGAGTTTGAAAAATCCAACATGGTCCAAGGAATGAAATGAAGCTAATGACCATGTCGATGTAAGAACGCTAGAGCAACAATCGAAAGAGCAAATTGATCTCAAAGCTCTAAACTGCTCCCAATGACTTTTCTTCTCTATTCTCCCTTTTTGGCAATAAACGCATCAAGATGCAATAGAGAGAATATGACATGTTAATGAATGAAAATGGCTGAAGTTTGTTTATTTAAACATTTTGAGCCATGAGAATTATCCATAATGACCAACATGTAATACACCAAGCCATAACTCAATAAAAAGGCTAGCTAGATCATGACAAGATATGTATAAGCTAGCTAGAACACATAGATGACAATCAAAATGAGGTACATTATGTGAGCAAGTCAAGTCATCAATGAGCAAAGTCTCGCTAGAGATATCCAAGGATGATGCAGGCCATGTCAATAAGCTAAGCGTAACAAGGAAGCTAACATTGAGTCCTAATAGAGTGCTATAAGCTCAAGAATGAATCATTTGGCTCAACTTTTGTCAAAAGCCCAAATTTCAACTATTTTTCATTTGCAATGAATATTCAAGTTGATAAAAGGTCTATCTTAGTAAAGAAGGTCCTGGACTAGGAGCCATCCACAACCTCTTCCTAAGCTTCAACCAATTTTGACAAATGGCATTTTTAGCCATGTGCTAGATCTCAAGCCTCACTACGACCATCCCAAGCAACAAAAGCTTAAAAGAGTGGTCTAGGTCATCCAAAACTCCCCCTGAGTTCATGCCAAGTGCAATGGCAAGCCGTCTCATAGGAGAGAATTGGTGAGATCAGTTTTTTCGCACAAAAGAGATTTTTTTTTTAACAAGTTGTACTAACTCATGCATCATCAAGAGACTAAAACAGCTCTTTCTAAGGCTCAATATAGATTCATCACTCTACCCAGCCTATTTGACATGGCATGAATCATAAAAGGATAGCTCGAGAAAGACTAATCTCGAGTGCTAACACGACAAGTTTTAGTTTAAGTTGAGCAAGTTTAATTAACTTATCATGGCAAGAGCTAGTCTACACATATGAAGTCATGATAAATTTAGCAAGCTAAGCACAAGTCATGGCAAGGTGTAAAAACATTGTAGCATGTCATAATAGGATAATAGTCAAGGCTCAATGTTGTTATATTACAATGCGTAATGCTAGAATGCAAGAGAATCCAGCTCCCTCAACATGAGATGCAACTTTTAGTTCAAGTTGAGTTAAGTCAATATTAAGCCCGAAGCTCCCAAAAGAACTCCCCAACCAAAGCAATAAGATCGAGAAGTCGGAAAAGAAAATGAAGTAGGCAATCCCTAAAGCATAGATAAGATATAGAGGCAACTATGGCTTAGACTGACTCTCATCTACCCCATATGACTCTAGGACTATCAACTACCCACTTAACACACCTAGGAGCAAACACGCACTGCCTACCCGAGGGTGGCCCAACCTCGCTAGAACCTACAAGAAGTGAGTGAGCTCAACCTAGTGAGATAAGTAATGACTAATAAGCAACATCCTAGAATCACAAGATAAGAGCAAAAAACTAAACAACTAGACAAAAGAAGCACTCTAATCTATGCTAGGAGGACTAATCCCAAATGCACCCAAAATGCAATGCAATAGTAAGGAGCTAGAGCATAAATAAGATAGTAAAGCAAGAAACCCAAAGCTCCCCTCACTACACCATAAGGACAAACCACCCCAAGCTCTCCCGCAGAGTGAAAACCTCGAACTATCCAATGGCTTGGTGAAAATGTCACCAACCGGTGGTCACTCTCCACAAACCGAGCACTATATCGCCTTCTCTACATGGTCTCTAAGGAAGTGGAACCGATATCGATGTGCTTGGTCCGAATGCCGTGACCGGTTCTTGGCAATGTTAATCGCAAGTGTTATCACAAAAGAGTGGAACACTATCGATAACTAACCCAAAGTCCCGCAGGTCGAAGCCATCCAGAGCACTTGGCTACAAAGAATCGCCGCAAAGAACATACTCGGCCTCTGCGTGGATCAGGTAACACCAGGATCGCTTCCTCAAGACCAGAAACAAGAGAAGTGCCAAGAAATTGGCAGTGCGGAAGTGCTCTTCCTATCTATCCTACACCAATGAAGTCGCATCCGAGAAGGCTCTCAAGGAAAGACAGATGAAGAAGAGTACCGTGATACCATAGTCAATGGTAGCTCGCAGTATCGAAGATGCGCTTCACCACTGGGCGGTGAGAAACGCGAGGAGAAGCTCGAAACGAGCGCACAAACACACAGAGAAATGTATGTCCGGTCTCGAGGCGGTGAGGTACAAGAGGGAGCCAATCATGCCGCGAAACTCCTTTTGATCAACTGCTCGCCATCCTCATCAGGTCAAGATAGGTCAGTAGAAGCCATGGGAGTCGACACAGCTTACCATCACTCATGTCGGCGCTTGAGAGGTCACGAGTGTACTTTCCTCGATGAAGAAATGTACCTCCCGAGATCGCTTAATTTGGAAGCCAAGGAAGAAAGTCAACTCACCCATCATACTCATCTCAAACTCGGTGCTCATGACATCCGAGAACTGGGAAACAGTATGGGAAGAGCCGCCAAAGATAATGTCATCGACATAGATCCGACGAAAGGAAGGGCGGTGCCATGCCTACGGATGAACAAGGTCTTGTCAACTTTACCCATCTCAAAACCATGACTTAACAAGTAGGACTTAAGCCTCTCATACCAAGCCACAGGGGCCTCGCTTAAGTCCATACAATGCTTTGAAAAGCTTGAAGACATGGTTTGGGTATTTGGGGTTCTCGAAACCAGAGGTCACGGACGAGACCTCTTCCTCAATAAGGCCATTGAGAAAGGCACAACCCTAATCTGGCAGTTTTACTAGAAAATTCACCAATAAAAACCGTAAGTCCAAAAGACCTGAAACCAGTGCTCAAATTTTCTTAACTTAACTGGCTACAAAACTCTAGTTGAGGGTAAACTCTAATTCGGCCATTACAGGGGTCTAACCATCCATTGAAAAACTACAACTGCAGTCTGCCCAGAAATCTGATCAGCCCTAAAGAAATTGCTCTAACTTTTAAACCACTGATCCAAATAAGGTGATTTTTATCAGCCTGGAAACATGGTGAAATTATCTTCAAAAACCTAGTTGGGTGGCCGACCTGATTATGACTCTAACTAGATCAAAACCTAGGTGCAACTCACTATACCCATCAGTTTTGACAGACAGACCAGCGCGTAGTAAAACAGCCATAACTTTTAATCTACTGGGTGAAAAATTGTGATCCAGGTGCCAAAAGAAAGCTAATGAAATAAGGAACAAAACTCTAGAAGGCGAAATCATCCAATTCTGCCTCTAAGGCACCCAAAACCGAGTTGCAACCTACTGTACAGAACCGATCTACTAACAGAAATTACGCAATACTATCAAAAACATGGAATCGACAACTCTAACGCAATCAAACAGCGATGGGGTCTCTCGTTACCCTTGTAGACCCGAAGAACGATGAAGAACAGCTTCCCAAAGCCTTCCCCTCTCCTTCTTTGGCCAGCTCCAACTCCACGAACCCGATTGGAACGAAATCGCCCGGCGGAGGAAGAACCGAAGAGGAACACGTGGAAGACGGGGGGTGCAGCTCCGGGGATCTCCAATGGCAGCCACCAATGGAGGGGGAGGCGCCTAGGAGGAGGGAGGAGGAGATGGGGGCGGCTCCAAGGGAAAAGAGGCGGCTTGGGGAGGAAGGGGAAGGAGTAGGGTTTTGGGGTGTGGTGCCCCTTTGGCCGGCCACTAGTGGGCTGGCCGGCCCACTAATGGGCCTCCTGGGTCGCGAACTGCGGCCCAGGTTGCCTGAAATTAACGTATACCCCCCCGACGAATGGAATTTTCCGCTGAAAATAGTTTCTTTCGCTCTCTCCGACCTCTTTCTTTCTACCGATCCATTTCCGGAGTATTACAACTATTTCCATCAGCCCAGATGTGGTACTAGCAAGTTGTTTAGGGCTTTGGGGAGGAAAAGCCAATTATCACAACACGCCAGTCATTTACCCACAATGACTGCTCAAAATCACTTTTATGATTAAAAGATGATGATTAGGACATTTATTGTCCCGGTACTTAAGTAAGACTAGCATGTCGCTTAAATACAACATATGCTAGTATTTACCACATATCTACTAGGGTGACATGGAATAATGGATTCAATCATCAAAGGATGGATAATAGTTAATTAATCATCAAATGGGTATTTAACTACCATAAGCTTTAACATACATTTGATTACAGAATTAAAGCATGCAATTTTGATAATTTAAATGGATATAATTTGAAAATGTAGGCTCAAAATGATCAAAATGTCGACACACCTTGGTTAAAGGTAGGAGGGTCTTGGTATTCTTGAGCTTGATCGAAGTGGAGGTCGCTCGCGTCTTCGAACCCTAATCGGACGAATGTACCGGAAAAAGGCACAACAGCAAAGAGAGCAAATAAACACAAAACCCAAAACAAATGAACTCCAAATTAAATAAGACCAGTGTCATTAGCAAGATCTTGAATTTAGAAAATTTTAGGAACAAGGTTAATAATTTTTGGAGTTATAACGAAGGAGATATGAATTTTTGAAACTTTCTATTGGATTTTTATTTGAAAAATAAAAAACAGAAAACTGGAAAATCCACGTGCTGACACGTGGCCCATGAACAGTACTCGATCCACCGTACAGTGCGTGGAGTGAGTTCACGCGCACCGGTCCACAGGTCTACGGAACAATGCCGGTGGGGCCCACCCGTCGATCCACGCAGGGGTATCAGATGTGAGGCCCACCTATCGATCACGCGCGGGGGTTAAAAGGCGCGACGTCGCCTCACCTTCTCCGTCGCAGAGAGAGGAGAGAAGAGGGGCGCAGGCGACTAGGAGCGGGCGGCCGGGGAAGGAAGGAGCGGATCTGTGGCGACGGCCGGAGGTGGGGCCGGAGGGTCGAGCCTGGGCGGCTCGGGAGCGAGGCGGCGGCGAGCGAGGGGAAGAAGAAGCGACGGCAGGGAGGCGGTCGGGGAGGAGGGCGATGGCTTTGGCTCGGAGGAGAAGGAGGTGAGGTGGGAGGAAGAAGAGGAGGCGCACCGAGCTTATATAGCCCGAGGGAAGCGAGGGTCGGTGGGCGCGGCGGAGGAGGGCGCGACCGGCGGCGGGAAGGAGGAGCGTCTTGGTGGCGCGCACATGGCGACACGAGCGGCGAGCAAAGAAAGAAGCGCAAGGCGCGCGATCGGCCGTGAGGGCGCGGATCGGCCGGGTCTGGTGGAGAGGATCAGACAGTGCGCTGGCACGCCGGAGAGAAGGGGGGACCGGGCGGCGACCAAGGCCGGGAGCGGAGGGAAGGAGGCAGGCTGGCTGGGCCGGGGAGGTCGAAGGGAGGTGGGCTAGAGGCTGGGCCAGGAAGGGGAGGAGAAGTGGGCGGCCCAAGGGAGAAATGGGGCTGAGCCCAAGAAGAAGAGGCAAATTTGAGAAAGGGCCCAACTTTGAAGGTAATGATGAATTAAATTCGAAAAAAGTTTTGAAATCGAAAACCAAATGTAGTTACTATTTGTTGTTTGAAAAAGAGAATGTTACACGCCCCCACTCCACAGCACCGCTCGACCGCGCCGGCCCCACTCGGTCACTCCCCTCGGCCCTCGCTCGACCCGCCGGCGCCGCTCCCACTCCACAGCGCCCCTCCAACTCCCTCTGCCTGGAGGTAATTTTTATCCAATCGATCCCCTTGCAAGTTGCTTCATTACGACTTGTCTTTTGAAGCAATCAATATTTTTTTACTACTAATGAATGCAAAATGCTAATGATAAAAGGCCTAAAGTACAAGGTGATATGGGATCTTTAGGCAAGATGCTTTTGTGGTCAGTTAACTAGATAAAAAAAACAAGCTATGAATGCAAAATGCTAATGATAATGATAAGAGGCATAAAGCAGGAGGTTATATGGGATCTTTCTGGCAAGATGCTTTTGTGGTTAGTTAACTAGGAAAAAAAACAAGCAATCTGAGAAGTACATATGCACCTTGGAAGAGAGAAAAGGGAGGGTGTCAAGCTTAAGTGAACCTGAGAGATCTTCGGACCTTAACTAAAAAAATTAATACCGAGGTCTTCCGATCTGAATTAGAAGTTATATATGAGCCAAATTTAATACTGACGTTTAAGCTTATGTTTCCTGATTGAACAATATGAGTTCTACTAATTGATTTGATTCTATTTGATGTAATAGAAATACATGATGAAGAGTTCTATTGTCGATGAAGATATTATAGGCTTAGGATGAACCAAATCTTCGTTAATTAGGTATTAACTTTTGTATCGCTCCACTGCACTATATTTTTTTTCATGTTTTATCTATTTTGTTGTATCGTTAAACATGGAATTCAAATTTCATTTCAATTGTGCATTTGTCTACTTTTGTTATGTCTCCGTGTGAATAGTATTCGACGTTAGTTATAGCCACTTAGTTGCAGAATCCTGTCTCCGCCACTGATAGGATGTATCTGCAATCCTGCATGTTTAGAAAAATTAATACGTCAGTTTGAGGAGGGAAATTGCATGAAAATAAGTAGAAACACAAAAGATAACAACTGCCTAAAACAACAGGCGCTAGCACTTGAAAGTATCCACAAATTATGTTTTAATTAAAATATTAATATAATGGAGACTGCTGTAATAATGATCACCTAACATCATCATTAGTGGAGGAAAGATGAAAGAAGGGGACAACCAATATCACAGGTTACTCATTGGGTAACACTTAAGAAGCAAATATCAGACTTCAAATGGAGAGTACAGTTCATGTGCTACTGGAAGGTCAAACAATATCATGAGCATGCTTTGCATAATGAGTGGCACAAATAAATAGTTCTAAATTCAAATAAAAATACTGTCTCCTATTGTATGGAAAATTTCATAAAATAATTTATCATAATCAGCATGGATACCAGAGAGAGGGAGGGAGGGAGAGAGAGAGAGTAAATGAAATAATTTTGGCTTAATATATCTAAATTTATGATAAGACAAACAGTTAAGCCCATCAGCACATCACAATTACAACACTAGAGGGCTAGACAGCATTTACAGGAAATAACTAAACATGGTTGAAAAGGATGAGTTCCTGCATACTCGGTTATGTCCAAACATTTCTTTCACCTTTTCTTTTTGACATGAGCACGGTGATGGTATTACGAAAACACAAGGGAGCAGCTTCATGTTACTTGTATGTTAGAATTTAGAAAGCCTTAACATTTAACGAGGACAAACTTCTACAAAGTAGAGTCTGCAGTTACACACTATTCTACAGATGTCACTTTGAAATAGACTCTGACCTTGAGTAGTGAGTAGTGACTGCAAATAATCCCAGGAATTGATAGCGGTCTACTTTTGCTTAATGTGAATGTTTTGTTGATAGTTTCTTAATATGAATGCTAACAAGCACATTAGCACATGCAAATACATGAATAAAACAAAAAAGAAAACTAAACATCGGTTTGAAGTGAATTTTGAAAAACTTTTCAGGATACAATTCAGATACCAAAAAGATCAGGGCCAGTCCCTCCGTGCATACCAATTGGAGCCATGAGGGTTAGTCAGGCATCAAGGTTCAATAAACCACATTTGCAAGCAGGTTAGTAGAGAAGGGCAATACTTCGATAGCTAAACATCAATAGTATAACCATGCTGACATTACCCACTAAGTTTGCCACATGTGGAATAAACTGAAGCTGAATGACCAAAAAGAAGCAGCAAAAAGTGAGCTAATAGCAACAACAGTTGGAATTGTCTGTTGGCTGTGTAACACACTGCTAATGAAAGAGATATAGGCGAAGAAGCAGAAACAACCAAAAAACAATTTAAAACTAATACATTCTGATATCCATTATGGATTTTGACAGAACAGGGTTTACCAGTAAGTATAAAATGTTAACAATAGCACAGGCAATCATGACAAGAAAATGGAAAGAGCTAAAATCAATCTCCAGCAAGTTGTCAGTCCAGGTAATTTCGTGCTTCGAGAACCCGACTCATCTGTATTGAAACTTTAAATTTCTGTTTTGCAAAAAAAAAAAAAAAAAAATTGGTTTGTCTGAGCTTTTGATGACCCTAAGGCCTCAAGTTTCAACCCATTTTTCCTTATAAAAATATATATGATAAGTTTTAGGGTTACTCTTCTTAACTTTCTTCCTTTATAAAAATGTCCCTTCTGTGTCAAAATCAGGCAGAAAAACTTTTTTTTTGTCATGCCATGCATAACCTACATTTGTCCAGTTTAGGGACTGACTCAATAATTTGACCGTAGGAAGAGCGCACAAATCTTTGTGGTTGTTATGACAACCTCCGTTTATGGAAATTACAGATATTTTCTTCAGCACATTTATGAAGTGCGTTTTTTAGTTCATATGCAAGAAAATTGCTGGTTTGCATAGTAAATTAGATTTAAAAAAGGGAAACATAGTTATGATGTGCACTAAACATATAAGTATTCAAAACAGTATTGACTAGAATATTCTTGAACTTTTATCATACTGCAAAATTAGCTGAACTTTTTATGCCGTGCACTCATCTGAAAGTCCAATTTTTGGCACAATAAACACCACTTTTAGTCAATAAACCTTTACCATGATCCTGACACTGTTGATCAACCAGTATTCATCAATCCACAGGCACAAATGCCACTTCTAGCAATGTTATAGGTTTAACATGAAAACGGAGGTGAAAAGGTTATTGAAGAGATTCCAGATGATTAACTTGCTGTTACAAAGTACGATGGAGGCTGAAGTCTGAAACTCTTTCCTTGTAAATTCAGTTGGGCAGGATGTCTACAGGTTTTTGTGAAGATGAACTCATACGACTTGATACAATATTGATTAATAAATACCATCAATCTAACTTTTCAAAGCCATTTTGATATGAGACAAATGGATGCCATCATAGCAGGGTTTTGGTTACTGGTAGGGAGAAAATACCGGGGGTCACCGGCGGTAACCAGAAATCTAGGAAAAATCTCGGCCAATATTTTTAAACAAATTTTGATTTCAAATTTGGTTATCAGCCAAAATCTCGGAAAATCTCAGAAATCTCGGCCAATTTTTTTTGAATTAAAAAATATCCAAAACTTTTTGGCCGGTTCAAAGATATACCGGCCCCCACCGAGATTTCCGGTTACCAGCGGTAACCGGAGCCAGTAACCAAAACCCTGCATCATAGTAAACATTCCACATATTCACAAACACTGAGACAACTTACATCGAGTTTTCCTAGGTAAGAGATGACATATGATTGACGAGTTCGCTAGACATGAGAAAGAGCCCCAGGAAAGCTTGAACAAGATTTACAGTTGCTAGATCCAGACTGATCTTGTTCATTTTCATCCTAATGTGACCTAGGTTTGTTCTTTTTCATCCTAATGTGATTCAGGTGATCCATCGATCAAACACATAATACAAAAGTTATGAGTTACAAAACCTGTTGGAAAATTCAAAAGAAACTTTTAATTTATATTACAAAGTACGGTACAAAAATTACAACACAACTGTCTGATAAAATTACGAGAAAACACATGAAATTAGGTCCAGAAAGGACTTGCGAAGCTCTTATGCACAACCACCGGGAGAGAGTGGCATGCCACAGTATTGTTGGCATGTCACTATATCAGCCTGCAGAAGGGACGAAGCAGACTGCAGCATTGCAGAGATGGTTCTTTACAAGGCACAGGCAGACAGCACCAGAACCGTTTACAGAGTTTGTAACCATGGGATGACTAGTAACAAACAATCAGCTCAAGTAATTATAGTGTTCCTGTTACATGTTCTAACCTTGTCCTTATGTTGTTTCTTATTATCCTACAACGACTTTATGGAGTCTGTTGTGTAGCAAACCCAGAAATGTGCCACAATTTGTTTAGCAATAGAAAAAGAAAAGAAAAGAGGAAAACTAAAATGTGGCTAGTTTTACGTAATTGTGCAATCGAAGCGGATACAGATAGATATCGCTCATCATGTATTATATTCCGTTTTTTTTCGGAGTCGGAGTCGGACACGAATAGTGTCAGATATCCATTTCTCTATCCCGTATTCGCTCCAGGAGCCTTTGGTCGGTCGGTCCGACAGAAATTATATGTTTCTCTTGCACCCCTACACAGAACATTAGGCAATAGGGTGCAAACAAAGCGAACAAGGAAAGATTAATCGCAGAGATGTCGAATGAAAAAACACCCAGTATCTCGTGTCTGCTCATATGCAGCAGTAACTCACCTATCTGTTATCATCTTCCTAAGTGAAGTCACAACAGATGGTACGTACGGACAGATATCACTCCTTCTGTATCATATTCCACATTTTTTACTCGGAGTCGAACAAGTATATTGTCGGATACTCATTTATCCCTTCTGTATTCGCTCCGTAAGCATTTGGTCGATCGGTAGGATGGGAATTATCTACTCAGTTCGGTCGATCGGTGGGATATGCAACATGTTTACTCTCTGCAATTTTGGCCGGTGTCTGGTGAGCACTGGGAACTGAAGGCATACATAAACCCAAGCCTCACACTAAAATGTTTTTTTCCGAGGATCACGCTGAAATGTTGGGCAACGAAAAACGGAGAGGAGGGTAACCTAGCAATGGGCCAGGTGGCGTGAACGGCATTGCGTAATGCATCAACCGCGCAGACGGAATCAGTAAATCACCAACCATCACACAAACAGTTGCTGTTTAAAGAAGAAAAAAGAAGTAGCACAGTGAGCGGCGGTGGCAGTGGTAGCTAGCAATGGGGAACATGAGGAGGAGAGGAAGAGGCCGAGGGCGGGCGCTCACCGGGTGGGCGGGGCCTCCAGTAGCCGGCCGGGGGAGGAGAGGCGGAACGGGGGTACGCGGAGTGCGGAGCCAGCCGTGGAGGCGTCGTCCGATCATAGCAAGGGGGTCGATGTTTACGTCGCAGCGCTGCAGCCGCCTACCGGTGGTGGAGCCGGAGGAGGGGCGGCCACTGCCAGTAGCCCAGGACAGCGTCGCTTCGGCTCACGTCAGGCGTGCGCCGTGCGCAGTCGCGGGTCGGCCCCAGCAGCAACGCACGGCCGGCACGTTGCAGGGCCGGCGGTCCAACTGAATTCCTTCCAGCCCAGGATTGGTCCGTACTTTCGTTAGGCCTTCCGCTGTGCGGTCTTCCGAGGCCCGAAGTGGTTCGTCCGCTTCGCTCGGTGATTTCGGCGTAGCTTTGGGCCAACGTGGATGCCACGAGTGTAGAGGTCTTTTTTTTAGAGTTCCACGAGTCAGAGAGGTCGCGGCGCACGGAGTTTTTGACTCATTTACATCGTGTCTGAAGTAAAATAACAAAATACCCCCCAAATAAAATAAAATGACAGAAATAATACACTAGGAAATAGTAGGACACGTAGCGACGTCTCATTCCATGACAAACGGACTGCCACGCATCTCAGATCACGGCAGGTCGCCTACGCACGACATCTGTCGTGGATTGGACTAGCGACAGGTGGTCTACCGCGATCTAGACGTGTGACAGACCGTCTGCAGCGACGTTTTCACAGCGACAGAAGTGTCATTCGCCATTTGGACAAAGCCGAGAGGGCAAGAGGTGTGGAGGCGGACACCACGTCGGCAAGGCGACTAGCACCGTCGATGAGACAGGTGGCAAAATGCCAAGGTGCTGGAGGTTGTTGTTGTTACGCTTATGTACACGGCGTGCACACGTGTTTTGACCCCACGCGTTCGGCTCTGAACCACGAACGTGCTCATGCCAATGTCACGCTCATCGCTGTCCCGCAAAGTTTGAGGTCATGCTTGGGTAAGCACTATTTTTTGAGTTCTCAGATAATACCTTCGTTTCATTCAGTCCATGGGTGTGTTTGGTTAATTGTACCAAATGATACATGTATGAGTTAGTTCAAGAAGAAGAAAAAAAGTCTAATATGTGTTTGGTTACTTGAATTGAATTATCTCATCCTAGAAGGTGAGACACAAATTTGTGAAATGTTCTATTTAGATGTTGAACCATCTCATTCACTCAAAATAATATAACCACAAGATACAAAACCATCATATCTCATTTAACTTCATCTCACCAACCAAACACATCGTATAATTTTGTAAACTTTATAACAAGTTGTACAGTGTTGTAAACGGTAGGATACCATCGGAAGTTATGTTTCGTGGTCGACACCTTACAAAGTGTGGTTTTCCGAACAGGCCCTAAAGCTCTCAAAAACCTACCAAAAAAAAAAGTTGAGCCTAAGTAACACAAAGGCGAACATTCTAGCATATTACTACTATCTATCTGACATACACCATTACCAGCAAGTGAAAAATATAAACATTTGGTGATTTTGAATTGTTTAGCATCTAAAAAGGTCCTAAGCTCTCGAAAAATAGCTGAGCTAGCTTACCTAAGCATTATAGTGTACAATATCTGTCTCACATAGATCACTGTCAATAAGTAATGGAAAAAGTTTATATTACCCATGAACTTTGATGGTCCCCTGAACTACAACCAATTTGGTGAAAAAAAATGTCCTACAACCAGTTTTGCTTTTTTAAAAAATTGGGACCAGATTTACGCACTTGTTTTTGTCGACCATTAGCATTGTTCTCATTTTCCTTTCCTATTTAAAGAAACCATATATTCACCACACATGTCCGATTATCAAAGGATAGTTCGGAGTGAGCATTATTTAACAAAAAGAAAAGGTTTGAAATTTTCTTTAGCTTGCCGGTGACCCAATAATTCATTTGTACGTAGCATTTCTTTCATATTTTTTTTAACTCGTCAAAAGGCAAAGAAAAAATAGCTTTCAGTGGGATTAATTCAAACTTCAAAAACCATTTCCAATGGACATCATGCATCACATTTTGATATAACAAACCAAAGAGAGTGGGCAATACGTATCTAATAGCACATATATTCTTTTTTAAGAGTGTATACAGTACACATTACTAGCTCTATAAGATAGATATATATAAACAGTGTTGCCGTTTCAAAAGATATCATATCAAAACAGTGGCGGCGACTTGCACATCCAAGTGTCACCGTCTATTTGAAGATCAAGAGAAGGATATACATAGCACAAATGCAGCGGTGGATAAAAACCCGAACCATTGCGGAGTCAAGCTCTCATACCACAAGTATAGTCTAATATCAACCACGGGTACGATACGCCGTTGCATCAAAAAAAAAAATTGAACACTCTAGAAAGAAAAGAAAAACCGCTCACAAAAACGAAAAGGGCATGACTTAAAAAAAAAAACAGAATGATCAGACGACCCAAATTACACCCAAACTATGTCTGTGTAGAATTACGACGCATCGCAGACGATCCCGATCCAAAACATCACTAGTCCCACGTGGCCACGTCCCGACCATGTTCAAACCTAATTAAAAGCCCGGCTAAACTAACCCGACCTTAACGCAATCTTATGTGCCCAAAGCTAACCTCGCCTTTGCCGCTGATGAGCAGCAGCCGCCTCCTAAATATAACTAACCAACCGCGTGGCCACCGACCCTCACCCTCCCCGGGGAGTGTGATTAGCTCAGTAGTCGTCTACGCGTTCTCGAACCCATGGCCCATATGTTTTTTTTTTTGGTTCTGTTTTCTATTCTTTCTATCCTTATCGATATAGTCAGTGTGAGCGAGGAAAGTAACGCTATCATTTATTGTTAAAATCAGAGCATATGATCTATATATATACACACACGTACAGTTATCATATAACCGCGTACAACTATCATGTGAATGTATGATCCTTCGGAAGAGAAGACGTCATGCATGTAGGAAGCCGAGACACTATCCTGTCTAACACGCCCCCGCAGTCGGAACGTCGTCAAGACGGATATTCAGACTGGACCTAAATTCGGTGAAGACAGAAGTCTCGCGGATGACGGTCCGACAATGATGATCCGGCGTGATGACGACGGTAGACGGGGCACTCGGAATGCCGTGGAGGGAAGGCCGTGTCGACGAGCGTGCCACGTCACGCTACGACATCATCGGAAGAGCGAAGGCACTGAAGAGGTCAAAACCAAGACGGTGAAGTCCGGAGCCGAGCAACATCGACAGGTCGGCAGGACGACGCAAACCGATCTATAATCGGAAAAAATAGAGAAAACTCAATTTGAAGATGACCGAGAAAAACTCTAATTGGTAACCGATCGGATGATCGGTGACACGACTTAAAATATGGGTTGTGCAGCCCTTGAGAGAATTCATAGAGATGAGATAATATCTCAGGGGCGGCGCGGCAGAAGCTGTAGAGGCGGCGGCTCAGGAGCGGCACCGCTGATACCATGTAAACGAGAAAAGTAACACTATCTTTTATTGTTAAAATCAGAGTATATGAGTTATATATATTACAGCTATCATACGAATATATGATCTATCGAAAGAAAAAACGTCGTATATGTAGAAAGTCGAGACACCACCTTACGTAACCGTCAGTTTGATATCTCTTTTAGCCCCTTGTAGTCTTGCGATTTGTATTGAGCGAGAGGGAATTATTGACGTGTTAGTCAAACTTTATTCCCTCTGGTGCAGGGAAATAGTTGGTTGGGAGGCATGTGACAATCATAGAGGTGAAAGCGAGATAAGTTTTACCGTTGTCTAAGGGCATCGACTAGGCTCGGTATATGTGTGGCTGTGTAAGTTCCCCAGCACTAAACATGGCAGATACATGCCTAAAAATCATGCCACGTATGTTATTAATGGTAATTAAGCTATGGAACAAACTTAAAAGTGTCTTTTAGCGTAATTGTGCAGAGCAGGCACCTCACGCATCAGCTGTTGGGACCACTATATCGAACAAATAAAAGTGGCTCCTTTTGCACACAATTGTAAAAACAACAGCGTGGAAGGTTTTTACTGTGCATCCGGTCCACAGATCAAAAGAAATTGCACACAGTGCTAAACAGCACTGAATAATGATTGCTACAGTTAAAAGTGAAAAAAGGCATTACCCTTTCGACATGATGAGCTCGGAGAGCGCGGTAGGTGCCCTGCTGCGGTCCAGAAGTGCGGTAATTAACTGTTGCGATCTAAAAATATGGTAGGTGACTTACTTAACCTTTCGCGGTGCAATTTTTGCAATTACGTGCGACCGAGAACTACTTTTGCTATTACGAATAAAAACGTGTTAATTAAGTAAAAAAAAAACTCTACACACACATATATATGATATATCTATCTTATCCTCTACCGACTGCATCATCTAACTAATAGTTACCTCCTAAACGCCCAAGTCACTGCAAAATCCAACGGGTTGCAACACTTGTTACATGCACCATGCTTAGCCGCTGAAAATTTCATCGCGACGCGGTCGAGCCGAACGCGGAAGGGGAGGGCTAGCTCTTCTATCTTCTCTGTCCATTCCTGCCAATATATAAACCCACCGCCCGCTCGCCGCAGTGAGAATATCGCGTATCCTCTCGGTTGCTTCCTTTCCACCACCTAATTAACGAACGAGCAAACAAAACGTATACTTGTCATCTTGCTCGGCAAGTCCTCTCCCCATTCTCCTCCTATCCAGCTCGCTCCGATCGAAATGACGTCCCCGTCGGCACCGACGACGACGACGTTCGCTCTGCCGAGGCTCCGAGACGTCATCGACTACGACGACGAGGACGATGGCTTGGTCGAGGAACGGGGCGACGAGGAGGACTGGAACATGAGCAAGCGCATGTCCCGCCTGTCCGTCGAGGACTCCGACGGCGGCGACGCCGACGACGAGGACGACGGGTACCTCCGCGGCGGCGACGAGGACGAGGTGAAGTCTGATGTCAACGGTGAGTATGGGAGCCAGCCGTGGCACCCGTACGGCGACGACCCAAGAAACGGCCTGCAGCAGGCCCCGTCCTCGGCGTCGCTCCCGGGCACGCCGGACCGCGTAGCGCCGGCGCAGTCGCCGTCGTGGTACTCCAAGGAGTACGCGAGCGAGACGGAGGCGGCGCGGTGGCCTGGCAGCGGTGGCGGCGCCCGCGACAAGCGGCGGCAGAGGATGATGCGGGAGGTGTGGCTGGACCGGGCGTGGCAGATGAGGAAGCGTCGGCGGCACCAGCAGGGCCAGGGAGGGCGCAGCGACGAGGTGGTGGTGGTGGTCAGGACGGGCAGCGAGTCTCCGGCACGGGGCAAAGTGGCCATGGACATGGAGGAGGTGCGCGCGTGCAAGGACCTCGGCCTCGATCTCCCCTGCGACTGGACCGTGGAGATCCCCTATGCGCTCTCCGGCGTGGACACCGCCAGCAGCGGCGGCAACTCCCCGGCCTCCGGCAGCTGGCGCATCTCCAGCCCCGGTAAATCCCCGTTCGTTGCCATTATTAATTACTACTAATCTACAGTCTACTACCACCATCCTACTTCATTTCCTATAGCTCTGCTACGCGTACAAACAGAACATACTTAATTACCAGCTTAGAAAAATCATCGCAGCTGACTTGCATACTGGTCCATGCCTTGCCCGATTACCTACGTGACCTGCGGGTAAATGCCCAAATAAAGCTGAGCATAGAGTGTTTTTTTTATTCTCATGGGTATAAAAATGGGCTCAACTCTCTACCCATCGAGTAAACGGATATAGGCATAGGTGAGCTCACCCGTGCTTGTCTTGGCCTTTTACCGGCAATATACACTGACAGGTGGGCTACACTCCCACTAAAACCATAGTCCTTGGTCCTCCTCGCTCTTATTCAGTCACTACTCACTCGACTCCTAAGTCCCAGTCGCAGCACCCGTCTTCGATCCTCCTCACGCCCGCAAGAACTCTAGATCCAGCCGTCGTTCCCGTCCGGCCGCCGTCCCCGCCGTTCCCGCCAAAAACTCTAGCTCCAAATACGCCGCCACTGGCCCGTCCTCCTCCCGGCCAATAGCCAACCGCCACCCCCGTCCTCCTCCCAGTCGGCCGCCGCCCCCACCCCTCCTTACGCCCGGTCGGCCCCATCAAGACGAAGTGACGCCCAACCGCCACCCCTCCTCACACCCAACCGCCCCCTCAACGCCAGGTCGCCGCCCATCCTCAACACACGACCACCTCCTCAACACCCGGCTGCCACACCTCCTCAATGCCTAGCCGCCACCTCAACACCCGGGCCCCTCCTCACGCTCAGCCGCCACCCCTAAGTTGAGTAGGCCTCTCCTTTAATTAGTTGACATACTTTTAGTTGATAGTTGATGATGGATTTGTATTTCATTAGTCGACAGTTGATGTGTGAATGTGATGCATTGTTTGCGGGTACACAGGCATGCCCGCGAGCGATGGGTATGGGCGAGGTTCTTCGTCTGTCGCCCTTCGCGGGCATGCCCGTCGGGGGAAATCGGGGTCGCGGGCATTGGTATGAGTGAGCACTACCCGTGCCTACCACGCTCGATTGTAATCCCTACATGTGATACAATGAACATCGTGAGCATAACCTAGAAGCTAGAAGCATAGTACAGTAGCCTGTTTTTTTGTAATTGTTCGTAACATTGTTTTGCAATAAAAATAGCTTCTTTATAAATGAATTGACTAAAATGACACCCGTGTCGTGCTCTAAATGCACGACAGAGGGCCTACCGCGTGCCCCACCGCGCGATAGGCCACATGGCAGCCTCTAATTCGGGAGGCAACCGGCCTCATGTGGCTTATCTCACCCACAGTAGATTCATGTCGTGCATTTTGAGTGCGGTATGAGTGTCATTTTTGTCAATTCATTCGCGAGAGGCTGCTTTTGCTACTTTGGTTCAAAATCGCGTTAAACGAGCCGAAAACTCACCCACACACATCCATATGGCATCTAACTGCACCGCTACAAAAAGGTTAAAACTGGACGTCTCATCACAAACGGTTTTTCAAAACTGTCAGTGTTAATGGTAATCACAGACGTTTTACCAGCTCAACTATCTCTATTACTGGATGCGATAAGAGCCGTCTGTGATGAGCTAATATCACACACGGTTCGTATTAAAAACCGCCTGTGATATGCCGTTATATCACATACGGTTTGTATCATGAACCATCTGCGATACTTCACAGAGGTTCGTATCACAGAGTAAGAAAAATTCCAAGCTCTATTGGATGATGCGATACTTCACAGAGGTTCGTATCACAGACGGTTTAGAACCGTCTGTGATGACCTTTTCTGTAGTAGTGCCGGAGCCTTAGCATCAGTGGTGGAGCTAGGATTTTGATGTTGGGGTGCACACATCAAGCAATGTCTAGTACCATTAGTTCAAACTACGCATCATCCAATAGAGCTAGGAATTTGCATGTTAGAAGTCAAAAGCGCCAAGTAAAAAAAGATGTAACAGTCCACTATCGTCTTTTCACATATCATCACTATAGTAATAAATTTGAAAAATGACTTGCATAATAATCTGCATGTGAGGAAAAAAAAAAGTTGCTCCATGCACTGATTTTGTATTTCAATTGTATTTCACTATTAAATCTTAAATCAATAGAAGAGATAGAGAAATGAATGGATGTGATACGTGAGGAATGGATCCATTTTCGTGAACTCACCACCATGCACACCTGCAAAACTGCTGGCCTTAGTGAGGTCGCCGGCCGCCCACTCACTGTAAGATTGAGGAGACCGACTAGAGGGGGTGAATAGGAGGTTTTAAAATCTTTTGGCTAAAACCGAGTTTTATGCGGAATTATAAATCAATTCAGTTTTGCCCAATTAAAACCTAAATCAAATAGTTTCGACCAAGTGTACTAACAATCAAATACTATTGATAATTATATCAATCATACAAATACAAGTAAGCAATTTAATTCTACGAATGTAAATTGCAATATAGTAAAGCACAAGAGGAACAAACTACAAGGACACAATGATGTTTTATCGTGGTGTTCGGAGACTTGCCAGTTTACCCTAATCCACGTTGAGGTAAACCCAAACTAATTGGACCGGCTCCACGAATTAAGCCAAACACCTCCGAGGTAAGTCCAACCACTTGGACCAGCTGCAACACGAACCAACACATCGATCAACTCGGGGTTGCTCTTCCTCCACTCCGGAGATGGCGAGCACCAAACCACTCACAACCACTCGAACCTTCTCACAACCTTCTTTGAGAAGATCACTGACGCAACTCCTCCAAGCCATCTAGGTGTTGGCAAACAACAATAGTAACAAGTCGAAGACGCTCACTTGAACAAATCAAGTGTCTAAGCTCAAATGTATATACAATCCACTACCTAATGTAACACATGCACTTAGTGTTTGCTCTCTAAGCCCACTAAGTGCAACACATGCACATAAAAGTGCAGAAGGTATGTTTTTTGCTCAAAGGAATGAATATAGCACCATCAACATTCCCCACAACCGGCCACAAGGGGTATATATACCCACACAAGGAAAACTAGCCGTTGCACGAAAGATTCTGAAAAAATCAGCACGGACGGTAGTACCGTCGTTTATCGGTCGGTACTGCCGCACTTCCACTCACGCACAGTAACGACTATAACAAAGCCTCTAAAATAGTTGTCGAAAATGCGGCGCGGTACTACTGCCATTGAACGTGCGGTGGTTCCGCTCGTCGATAGTTCCGTTCACATAGGGCGGTACTACCGCTTCCCTTAGAGGTCCAAACGGCCTTATCTGGAGAACACGTACGCCAACTATTTTTCAGACCTATCGGGCTGCGGAAGTTCCGCTCAAGATTTGTGGTCGTACCGTGATGCGGTAGTTCCACCACAATAATTCTGGTACTACCGCCTTCCAGGAGAGCAGAACACGCTCAAAAGGTGTCGCTATGGAAAACACGTATCGCCAACAAAGGTTCGGTCCGACTGGGTTGCGGTAGTACCGCACCAACTTCCCAGTCATACCACTGTGCGGTAGTACTGCCAACAGAATGTCGTTACTACCGACTTTTCTGAGAAAAGCTTAGTCGACTTTCAAACAAACTCAATTGCAAAATACTATTGCGAATTGATGAGCGATGCAAACAAGGGTTAAAGGCAAGATTTCCAACAAGTTGCAAAACATATTGGCCGACTTTTAGAATCAACACAACAAGGAATAAGGTACATGGACTTAAACCATTTGCAAAATACATTCGCAAACTAAAGTCACATGCTACAAAGATTATGCATGAGCCTCAACTATTTGTAAAACACATTCGCAAACAATAGCATTATGCTACAAGGAGAAGGTGCAAGGACTTCAACCATTTGCAAAACACTTTTGCAAATTATAGTCTCATGCTACAAAGATTACGATGCATGAGACTCAACTATTTGTAAAATACATTCACAAATAATAGCACTATGCATAGATGAGCTAGAGCAAGCACAATGAGCTATCAACACATGACTAACTCAAGCTACTAGTTAAGACCACTCTTAATAGTACGTCAACCTATACTGGCAAATCGGTCTCCAACCAAACACCAAGACCGGTAAAAGACTAGGAACACATCCTTAACCCTAACTAGTCATACATTTGTCTTAAGCATCTTTTTGAAGCTTGATGACACACATCTTTACTTCAAGTCTGGGTTCTTGACTTTGATAATCATCAACACATGATTATCTCATTTACTTCAAGTTCTTGACTTGAATATGCATCAACCCATGATGCATTCTTTCACTTGACATCCATCAACACATAATGAGTCTTCTCTTGACTTGATGGTCAACTCATGATCATCTCCTCTTCTTGAACATCATCAACACATGATGATTTTTTTTCTTCGAGATCTTGATATGCATCAACACATGATGCATCCTTTACTCACTCTTGACTTGAATATCATCAACACATGATGATTTCCTTTTGAGTTGATGATCAACTCATAACCATCTCCTCTTCTTGAACATCATCAACACATGATGATTTTATTTTCCTCAAGATCTTGATATGCATCAACACATGATGCCATCTAAGGTCTCCATCACCATGGAACATAACCTATTCATCGAACTCATGAAAAATGTTAGTTCCACAATGTGATTATCATTAATTACCACAACATATCATTAACTCATAATGGTGGGACAAGATACTTCAATCTTTCCCTCTTTGGTAATTGATGATAACCACTTCAATTATAAATAATTGAATGTAGATAAATATGAGTATATATGAACTACACAAATTTTATATACTCAAGGATATGTTTCAAGGTAGAGATCTTTAATACATGTTGAAAACGGAATATGGATCAATACTAATGAAACTACAAAATATAGAGTGAATTTCCTCTAAATGTGTGCATACACAAATGTGTAATAAAAATATATGCACATATTCAAGTTAGGCTTTTAGTGGAGTTTAACCTATATTTTTGGATCCAGGGAATGCACCAAGATATAAGAATATGATGTTGAGTGCATACCTCCATGATTTTTATCTTTTTATCCAACTAAGACTGCGCAATAGGTATATCAATAAAATGTTAATATCACATATAGATTTGTCACTAATCACTAAAATACTCCATTAACTCATAATGGCGGGTCTAGATTCTTCACTCGCCCTACTGGCTGCCCTGCGCTGCCTTGTCGTGATGTATTGTCGGCAGCGATGTGTGCACACCAAGGTTTCTATCCAATTTTGCAGTCCAATTGAATAGCATCAAGTTTGACATGAAAACAAAATCAAAGGGTCCAAAACTTGCCATCATAGCATGGGCTTTCCTCCCTCATTTTTTAGTGAGGGATATTTTCCGATGAAAATCTAGAAATTAAGCCTTGAGTTCCTATGGCTGTGAAATAGTGAGTGTCGCACCGCCTACTTCTCCCGCGCCGCATCGCCTGCTACTGCTCTCCGCCCTGCGTCGACTACTGAGCCACCGAGCCGTAGGGACCAAGTGGGTAGGAGAGGAAAGTATCAGGAGTTTAGGGTTGGAGATTAGGGAGGAGTTGGAGTATTGCAGATGGAGATGGATGTGGGCGGGTGGGGGCACAAGCGGGTCATGGGTTGTGAACCGAGCTTCGGAGGGGGCGCACATTAAAAAATATTAAGAATATGGTTTAAATACAAAATTGATCTCAGCTTATTAAAAAATTTAAAAAGAAATGAACGTGCTCGGGCATACCGGGCATCCTGCCCTCACCCATGCTTCGCGTACACATCACTCACGTCGTACGTGGCATTGAAACCGAGATCGAATTCGGCCGCCGGTTCGCCGGAAATAGATATGATAGAAGAGGATCTCATCATGAGATCAGTCGATCCACACAGCTGACCCATCCAATTCCCTTCCCGGTTTGCCTGGCTTACCGGGCATTGCACCCGCGTTTCGGGCTTTCAAGAGCAGCAAATTAGTCTTATATCGGCCAAAAGCACGTCCCTACACGGGATTTATTAGCTGCGCATCGGTTGCTTTCATGACTAGAATTCGCGGCGATGCAACCGAGGCCGCATGCAGTGGGAGTGGGAGTGGGAGTGGGAGTGAGTGGGAGTGGGATCTTTTTTGGACGTACGCGCGGGTGGTCAGTTTCCCGATGGCGACGGACGGACCAGCCAGCGCGCGCGGATGCTGCTTTCTTTTCTGCTCACTGGCGTTTCGTTTGCTCGCCACGTTGGTTCCCTTCCCTCTTCACGCTTGCACCTTTCACACGTGGTTTCCCGGCATCTTTCCGGCCACAAATCACAAACAACGCGCAATGCACTCGACAGTCGTCGTGACGCGTGCTGCATGATTGGACGCTTTTCTTGCTGCAACGATAGCTTCCTACTGGGTTCTTTAGTTCACAGTAGTTCGTAGCCAGTGGGGAGCTAGAAAAAAAAACACAGTGTTTATGTTTAAAATAATTGAATTTTTTTATCCAACAATTACCTTTGTTAACTGTATAATTTTGATTCAATAAATACTATATATGTTTTTGTGTTGAGATAAAAAAATTCTAAACTAGCCAAAAGTAACTAAGGTGTGTGTTGCGGAACAGGGGACGATCCCAAGGACGTGAAGGCGAGGCTCAAGGTGTGGGCGCAGGCAGTGGCGCTGGCATCCAGCTCCCGTCTCGGTTCTTGACTGATCCACATGATCAGCTCCAAGCAGCAAACACGCCATGCAATGCAAGAAGCAAGATACACATCTCTATCCATACATTCTTCCACCTCCCCTCTGACTAGTGTCTGGGAAGAATATGCATGCACGTACGTGTGCTACCATTGTACATGTAGGGGTCCAGAAAACGTTAGTTACTAGCGTATACATGTGGTTTGGTTAGAAAGCTAGCTGTGTAGGGTATGTATGTATGTATGGCTTGGGTGTACGCGTGGAGTTGTGGACCGTGTGTTTTTGCCGCGGCCGGAGTGGAATTGGGCCTTGAGCAGCTAGGGCTATGACCAAAGGCTCAGAATTAAAAGTACATAAAAAAAATCTTTTAAAAATCACTAAAAATCTTCGTCTGTGCTCTTGTACTACAAAAAGGAAAAGAGGGGAAAAGATATAGTGAAAAAAAGGGGAAAAGATCCGTGGAAAAAAGGGGAAAAGAAGAATATATGTCATGTGTTTTTTTGTAGTCCACTAGTCTTGCTTTATGCACGTTGCAATTTCCTTTTTTTTCCCCCAAGCAGAAATGTATACGCCTTGTTAGATGGATTGAGGTTCTTCATTTGTTTTTTATTTTGATTTTTTTTCCTGGCATGTCTGAAATGCAAATGCTGACCTTAGCTTGAAGCAGCTCTCTGAATTGTAGCACGGAAAACAATGATAAGGGAAGTGCCTGTCGTGCCTTCCATGCAACATTAACAATATTGAACTTGAATCACAAAGCAGATTTCAGTAATGAGATGTTGAGAAGATTATAACCATTTTGAGCGGCACTTGTTTTGACCTACTCATATTTCACAATTGTCCTAAGACATGTGCCAAGCTCTCATGAAGTTTTCTCAGCGAAACGACAGTGTGTTGTAGAACAGGGAGACCAAGCGGAGCGGGCAACGGAAATGGCGTGATGCGCTCGCATCGCCCGCCTCTCCCTGTGCTCCTCCGCGCTGACCCCCTCCTCCTCGCTCGCCTCGCCCACGCCAAGGTCTCCTCGCGCTACTCCTATTCCACCTCCGGCCTGGGGGAGACGCAACCGTGGCGGTGCTCCCCCGAGCGCTCCACTACCCCAGTGCATTCCGCCATGGAGCGCCGTCACTGTGCCTGGTGAAAGCGAATGACCCTGAGTCGGATTGCTTGTACGGTGCCGACGCGAACAGTGAGCAGCCGTCACCACCATCCTGCTAGCCCCTCACGCAAGCGATGCTCCTGTCGCGCGCTCTACATGAACTTCATGAGTGCAATGCCCAATTGCCGATGTGCAGACGGACGTGGGCGAGCCATCACAAGCAAGAGGCAGGAGCAGGCATGCCGAGGCTATTGAATTTGACATAAACACTACTACGGACTGGCATTAATCATCACTTCTCTAGCATAATCCTCCAGCAGCGCATTAGCCAACCGCCACCCTGCCGCGGCCCCCTCCGGGGGCACCAGCGGTGGCAACTCCAACCGTCGCCGCCGTGGCCGCAACAACAGCGGCCAGGGCGACACCTCAAAGTCCACCGGCGGCACCACCGCGCCAAACCCATCTGGGTGGCCCTCGTTCTACAATCCGTGGACTGGGACTATCCAGATATGGCCTGGCCTGGTGCCTGGTATTCCCGGCGGTACCTCTGGCGGTTCTCTTGTGCGCGCGCCGGCCCCACATGCCGCTGGCCCGCAGCAGGCCCTCACGGCGGCACACATACCGCCCCGCCACCCGCTACCTCCGTCGTACCAGCAGCTGCCGCCCGGGTACCTCCCGCCGGTCATGACACCGTACGCTGTTGCTCCCGGTTCGCAACCCGTCTGGGATCAACAGGCTTTGGCGAACGCATTCCACACCATGACACTCGCCCCCCGGCTCAGGGTGATTGGTGCATGGATTCTGGTGCCACCTTCCTTGTTCATCATCTCCTTCATCCATCGTTGTCGGTAATGGGTCCTTATTGCTTGTCACCTCCACTAGTTCGACTGTGCTTCCCGGTCCCTTTCATCTTAATAATATTCTAGTTACACCTAACATTATTAAAAATCTTGTGTCTGTTCGTCAGTTCACCACCGATAACAATTGTTTTGTTGAGTTTGACCCCACTGGCTTTTCTGTGAAGGATCTTCGTTCCATGAACGTGATAGCCAGGTACAATAGCTCCGAGCTCTCTACCCCTTCCATTTGCCTTCCATCACATCATCGCATTGTGCTCTCCTCGCCGGTGCCCCCAGTTCCATCTGGCACCGTTGCCTTGGTCACCCCGACCACGCGGCTCTCCCTAGACTTGCTAGTACTTCTGCTATAGTGTGTAATAAATGTGCTAGTAACAGCATTTGCCACTTCGTCCTCTCGTGCTTTCCATAATTTTAATTTAGTACACTGTGATCTTTGGACTTTTCCAGTTGTCAGTGTCTCTGGTTACAAATACTATCTAGTAATTATAGATGATTGTTCTCACTTTATTTGGACGTTTCCATTACGCCTCAAGTCTGACATGTTTTCCACGTTGTATAACTTTTTTTCGTATGTGGCTACCCAGTTTGGCAGTACAATCAAGAGCGTCTAATGCGACAACGGTCGTGAGTTCGATAACTCCACCGCTCGCACGTTCTTCCTCACCAAAGGTGTTGCTCTCCGCATGTCCTGCCCCCCTACACCTCCCAGCAGAATGGCAAGCCCGAACGTGTCATTCGTTCCATCAACAACATCATGTGTTTGCTCTTTTTCAAGCAAGTCTTCCCCCTCCTACTGGGTTGAGGCACTCCACACTGCCACATATCTCCTCAACCGCCTCCCCACCACCACACTAAATTCAGCCACCCTATTTTTCGCACATCATGCTCAACACCCGTCCTATTCCCATCTTCGTGTGTTTGATTGTAAGTGCTGTCCTAACTTGTCCGCCACAACGCCTCACAAGTTGTCTCCTCGCTCTACTATGTGTGTTTTCCTCGGTTATTCTTCCGATCATAAGGGCTACCGATGTCTTGATCGTTCCTCCAATCGGGTCATTGTTTCCCTTCATGTCATCTCTGATGAGACATCGTTTCCCTTCGCCGAGTCGATTTCCGCACTAACCCCTAACGAGCTTGATCTTTTATCGGATTATCAGTTCGTACCGGCGCCTATTGGCCCGCCATGCGTTGCTCCTCGTACAGGTTCCACTGCCCCGGTTGTCGTGCCACCTGGTGCCCGTGTCCCCTCGCGCTCACGGCATCCTCGCCATGAGGTGGGCCCCGCACCGCCGTGCCGCTACACGGCGGCGCGCCTCGCGACGCCGACCACGGCATCCTCACCAAGTGCCCCTACCGCGCCCGCGCCGGCTGCTTCGGTCGCCCAGGCCGCACATGCTACCTCGGCCGCGCCTATCGCCCCGACTCCTCTGGCCACCTTGTCTGTTGGCACCGTGCCCATGCCGCCCATGGCCAACTCACACACAATGGTCACGCACGACAAGTACGGTTTCTGCCAAACCGTACAGCGCCTCAATCTGCATGTTGACGCTCTGTCCCCGATTCCCAAGACTTATCGGTCTGCTCTCGCCGATCCTCATTGGCGTGTTGTCATGGAGGAGGAATATGTGGTGCTTCTGGCTAATAATACATTGGAGCTCGTACCACGGCCATCTCGTAGAAATATTATCACTGGAAAGTGGATTTTTCGTCACAAGCTGAAGGTTGGTGGCACACTTGACAGGTATAAGGCGCGTTGGGTTATCTGCGGTTTCACACAGCGTCATGGTGTGGATTTTGATGAGACTTTCAGTCCTATTGTGAAGCCCGCCACTGTTCGGACGGTCCTCTCCTTTGCACTCTATCGGGATTGGCCTATTCATCAACTGGATGTGAAGAATGCGTTCCTCCATGGCACCTTGGCCGAGACTGTCTACTGCTCCCAGCCGACCAGTTTTGTTGATAGCTCTCGCTTGGATTTTGTCTGTCGCCTCAATAAATCCCTATATGGACTGAAGCAGGCTCCACGTGCATGGTATAGTCGATTTGCTTCCTACCTCGTCTCCCTTGGTTTTGTTGAAGCTAAATCGGACACATCTCTCTTCATTTATCATTGCGGCGCTGACACAGTGTACCTGCTCCTATATGTGGATGATATTGTTTTGACAGCATCTTCAGTTGGGCTCCTTCGTCGGGTTATCTCTACGTTACAGCGGGAATTTTTTTATATGAAAGATCTTGTTGAGCTACATCATTTTCTAGGAGTTGTTGTTCACCGCTGTACTAATTGGCTCTTTCTCTCACAATACCAGTACATGTTAGATATCTTGGAGCGCGTCGGTATGTCTGATTGCAAGCCTTGCAGTACCCCTGTGGATACTCACTCCAAGGTCTCTTCTGCTGGCCCGCCTGTGACCGATCCGACACAAGATCGCTAGCCTCATCTCACCGGCGCTCTGCAGTATCTCACATTCACTCGTCTAGATATTGCTTATGCTGTACAGCAGGTTTATCTCCACATGCATGACCCGAGGGAGCCCCATCTCACTGCAGTGAAGCACATTCTCCACTATATTCATGGCACATTGGATCATGACCTTCTTCTATATTGGTCCTCTCAGGCGGAGCTCGTTGTCTACTCTGACACTTCCTGGGCAGGTTGCCCGGACACCCGCAAGTCCACCTCGGGCTATGCTGTGTTTCTTGGCGACAATCCCGTCTCCTGGTCCTCCAAGTGTCAGAACACGATGTCTCGTTCCAGTGTTGAGACTGAGTACATGGCTATCGCTAATGTTGTGGCGGAGGCCTCCTGGCTGCGCTAACTTCTTCAGGTGCTCCATACCCCGCCACGACGTGCTACACTTGTCTACTGCGACAACATCAGTGCAGTCCATCTCTCGACCAATCCGGTGTAGCATCAGCGCACCAAGCACGTCGAGATTGACCTTCACTTCATTCGGGAGCTCGTCGCCATCGGAGATCTTCGTGTGCTTCACGTTCCGACGTCGTCACAGTACGCCGATATGTTCACCAAGGGATTGCCTACGTTTGTCTTCACCGAGTTTTAGTCCAGTCTGAACGTCTGTGAGTAGACGCTCAAACTGCAGGGGCGTGTTAGCCAGATTCGTGTTCACACCGGCCTTTTGAAGCATTTTGGCTGTTCGGTTCGGTCTCCGTGTTCACACTAGCTTCGATGAGGGCGGAACCGGAGGGGAGCGGGCGCGCGCAGAGTCCACTGGTGCTGCTGCAGTGGGCAGCGTATCCGAGGTGGCGGCGGCGCGAGCCTGGACACGGCCAGCCTGCACGCCATGGTGGGGTAGGCTTATCGGATCGGATGGGAGAGTGACCGAGGCGTGCTCGTGCCGTCGTGCGTATCATTTGTATAGCGTTGGGCTCGTGCTGCCTCGGGCTTAACCGGTCCGTACCTGGGCTACTTCAGCTGTTAGCCCGTGGAGTTTGGTGGAATGTCTAATCTGAAGCCCAGCGATGTGCTGGCCCAACCTGTCATCCTCGAAAGGGGAAGCTGAGTTTTGTGTCGTTCATCCTCTTCCTCATCCTCATCCTCATCCTCTTCCTCTTCCTGTTATTGTTTACGCCAACATGCGTGCAATTTTTATTGCCTCGGGCTCGGCTGCTTGCGTACTTTGAACCTACACCAAACTCGTGTTTTGGTTGAGGTGTGCAGGCAAGCCAGGCTTAGCTTTTCTGCCTTCAGACTAGCTAACTGGCCTAAAAGGAGTAACAAATACGCAGACCTGCTCCTCGAGATATGTAGTTTTACCTACTCGCAACCCACCCGGCTTAAAAGAATGTGTCGAGTTCCCGCTATGACGGGGGATGACGGGAAAGGACAACAGGTAGACGCACGGCGCAACGCCGGCGAGCGTTTCAGACAATAGAGAAGCATATTCTCGCTTGTCCGCGATCGAGCATGCAACAGATACGTATATATGTTTGCGATAGAGACGGCTCAGCTGATGATTACACTGCAGCCACCAGAAACACCACCCATTCCTGGCACTGGCAGCTTCCTTGTAGCCAGCTAGTTTAATTCAAGCCACCGTCTGGCCTGGCCGTATCACAAGGAGAGTTCGTCAGGCGGCCGATTTTGTTAGGCAATTTGGTATGTATATATCAAACTAGGTCCTGTTTATTTAGACTTTTTGTGTGGTTTAAAAATCAAAAAACCTAAGCGGGGTGGTCCATCCGACGATTACGGCCCGTTGGCTCCGCCATCGCGCTCCTCACCGAGTCCGATGAGGAGATCCTGCTCGTTCAGTCCCAAGCTGCATCCTTCTCTCTGATATTGGTTTGTCATACTTGAAGATAAGCTCAGAGAGAGGGAATGGCAGGGGAGTACTGGTAACATGATGATACACAGGCACCCCTACTCCGCCCTCACCCCCGGCTCCTTCCTCTTCCCCTAAGGTTCTTGATTAGTACAAGGGATTTGATCCAAGTTTTGTTTTTCGATGATTGTAATAGTACAAGTAATACAACTAACTTGCATTAAACATCTGCAGAATGATCTTAAAAGTCATGTGTGCTGGCACGTCTATGGTTTGCTTTACCGATCAAACAGAGAATACAGAGAAGCTATAAAATGTTACAGAGAACCAATTATTATTTGTTGTAGATTTTTTTTGTTACTGTGTTGGCACCATTACATAATATCCCTAAGAAATGTTGTTTGATTATACCAATATTATCGTTCTAAAATGTATCATACTTCTATGGCTCAATGTCACTTGTTCTGCAGTGATCGACAGAGGAGGTTTTGTGCCTTTTAATAAATGAGTCTTTTTGTTCTTTCACGGGCACAAATGAGAATCTTTTCAATATATATTTATTTGGGGGCACTTTGTCAAACACACGTCTGTTCCTTTGAATCCAAATATTAAAACATCCTATCCGGTGCTTCCATGGTGATCAAAATTTTTAGAGCAGTACCCCTATAAATGATGGTGGAGTTGCTAAGAACAAGGTCAGGTGAGCTCAGGGAGGGAGTGGATATGTTTGATTGTGTTTTGGATGAAGTCTTTGATGAGGTGATCAAGGGCAGAAATGAGATGCTGGACCTCTTCAGGGACAAGGCTCTAGCCTAACATTGGGCTGAATTTTAGATATAACATCTGGATTAATTAACCTTGCACAACCTGGAGAAATCTTTATCATGCGGTTGGATGGATGCTAATTGATTGATTAATCAATTCGATTTGTTTAGTAAAGGGTGTAGAAGTTCATGTGATTAATGTGTGTTTCCATCTGTATGTGTTTGTGTAGGTGCATTTGTTTTGAATTTATTTGGTTTGTAACTTACGTTGACGTTGTGATGTACTGATGAATAAAGCACTTGACATCCAGTTATGTTATTTCACTGCTCGTGCGTTGCAATATACGAGTGTATTTCGTGATAGCATTGCTACTTCTTTAATGGCCGCAAGAGGATAAAAAGATTACATTAATATGATATGATCGAATATTATTTTGTTTGGTTGGCTAATATATGTCTTTCTATATTAATTTCTTTAATTACACAATGTCCAAAATTAATACATGCACGAACGAGCAAAATCTTTTTTGTTTCATATGTACACTTGCACATATCGTCATAGTTACAAATCCTATGCAAAAATAAGTTTAAATTCATCCTTAAAAACATCCTTTAAACCCTCAAAGGTAATTCAGACTTTTTATCATTCACACACAACTCAATAAGCCAACATCCTATAAAAAGTCAGATTACCAAACACTATAGCTTGGCTTAAAAGCTGAGAGGCTTATAAGGCGATTAAGCCAAAAAACTGGTTTTAAGCCATAAGTCAAAAAATCTAAACATAAACAAACAGGGTCTAAGACTGGATCTGATTCTTTTTAATCCCCACCCCCACCCCCTCGGCCACACTTTTTTTTAATAGAAAATCTCAATCTCAGCATGCTGCTGTTGCAAGACTTGGTCAGCTTCCATCGTTATGTCAGAAGCAACCGCATTTTGTTATCGTTAGCTACATAGCTGCTTAGTAAATTCAGTCTACTAGTAGTTCACACGATACCACCAATTTTATTATACTCTGAACGAGAACTGTCCCAGCTCAACCTGGAAAGGAGATAAAACATAAGAAAAATCTTATCCCGTTCTTTGTAGCAAAATCTTGTCACAAGGAGAGTTCGTGAGGCGACCGATTTTGTTAGGCAACTTGGCGTGTATATACCAAACTAAGACTGGATCTGATTCTTTTAATTTCTCCCCTCCCCTAGGTTTGCTAAACAACATTTGAATTTTTCTTTGGGACATAATAGATTCACCGCGTTTTCGTATTTTATTGGTATAGAATATTATTTTTTGTCTTTGTTTTTGTTATATATTTTTTTGCTCAACCTCTCAAAGTATATGTCAGATTTTGAATCATGTAATATAAATATGAGTTATTAAGATTTTGAGAATAATTACAGTGGTCAAGAATAAAAAATTACATACAAAAAATACTATAATTTATGCATAATAGAGTTGTAAATGAATTAAAATTTAACTGTTTTAGGTTAAAAAAATAGTTATGTTTTTTAACCAACGATCTCAGTCTCAACATGCTGCTGTTGCAAGACTTGTCAGCTTCCATCGGTACGTCAGAAGCACTGCATTTTATTATCGTTAGCTACATACCTGCTTAGTAAATTGAGTCTACTAGTAGTTCACACGGTACCACCAGTTTTATTCTACTCTGAACGAGAACTGCCCTCCCAGCTCAACCTGGAAAGGCGATAACACAAAAGAAAAATCTTCTCCCGCTCAGCCATTAATTCTTCACCTCCTCCTTCGTAGCAAAAGGATAAGATTTCTTACTGTCATTGACCAACGACTCTATATCCCCCATCCCTTTCTCGTCTTTGATCGATGCAAAGGAGTAGTACTGATTGAGACGGTTTCCACAAGCACGTATATAAGTAGGTATATGTATTCAAGGTATCTTCAATAATTAGAGATAATTTTATTTTTAATATATGATTTATCATCTTTAAAGATAACATCTCCAATAGATAGTCTCTAGCACACTCTTTAACATTTAAATTTTATAATTTTCCATTGAAATGAGTCTACATGTCGACTAGAGTATATTAATGTATTATGTCTTGTTTCGTGTGTACGACAGTCTCTTCAGAAATAGCCGACCCATGCTCTCTATTTTCTTCATATAGTATTTTGTTGATGTATTATAGTTAAAAGACAACAATAAAGATACTATTAGAGATGCTTTACCCTTCTGCTTAGTCAACTATGTCAAAAAAAAAATTAAACTTGATTAGTTTGATCTCTAATGGTACAACAAACATGTGCAACGAGTCAGTAACCGCATCAATCACCTGTCCAAGTGTGCATAATTCCTGGCGAGCGCTGCCACCGACGAGACCCACAAAACTAGGGTGCTGTCCCCAGAGATTCAGCATCAAGATTAACCTCAGATGAAGAAGAAGAAGAAGAAATGCTATCCATCACTGTACGTACGTAGCGCTTAGAAGAACGTGTAAGAATCTGCGAGTGTAACGCCGGGACGAAAGGGAAATGCGTCAATGCCGGAGCAAGAAACTCGATGACAATGGCCCGTCTGCCACAGTTCTTCCACGTTGCGACGAGCAGAAACTAGCGCCGCGGGCGGCGTCGATGGACCGATCATTGGATGTATTCAATCAATCATGCACGTGAGGCAGTTAGCCCAAGCTTCGTATACAAGTCATGTCGTAGTAGAACCGTGGTACTTTTTTTTCCCTTCTATTAATGCAACGGTGGTCAAATCTTTTGGTTGTTCTCGGAAGAAAAAATAAATAAATTTAATGGCATTGGATGCGCGGCCCCTATCCATGTCCTTCCAACCCCATCGTCGCCTACCCCGGTTATCCATATACAAATAATTGGGTGCTAACCACTGGTTGAGTTGGAACAAATCGCCCTGCCTATAAATACCACCTCCTACTCTGCTCATTTCGATCCAGAACCAAGAATCACTCAACAATCAATCACCACCGAGCTGGTAGCGTCGACTGACCGAACATGGCGAGGCTCCACCTTTCCGTCGTCGCCGCCTGCGCCGTCGTCCTCGCGCTCGCCGCCCCATCTCTCGCCGGCGACCCCGACATGCTCCAGGACGTCTGCGTCGCTGACATGACATCCCGTGAGTCACTCGCTAAATCACTCGTTTTTGTCAAGTTTGTTCCCGCTTCCTGTGCATCAAGTACTAGCTCGAAGTTTCTTACTGCAACGTCCGAGCGAGCGAGCATTAGCTGACACGGTGCTGTGTGTGCGTGCATGGCGGCAGCGGTGAAGCTGAACGGGTTCCCGTGCAAGGCGAACGTGACGGCGGACGACTTCTTCTTCGCGGGGCTCAAGAACCCCGGCAACACCAACAACCCGGCGGGGTCGTTGGTGACGGCGGCCAACGTGGAGAAGTTCCCGGGGGTGAACACGCTAGGCGTGTCCATGGCGCGCATCGACTACGCGCCGGGGGGCCAGAACCCGCCGCACACGCACCCGCGCGCCACCGAGATCATCTTCGTCCTCGAGGGCGTCCTCGAGGTGGGCTTCATCACCACGGCCAACAAACTCTTCACCAAGACCATCACCCCGGGGGAGGTGTTCGTCTTCCCGCGCGGGCTCGTGCACTTCCAGCAGAACAGGGGCTACGGACCCGCCGCCGTCATTGCCGGGTTCAACAGCCAGCTCCAGGGCACGCAGGCCATCGCCGCCACACTCTTCGCCGCCGCGCCGCCGTTGCCCTCCGACGTGCTGGCCAAGGCCTTCCGGATCGACAACGGCCAGGTGGACGCCATCAAGGCCAGGTTCAAGTAGGGATCCTCCGCGTCCGTCCGTCTGCAACTCCGCCATCGTTTCCTGAATAAATCGTCTGTTGATTACTGAATAATGTGGCCCAAGTGATCTGTAGCGTGCAGTTGATTTCTTCTTCTTGTTAATTTGTATGTCACATTTGTTTGTCCTCGAAAGAATAAAAGTTGTTTCTGTTTTGAGTAATCCGGCAGTGTTCCTATGCTTCTTTTGAGAAACCAAACCGCACAAGTCTAAAAGCAGTACGGCCCGTAAAACTGCTAAGGCCCGTTTGGAACGCACAACACAAATTTCACAGTAAATAATGTTGGGAAATCTTGGGCTCCGCACAGCAGCCGATCAATGTATGGGTGTTTTATTTCAAACCCTAACAGCTCTTTAGTCTATAAATAGAGGGACACTAGTCATTATAAAAAGTTGATCGCATGAAGAGCAATAAAGAGAAGCAAGAAGTCTCCTACATCTCTGTGTTCAATCTACTATTATGTTTTTGTATTATTGTATTATTTAATGTGATTCTATGTTTATCTACGAGGTGATCGTTCGGACTGGACTCGCCAGCGATGGTTCCTCAACACGTCATCAGTACGATCGACTTTATTAGGATTGAAAGATAACCGTCGAAGAACGACGCTCGTAGATTGAATCGTATTTTCTAGATCGCTTTCAATTCTGCAAATTTGCTTTCTAGATTGGTTTTCTACGGTGCAAATCCGCTCTAATCTACCACGAGCCGACTTAAAGTCGCCGGCACAATACCGATTGGTGGATTGTATGAAAGATTGGATGTCGATTGTACCGTATATTGAAAATTGGCAATTCGTTCTAATCTACCGTGAGCCGACTTGAAGTCGCCGGCCAAGTCGACTGGTAATTGCATGAATAACAATCGCATCATATGATCGGTACTCGAAGGGGGAAAAATAATCCCACGGAGACCGCATGCGCCGTGCGCGCTGGCCTGGAGCTATGCGCCACCGCCATGGCCGGCTTAAAGCCTCCACGGCTGCCCGAAGCGCCGCCTCCCCGCCGCCATGGCCCCCACGCGCCCCGTGTTGGCCCCGTACTCCCCGCCCAACGCGCCTCTGCACGGCACTTAGCGCCACCGGAGCTGGAGCCGCCGCACGCCCATGGCAACGACATAAGCAAAGTAAGAAAAAAGGGGAGGCTCCGGCTGCCACGCCTGAAGCATCTGGCCGACCACCCTCCCGCACGGTCGCCGAGCCTACCCGCAACGCCGCCTCACCTTCGAACTGCGCTGAGAGCGCCGCCCGCGCCGTCGCGCTTGAAGACCCGGCCGGCTACCTGTGCTTAGAGTGCCGTTCGTGCCGCCGGAGCCACCGCTAAGCCCGTAGTGGCACCTCCCCGGTCGCCTCCGCCTTGAAGCAGCCCCGCATTGACTCTTAGCCGCTCGTCGCGCCGCGCGTAGTGTGTCGCCCGTATGTATAGTTCCTGCTGGGTCACCGCATGCGCCGCTGGCCACTTGAACATGAACCGCCGCCACCCGTAAAGACCGGGGTAGGGAAACCCTACCACGTGAGTCCCTTCTTGAAGCCGGTCGCATGGGCCTTTTGGGCCGGCACTATGGGCCCGTTGGAATCGGCCCAGTCAATCGAAAAAAGGGGGCCGACCGGTGGAAAGGAAAAAAGGAAAAGGAAAAACCAAAAAGAAAAAGGGAATTATGCAAAAGGGCCTCAGAAATTCTGAAAATTCAGCGACGAATTTATCTTTGTATTGAAATTTCACGTGTTAATCCCTAGAAATTGCAGAATTCGTCGAAAAGTCATTTTTTCGAAAAAGGCACCGGGAATTCAAATTTTTGCATAGTTTGAATTTTTCAAGCATGTTAACTTTTTTATTGTTATTTTCGTGCAATTTATTTATTGTATTTAATATTTTTGGTTATTTATGATTGTTTATATTTGGATGCTTCACCATGAACCGAGTGATGCATCCGCCGATGGTGATGTTGCCTTCGAGATTATTCTCCAGAAACTATCCCATTAATAGAGTTGAGGAGGGATCCTTATCCCCACAACAATACGCCCAACAGAGGAGCCATTTCAAAGGACAAGGGTCAATCCGACCAGACCGCCTCTGTGAGGACTCACAACGCGACGAGAGTTTTTCTCCGAGTGTTCAAGTCCCTTAAGACGGTCCGACTTGGTAAGTCAAGTTCGGGAGCCACCATTCCAGACTCCACCAAAGATCTAGTGATTCTCTCTCTGTGGTAACTCCAGAGAGGGTGGGATCAAGCATGCTTTTTCTCAAATTCGACCGCCTCCCGCAGATCTCATTTGCAGGAATGGAGATAAGGATAACCCGGAGTTCCCTACCCGAGGGGATTACATCTAAGTCGCCAGATGGTGTCCTCGAGCACTCCTCCAGCCGGGAGGCCTCGAGCGCAAGTGAGAATCATCAACGGAGGTCTTCGCCCTTCCCCAAATGTGGTCTCTCATGGAGGCCGAGATATGACACCCTCAAGATCACACACACCGCTACCGTGGTAATGGCAAGGGCACCACCGCAAGGCGAGAGGACCAACACTGATGAACGCGAGGGAAATCCTCGACATTCTCAAGACTCCACTAAGAAGGCCTCAAAGACCGAGGAGGAGGATTTTGATGTCGCCGAAGAAAGAAAATTGCAATCCGGTAAGAACTTGCTCAGAAGATTCAACATCGACGGAGGAGGTACAAGAACCCTGTAACATCAACGACTTGCTCGAGAATCCCAGCCAAGAGCTTGCTCGAACGCTGTGGCCATCTCTTTGTCAAGAGATTACGCAAAGACTCTAACCGTGAATGACAAGACCGAGGTACCTCAATCGACAACACTCGTGTAGTCGTGAGTAATCATCGACTTCTCAAATATACAATAATCGAATATTTTTCACGAGAATCGACACGCACCATAAGTCGAATCGATTCCCTATTCTGAGAAATTTTTAATCACCAAAATAACAATAAATCATGATTCAACTTCGACATAAAAAATTCAGAACACGAACATGGAGTTCGAGGAGTATTCTCCTCGAGAATCGAGGCCTACTATGTATCAAAGTCACTCATATCGGTATCGTCAGATACGATCACTGGTGACATTAACCCTTCTTTTTCTACAAAGAAGGCCAAGAAGTGATGACGGATGCCGCATTTTCGCCGACCTTCGAAAGCTCACACGCCACCTCATTTTCGACAAAGGAACATGGAGAAATTTGATGGATCTCAAAATCCCATCGAATTTCTTCAGATCTATACAATACCGTCCGAAAGTGCTAGGAGGAGGAGGGCAGGTAACGGCAATTACCTCCGATCTGCTCGGGATCCGGCCGATCGTGGTTATTAAACCAACCACTGAAGTCGATCACTTTGGCAACATTCTGTGATCTTCTACAGCGAATTTCCAAGGCACATACAACCGCCCGGAAAGAAGACGACTTGCACCGGATAAAATGTAATAACAACGAGACTTTGCGCCAATTCATCAAACGCTTTAGTCGTTCAATCTCAATTCGAAATTTCGATTCTCCGTGATCGTGGCTTTTAAGCAAGGAGTCCGCAGAGAAGAATAACGGAGGACATTGCTCAATCCTCCCAACATCATGGTTTAACTCTTCGAGATGGCCGACGATATGCAACCGCTTCGAGGCAGCCGAGTGGAACAACACTATCGATCGAGAAACATATACCTCGAGAGCCGTGAAGTTGGTAAAGATAAAAAGCAAAAAGTCCAAGAAGAAAATAAAAATCAAAACCACAAGCGTTGGTTCCAAGGAGGTTCGCCGCGAAAGATGGAGAGCCTTAAACCACCAAGTCGCACTCGATCAAGGCAAAGGTAAGCGCCTCCGATCGTAGGAACGATAAAACCAAGGTGGTGTCCTTTTCATAAAAGGAAGGACATGACCTCCGAATCGCCGAAGTTTTCCAAAGAAAGCTCAAGACTACTAGACCAAGAAAGCACCACCCCTACTCTCGAAAGGTGAGACATACGAGTGGGCCAAAAGTCGCTTTGATGATGAGGAGATGCTGCTCCAAGATCCGCAACATACCGTTGAGCACATCTACGGAGGATCATCCAGATACGACTCCAAACGACAACTTAAAGTCGCCGGACGAGAGGTAAATTTCTACATATTCTCATTAATAAATTACCAAGCGGTCGGAAGTTACCATCTCTTTGAGAAGGATGACGATCCGATCACTACGAAGTCGATCAGTCGATATCCGATTAGGGATGAACCCACCATCAACAACCGCTTCTAATCGAGTGTTGGTTGATGATGGCTTCTTGAACATATTATTTACTAATGCCCGACGAGATGCAAGTACCAGTGATGAAAGGTAAGGCCATGACGATAATCTTTCATGGAATTGTACCGTCTTCAAACTAAACCTACGGCCAAGTTTTCTTCCTTTAACATTTGGCTCACCAGAATTTCGTGATGAGAAAGTCTCCTTTGATGTGGTCGATTTCGACACAAGATATAATGCCATACTTCGGACGACCAACTTTGGCAAAATTCTTAATGGCTACTCATTACGGGTATCAATGTCTTAAGATGCCAGTCCCAAAGGAGTGATCACCATTCAAAGGTGACAAAAAGATGGCGATAGTTGCGACTCGCCGATCCTCGAGATGGTTGGTTAAATACCAACTCGAGATGAAAGTCACCGACTAGCAAGTCGGGCTTCCAAAGTCGCACCAAAGCCGAACGATCAAGTCAAAGAGGTTCCTCCGACGCAGAAGAACCTCAAGATCGCTCAGACGGGAGACTTCCGACCCCAAATAGGAAGACGCCTTCATTACCTTCCTCCGAGCTAACGCAGATGTCTTTATGCGGCAAGCATCCGACATGCCCGAGTCCCTGTGGAGGTAATCGAGCACGTGCTAGCTTTACTACCGATAAAGTACCCAGAAACAAAAATTACGGAGATTTGCCCTCGATCGACGAGATGCTATTAAGTCGAGTTGGATAAGCTACTTAAAGGTGCTTTATAAGAGAAGTCAACCACCCGCAGAGTGGTTATTAACCCCAGAATGGTCAAAAAGTCAAACGCAAATGGCGAAATGCGTGACTTTATCGATCTTAATAAAGCTTGTCCAAAAGATGATTTCCTTTACCTCAGATTGATCACCGTTGATTCAACCGCAGTTGTGAGATATTTTTAATCATGAAAATAACAAACGATGAAGAAAAGACCGCATTCATTACTCCATTTGGTACCTTTTGCTATGTCAAAATGCCATTTGGTCTAAAGAATGCCGGTGCTTCTTTTCAACGCTTAATGCAATCGACTTTTTCATCTCAATTAGGCGGAATTTGAAGCCTATGTTGATGATCTAGTCAGTAAAAGCATTAAGAGACTTAATCATATCACCGACCTACAAGAAACATTCGACAACCTCGTAAGCACCGCTTAAAACTCAATCCAGAGAAGTGTGTGTTTGGAATTTTTCAGAAAATTGCTTGGATTCCTAGTATCCGAACGAGGAATCAAGCAAAAACTCGAAAAATAAAAGCCATCCTCCGGATGCGCCTCCAAACACAAAAAGGAAGTCCAAAACTCACCGGGTGCATGGCGCTTTAAGTCGCTTTCATCGCACGACTAGGAGAAAAGGACTACCTTTCTTTAAACTTCGTGAGACATGAAGGTTTTGAGTGGTCGAACGAGGCAAACGCTGTTTTGAGGATGTCAAGAGGTATCTTTCGAGTGCTCCTGCTCGTTTCTCCAAAGCCGTAAGAGACGCCTAATTTACCTAGTCGCCACGCCACGTGCAAAGAAGCGCAGATTAGTCGAGAACGTGAAAACGCATAACGACCGGTTTATTACGCTAATGGTTTTACACGCCTAAGGAGCGCTACCTCGTGTCCAAAAACTTCTATATGCCCTCCTCATGTCTTCGAGGAAATCATGCATTATTTTCAGCGCACAAAATAGTTGCGTTGCCCGAGTTTCCTTTTCGGAGCAATCCTCCATAATAAGGAAACAATGGACGATGGCAAAATGGGAAATCGAACATGGGAGTTCGACCTCCATTTCGTGTCCCGAACGCCATAAAATGCCGTGATTCATGCACTTTGTCGCCGAATGGACAAATCCGACTTCGTTTCAGATCCCCGACGATTCCCACGCACCGTGATGATGTACTTTAACGGTCACTTACTTTAAGTGGCTCGAGGGTCAGGTGGTCCCGTATCTCCTACCGGAGAAACCTTAAAGTATGCCATACAATTAAACTTTCGTGCTACTAACAATGTGGCAGAGTACGGGTTTCTAGTCAGCACGAGCCGAAAGCACTCTCAATTCGCCGATCACTCGTGAGAGGAGACTCTCAACTAGTCATGAATCAAATACATAAAGAGTACGGAACAACTCAACAATGGCTCTTCGAAGGATAATTCCTTGCATCAACTCTTGTCTCGGATGGCTTCTTCCCGATCCAAGCACTCAAAAGGAGTTTTCTTGAGCAACTCCAAAACCGCTCGGGTCGAAGAACCGTAAACACCTCCTCTTGAGATGGCCTCATTAGATTACGAGGATACTCGATGACTCCCATCTACTTAGTATCTTTACAAGGGTTCCATACCCAAGATGATCTTGAGGCGCATCGATTATCCCAAAAGCCAAAATGTATACTTTGGTTGAAGGAGTCCTCTATAAACGAGGAACCAAGGAATACTCATGCGATGCATTCGCAAAACGAAGGAATAACACTCCTTCACGATATACACAAAGGGCATCGTGGGACGATGCCTCCATGCGTACATTGGTTGGTAAAGCCTTCGACAAGTTGTTTTACCGCCTACACACAGACGATGCTAATGGAGGTGGTTAAAAGTGTGTCCAGCCACAATTCCATGGTAGACAGACACACCAACCAAATTTCAAGCATTACAAACAATACCTCTTTCTTGGCCTTTTTGCACTGGGGCTTGATATCCTAGGACCGCTTCCCAAAGCTCCAGTGAGGTTTCAATTCTTTTGTGGCTATTGACACGCTCACAAATGGATCAAGCTCAACCCAGAATCGATAACAACTAAGCAAGAAAAAGGTTCATGATGAGAAGCGTAATTAGTCGATTTGGAGTTCCAGCACTGATAATTTACGCATAACAAAACACTGCAAGTGCAAAATTTCGTGAATTTTGCATAGTTGGGTACCAAGTTATGCTATGCTTCGCTGCACATCCCCAAAGCTAATGGGGCTATTAACGCAAACGCCAAATAATGCGAGGAATTAAACTCGAGTCTTCGATCACCTTGTTGTTACTGGGCTTGGGTACAAGAATTACCCTCCATATTATGGGCAGCTCAGACGACCACCACCGAGCAACAGGAGAAACACCATTTTTTCTAGTTTTTGAGCTTAGCTTACGCTTTCTCCGGAGCTAAAATTGCGGTCGACACGAGTTGAAACCTTCAACAACTCGTATTCAGAACAACTTCGAAAGCAGATGACATTATGGTCACGCCCACTAGAAGGAACTTCCTAGTGTCAAGTCGTTTCTACTCTTTTAGACCGATGCTTAACAACCGTAACAAAAGCTATAAGTTAAATAAACCTCTCTTTGTTTTGAAACCCCATTTTTAAACACTATTTATTTAGATTGTCTAAACAATCTAAGCAAATAGTCGGGGCTAGGATAAAGTTATTAATTTGACTTCAATTCTTAGTCTTTCGTTCGTTTATTATCTTTTGAGTTACTAACTACTCGACAAGATGATTTTCGTGAAATGAAGCGGATCATATATTACTCATTAACAAAATTATGCGCCTTACAAGGTAGTTACAAGATTACTCTGAAGGGGAGAGCCTAGTGCATTTCCTCCGCCACCTTTTTAATGATCGATTTCCTCAATCGCACGACTTGCCTCGATTCGTGACGGTCGAAGTCGGCTTCAATTGGTTTAACATTAAGGCGGGGTCTTGAGCTTTAAGTTTCGCCAAAGCGTAACTTCTGCGCACTTCGATTGCTTCCTTATCGATTGACTTGATTAGTCTTGAGTGGTCACCATTTCTTGCAATTTTCCGACTTGTTCCCCAATGGTACTTGTGTGAGCGGACTATGGTATCTTCTCGAGGAGTTTTCCCTCGAATGTAGCTCATTAAGCACATTGTTCAGAGAGTGATGTTGCCTTGAAGACTAGTCTTCATCGACTCCATCTCTGTTGGGTACAAGTCGAAGCCTCATGAAGCTTCTTGTTTCGACCACTTGTTACGAAAAGAATAATATCGGTCAAACAAAGATATACTTCTAGAGGAAGATAACACAAAGATAATTATAGGTAAAAGCTTTTCTTACCTACTAATTGAGAATCCAATTTCTTGACCTCTTCTCGATGGGAAGCAATAGTTTGACATGCTTTTGCTCCCATGCTCGATGTCCTCTGCATTCATCTTAGCAATGCGGACGGACTCATTGCGATTAAGGTCTTTGCTTGGATTTGACCTCGAGGCTTCTCAATTGGGCAGCAATTTACGAACAAGAAATTGGCATTAGAAAAGGAAAATACTCAAAAAGAATAGCAGTAAAGATTTACTTACCTGTTAATCGAGTTCTAAAACCCTCGAGTTCTTGATCCTTATTAGCAGTAATGCGGAAAACTCTGAATAACCAAAGATTTTTCTTGAACTTGATGAGCTTCGCATCTCTTTTTCTTTATCCGGAGAAGAAAGGAGGGTCGAGTAAAGGTTAAAGATCAAAAGCGCTCTTAAGTTCAGAACTTCTTGTTTATTTTTCCCGCAATCTTTTAGATGCGAGGCAGAGTCTCTCGAAGTCTATCAGAGAGAACTAATACTTCATTCCTTAGCCTTCTCGACTCCTCTTTTTCACGATCGTGAGTCACCTAAGGTCTTCGTATCACCGCTTAACCTACAAAAACGAGGCGAAGATAAACATCACCGAATGGTTGTGAGTACTTCTACAACCACCGACCTAGTCGTAAGTTTTTCTGCGACTAAGATATGGTTGTAAGTCTTTCTATGACCACCACCGGTAAATAGTCGTAAGTTCTTTTCGACCGATACTTAAATCATGAGTTTCTTCCATGACTATTCTCGTGAAACTTTTACAGTATTTAAGTCAAAAACAACTATGAATGATAATTGACTTACCACCTCTCTGCCTCTGCGCAGAGTAGTTCCTTCTCTTGTCTTAGCTCTAAAAGTTGTCGATGATACTCACCGACAACAGCAATTTGCTCCAGAGCTTTCTGCAAAAAGAAAGCAGTGAGAAGGGAAGGAAAGCCACATATATAAGTATTCTGAAGATACTTACATTCATAGTCGTTCTAGCAAAATCGAATATACAAGGTCCGGGTGCTGCAGCTTATCTATCCTCGCGACTTTGTCCCACCACACCTTCTCGAGGCGCTCGTTGTCAAAAGTATTGTCCGTATTGGGAATATCTTTGGGATGGGGGACTCGGTCACGAGATTTGTAAGCGAAGACCCTCGACGGAGGCGGGCCCAAAGAAGTCACCACGAAGTTGAAATTTTCTCATACGGTTACGTGATTTCTCTTTGGGTAGGGAAGGAACGCCTCCTCGATTTCCTTCCCGAGCAAGCGGTCAGTGGTGGTCACCACCTTGACGAGGCTTCCACAGTGCCTCTGTTGTTTCTCGACTTGATGAGTCGTGGCGGCCACCTCAACGATAATAAACCGCTACCTCAAGAGTCGTGAATACGACTTGGCAGATGTGGAGACACTGCAGGAGTCTCGACTTCATCGGCCACAGGCCAAGGGTGATGCTTGACCACCTCCATTGCTACCTCTCCGATGGTGAAGGGATAGCAATGGACTTCTCGTGAGAAGCATTCCGGGTGAAGGAGTCTGGTGAAATAAAGAAAAGCAAATCGGGTTGTGAAAAGAAAAGGTAAATGTCCTTCTTACACTTGATACATTTCACATACCTCTGCACTGGTCTTAACCAGAATTTTGGAGCAATCCTCCCAGCGGAGGACCTCTTCTTCTCCACGACCACGCCGGGTCGAGGTTCAACATTTGGCTCGGCTCGACCACGTGCGGTCGTAGAGTTTGAAACAGGAACGAGCTCGGTTTCTGATCTTCTGGATGGGCGAGAGGTGTCTCGACCATTCCGTAGCGACATCGCCCTCGATTGCGAGTTGTCTTGATGCTGACATCGTCCTTCATAAAAGACATAAAATCCTTCCAGCTTCTCCCTTTCCGGTTGTTTAATAAAACTAGGAGTGGCACCAATGCGAAAGATTCCGTGTCATAATAGAAGGTACCTTAGCCTTGCGAGGTTTGCGCTTGAGAGGTTCAAGCGCTTCAACCTCCTCGGCCGGCTACCGCGGCCTCGGCAGATACAACTACACCGCCGCAGTCTTGTAGAGGTTTGGTCGAAAGACCGAACTCGAACTTGCTCCCCCTTGTCGGCAGATTTTACAAGTCGGCGTCTCTTGAGGAGGAGCGAGTCTTTGTCTTTCGACAACCCGGCGCCAATAGTCATCGAGCGACTTCTTCGTCGTCTGGCGATTTTCCATGCCTACTTTACGTAAAGCAAAACAGAAAAGAAGAATCACTAATTAGTCGTAAGTTTTTCTACGACTAGTACCAAGTCGTAAGTTTTTCTCGACTTTTTCTTGATTGTAAGATATTCTCGATCACCATTAGTCGTAAGTATCTTCTACGACTATAAAGTCCTAAAGAGAGAATCGATTTACGATTACCTTTAGGCGCTCTATCCTTTCATCTGCGGACAAAACCGCAATGACTTGAGGAACCGCCCCTCGGAGTGGCGGGGACTTCTCACAGATGAGTCGACTGGAGTCAACCTCAAGATGTGAAAGATCTCGTAATAAGCAGATAAAAATATTAGACAAAGTTGAGAAAGACCAAGCGGAGAGTTAAGTCGACAATTGCTTACCCTCCTCGTAGTCTCTGGTGGGGTCTCCTCTTCCCGAGTACCTCCACATAGGAGATGCTCGTTTCTTCAGAGGACTAATTCGGCGTGTGATGAAATCTTTCACCACATGCCATCCGGTCAGCCCTTCTTCCTTCAAGTCCTTAATGGCTTGAATATAAGGGCTAATCGGCTAATATCTTGAGGTTGAATCCCATGAAGATTTCTTTTCAATGACTTTCCCCACGAAAGAAAGGTCGTCTTGAGTGACCTTCGGTAGAACCACCTCTTCCTCCACTCGACCACGAAGACCGGGTGAAACTCAGAATGTACTCCTTCGACTTGAGTCGTGGAGCTTGAACCACGACTTCCGGCGATTCGGTTTGTCGAGCCATCCCATAATAATATTGGAGCACTCGAGATCCGGAATCCCAGTGCGCCTCGCCGCACGGACGCGAACACACTCAACATGGTAATGGAATTGGGACCTAAGTTCACGGTTCCACCCCAAAGTGTTCGAGTACTCTTCAGTAAGAAAGGGTGGGCGAGCAATCGAGGTCGCACTCACAATACGCTTGGAAGGCGAGATTTGCCCATTTCCCCGATGGCGATCTTTGCCGATGGCGGAATCCACTTCACGAGCCTTCTCGGGATCTTCCGGCATCGACCAAGATCTTGATCTTAGCCGCATCCATCTCCGATTCCTCCCATTCGAAACTCTCTAGCCATTTCGCTCGAAGCAAGAAGTTTTTGATTGGGTTGGCGGCGAGAAGATGAAACCTAGTCGAAGACGGAGAAAGCAAGAGCTCGAGAACGGTGAGTGATTTGGGGAAAGTAAAATCCAAGTCTACCTCTGGTAAGTTTTTATAATCAAGACGATCTCCGCCGCCGAACCGTCCCGCTATAGGTCTATGATAGATGGTTGTACCGCCGGAACCGCTTCATCGGACAAGTCTATGAGAGGCGGTTGCAATTCTCCGGATGGTCCGCTTCGAGAAAAAGTAGGTGCGTATTGTCACCTCCAAGCAAAATTACATTCTTGACCAAGTCTTTCTAGTCGAAGGAAGTATCAATCGGAAGAGCTTTTCTCCGATTCCCTACCACGACCATCGAGCGGTCATAGGGTTTTTATGACTTTTGATAGTCGTAAGCAACCTTCCCGATAAAGCAAATTCTGGTCAAAGCAACACTCAAATGTCGAAGAGTTTTCCTTCGACTATCATTCTACGACATTCTCATGGTCGTAAGTCCATTCTGAAACCTTTATCAAGTAAGTTACTTTCACTTGAAGTGGGGGCTAGATGGCGAGGATCTAATAATCCTCATTTTTATCTTTTATCTATAATTCTTATTATGGGTAAATATGATGTCACACAGTCCCCAGAGGTACCCCTTATCTAAAAGGGAGAAGTCCAATGAGTGGTTGTAAGTCTTGCTACGACTATATCATGGTCGTAAGTCCTTCTACGACCACTACATAGTCGTAAGTCCTTCTACGATCGCTACACGGTCGTAAGTCCTTCTATTGATCGCCACCGGTCGTAAGTTCTTCTACGACCGGGTAAACTACGACCACCTTATAATCAAACCTATGAAGAAGCATTATGCCAAAGATAATCTTTGGATTAATCAGTAAAAGCGGCTACTTCTTCACGACTATAAATTCGATCTAGTAACAAGAGCTACCAAGTAGGAACACAAGTGCTATTCTCTCGTAATAGTCTTAGTCTTTGATCATCAAGAATACCATACACACAGGAAGGGTTATTATTCTCTCCGACTAACTCATCCGTGTCAATCCACTCTGATCTTATCTCTAGGAGACCCCGAATCAAACAATCTTTACGTAAGATCGGTTCTAATCCACCGACAATATTATTTTTAATCACTGAAAAATAACAATAAATCATGAAAAATACATAAAAAGTACGGGAACACGAACATGGAGTTCGAAGAGCATTATGATTTTGTAACCATTTTATATAAATTACTAGTAGTAATCTTATGAACTCTTTGCATGAACATGGAAATGACTATCATCACGAACCAGGAGTTCGAAGAACTGGCCCAGCATGGTCAGAATTTGTACATAATTTATACAAGTCTTCAACTATGTGATAATGTAATCTCGATGAGCAGAAAATTGAGAAGACTATCTCGCCTTTCAACAAAATGTGGTGTAATCCGCACGCAACTATCGTCAAGACGGCTACAAGGAGTATGCCACATTAATTGATACTATGCATGTTGCGGAAGCTTAAGATAATGTTCTAAGGAAGAACTACATCTAACAACCACCTCGTAGCAATGTTGGTCATGAAGCCAATGCTAGCAGCTACAAGGTGATGAAGCCTCTCACGAAGGAGAGGGGCAGGAAAGGTAAGGTCGTGGGTTGCACGTTATTGATATTTTTCAGTCTAAAAAGAAGGGCAACAAACAGCATGAGGCACACCTCGCCATTGCAGGTACGGAGGATCCACATCTATTAGTTGCACTCATGAATGTGGATAGCCCAGTAACAGCCCTCATCATCCCTCCTTTAGATATCACAGCGGTCGTGGCCGTAGTTGCCCAAGAGGAGAAGATCTCTATGGAGCAGATTGAAGCAGAAGTTTCTATACACTTTACTAATTCGATCTAATGCACGCATTGCACTTGGATCTTTTGTAGTAACTTGCAGTTTGTAATTGAAGCAGAATATTGAATTATTTTATTGTTTGAATAAGAGTTGTAAGCGCTAGGAGAGCAAAGCATTAAATTCTTACGATAAATCATGCAATACTTATTCCCGTATTTATAATGGCAAGTTATGTTATGATATCTGAAGTATTTTATTTATTTTTTGCTTGCTTTCTGCTGCATTTGATGATTATTGTATGACAATGAGACTTAACGTTGAGTATTCAGTACCGCATGTCCACACCCAGCATGGACTAGCAGACTTTGAAGAATTGTAATTTACCAACTACATGTTGTTGACACGCAGTCCTGCTCGCAGCAACTCTCATCAATTTTAGACCATCGGCATATAACATCCATTCACCTATGCAACTAACGCAAGGGTCAGCATCGAAAATTTTCATCTTTGAAGATTTAGTTGTAAGGTTTATTCACCTATACCATCACCACAACGAACTGCAATGGGCTCCCTCTAAAAGTCTGGGATATACGTTGGTTATGAGATAGCATCCATAATCAGGTATTTGGACCGCATGACTTAAGATTTGTATATAGCCCGCTTCGCTGATAGCATATTTGATAATGATTGTTTCTCGTCATTAAGGGGAATCAACCCCTTGATAAAAATATCGAAAATAATTGAAGTCTAGAAGATAATTGATATCTAGAAGATAATTAAAATTCATGCACATGACCCGCACACTAGTGAAGCAAATAGAGAAGTCCAGAAGACAAGACATACCGTTCGAAAGTGTCAATGGTCGAAAGTTCCTTGTAGCAAGACAAGGACTGTGAAGTTCTGGGACCGTATGTTAAAGAAGAGGGGGATGAAGTTCTGGGACCGGAATTCCCATACTTGAGTGCAGTAGGAGCAATCGTGTATTTGGCAAACTGTACTAGATCGGACATTGCATTTGTCATGAACCTATTAGCAAGGTATAGTGCAGAATCTATCAAAAGATATTGGTAGAGAATAAAGGACATCTTCCGAGACCTCAAAGGAAGCAATGACCTTGGTCTGTTATATAGAAAGAACCAAGACCTATTTATGAATGGCTATGCAAATGCTAGGTACCTGTTGGACCTACATACAACCAAGTCGCAAACATGCTATGTATTCCTATGTGGTGGAACTACAATTCTATAGAAATCGTCTAAGGAAAGTTTTGTATCAACTTTGACGAGCCACTCGAAAATCATAACACTGTACGAGGCCTCCTAAGAATGTGCTTAGCTTCGGCGGTTGATTTACCACATCCAGCAGTTGTGTGGATTGAATCCACGCAAACCCCACTATTATCTACGAAGATAATGCAACTTGTGTTGCACAAGTGCAGATGGGTTATGTGAAGAGTCATCTCACAAAGCATATCAACCCCAAGTTCTTCTATGCTCATGAATTACAAAAGATGGATGAAATTAAAGTACTGCATACTAAGTCATGTGAAAATCTTGTAGATTTATTCACTAAGTCACTTCCAACATCTAGCTTTGAAAGGTGCATATGTGGAATTGGAATGATGAGACTTAGAGAAGTGCAAAATTCAGGGGGAGAATCTTCATGAACTCATTACTGAAACTTGATCATGAAGATTGAGTACCCAAAGAGTAAATCTTAGAGATTAAATAAAATTGGGTGGATTGTATTCTTTTTCCCTTGATGAGTTTTCCTGAAGTTTCTCAACTAAGGTTTTTAATGAGGCAATTCGTGCAATGCAGTAGAACATGTGTCATGTACTATTTCTCTAAAAAATTTCCATTGGGTTTTTTCGAATTTTTAACGAGGTATGGATATGTGAGGATGGGTGCCCAAGGGAGAGTGTTGGAAAATCATGGACTTGGCCCAGTAGTCAGCCCATGTGTGGTCGCCCCATCCCAAACTCTAGCAGAGTTTTAGCCTATAAATAGGGGTACTAGTTATTGTAAAAGGCTGATCGTATGAAGAGCAATAAAGAGAAGCAAAAGTCACATACATCTCTGTGTTCAATCTACTATTCTGTTTTTGTGTTTTGCATTATTTGATATGATTCTATATTTGTCCACGAGTGATTGTTCGGACTGAACTTGCCAGCTGACAGTTTCTCAACAAATAGTTTGATTTCCACATGAATTAAGAAAGATTCTCGTGTCCCAAACAGGACCTAAGTGAGGAAAAAAGACGAAACCTGCGCGTGTTTGACTGTGGGTTTTCGACATTTGCAGGTCACTGCAAGTTCTCAACTCTTATGAAGGCCATCAGGCCATGAAGTCAGCTGTTGAGATCGGGAGTCTTAGATCAATAAATTAGATATTTTTCTTGCAAGCTGCTACTACCAAGTTGTTGTTCAGAGAAGGTTTTATTTGTTAGTGTTTGTTGACTACATACATCAAAATTTTCGCAGGCAAATACGCAATTTTTTATTTATTTCGCTGATAACCAAAATTCCCATGCAAGTAACAAACTTACAATGACACAGGAAAACTACAATCTCATGCTGTCATGCGCCCAAAACTACAAATAATTAACAGTGGAGAAATACAATCTCAAGAATTTAAGTACACAGATCAAATTTGATCAGCAGGCGCTGTTTCAATCTCTGTCCTACTCCTGCGTGGTCTCCACGATGATCTCCCGTAGCGCGTGGTTCGATCCCTCGACGTCCCGGCGAGCGACGAACGGGTGCGCGAGCAGCTGTCCCACCGTGGCGCGCCTCCTTGGGTCCTTTTGCAGGCACGCGGCCACGAACCCGCGCAGCTCCACCGACGCCGCCGCGCTCTCCGGCACAGCGGGCGGCTCGCCGTAGCAGATCGTCCGTTTCAGCTTCTCCAAGGACGGCATCTCCCCGGCGGGCAGGATGGGGCAATGCCCCAAGAACAGCTCCAGGACGGTGACGCCCAAGCCCCAGACGTCGGCGGCGCAGGCGCCGCGCGGTCCGGCGCGGGCGTAGGGCGCGAACCGCTCGGGGCTCATGTACGCGGTCGTGCCGACGACGACAGAGACCTGGAGGCGATCGCCGGCGCTTCCGGAGAAGATCCCGGAGGAGCTGAAGTCGCCGATCTTTACGTCCCCGGCGGAGTTGGAGAGGAGGTTGTCCGGCTTGAGGTCGAGGTGGGCAACGCCGCGGGAGTGGAGGTGTGACAGGCCCGCAAGGCACCGTGCGGCCACCTCGGCGAGCGCGGGCTCCGGGAGGCCGCGCCCGCGGCGGCAGTAGAGGACGCGGTCGAGCGATCCGGCGTCCATGAACTCGAGCAGCAACGCGGGCTCGTCCCCGCCGCGCCGGAAGACGACGTGGCAGCGCACGAGGTGCGGTGACCCGGCTGTCGCGCGGCGGAGCACCTCCGCCTCCTCCTCCGCGTTGGGGTAGGGGTAGTACGCGGTCTTGAGCGCGAACACCTTGCTGGAGCCGCGGAGACGCACCTTGGTGACCACGCCCCAGCCGCCCTCGCCGAGGTCGCCGATCTTGTCGAAGTCGGACAGCCGCAGCTCCTCCTCCGTCAGCGGCATCGTCTCGTGCGGCGCGGACGGGGGCATCACCATCGTCCCGCGAGGCGTCGCGGCCGCGGGGGCCGGGCGCCTCATGTACTCGTGCGGCGCGCACGGGGGCATCATCATCGTCCCGCGAGGCGCAGCGGCGGCAACGACCGGGCGCCTCGTCATCTCGTGTGGCGCGCGCGGGGGCGTCGTCTTCTCCTCGAAGATGGTTGTGCAAGACAGCAAGAGTAAGAAGCGGTGCAATGCAAACGAGCTAGCTAGCTAGGCCTCGGGGGCTTGCGATTTATCAGCGGCGCACGAGGCCGTGTCGGACGCGGATTGCCCTTCGGGTGGCTTGGCCCGTACGTCGTAAGTGTAAAGGCGTAAGCTTTTGGCGGAGGCGAGGCCGAGTGGGATTCGTATCGGTAACTGGCGGCTAAAACCAAATCTGGGAGAGGAAGGGTCCGTGGGCCCAGCTGTCAGCCACCGGGCAGCAGAGGAAGGGTCCAAGGGGCACCGAATTTGGAACCAAACTCGCAACTCGCTTAAGACGTTGATATTTGCAGTTCTGGGCAAATTCCAGAGGGGGGGAGTTAAAGACTTAGAAATCGGTTGCACAGGAAAATAATTCATCCTGAATTTTCCTGTCTTTCCTAAATCGATAGTAAATAATGTCCAAAATCATGCAAAAATAGGATCTCTCCACTTTTCCTTTGGTTCAAGTAGGAGTGAAAACGGATAGGATATGGACGGATATTGCTCTTACTGTATCCTAATATATATTTTTACACAAGATTTGGAGTCGGATACTCTGGATACGAATACAAATATGAATTTTTTTTATACAGGCACAGGGTGGATGCAGACCGGATTCAAATTGGTCACAGATAACTTAATGGATAGTGTACGCATAAAGAAAAGATATAATTTTACCAACAAAAGTGTCAAATTATACTACGCATTAGAGAATTATTACTTATCCTAATTAATAACATAAACATAATCAAATGAAAATTCATATTATATATCAGTCAATGACTAGAAAACCATCGAGGATACTAAAGGACCTTATGTTTATCAGATATCCATTTTGTTGATTTACCAGATATCCTATAAAATACGGATACATATCAGATATTTCTCTTTCCATATCCTAACTCATATTTCACAAGATTTTTCAGGATATGAATAATATCGGATGTGGATCAGGACTAGAAAATTGGTACCGAATGGATTTTTCCCGAATACGGCATCAGATCGGGCAGAAATTATCCGCCCCGTTTTCACACTAGGTCCAAGCATACCTTGAAGAGTTCAGCTCAGCAGGAAAAAATAAAAGGCGAGGTTATTTATTCTCTCGGCTATGCATATCAGCATATTTGGTGCTACATTCACCCTTTATCATGGTAGAGCAGAGGAGAAGTACAGAAATTATTGTTCGACCCATTACATCGTTGCAGGCACCGTTTACTTTATGAAATCATCCGAATCTTCACAGGGCTGAGTGCTGTGAGATTACAGATAGATGGCCCTTCTCCTGTAGGCTTATCACTGTCCTGTACAAACTTTCCTTCAAAGGAGTGAACTGCGTGCCCAAGGCCTCTAGCCTTTGTCTGGAGAACTTGTAAGGTTTTGCCATCGGCTTAGTGTTATCCTCACACCTGATTGAGCAGACAAGAAAAGAATTATTTATATGCTTTAGTGATATTTCTTCTTTAAAAGGTTTTTTGTGTGCAAATGTTGTAATAGCCCGTGTTTTACGGGCTATTATTTATTTGATAATAAATTGAATGTTAAATTATGAGCAAATAAAAAACAAAAGAAGAAGTAGGAGTAAAGAATTAGAAAGCATATATAGGAGAAACTGATTAGCTTTGGAGAACATGGTTTGGCCATGACATTAAACATTCGCATGCATGCAAAGCTGTTAATAATGAGAGTAGATGAGAGAGAGAGAGAGAGAATGCATGTGTTCGTGTGTGTGTGTGAAGAGAAAGGAAGAGGGGATAGTAGTTAATAGTGCTGATTAGATATTGGGGAAATTTTGTGCTGCTATCGGAAAGGTGTGTAATTTTGGTTCTACCATCGTAAATTGGATCATGATGTTTATGCTACTGAAATTTTGGCTCCATTTTGCTTTTCTACTACCGTTATTCAAAGCATTTTGACTGTCAAATTTTATACGAAAAGACTTATTTATCACCTTCCTCCTTTTTCCTTTTTTCTCTTCTTTCCTCCTCGCCTTATCTCTTCTTCTCCACCAGAGGTCCTCCCTCCTCTACTCTTCCCTAGCCTTGCCGGCCCGGATCCGACCGATTCCGCCTCCGCCACTGCAGCGCCGCCTCAAGCTACCGACAGCTCCACCGATCGCTCCTCTGCCGGATCACCAAGACGTCGCCTTGGCCACACGGCCAAGCCATCGGTCTTACCTTTGCCTCGGCCTTACTTTAACCAAAGATGTTATCTAAAATACGTGGTTTAGATATACTAAAATGGAATGGGTAAATTTATAATAAAAAATACTTTCATAACATTATACTTTTAAAAAAACTACAGAAATATGGTGATAAAATTTAACAGAGTGAAAGTAACGTATCGTTGACTTTGAAAAGTAGAAGACGGCTTTCTTTTTTATGGAAGGGAGTATGCAAGATAATTTCCTATAGTTCAATTTAGCAGAGGCTAGCTAGACATCTTTAACAATCGACATGAGATCCTTAGCAGATGTAGATAATTGGTAACATGTATATTTGGATCAAAAATTGAAAATAAAATGTAACCATGTGATGACGTGAAGCTTGAGCTTGAAACAAGTAGTGCAAATTTAATTGATTACTTGGTGGTGATGGGGTACTGCGGGAAGAGCTCCCTCAGAATCTGAACGAACTCCGACCGGTGAAGCACGCCGCCGATGCAGAGGTAGCGCCCATGCGCGCCTGGGTCCTCGTACACCAGCGCGTGAGCACCTTCTTGGTGCCCTTCATGTAGGTGGCGACCCTGTAGACGCTGGCGTTCAGCGTCGGCTGCAGCGTCTCGCCTATCGTCACCGCATGCAGGGACGACCACCAGCAGCTGCACCCCTCGCTTCGACGCCTCCTCCGTCGCCGTCTTCTCGGCGATCATCTTTCCGTAGCAGTACCAATTCTGATTTATCAAGTTAATTTGTTAGTTAGTTAGTTCACTACTAGTGTTAATTAGGACTGCCTATCTAGTACCCGTCAAGCTCCCTCGACAGCAGCCGACACAAGCTCCTGCATGCATACTATGTGTCCGGAATTAGAATGCGGATGCACATAAACATCCAGAAGATCGAATGCTCGTTTGTAACATCCCGTTTTTGAAAAAAAAAAAATTCAAAAATCAAAAACTTGATTTCGATTTCAAAACTTCAAATTTACAAAATTAAAACTTCAAAAATCCCCAATCCCTAACCCTAGCCTAACCCTAACCCTAATTTTCCCTAGCCCTTACCTCGCGGGCCCGCCCGCCCGGTTCTTCCGCGCGCCGGGTCCCCGCCGCCTCCGCGCGCCGCGCGCTCGGTCGCCGCCCCCGCGCCGCGCCGACTCCGCCGCTCGCCTCGGCCTCCCCTGTCCCCGTCCGTCCGTCCGCGCCGTGCGCGCCCGGACCCCTCTTCTCCCTCCTCGCGCCGCGCGCCTTCCTCTCCTCCTCCGCCTCCGCCCGCGCCGGCTTTTCCGCCCGTCGCCACGGCTATTTAAGCCGCAGCCCGACCTCCTCTTCTTTTTCCCCTCTTCCTCCGCTCGTCGTTGCTTGCCCGCCTCCGCGCTCCGAGCTCCTCGCGGGACTTCTTCTTCTTGGCTCGGCCGGTTTTCTCCCTCGACCCGGCCCGAGCCTCCGCCGCCTCGCCCTCGGTGCCGTCGCCCTCGGTGTCGCTGAAGCCGCCGCATCTCGCCTCCGCTCGGCCTCCTTCCCGACTCGGCCCGCCATCTCTCCTCTCCTCTGGCGCGCCGCAGCGGCGCTCGCCGCTCCTCTCCCTCTCCCTCTCCATGGTGCGGAAGAAGCAGGCGCGCTCAGCCAGCGACGCGTCGTTTTATCTGCTGCTACCAGCCGACGGGCCCGTCCCCAGCGCCGCCCGGCCGAGACCATGGCCCCATCACACAGCCGCTGGCGCGTGGGCCCCGAACCCACGTGTCCGTCGCGCCGAAGCGTGGACTCGGTCCACGAGCACGATGCCGTGGATCGAGCACAGTGACGACACGTGTCGGCCGGGGTTTTCCGATTTTCCAATTTCATTTAATTGATAAATCGGTTAAAACTTCCAAAATTCATATCTTTTTCAGATAACTCCAAAAATTGTGAAACCAATTTCTAAAATTTTCTAAAATCAAGATCTTGCTATTGGTACTGGTCTTGTTCATTTTGGAGTTCATTATTTATTGAGTTGGTATTTAATTGCTCTCTTTGCCGCTGTGTCTTTTTCCGGTACTTTCGACCAATTAGGATTCGACGACACCGGAGACCTCCCCTTCGACCAAGCTCAAGATCTCCAGGACCCCTCTGCCTTTAACCAAGGCGAGTCAATGCTTTGATCATTCCGAACCTACATTTTATGCAAACTATGTTTATTTAAAATAGCAAAGTTGCATGCTTTAATTTTGTAAACAATGATATGTTAAAGCTTAAGGTAGTTAAATACCCATTTGTTGATTAATTACTTATTAAACCATCCTTTGATAATTGAATCCATTATTCCTTGTCACCCTAGTAAATATTTGGTAAATACTAGTATAGGTTGTGCTTAAGCGACATGCTAGTCTTGCTTAAGTACAGGGACAATAAATGTCCCGATCATCATCCTTTAAACATGAAAAATGGTTTTGGGCAGTCATTGGATGTAAGATGACTGATGTGTTGCGTTAATTGGTTTTCCTTCCCAAAACCCTAATAACTTGCTGTTACTGTCTGGGCGGATGGTATGAGGAATGGGATGTTGATGGGTGCTAATGTAGCCAGGAACGTGGTTAACTTTGAAATGAACCGCCTGAGATAACCTTAAGGACTTAATCTTGTCATGACCTCTGTAAAACAAGTACAACCGCAAGTCGCAAATTGCAACTTGGCTTAGTAAATGTAACAAATCTTGGAAGTCATCTCATCGGTGGTAGAGCAAGATAGTGCAAGTAGTGGATTCGATCCAGCTTGAATGGGACACCAAAGGAAGGGTGAAGTCGCCAGCTACGCAAGTCGTGGTGGCAGACATCCCGCACAACTTATGGGACCCACCGCAAGTGGGGGAAGCCCATACTAATGAGATGACTGAAGAGGCAAGATACATTGAAGCGTTCTTGTGACGATCGCTCAACTACATGACTAAGGAATCATGTGGAGTAACGAGTATGATTATCTCTTGTGGGTACAGCATGTACAACCTCTGCGAGTCTAAAGCTGTTTAAACAATGCGCGCCCGGTCAAAAGGCGGACATGGGAACTTAACCTGAGTTAGTTCTATTTCAAAATCTTTGTGGGTGGAATGGAAATGTGTTGGGCTCATCCAGCCCTTGTTTTGGATTTTTCCTGGGTAGTCATATCCAGTGTTGATAATCGGTGGACGTAACCACTATCAAAAATTAAGCATAAGGTGGAGGTAGCCTTCGCTGTTATTTAATATTGCACTTAATCTCTTTAAATGAAAATACAATCTGTTAAAAATGCTATGTCATAGGACTTTGTAATTATGATAATTGAAAATGTTGCTTTAGCAAATAAAAGAACCTGAGCCATCTTTGTTAAGCCTTGCATATATACTATTGCATACTGTGTGTTGGCTCGCGAGCACGGTAGTTGTGCTCACTCTCGCTCCTCCCCCAAACCCTCCAGATGATGCGGAGCAAGGAGACTACGCGTACTACGAGGAACCAGATGCCTGAAGACCCTAGAGTTCTTGAAGCGTAGCTTAGTTCGTAGTTGTTCTAGTCTCGCCCCAGTCTAGCTGACTCCGCTGGTGCCTAGGTGCGTCCTATATTATCCGAGTTTTCGGGTAATATCGGATGTACACAGGTTTCCCCAGTCACTTGCCTGTGGAGAGATGAGCTCCACCCTCCCTTTTGTTTCCGCTGCTTTTGTGTAATGTAATCCATTTGGCACGTGGCCCTTATGTAAACTTGACCCGACGTGGTCTATGTCACTCGATGTTTGTTTAATTAAATATCTTAATTCGCGCCTTGTATGATATGATTCAAGAATGAGTGCATGAGTGCTACCTCGATCGAGGAGTAGCACAAGAATGTTCCACAGAGGCGGAGAAAATCCGGGTCCGACATCGTTGGAGGCAGAACCGACAGGATCGATCGTTGGAGACCGGGGAGGCGACATGGAAGACACCGTCGCATAAGCTGAATGCGGCACGAAGGGCGATCTAGTCCAGGCTCACATCAGCACGGTACACAGACAGCCTCTCTTTCGCTATTATATATCCATCCATATATATATATATAATGCGGCACGATGGGTGATCTAGTCCAGGCTCCTCTTCACGGCAAGAATAACAAGGCAAACATTGGTTATATATATAAAATGGGTAATTCAGTGCTAAGATGTTAATACCAATCTTGACCGTTGAAGATGAGAGCATGTATGCTGTTTAATGAAGTCGCATTAATGAAGGTACTGGGAGCATGCAAAGTGATTAAATGGTTCAGAGGTGGGAGCCCGTATTAATTTTAGTTGTTCAAATCAGATCCAACGGTCAAGATTGATATTAACACTTTAGTACTGAATTACCCATTAACACTAGATACGTTCTCATATATATATATATCACCATGCATATACGCGGGCGTAGCACACGTACTGACATACATACGTACGGTGCGATAGTATTGCGACGTGTAAGTAAAATATATATAAAAAACGTATATTATTTCTATCTGCGGACTCACCGGGGTCCCTCACGGTGCCCCTGACAACGTAGTCGCGGTGGAGGAGCTCACTGACCAGCCACGAGCCGATGAAGCCGCCGGCTCCGGTCACGCACACCATCTGGCCATCGCCGCCCCCGAGCATGGCTGATATACGTACGCTGTGGAGAGCTGCTGCGACCGGTAGGTAGTTCGTCTGGAGATGGATCACCGGCGGGGGGCAGGACGACGCTATATATATCCATGCTGCAGCGATTCAGCCAGTGATCGAGGTCGATTAGCATGTGATCACTCACGCGGTGTGATGCTGGGTGACGAGACGACAACGGCCACGGAGATCTTGATGTTGGAACTTGGGTCTTCGGGGTTCACATGCTAGTCGTTTAATTTAAACATGCTACTTGTGTTTGGCTTCTCTCAAGTCACTTTGTCCTTTACTTTTCTGTTCGATGTGGTTAACTGACACCGGATCTATAAAGGGGTAGCTTGCGGTAGTTGTGTTGTGCTGCTACGTGAAAAATTTATTTGGTCATGGCAAATATTTGATTAACCAGTAACGTTACAATCTAGACCCACTGAAATAAGTGGTCTATATTGTTCTTTTTTTTTTCTCAAATTAATATGGTGATTTCTAGTCTTTTTTTAGTGAACGCGGAAGATCCTTTTAACATTGTTTTAATAAGATAATATTAGATATATTAATGGACCAGTGGTGGAATGGTATATCCTCGCCAAATTTAGCATCAATACGTAGATGATTTCTCAGCGGATGCTTGCAGGGGCACATCAGATGCCGAGGTTGTGTGTTCGGCGTTAGTGCAACTGTTAGATTCGCTTCTGGTTAAGGTTGTTTATTACTTTTATGGTACACTCAATTCAATACGTACTACTTCAAAAAAAGGCTAATATGCTTCATCATAGAAAGTTGATTAAAACCAGCTGTATTAAATACAAATCACAGACAATTTTGGTTTAGCGACCGTCTGTGTTACTGGTTGCGTTAAAAACCGTCTATGAAGAGGTAATATCACAGACGGTTCGTGTTAAAAACCATCTGATATCTTCACAGACGGTTTTCAACATGAATCGTCTGTGACTTCTCGTCCCCATCATAGACGATGTGTATTAAAAACCGTCTGTGATAAGTACCTCTCTGATTTTACCATGACTTAAAATGTCTCTATGATTCATTTCAAGTCATGGTAAAATCACAGACGGTTCATATTAAAAGCCGTATATGAAGTATTAGAGACGGTTCTAAAAAAGAACTGCATATTGTATTACATCACAGACGGTTTTTGTTTGAAACTGTCTCTAATTCGCAACGCGAGGTGGCGGAAATTTTTGAACGTGTACGCGGTAGGCGAAATATTTTGACGTTGTCCTTATATATTATAGTCACTTCCGCCTTGTCTTCAATCAGTCTCTCCCTCTCCCCTCCCCACGCCGAGCTCCGGCAACCGCCGTCGATTCCCCGACGCGGTTCAGCGAGGAGACGCAATCTGCTGTTTCATGGCGCCTCCGGTGAGCGGGCATTGCGGCTCGACCAGTACCACTAGATTTGGCTGCCCCCCATCTTGGCCTCAGGTAAGCACGAAGTTTTATCCCCAAATCTCCGTCCTGGTTTCCTTCTCACTCTGATTCCGTCCCCTACATCCTGTTAGATTTTATTCTCAATGGGGACCCCCAACTATGGTCGACAAGGGATACCAATTTGGTTCGAGATGGACGCCTCTACTCGATCTCATCCTCGTTAGAGAGTGAGTCATTGATTGAGAGAGAAATAGAGAGAGAGATAGTATCTTTTAATTACCTTCGTGCAAACTATCGAAAGAGCATATGGAAACTACTGTCCAGCAATTGATTTATTTGGCTCAATTTTTTTAAAAATGCAATACAAAAAACTATCACGTACGGTTTTTACTAAAGAACTATATATGGTAGTCTATTTTTACAGACGGTTCTGAACAAGAACCGTCTGTGATAATTGACTATCACAGACGATTATTGTTCAGAATGGTCTGTGATAGTTTTTTCATAGACGGTTAAAAATCGTCTGTAATGACCACATAGTATCACTAACCCATAAAGTCAGACGGCTCAAAAACCCGTATGTGATGACGATTTTGAACTGTTTGTGATTTCCTTTTCTGTAGTAGTGACGGTCAGTAGAAGTTGGCGGTCTGAGCGGCTAAAGGGCTAGCGGTCAAACTAGCCGAGGGTCGGTGATCTGACCGGCCATTGCAGTTCAGTGCAAAGGAAGGTATGCTGAATTTTGGGAATTGACCTAAGGTCATGGAAATGTTGCAGATGTGTTGCATATTGCATATTTGGACTAATATTTGGACTAATAGATTTGTTTTGATCTTTTTGGTGTTTAATGCTAAAAGGGGGAGAATTTTTATGTTATCAATATATGTCCCCAAATTTGGATCTTTGATTTATGCCATAAGGGGGAGAATATTTATGCTATCAATATCCCCTTATTTGGATGATTAATACATTCTCCTTATTTAGATGACTTATTTATTCTCCTTTGTTATTTGATTTATACCAAAAACGGAGAGAATTCTTCTATGGGAGAATGCATTATTTTTACAAGCATATTTTCCTTATATGCATAATGATTGATGCTTTAAATTTCACCTCTTGACCACTGGCGGTCAGACCGCCAGACCACAGAGGCCAAACACATTGGCTTTGCTTCAAATGGCAAAACACATTCGCCCATTTGAGTGCATTTCCAACAAGGTTTCAAAGATGATATTCTCAACAGGTTGCAAAACACATTTGCCCCTTTAGAATACTCATCACAAAGTATAAGGTACATGGACTTACACCATTTGCAAAATATATTTGTGCACCACCTCTATGAAAATTTTCAACAAAACTTTTAACTTCGGATGAATAGTAGCAGCTAGCAATTTATTAGATTTTCTGGAAAGCTGACTTTTGAACTGTCAGAACTTTTGCATAGAGCATCCAAATAAATTGATTCTTGTTGCTAAATTCACCTAAAATCATGCTCTACCTTATGTGAGTTTTTCATAATTTTTGGATGACTTTGAATTTTTGGGTCTTTTCGATATTATTCGTTCTTATTGTGCTTTCGGCTTTTTCGGTAGGTTCCGACGATTCTATTGTATTCGAGAGTGATCCTCTGCAGCAAGATAGTAATCCTCAGCAAGGCAAACAGTTTGATCATAAATATCCTATTACTTTCAAGTCTAATACTTTGTTTACAAATTGTATGTATGCATGCTTTTGTGTCAAAGTATTTTTCCCGATTAGAGGTAGCTATTCCTATTGCATTGTTGCCCTTAAATTGTTATCCCCTACCACAAACATTAGTTATTAATATCGCTGGTGAATTAGAGCCCGATGATTTAATTACGTTCTTTTATTGTCTTTTCGATGTCATGCTTAGAAATGCTTAGCTACCGGTAGAATTGGGCGGTTATCGACTTAGTCGATAACCTTGATCACACAAATTATTTTATTACTCTTTGTTCAGCACCTTGTGCTAAATTGCTATGAAAACTAAAAGTGCAAATGAAATATTTTAAACTTGGGCAAGTGGTTGGATGGTGGGATATTGGATGTGTGAATGTCTTGCCCAGATCAATAAGGACCGAACATCTTGTTTCACCAAAACTAAGCATATTTACGTGCTAACCACATGAGAGGGATATGAGACCTCTCTTGACTTAGTACTTTGGCGTGTGTTTGCTCCGGATCGCAGGAGGTGGTTTGTGTGTTGTGTGAAAAGGAACTGTGTGTTGTTGTGGGGTGTGCGGTGGTGGAGTTCCGGGTAGGTTCTCCACCTTGAGGGGCATCGTAGTTGTCCAAGGCTTTACCTGTGAGGGGTAGTTGACCGAGGCTTTACGATGACTCCGACACAACATATGTGTTTCTATCCATACGGACGACTCGTAGTTAATACATAATATTGGAAATATCTTTGTAGGACTTAGCCTTGCCGGCATACCTTAGGAAGTGTGCTTATTCCGGAGGCAAAAGAGGTGGTCTGATGTGTGGGTACATTAGTACACCCCTGCATGGTATAAACTATTCGAATAGCCTCGTCCTACGTTATGAATACGCTTGGGGTTGGATTTGCAGGAGTTAGACTCAATATTTTGGAATTCTTAATTAAAACTTGATGTGGGTGGTATGAATGGGGAATTCATACTATTTGTTGTGGTGGCTATTGGGTTAGCTACTTCCAGGATATCTTGATATTATTGTTACTTGTATATTGCTGTTTTTATCAAATAAAATCAGATTGTAAAATTGCTTTCAATCCATTACATTATTGCAAATGAAAACTTGCTTCATGCTGAAAATGAGTCTAGAGCATGCTCTACTTAAATAAGCTTGCATGTAGCTATTTATAAAGGCCTGTTACTCTACACGTAAGTCTTGCGGAGTACAATTTTTGTACTCATTTGCTTTGCTTAACTATTTATTGCAGAGGAGGAAGGTGAGCCCCAAGGGCCTCACTTTTGTGAGTTGTGCTGCGGGTTTGACGATTAGCTTGATGGCCCGGTTGGTTGCCTTGTGGGTTAAAGACACACTAATTGGCTTTTGTTTATCGCCATCTTATGGCACCTTACTTCTGCTCTTATTTTAAGACTCTTTAGTTATCATTTGGCCGGTCGGCCCCTTTTGTAATAACTCTCTATTATGTATGTCTTTTGAACTATTTAGTTGTGCTTTGGATTCTATGTGTTGAATGGAATTGATACATGAATTTTGTAAAGGGGTGTGTATACTGCATTTCTGGGAAGTATACATATCTCGAAGACACGGGTTATTTTGTTTGTGATGCTAGGGTCAATTGGTGACTAAGCATTACAAGCTTAATAAACCGAGGTACCTTTGCCTTGCATCTTCTTGAAGCTTGATGATGCACATCATCACTTCAAGTCCGGGTACTTGACTTTGACAATTATCAACACATGATGATCCTTTTTCTTCAAGTTTTTCTCTTGAATATGCATCAACTCATGATGCATTCTTCACTCAACCTCCATCAACACATGATAGGTCTTCTATTGACTTGATGTGCATCAACACATAATGCATCCTTTTCTTCAAGTCTTGATATGCATCAACGCATGATGCATCCTTCACTTGACCTCCATCAACACATGATGGGTCTTCTCTTTAATCATCATCGACACACGATGATTCCCATTTCTTCAACCTCTTCATATGCATCAACACATGATGCATATCTTCACTTGAATCTTGACTTGATGATCAACTCATGATCATCCCAAGTCTTCATCATCCTGGAACATAACCGTAGGACCGGAAAGGCGACTAGAGGGGGGGGTGAATAGACGCTTTCTCGATTTTTCGCCTTAATCAAATTCAACACGCACTTTTCTCCTATAGCTATGAAAGCTAAGAAGATCAGTAAATGCACAGAGAAAGCCTTGTGCTGAATCCAATTACCCCATTAACGACAAGATTCAACAGAAAGAATTGATCTCAGGTAGACCGGTCTGACCGACTGCCAATGGGCGATCTAAAAGCTGGCGGTCCGACCGGCGGCCAAATGGCGGTCCGAATGGCTGGCGGTCTGACCGCCGGTATAAAATCGGTCGGACCGATTTAGTCCAGTAGCACTGCACAATGCCCAAATCCAAAACAAAAATTAGTCCAACTTTTGATTCAACCAATGAAACTTGACCAAACTTGGAGCACACCTCCCTAAGGATATCTGAGACCTATTCCTAGCGATGATCGTCCAGATCCACTTCAAAGAATTGATCTCTTTAGGTTTCACCAAAGAAGTGTTCAAAACCTAGAAATATGAAAAACTTGATTCAAAACTTGCTTGTGGGGGATTGAAGATTTAGATGGTTCTAAGAGTATTCCCACACATCATAGCAAGGTAAATGAGGTCAAGAGACCAACCAAAAACAACCGGATTAAGGAAGCACCAAAATCATCAAAAGAGAGAAGGAAACATGTGAGACTTCATCCTTGAACAAACATCCATAGATCGATTGATTCAAGATGTTGCTTGTCAAAGCCACTATCTCACGGAGGACAAGATTGCAATCAAAGAGCACACAAACAAATCTCTCTCTAAACCCAAGCCTCTCCTCTCCTCTCCAAACCCTAGAAAACTTAGGGTTTTCTCAAATGAATGCTTAGGGGTTTTCCATCTCCCCCTTCTATTTATAGGGTGGCTAGGGTTTCTAATGGTCCCCCCATTAAGGTCCAATACAAATGGGACGCACACACAAATCTGTTGAAGCAATCGCTGCTTCACCACGTGTAGGTTGATCAGCGGCTCTCATCATATCGGCAAGTCTCTCCCGTCCGAATCCCATCGGAACCTCCAAGGCACTTGCACCGATCCGCGCGTCGCTTGATCTAACCAGCTGCAACGAACTGCCCGTTCGAACCATCTTGTCCATTCTGCGCCATGCTTGAGTCACACGACTCCACCCGACATTCATGATCGTTCTGGACCTCAGCTCTCCAAGCTTAGTCCCGATCCTCCTCGCCGTTGACGTCGTTGACCTGCAAGCCACCTGCATGGCAATAGGCAAAGAAATTGTCTCCGGGAACAAGTTCTTCACAACTTGACCTACATTAGCTCAACAATGCAATATGCAACAATAAAGCATTGAAACTTATACAATAGACACCATCAAAACACAGCAATACCAAAGTGGCCGAAGTCCAAGTGAAAGGCGGTCTGACTGCCATACCCACCAGTCGGACCGATTTCACGTCGGTCCGACCGATTTCATAACGCCGGTCCGACCGCTCCAAATGGCTTAGCCAAATTTTTAACTTGAAAATCTGAAACTCAATGGAATTTTCAAATGAATAGAACTTTTGACTGGGAGCTCCAAAAATTATTTGACCACATCCAGGAGACTCCCCTCTCATTCCTTCACAACCTAGCTCCAAAATCCATCATCAACTGTGGCCGGTCGGACCGGCAATGCCTGCCGGTCGGACTACCACACGGCCGGTCTGACCGACGGCTTGGCCGGTCGGACCGGTTGTAACCTGACAGCACAGGAGCGTTTCTAAAACACGAGATTTTACAAACCAACAACGCCATTGCCAATTGACTCATCATCCTAAGATCATGCACATATCCCCACGATATCCACAATAACCTATACATCCAACTCATGGAAAAAGTTAGTTCTATAATATGATTATCATTAATTACATCACCATACCATTAACACATAACAGTGGGACGAGATTCTTCAATCTTTCCCTCTTTGGTAATTGATGATAACCACTTCAATCACACATAAAATGAATTGTAGATAAAAGTAACACGATATGAGTATATATAAACTACACAAGTCATATATATACTCACACCATGAGTATGCTAGAACAACACAAATTCTACATGCTCACAATATGAATATACGAAACTACACAAGTTTTATATATTTGAAACATGAGTATACAAGAACTACACAAGTTCTATATACTCAAAACATAAGTATACAGAGACTACACAAGTTTTGTATACTCATACGGATATGTTTCAAAGTAAGAATCCCGAATATATGTGGTAAACGGAGTATGGATCAATACTAATGAAACCACAAAATATACCATGAACTCCCCCTAAATGTGTGCATACACAAATGTGTAAATAGAAACATATGCACATATTCAAGTTTAACTTATGGTGGAGTTCAAACTATATTTTGGATCCGAGGAATGCAACATTATATAAGAGTACAAGTTGAATGCATACCTCGTTGAATTTTACCTTTATATCCAAATGAGACTACACACTAGATATAGAAATAGAAATGTTATGCTCACAATTAGATTTGTCATTAATTACCAAAACACTCCATTAACTCATAATGGTGGGTCTAGATTCTTCACTTGGCAGGAAGTTATTAGGGCCACATGGATGATCACGAAGCATAAGCGATGCTACGATCTAAAGGAATCGGGAAAGGTCGGTGGAAGGGGCATTTTGGTCAATTGTGTAATATGGAAAAGTGTTGGTGTGCGAAACCAAGGCGGTGGCCTAAGTAGATTAGATCAAGAATGCTCCATGGAGGCAAGACATGATGGATTTGGTCCAATGGAGCTAAAGATGAAGACAACGCTTTGATAAGTGTGCGTGAGTGAGAGATCTATTTGTGTGTGGACTTAAGGGTTACCATTAGGGTTTCTCTCTTAGTCCTGGCCTCTACTATGTAAGGGTTGGTGCAGGATTTGCACAACCAAGCCAATGAACCATATGTGAAAATTTGGGAAATGTGGAAAGAGGAGGAGGCGGGGGGTAGAAATCAAATCTTCAAATTCGCCCAAGTCTTGTTCTCATACGCTTAAGTATTGATTTCTTGATTTGGTTTGGTTTTTTGTGTTTCTTCCTCCCCTCTTGATCTTACTTTGTACCTAGTACGTGCAAGTGAAGGATATATCTCTTGGAGACCAGATCATATCCATCTAAGTACTTTATATTGCAAGTTCTTGAATTTGCCCGATTTTGGTGGAAGAAATAGTGGTTTTGGGTGTTTTGCTTTTGAGGGCTTTTGCCGTGATTCTTGATGTGATTGAGGGTTCTAGGACATGTGAGAAACCATCCGTAGCCATCTTAGATTGATTCCTCCTACAAGCTCTTCTCAATCATTGTTTTCGTATTTTGCCCACTTTGGGTGCAATCTTCACTCAAGTAAAAAATTGTCTAAACTTTGGTAATGATCTTCAAGATCTTTAATTGGAATAGGTTCCTAGCATACTAGAGAATGTGTATTTCAAGTTTCATGAAGTTTGGAGTTGTGGATCAAAAGTTGGACAAATTTATGATTTTGAAATCGTGTTGAAATTCAATTATGTGATTATTTTACTATTCATTCCAATAAACTGCTATTGTTCATCCGATCGGATCGGTCTAGTGGGGATTTTGACGAGTCTTGATCTTCTTGTTGCCTAGTTCTTGTTTGAATGATTGGCTATTGGAGTAAAACCACCTTGAATTCCTTAAGGCAAAAGTTTTAGAAGATGTTGTTTGTGTGGCGCCTATTCACCCCCTCCCCTTGTCGCCTCCTCAGTCCAACAAATGGTATGAGTGCGAGGTTTTCTCTTTTGTGATCTTCACGATCTTTGAGCATGACGGCTAATAGGAGGATTTGTGAGTCTTTGAATTCTTCTTCTTGTGACTCTTTGACTGGTGATCATGTAGGGTGTAAGTCTTTCAGAGAAATTTGGCTAGGGATCATTATTGTGATTTGTATGGTGCTCGTGGCTAATTCACTTATATGTGCTCTAATTTCATATATAAGTTTTCCATAGAGTCTGATGAGTCGAAGGAACTTGATGACACGTGTGGAGTGATGATCGAGAAGAGAGTCAAGGATGATCATGACAATAGCAAAAATGATGAGAAGCTTTTCGAGGAGGATCTCTTACATAAGCTAACTCTATAAAATTTTTAGAGTTGGAGCAATTCAGAGTGGAGCATCCTCTAATATAAAATTTAAATACGAATAAAACTCTACTCTAAGTGAAAAGCTATGAACCAACGATATATTACTCGCGAAATACCACTCAGCTACCGCTGCATCCCCTCACCCCTTTGCAGCCCCCTCGCCACAGAAATCCGCAGACCTCGAGCGTCGCCGCGACGACTGTGAGTGGGAGCGCCTAGCCGCGGCGGGGCGGCACGCGCCGGGCATGGAGGCGGCCGCCGTCCCCAAGGACCTTGCGGACGCCGATGTTGACGCCGACGAGGACTTCATCAACGACGCCACGTAGTTAACGTCACGCGGTGTGTGGATGCGTTGTTCCCCAAGATCGACGTTGACCCCGTTGACGGCGCCGTGACGGGCGTCGAGCTGGCCGCGCGGAACCTTGCCTCCGCTCGACGCAAGGTGCTTCACGGCACCGCCTAGGAGCTCGACCTTCACGAGCATGACCACGACGGCCGCGTCGCCTTCTCCGAGTACGAGCGGCCCATCTGGGTCGAATTTTGGACTCATTTGGCCGTATAGCGTCAGAAAATTCCAAAAGTAGCCCCCATATCTCATAAATTCCCGATCTGGTGCCCTGTACCCACCTACTGCCGTGCGGGATAGCAGCACGTGGCCCACCCCCCAACAGTGTTCAATTTTTTTTGGAAATTTTGTTTAGTAATATTTTTTTGAGAAATTTTTAAATATATTAAATTAGTTCTAAAAATTATGGCATTTTTTGTAGAGCCTCCTGGCATAGTGTGTTTTCTTCTGTAATTTTTTCAAAATTTTTTAATTTTTTATTTTCTCTGTAAAATTCTTTTAATTATAATGTTTGTATGAATTTTCTAATAGAGAAACTGAGGTCCAAACATTATGATTTTTTTTTTCAAACTCCTTACATAGAGGAATTTATTGTGTAAATTTTATGTAATTTTATATGCTCCAAAATTATCTCGACAAATTCAGGGTTTAGGTTTGAAAAATTAGGACGAGACGTTTCAAAAATTAGGGTTTCATTATTTCATGTGACTCGAAATATGTGAAGTTTAGTACCACATGAGTACTCTTAGTTGCTATTGTTCTTGATCATATGTTTGAAGATGCTGAGAACTTAATTAAAGGGGCTGAGAACGTTGTGATTACGAAGATGCCCTAAAACATAGAAGAATCGATGTCAATGTGAATGATTATTTCTAGAATTCCAGCAGAAGAGGCATACTTGCAATATAGTATTATTTTGATGGCTCAGCGGAGACACAAAATCAGAACTATATTGCACTCCGCGGACAGAAGCACGTTACATGTGGTCACATGGCATGTTTGTTCGGCTAATTGGTTTAGTCACACACGCTACTACTACGGTACATTGCGACACAAACCTCCGGGCCATGTAAGTACGCATGCCTTTAAGGGATAGTAAAAAATATGGCTAGTAGGAGGGACTACTCTGAAATGGCCCGACCTCTGCGTGGGCCGGGCCATTGCCCTTCCTTCGAGCTTCGGCGTTGTACTCCTCGCCGTCCGCCTGCCTCGGCCGCCATTTCCGCTTTTTCGCGCTCCTCTCATGTGCCTCGCGCTCCTGCGCTGCGCGCTCGAGATGGGCATCGTCTCCAGCGGATCGCTCGTTGTGCTCTTGGTCAAGCGATCCTCCTCCGGATCTCGTGTCCCCTTTCGGCATTCCACTCCTCGAAGTCGAGCTGCCACTAGTCGTGTGGGTGGATCTCTAGGTTGATCCACTTGCGAAGCCACACGAGGCTCGGGGACTACGGGTACTCCTCGCCGGCGCCGGCCTCGGCGTGGTGTGGGAAGCACTGCTGCCGCCGACGGCGCGTGCGCCTGGCGGTGATCGGCCGGGTCGGCGGCCGTCCGTGCGGCCACCACGTGGCGTGGCGATGCACCTCTACCGTCCCCGACGGCAGCAGGTGCATGCCCACGCGAACAATCGGGGTGGCACTCTTGCCGTCGTGGACTGCTGCCGTCGGTGACTCTGATCGGGAATCGGGGCCGGCGGTGGATCTGCTTGCGATCCCGACCATAGCGGTGGATTTGCGAGATTATAGAGGTTATTTTGGAATTTTAGTGGGCCCCGACCGTAGCAGGTGGGTACGGAAGGCTAGATTTGGAATTTCGAGATTATAGAGGTTATTTTTGGAATTTTCGTGGCTGTATCTGCTGCCGTTCCCGACCGTAGCATGTGGGTACGGAAGGCTAGATTTTGAATTTCGAGATTATAGAGGTTATTTTTTAGAATTTTCATGCGTAATACAGCCAAATCAGTTCAAAATTCAGCTGGGCCTTGCGGTTCGACAGTACGAACCTGGTCGAGCTGGCCGCGTGGAACCTTGCCTCCGCTCGGCGCAAGATGCTTCACGGCACCGCCTAGGAGCTCGACCTTCACGACTGTGACCACGACGGCCGCGTCGCCTTCTCAGAGGACGAGCGGCCCATCTGGGCCTGGCAGTTCGACGGTACGTATTTATGTACGATACGAGATCTTTGTACTAAATTTGGTTATGCAGCATTTGCCTACTTAGAAAGTTCGTTTTTTGAGATGATACTCGTACTATTGCAATGGTAGCTGACTAGCTGGGTAAGCCCAAGATCTTGCTGCGGAGAGACGTTTGATCTTGTGTTGTAGTTGTTGGATTGGGGGATCGATGAGCGGATTCTTGGACTACAATTTGTGATCTCTATTGTCTAGTCATCTGCATAATGGAAATGATTGCACATCACAATGTAGTGTCCAAGAATCTTTCTTTACTAATTAATCCATTTGCTGTGTAGGCTTCAGCCGTGTTGAAGCAGTAGAAGTTTAAAATTTTCTCAGCTCTGTGTAAATCATCTAGAGCAGCAGGAGCTGCAAACTTGTGTGCCCAGCCTCTTGATATGCGATCTGTTTTATGCAATGCTGACCTCTTTCATATTTTTTTTTGTTACACATGAGTATGTTGTACCTTATCATGTCTTCAGAGGCTGTTTTTTTTAATAGAATTATGCTGTTGTGCTAGGAGTCTGATGGTTTATTTCTATTTTTCAAGCCTCACTAGATTTCTCTTGCCTTGTTTGATTTGATTAAGAATTTATGCAGAATTAATTTTAACCGGTGATTGATGCTTGCTGGGTTGTATAAGTTCTTAGTCTTACCCTTTAGTGTCATGACACAGGATGTTTCATTTGGATAACATTGTTCAGTGGTGTCACTAAATAAAATCCTTCAGGTAGCTTACACTAGTTAAAAAAACAAATCATGTCATTGTACAATCCTTTTCTTGTTTGTTAAAAAATCTTCTTGACTTTGTACTACTTTTACTGTTGCTGATTATTCATCATACATATCTTTAGATCGCATCTGAGGGTCTCAGGCACCGGAGTTTTTGAGGTTTTCTTGGATGGCCTTCAAGGCGATGAAGACCAAACTTACATAAATATCAGACTTTGTGCAGAGGATGTACAAGGAAAGAATGTTCTTATAATAGTTATAGAAGGTGAATTGGGCGAGCTACCCTAGGATGCTTTTTTTTTTATTTCATTGTTGTCATTTGATGTAGTGGTTTTTGGACTTAAAATAGTAGCTTTGATTAATAAAGATGAGGGGAATTATGAGCGACATCTCCTGTCTCTCCTGTCTCCTTGCCTCTCTTATGGACTTTTGTTATGATACTTATTGAATTTTTTTTATAAGAGAAGATACTTATTGAATTATAACTTTTTATAACTTTGTATGTTTATGTATTCTTTATTTAACTTTTTTAAGTAAAAAATTTCGAATGTGGGCGAAAAAGATGGCAGAACAGGGCATAATATGGCAAAAAATAAAATAAAAACTGAAATTAACTTATTAAACTCTTATAAATTAAACAATAAAAAAGATTACACGTTACAAAACAAAGGTAGTACAATATTTTTACAATGATCATTCTAATTTCTGGGGGCTAGAGTTAATTTTTTAATCAAACACCTCATCGAACTGCTATAGCTTTTTATAGTAGTGGATTCAAAAATAAAGTTGAAGTTGTAGCTATAAATTTTTTGAGCAGAGTCGGATCAAACATGCGTTTAATCATACAGAACCAACAAATAAGTTGTTAGATGCTTGACTTTTTTTTTTCAATCCTGGCCATGGCCCTGGCCTCCTGGGCTCCTGGCTCATGTCACAGGACAATTGAGCCCGTGTCACTCACGTTGTGGTGTTTCTGCCAAGCTCTAGAAGCTGTGCAATTACTGAATTTTTTTTAAATAGTATTATTTAAAAAATTATAAAAAATAGTTAATTTTTATTTTAAAAAATAAACTATTATGTCTGTCATCATTCCAAACGATAACAGTAATCTATACAATAACGACAAAATTTTAGTACGTGTGAGAGTCGCGAGATGCTACACAAGATTTCAGTACCTATGGCTATGAGAGTCGCGAGATGCTACAAGAGTTAAAAGCTCTATAAGCTGTGCGGATACTGCGCGATTTGTGAGATGCTACACGAAGAAGGATTTTGTTTTTCCTGCAAAAAAAAAAAGGATTCAGTTTATCTTTTGCCAAGATAATCCTGCGCAAGCCAGTGCGCGAGTTTTCTGGAAGGTTCGCCGCCATATCTTGCGACCGAAGAAAGAAACGAACCAAAGAACCAACTATCCTATCCATCCAGAAATAAAAAGGAAGCCAGAGCCGCAAGGCAAGCTAACTGGAACGAAAAGAGAAGAAAGGAGCAATTTTTAAGGAAGGGAATCGCGTGCTCGTGCGGCCTTTGCCTTGGTGGTGACAGTCGATCGTTGATTCGCGGTGCTGCCCCACCGGTCGGTCTCGGGGATGGGTGTCGGCATGAGCAGCGGCCGGCGGCGCGGCATCGGCGGGGGCCGGGGCCGATCGAGCGGGATGCTTCCCCTGCTGGCGCTGCAGGTGTTGCTCGAGTACGGCCGCGCCGGTGCCAGCCGCCCGCCCGTGACGGCGGCACTGATCGCCGCCAACGCGCTCGTGTACCTCCGCCCGGGCGCCCTCGACGCGCTCCTCCCCCCGCTCTCCCGAGTGGCCTTCAACCCGCACATCATCATCCAGGTACCCACCTACACCACCACGCCGCGCCTGCGGATTAGATAGACGACGGAGTTATGTGTAGATTGATTATATAGCTCTTGCTCCGCTAGAAGAAATCACATCGCGCGTCGAAAGCCCACCTTTTAATCCGTTCTAGGGCTACAGGGATTATGTTGTGTCAGAGGTTTTTGCCTCAGGTTGCCATATTGTCAGGTTTAGCTTATTAGTGGTACATGATGTGAATTTTCTGTGTTCTGCAATTTAATTTTGATCTGCGATTTGCAATTGGGGAAACTTGGTAGGATGATTACTGCACAGTGCTACATTGTTGTCAGGTTTAGCTGATTAGTGGTACATGATGTGAATTTTCTGTGTTCTGCAATTTAATTTTGATCTGCAATTTGCAATTGGGGAAACTTGGTAGGATGATTACTGCACAGTGCTACATTGGAATAGGATCCGGATACTATTGGGGATAGTTTCTGGTGGTAGTGTTTGTAGTGCAAAAGGGGGATGGAGTGGAGCAGCTGATCAACACAGAGGATTTTTTCTGGATGGGCTGCAGAAGAACTGCAGTCCAAAGCATTAGGATTCAAGGGAAATTCTGTACAGGATCTACAAGATTACCGCAAAAAGGACCGTTCAAACAGACACCAACTAAAAGGGAAAGAGCCTCCTGACACAGAAAATTAGAGAACAACAACACGTCAACACCCTTCCTGCCCCCTAAACAACAATCTCGACACAGAAGAATTTTATTTTATCTTCCACCCTGTCGTGGTATTTACTAATTTTATTTTATCTTCCACCCCGTTGTGGTATTTACTTTTCGTAGTTACACGTAAACTTGCCCTCCCAGTAAAATCGTCCTTAAGAGTATTGTTACTGTTTTAAGACCGAACTTACGTAATGATTGTTTGATTCGGGGGTCTCTAAGACTTGAATTACTCAAAGAGAACGACACAGGGATTTTTATACAGGTTCGGGCCTTCTCCGGGAGAATAACAACCCTACTCATGTGTGACTATATTGAGTATCTGGTTACTGGCTACAGATCAAGAGAAAGACTCAATCACTCAAATGCGATGTCTTGTGCTCCTGATCCCCTCTTCCTTTCTCTGTCTTTCCCTCTCCCTCTATCGTCTGGTGATTCCTCCTTTTATAGCGTTCTTGGGTGACAATCTCTCCAGCTCAAAAGGCGCATCAATGCTTCAGATGATGGCGCTGTTACTGGAGATTACTGTTTGAGAAGTAACGTTCCCACGTCACCAGACAGTTATCACTAGGACAGAGAGATTAATCGTGCAGTTATTCCGAGAATAATGGCATATACTGACTGTTTAGATGTCTTAATCAATCGGGTCTATTTGTCTATAAGCTCGATTGATTATAAAGTGGTCGTAACTGACATGGTCGTAGAAGGACTTACGATCATGAGGTGATCGTAGAAGAACTTACGATCATGGGGTGGTCGTAGCTGACCTGATCGTGGGACTTACGACCATGAGGTGGTCGTAGAAGAACTTACTATCATGTGCTAGTCGTAGAAGGACTTACGACTATGGGGTGGTCGTAGTTGACCTGATCGTAGAAGGACTTACGACCATGAGGTGATCGTAGAAGAACTTACGATCATGAGGTAGTCGTAGAAGATCTTACGACTCCAGCTTCTCCCTTATGAACATTAAAGGATATACTCAAGAACTATATAATGACGTCATTATCTATAATAAGGATTACGGATAAATAATTAAATAAGGATTTCTAGATCCTCGTCAAGTATTTTCGTAGTTTCGTTTCTAGATTCAGTAAAATACAGGCTGAACTAGTTCACAATGCGTTTGTTGTGCTTCTCATAGGGAATTATTATTGCTCTCAACATTTGCTAGCAGGGTGTGCAACAGTGCATGCTGTGCTCTAATGTAGTAGTGAAATGTAATTGTAAGTTTCTTTTGGATTTTCTATGTACCTGTTCCAGTGTTCTATGTACCTTCCAAGTTTCTTTTGGATTTTGAAATAACATTTTTGTGAACCTTGTTGCAGTACGGCGACCTGACACGCTTCTTCCTGTCAGCTTTCTACCACTTAAGCGAAACTCACTTCTTCTACAACATGATATCCCTCCTGTGGAAGGGCGTACAGCTTGAGACATCAATGGGCAGTGTTGAGTTTGCATCCATGGTTGCTTCCTTGCTTGGCCTGTCTCAGGGCATCACCTTGCTCTTGTCCAAAGGTTTACTCCTTTTCGGCAATGAGACTGCATATTATGATCAGTTTGCTGTTGGGTTCTCTGGGGTGCTGTTTGGTATGAAGGTTGTGCTGAATGCTTGGTCAGACGAGTTTGTCTTTCTGCATGGGATGGTTATTCCAGCAAAGTATGCTGCGTGGGCTGAATTATTCCTCATTCAGGCTTTCATTCCCGGGACATCGTTTATTGGCCATCTCGGTGGGATACTTGCTGGACTGGCCTACCTTTGGCTAAAGCGATCATTCTCCGGACCAGACCCGCTTGCTCTTCTGATTTCAGGCATTGCAAAGGTTGTTAGTTGGCCGGTGAAATTTGCTCAGCGATTTCTAAGGTCAGGCCGTCCTCAGGGCCACATAACAGGTCGGGGCAGAGCTGGGCATCATGAATCAGCAAGACAGACCAGTCCAGGTATATGGAGATGCTCAACCTGCACTTACGACAACTCGCCTTCCTCAGATATCTGTGAGATGTGCAGCACTGCACGTGAGGACCGTGCTTTTTCCGCAGACTGTAATCTTCATTGTTTGGGACAGATTACGTGTGGCGATACCTTGTATAAACATCCCAAGCCTTAGCGACGTCTTTGTTCGGTATCGAGAGATAATAAACTTTGTGCTGTTGAGCCACAATATAGCATCTGAACTCTGGAAGACGGATTTCAAATTGACTAGCCCAAGATTAGTCCGTGTACTTAGATCAAACCAATGGCAATTTGAATATGCACAGTTAAGAGGTTTGCAACCATGAAGCGTGAGTTCGTTATATTTGCTTCAATTCTTCCATAATACTCGACCCATCGAAGGAAGGTGTAAAAGCTCCGGATTTGTGGTTCTAACAATGAAGTAATCTTTTATAAATCCTATACTACTGAGTCATGTAGCTCGAACCGCTCGAGATCCGCTTCTAGACCGCCCAAATCACGAGTTTGGGGCTGAGCTTGCCTCTGAGTGGAAAAACATCTATCACTGGATCCACGCCCACACGCTTCGAGATGGTGGAAGATCAGGCAAATCGAATATTTGGAGAGTGCTTGAGTTCATTCGAAATTGCCCCTAATGTGCTCGAGCGCCGAGCTCTTGCTTTCGGTGCACGAACAATCCAACTGGATATGTTTCACTCTACTGACCTCAAATCACCAAAATTGTATATGTTATGCCATTGGATCATCTTTGACTCTTAGAATACAATTTATTGTTAGTTCATTGAGTTGGCAACTTATAAAAGAACATAAGCAAGAATTTGAATAGAGGGATTAATCAAGAACAAAAATCAGCTTGAGTCCTCAAACGATCGAATCCATTTTCAATTCATGCAAATACACACACTAAGTTCATCCTTTTATACTTGAATGCAAGCATCATTGGCATCCACCCATGCATCATCCTCTGTATAATGCATAAACACTACTCGACTAGTTTATGCTCATTTGTTTGATGTCTACTAAGTATCTTAGACAAATTATCGATCTTCCACACTAGGACAAAATATGCAACAATTAAAAAATAGAAGATTTAATGTGGTGTACTTGTACATCAACTGATATTTCATCCTAAAGGGAAAAAATGGAGATGCTAGCTCATTTTAACAGACTTACTATTCAACCTACTGGTATTGCTACATGGAAAGGGTAATGAGATTAGGAAGCCTCTTGAATGATTTCACTAGGGTCATAGCAAAATATGTATGCATTTTGAAGGACTCTATGCGTGTTGAATCTTGGAAATGATGAAGACTCTAACCTTTTTAATCTAGCACTTGAACTTTTAGACTAGGAAATATATATAGAATGGTTGGTCATATATAAACTCCTTTTCAATGAACTCATTCCAAGCATAGGAGCTGTGTCTCTCTTACTATCAAGAATTAACTAGATCTAGTCGATCACACAATTGTGACCACTCGATTTGTATGTCCAAACATAAAGCGAAGGAGTTTATACATGCATGGCTCACCTACCACTCTAGATAGATCACATGGCGATTAAAAGTGTGTGACAGAACCAAAAATACAAGATCTTTGAACAAAATAACTAAATCAATACCATATTTCCGAAAAGTTGTAGTTTGGCAATTTTATGATTCAATTTTGATATTAGCGACCAAACAAAACAACAAAACTATGCACATTATAGTGTAGTTTATTTGGTGGACATATCGACTACAATTTTTAAATTTCATTGGCATGAAAAACTATACAATATATCAAGAACATGTTTTTAAAGAAAACGGTATGTTACTAATAAAGATCGCTTGGGTCGAATTTCGTAAATTCAATGATCATGGTACGCCACTAAAGCCGGGAGCCTGGGAGACAAAGGCAGCACTAGTGCACTGCGAGCAAAACGTTGCCTTATGGCGTGTGCATTCTGGCAGTGAAACGTTGCGCTGGGCCTGCCACGCGGCCGCCTGCCGTTGCTTGTGCTGTGCAGCCCAGGTGTTGTCTTGTAGACGCTAGGTATGGACGTTGGTTGCCGTCAGTGCACGCGCGCCTCGCCGACCGCGTCCCTTCGCTCGTCCCCGATCCACTCGACAGACGATGTTGTCATGTGCCCTAAAAAATTACACTGCACCGCGGAAGTGTCAGAAAATGACACTCGGAAATTTTTCGGAAAATATTCTTTTAAAATTTAGTTTAATTTTAAGCTTCGAAAATTTTCTATTGTTGAAAATTTTAATTTTAATTGATGATTTATTTTTTAAAAAAATAATTGTTTGGATTTTATTAGTTTAATTTAAAGCTTAAAATAGAATTTCTGAATGAAAATATTTTAAAGGGCTATAATAAACTTCAAAAAAATCCAAAACTATTCTATTTGATCTTTTCAAGTTCCTAAGTATTTTATAAAACTTTCTCAGATTTTCGAATTCACTTTTATTTTTCGAGACTTTCTTTATTCCACTTCTTTTTCTCTCTCTCTCTCCTCTCTTTTGCTGTTCATCTTCCCGACATGTTTTGCCTTGCTGTTCTCTGTCCTCCCGTGCATCCCCGAGCCCCGTGATCCGAGCCGCCCGGCCCCGTCCCATCTCCTGGCGCTGCCCCGCTCCCCCGCCCCCGCCCCCGGCCTGCTGCTGTCGCCAGTGCCGCGAGCCACGCGCCCCGCCTCCGCTGCCCCCGGCCCGGCCGCATGCTGCCTCGCGCGTGTGCGCCCCAGGCACCAGCACGCCCGGCGCCGCTGGCTTTGCTCCCGTGCATGCTTCCAGCTCTCTTCCCTCCCTCTCCTTTAAAACCGACAGCATCCCTCCCAGCCAAGCTCCACCAACAGCCATGCTCTCCCTTGCCTTCTCCATTGCCAAGCCATTGCTGCCACCATGTGCTTCTCCCAGAGCTCTCCCCTCCGGCTCTTTCCCCATGCCGAACTCCACCTCTCCCCACCAGCAAACTCTCTCTCTCTTCTCCATTGCCGGCTGCATGCTGCTCCTCGAGCCCCGCCCTTGCCGCCTGCTGCTCCTGCACCAGGACTGCCGAGCGTTCTTCCCCACTGCCAGCTCCCCGTGAGCTGCAGTGCTCCAGCCACCTCCAGCTCTCCTCCTCCTCCTCCTCCTCCTCCCGCCTCCCGCCTCCTCCCGCTCCTCGCTCCCTCCTCCTCCTCCCCGCTCCCGCCTCCTCCTCGCCCCCCTCAAGAGTGCTCCTGCCGTCCTACTCTCGCCTCCCTGCTGCCCTCCCGCTCCTCCTGCGCTGCCCCGATTGCCACCAGACGGGCCAGTTTTGGTAAAGCGACCTTACGTTCCTCATACCGCCCACCATCTTTGTTGAATCACCCGCAATTAAAAAGAGTAAACCAATAAGCACAGATAAACAAGACGACTTAGAAAGAGATGCAAAATAAACAAAACATAATTAGAAAATAACAAAGTATTACATGTATTAGAAATAATCGAATGATCGGATTAGCTGGATCATAAGTCTCATCATCACTATCACCATGTCCATATAATCAACACTATTCAAGGAGCAATGTTGTCATCACCGCCATTGCGTAAATGTAACCAATGAAGTAATTCTAAGTCCTTCACATTTTGAACCTCATCTCCAAATGTCCTCGTCAACAACCCTTTCATTGCCTACTTCCATTCCGATCGCTTTGCTAAGTCTATCTCAAAACTCCTTCTAGCCCTCTTCTTGAAAGAACTCTCCGTCATATGTGTTTGGGTCAAAGTTGTAATCTTCATTGTTTGGGATGTAGTTTACCGTGTGGCGATACCTTGTACACAACATCCCAAGCCTTAAGACGGTCGTCTTTTTGGCACTGGTATGAGAGATAATAAACTTGTGTGGCTCGTTGAGCCACAATATACACATCGCCTCTCTGGTAAGACGGATGATCGCGAATTCGACTAGCCCAAGATTAGGGGTCCGCCTCGTTACTTCGGATCAAACCAATGGCATTTGAATATGACAGATTAAGAGGTTTGCAACCATGAAACGTGAGTTCGTATATTTCTTCAATTCTTCCATAATACTCGACCCCATCAAGGCCAGGCGTAAAAACTCCGGTATTTGTGGTTCTAACAATGAAGTAATCTTTTATAAATCCTATACTACCTGAGTCTATCGTGCTCGTCCACGCCGAGATCCCGTTTCGAGACCGCCAAATCCATTGTGTTTGGGACTGCCGTAGCTTGCCTCGAGTGCGAACTCACATCTATCCTCGGATCCACGCGCCGTGCACGCCGAGATCCGCCTCGAGTCCACCTAAATCACATATTTGGGATCGCTCGAGGTTCATTCCCGAGCACGCCAGATTTCGCTCCTGGGTACGCCAGAGCTACACGCTCGGAGTGCCACGGACCAAGTCACTTCTGTGATATGTTTCACTTCTCTGTACACTCAAATCACCAAGAATTGTATATGTTATGCCACGGATCATCTTTACCGTCTTAAGAATAGCCTGCTATTTTGTTCATTGAGTTGGCAACTTATAAAAAGAACATAAAATGTAATTTGAAGTAAGAGTCCGATTAATCAAGAACAAACAAATCAGCTCGCTTTCCTAAAACCGATCCGAATCCATTTTTCAATTCATGCAAATACACACACTAGTTCATCCTTTTATACTTGAATGAAGCATCATTGGCATCCTACCCATGCATCATCCTCTGTATAATGCATAAACACTACTCTGGACTAGTTTATCTGCTCATTTGTTTGATGTTACTAAGTATCTTAGACAAATTATCTGATCTTCCACACTAGGACAAAAATATGCCAACAATTAAAAAAATAGAGAAGATTTAATGTGGTGTACTTGTACATCAACTAGATATTTCATCCCTAAAAGGGAAAAAATGGAGATGCTAGCTCATTTTCGCTGATGTACTTACTATGTTCAACCTACGGTATTGCTACATCGGCACAAGAGTAATGAGATTAGGAAGCCTCTTGAATGATTGTCACGCAGGTCATAGCTGAAATATGTATGCATTTTGAAGGACTCTATGGTGTTGAATACGAATGATGAAGACTCTAACCTTTTTTAATCTACACTTGAACTTTTAGACTAGGAAATATATATAGAATGGTTGGTGCATATATGAAACTCCTTTTCACATCGAACTCATTCCAAGCATAGGAGCTGTGTCTCTTTATATCAAGAATTAACTAGATTAGTCGATCACACAATTGTGACCACAAAGGCTTTTGTATGTCCAAACATAAAACGAAGGGTTTATACATGCATGGCTCACCTACCACTCTAGATAGATCAATAGAGCGTATTAAAAGTGTGGGAAGAACCATACAAGATACCGATCGAACAAAATAAAAATCAATACCATAATTTGGCAGAAAGTTGTAGTTTGGCATTTTATGATATAATTTTGATATGTAAGCACCAAACAAAACAACAAAAACTATGCACAATATATAGTGTAGTTTTTTGGGTGGACATATGCAGACTACAATTTTTAAATTTCATTGGCTACGGAAAAACTATGCACAATATATAAGAACATGTTTTTAAAGAAAAATCGGTATGTTACTACCCCGATGCGCGTGGGCGGCTTGGCAAGGCTGCTACATGGGTGTAGCGGGGCGAGCGTGGCAGCGGCAGCCTGGCGCAAGCCAAGCGGGCGGCGCGGGCGGCTGCGGGCGCGCGCGCGGCACGCGGGCGTCAGGCGTGCGTGTGTGTGGAGCGCTACTGGGTCATGTTTATTATATGGCCTGCTTGCCGAGTGCACCACAAAGCACTCGGCAAACACCGATTTGCCGAGTGTCGCCGATCCGCCACTCGACAAAGAGGGTTTATTTAAAAAATTACAATTTCGTGTAAGTGTCAAAAAAATGACACTTTCGAATAGGACTTTCTAAGTGTCTTCTCGACACTCGGCAAAGAAGAGACTTGAGAGTGTCATTTTGACACTCTAAGAAATCATATTTTTCCCACTTTTCACCTCAAACTTTTTCGGTCCTCATACAATACAGTACTCCATGTTCCAATGTGGCACATTTGTGGATGACTTGTTCTATATTTCTTTAATTTATTTCAATTAATTGAATTTTCTTGGATAATTCAAATTATAAGCGCTAGTCATTCGAATAATGAATGGAAAATTGATATTCATGTTATTTAGTATAATGTGAGGTAGCAACGAGAGCAGACCACAATTTGAACATCTTGTTCACGAAACATGACCACGAACTTGCGATCGAGTTGTTTTAAATTGTATAAAAAGCAAGCGAAGTCCGAAATCATGAAACTTGGGAAGATGTCATGATATCATATGTGGGCTGTGATAAAATTTTGAGAAGGTTTCACGCAAGTTGTCACGCATTTATGCTTGCAAACCAAGAATCTCAGAAAGTTGTCACGTATGCTTCGCTTTTTTAATGTTTGCAAGCATCGTGACGCGACAACTTGCGCGAAACCTTCTCAAATTTTTATCACACCTCCACATATGATATCATGACATCTTCCCAAGTTTCATGATTTTCTGACTTCGCTTGCTTTTTTATACAATTTAAAAACAACTCGATCGCAAGTTCGTGGTCATGTTTCGTGAACAAGATGTTCAAATTGGTGGTCCGCTCTCGTTACTACCTCACATTATACTAAATAACATGAATATCAATTTTCCATTCATTATTCGAATGACTAGCAGTTATAATTTGAATTATCCAAGAAAATTCAATTAATTGAAATAAATTAAAGAAATATAGAACAAGTCTGACAAATGTGCCACATTGGAACATGGAGTACCAGGTATTGTATGAGGACCGCAGAAAAGGTTTGGAGGTGAAAAGTGGGGAAAAAAATATGGTTTGCCGAGTGTCAAAAAATGACACTTACGGCAAAAGGGCCTTTCTTTGCCGAAAGTGTCAGAGAAGACACTCGCAAAGTATCCTTTGCCGAAAGTGTCACGAGAAGACACTCGGCAAAGGGTTAACGGCGGTCGCTCGCCCTTAACGGCGGTGCCCTTTGTCGAGTGTAATGTTTTGCCGAGTGTTTGGCACTCTAAGAACCTTATTTGCCGAGTGCCGGCCTTGGTGATTGTAACATCTTTTTCCGGTAAAATAAGTAGTCATTTTAAAATTTAGTTTTAAATTTTAAAAGCTTTCCAAAAAAAATATTTTATTTGTTGAAAATTTTAATTTTAATTGATGATTTATTTTAAAAAAATAATTGTTTGGATTTTATTAGTTTAATTTAAAGCTTAAAATAGAATTTCTGAATGAAAATATTTTAAAGGGCTATAATAAACTTCAAAAAAAATCCAAAACTATTATATTTGATCTTTTCAAGTTCCTAAGTATTTTATAAAACTTTCTCAGATTTTCGAATTCACTTTTATTTTTCGAGACTTTCTTTATTCCACTTCTTTTTCTCTCTCTCTCTCCTCTCTTTTGCTGTTCATCTTCCCGACATGTTTTGCCTTGCTGTTCTCTGTCCTCCCGTGCATCCCCGAGCCCCGTGATCCGCGCCGCCCGGCCCCGTCCCATCTCCTGGCGCTGCCCCGCTCCCCCGCCCCCGCCCCCGGCCTGCTGCTGTCGCCAGTGCCGCGAGCCACGCGCCCCGCCTCCGCTGCCCCCGGCCCGGCCGCATGCTGCCTCGCGCGTGTGCGCCCCAGGCACCAGCACGCCCGGCGCCGCTGGCTTTGCTCCCGTGCTTCCAGCTCTCCTCCCTCCCTCTCCTTTAAAAACCGACAGCATCCCTCCCAGCCGAAGCTCCACCAACAGCCATGCTCTCCCTTGCCTTCTCCATTGCCAAGCCATTGCTGCCACCATGTGCTTCTCCCAGAGCTCTCCCCCTCCGGCTCTTTCCCCCATGCCGAACTCCACCTCTCCCCACCAGCAAACTCTCTCTCTTCTCCATTGCCGGCTGCATGCTGCTCCACTCGAGCCCCGCCCCTTGCCGCCTGCTGCTCCTGCACCAGGACTGCCGAGCGTTCTTCCCCCACTGCCAGCTCCCCCGTGAGCTGCAGTGCTCCGGCCACCTCCAGCTGGCCAGCCAGTGCTCCCATGGTGCCTTCTCCTCCGGTTCTTGGCTCAGCCTCCTGGCGCCACCTCCATTTCTCCACACTGCCGTGAGCCCCACCTCCATTTTCTCCCTCAGCCGAGCTCTCTCTCCCTCTCCCCTCCTCCTCTATCAACCGAAACATGTCTGCTCCTCCATCCCGTGCTGCTTTCCCTGCTCTTCTTTCCCTCCATGCAGTACGTTTATGTGGCTAATGCGTGCAGCTTGATACCTCCACTCATGCACTTAAACACCCATGCACGTATACGTGCACATGCATTTGTACGTGAAAAGCAGCAAAAGTTCTCTCCCCCGTTCTCTCTCAGGTCGTCCATTCTCCGCACTAACTACGTCACCGAGTGCCTCTCGGCTTTCCTTTACTATCTCTAGAATTCGCCACTATCTTCTCGCCGCAACCAAAAATTTCCGCTCACAACCAAATCACCTTCTGTCATCGTTTTCGACGCCGTCTTTGATTCCCCGGTGATGTCGTCACTGCCGTTAGCATCGCCTCGTGATGCTCTACGTTGTGCTACCTTCTTTCTCTCAAGCATCGTCGGTTCACTAGCGCCACTATTCTACATGCATTGTTTTGCGTGCCGCCGCATCGGATCTCCGCCGGTGATGCGACTGCCACCATTGTGTCCGTCTCGCTCCCGGGATTTCATTTTGCTAGTTCGCTGGCCGTCCCTCTCTTTCCCTCGCTGGCGTTATCAATTTTTACTCAATCTACACTATTCATGCTTGTTTTTTTCTATATTTTATGTGAAGGCAACTTCCGGATATTCGTTCTCCCTCATGCGAAATTCGATTCCGTCGGTTCTTGGTTCTAAATTCATCTAAATCCAGCCCCTTTCTTTCGCTACTAATTTCGTAATTTTTGAATTTTATTGGATTTGTTGTATTTATTTGGCTCTTTTCGCACGTGTAGATTTTGACTTTTCTGAAGAGTTATTGGAACCGTCCGCCGAAGCACTTCAAACCTTCAACGAAAGCGAGTCAACACTTTGACCATGTTGAACCTACATTTTATGCAAACTATGTTCTTTTAAAATAGCAAACTGTGTGCTTTAAATTTTATGCAAATGTATGTTAAATGATTCTAAGATAGTTAAATGTCAATTTGATCATTAAGTAATTATTATATCTTGTCCTTGATAATTGAATTCCCTGGTCCTTGTCACCCTAGTAATTATATGGTAGCATGCTAGCCTTGCTTGAGTACCGAGGTATTAACCACCATAATTATTATCTTTTAAGCATAAAGATTGTTTTGGGCAGTTATTGGGTAAATGACTGAAATGGTTGAGCTAAATTGCTTTACACTTCTTCAAAACCAAAAAACTTGCTGATACCACATCCGGGCGGATGGTAGGAGTGGTGGGTGCTGTCGTACACGAGAGTGGTTGGTATGTTCTATGAACCGCCCGGATGGATTAAGGATTTAATATTGTCATGACCTCCTGTGTAAAAAAAAATACAACCACAAGTCTGCAAAGTGCAACTTGGCTTAGTAAACTTATTAAACCTTGTAAATCATCTCATCGATGGTTGAGCAAGGTGGTGCAAGCAGTGGATGCGATCCAGCTTGAATGGGACACCGAGGGGAGGGTGAAGTTGCCAGCTACGCAAATCGTAGTGGTGGATATCCCGCACAACTTATGGGACCCATCGCAAATGGGAGCAGCCCATATGGGTGAGATGGCGGAAGGGGTGAGATATGTTGAAAGGTTATTGTGACGATCGCTCAACTAAATGACTATGAAATCATGTGGGGTAACGAGTATGATTGTCTTTTATGGGTACAGTGTTCAAACTCTGCATAGTCAAAACTATTTAAACAGCCGCGCCTACGATCAAAGGCGGACATAAGAACTTAACTTGAGTTAGTTCTTTTTCAGAAACCTTTGTGGGTGGTATGAAAACCAGGTCGACTCATCTAGCCTGAGGTTTGGTATTTTTCCCTAGATCGTCGTATCTAGTGTGGTTAATGTATGGATGTAGCTTCAATCAAATTAAGCATTTGTAGAGTCTCCTATGGAAGGAATCTCTACTGTTATTTAATATTGCAATTACCTTCCTTAATAAACTGCAATTTGTTTAAAAGCTAAGTCATATGAATTTGTAATTATGATATTTATAAATATTACTTTGCGCAAATAAAATAACCCGAGTCATCCTTGTTTAGCCTTGCATATTTATTATTGCATCTGTTGTGTTGGCTCGCGAGCACGGTAGTTGTGCTCACTCTCGCTCTTTCCTCCCAAACCCCCAGAATCTGCTGAGCAGGACGACTACGCTTACTACGAGGACTAAGGATTCGACGGTCAAGATCAAGGCAAGGAGTAGTTAGATTCGTAGGCTAGAGCTCGCCACAGTCTAGTTGGCTCCGATGGCACTTGTGTATAGCCAATATTCCCTAAGTCCTTGGGTGATATCGGTGGTACATAGGGTGCCGCAGTCGCTTGCCTGCGGGGAGTCGTGTTGCCCCTTTTGCTTCCGCATTTGTCTCTAAATTTTATGCAATGAACTTATTTGGCCTATTCGGCCCCTACTGTAAACTCGACCCAACGTGGTCTATTTAAACTATGATGAATGTAATATTATGCTGAGTCGGTCAACGTTGTGTATGAAATGATTCAGCGATGTAAACTATGAGCGCTATCTACTAATCCAAGGAGTAGCGTAGAATAATTATAAATGATTCCAGGTTAAGAAACCGGGTCCGACAGTGATCTCGCTCTTCTTGTCCTTGCTTATGTTCTTCTCGCCCTCTATGACGGGCGGAGACAGAGAGTACGATGGCGAGGGAGTGGGGCGGCGGACGTCGCCCACGGAGAAGCCCCGTGCGAGCACCTCCTCGTGCAATCGCATACATGCAGCGGAAGACGCGCACCTGCCAAGAAGGGCAACACAAGGATCACCGACCGACCCCGGATGATGGAACTCACGAGCAACGAGGTGCGAAATCAAAATGACGAAGATGAAAGGGTGGCAGCGTGTACAAACCTAACCTGGTGTGATCGGTCAGACAAGGCAAGCCGAGGAGGCCAAGTGGAAGCTCTGGTGCAAGTTACAGAACCGCAAAGCAGTTTACATCCGCGTGCCCTGTTTCCCATGTAAATCTGATTCTGCTCCCAACATTAGCGCTACCTTTGCACGAAAAATAGGTGAAGTAATCAGAGTGAGACAACATTGAATAGAAATTAGTCCTAAGAAGCAGCTATCTATCCAGCACCTACCAATCCATCAAGCAAAATTGTACTTTAGATTTTATCAAAAGACGGCTCTTGTCTGGGCCGCCGAACCACCAGCCCGCCAATCATGTGCTGCATCCGATGCATCCCTCCCGCTTGCGCCGCAACGCATGTTAATTACCTGCCAAAACGATGCTAAATGTGTATTTTTGAAGGTTCTGTTTGTTCCATGGAGCGCATCTTAAACATATGGAATACAGAAACTGAAGAAGTACATGGCCAGCTTTACAACATTGCTCGACCCAAAATTATTGGGGAGGAAAGTAAGCATAAACTGCCAAACTCATGGAATAGTGTCCCCTTTTATGTCAAGATGGTGAAGGCACCAAGGGGGTGGGGACAAAAAACAGAATGATTATTGGGCAGGATTGGGGGGCGTCAACTCCGGAGGGACCTCTCGAGTGATACCAATCATGGAATCGTGCTCATCCTGGCGAGCAAACTTCTTGCGCAACACCTTCTCAAACTCGATCTTTTCCAAGGTCTTAGCATTCTCAACATCATGTGCCTTGGCTAAATTGGAATAGTTGGCGGCCGATTCCACGATAAAATTAAGCAATCTCCTCATCAGTGAGCTTCCTCAGAAATTTGGCAGGGTTTCCTCCCCATACCTGAATTCAACAGAACTAGTCAACAGAACAATCGCAGAAATAGCGATAATCATACCAGGGCTGTGCAACATACTATTGCTTCACCCATTCACAAATATATAGCATCTAAGCCACTGAGAAATGTCATTGCCCCAAAAAAAATGCATAGTGAAGTACTTTGTACAATCTAGTGGAGTTAGTTGTTGGGTTGTTCCCACAACGCATGCTAATCCTGGCTTAGACAAGCCTTATTGCAACAAAGAATCGCCAGTTAATTAAAATAAGATAAGCAAAGGTGTCCAAGATGGCCTAAATAAGAACCCAAAAACAAAGTAAAATGAAGAAAGTAAGGCACAACCTCTCCGCAAGGGATCCTTGTATTCTGTCTTACAAGGGCTCCAGCAGCAACCATCCCATGCTTTTCCACAACAACACCATCTAACAGGGTTGCCCCCATACCAACAAAAGCTTCATCCTCAACAGTGCATCCTTTTAATACAGCACTATGACCTGCAAAATGGAGTTTCAGAATAACGTTGCAATGATTTTTTTTCATGGGTACCAGTTTAGCAGTACTGAGCCATACAGACCAATTGATGCCAAATAGTGTCGTACCTATTTTACTGTGCTAGACTCTGATGTATACAGATCATGACCAATTAAAAATTTGTTAGGATATAGGATAAAACAATGGATAGAAGCACATGTTGAGTGGACTAAGAACCAGAAAGCATATTTACGTACTGTTACATTATCCCCAATGATGGTTGGGAAGACTTTCCCACTGTAACATCCTCATTTTGCAAAGAAGATTCAAAATAAAAAAAATCAATTTCAAATTTCAAATTTTCAATTCTTCAAAGCTCAAACCCTAACCTCAATTTGGCCCGGCCCGGTTCCCTCGCCGCTTCCGCCGGCACCGCCATCCCCGCCGAGGCCTCTCACGTTTGCTGTCGCAAATGAGCCACTTGAAGCAGAAGATTGGCTCAGTGACACTGAGAAAAAACTTCATCTCGCCCGTTGCTCAAATGAAGACACGGTGGACTTTGCTACCCACCAACTGCACGGAGCCGCCGCTGCTTGGTGGGAAAACTACCTCGTTGCCCGAGGTTGTGAAAGTCTAGAAGAAGAAGCAGCAGCATCTGCAACCGGTAACCAACCAGACCCCGCTCTCGCAGAAGAAATTGCCGAGTTGCCTCAAGAAGAAGCTGAACCCGCATGGTAGGCCATTCCTTGGGCGGAATTCAAAACCGCCTTCAGAACAAACTTTGTGCCAACTGGCACAATGAGGTTGAAGAAGAACGAATTCAAAGCTCTCAAGCAGGGCCACTTGTCAGTAAATGAGTACTTGACCAAGTTTAACCAGCTTGCCCGCTATGCCCCCAATGACATAGCAGTTGAGGAAGAAAAGATTGACCGCTTCGTCGAAGGAATGCGTGAAGATATGAGAGGTCAGCTCATCCTTCATGATTTCCCCAGCTTCCATCACTTGGTCAACAAGGCCATAGTGCTGAAAAATGAGAAAAAGATTGCGGAAGTTAGCCACAAAAGGAAGATGACATTTCAAGGACACAAAGCAACTTTCCGCAAAGATCAGTTGTTCAGGCGGCTCGTCTTTCAGGCAGTTAGCCGCCCCGTCACCAAGAGTTCAGTTTCCAACTCCAACTTCCTCGCCAGTCGCAACCCCGCGCCCTAGTGAGAATGTTTCACGTGCTTCTCACTCCGTTGGACAGCCTGCAGCAGCCAATCCGATAGCTCATCTTCGTTGTTTCAACTATGGAGAAAAAGGATATTTTGCCAACAGATGCCCTCAACCAATCAACCCAGCGAGGTTCAACTTCAAAATCACACCAACTCAAGGCCAGACTTCAGTTGCAAGTAAGAGTCATCAAACCTCGCAGGCATCCAGAGCTGTTTCCACGCCAAGCCAAAACCAAGGCCAAGTGAATCTTGTCACCGTCGAAGAAGTCCCAGCAGCTACAGAAGTAATGAGAGGTACGCTCCCCGTCTCATCTGGGTAGCCGAATCTCGGGGTCGAGATTCTGTTTAAGGAGGGTAGGTTTGTAACATCCTCATTTTGCAAAGAAGGTTCAAAATATAAAAAAAATTGGATTTCAAATTTCAAAATTTCAATTCTTCAAAGCTCAAACCCTAACCTCAATTTCGCCTACTGTTCCCCTGCTTGCTTCATGGCATCATGTCCCATTGCTGCCGCGCGCGTCCGCGCTCCCTTCGCCTTTGCCTCTCTGCTGCGCTGCCCGCCTCGATTCTTGCCGACCCCTGCTTCTCCCACCCCCGCGCGACGCTTGCTTTGCCGCCTCGGGCCCTCCGCTCCACGCACCCGCGTGCAGCTTCCCCTCGCCTCGGCTATAAAAGCCGAAAGCGGCCTCCTCCTCTTTTTCCCTCCCCACCTCGCTCCCTTCCTCGCCTCGGTGCCGCCTCGTCGAGCCGTTTCACGCTCGCCTCCTCCCGCTCCAAGCTGCTGCTGCCACGGCTCCCTTGCCGTCATCTCCAGCTCTGCTCGGTGCCTCCCCTCCGCCGCTTGCCGAGCCCCGTCGCCGCGTCGCCTTCGCCTCCAACTCGGCTCGGCCTCGCCTCGGCGCTTTCTCCTCCGCCTCGGCGCGCGCTCCGGCCTCCCTTCCTCCGCCGCCTTGCCGCCACTGCACCCGCTCCTCCCGCCGCTCCCTCTCCCTCCCGCTCTCGCGCCAGGAAGCGAGGCGACGCGTTCGGCCGAACACGTCGCCGCTTTTAACCGCGCCGCGCCCGCTGACAGGTGGGCCCCACCCGTCTTGTGCCACTGACGGGCGGGCTCGACTACAGTGGCCGTGCGCCGGTGCGCGTGGACTCGGTCCAGAAGCACAGTGTCGTAGACCCGTGCACAGTGCCGCCACGTATCAGCTCCAGGATTAATCCGATTTTCTGATTTAGTTTTTATTTGAAAAATATGTTAAAAAGCTTCAAAATTTGTATCTTTTTTGTTTTAGCTCCAAAAATTATGAAACCAGTTTCTAAAATTTTCTAAAATCAAGATCTTACTAATGGCAGTGGTCTTGTTCATTTTTGGAGTTCATTTATTACGAGTTGGTATTTATTTGCTCTCTCTGCTGTTGTGTCTTTTTCCGGTACTTTCGTCCGATTAGGGTTCAAAGACGTAGGAGACCTCAACTTCGATCAAACTCAAGAATACCAAGACCCCGCTGCCTTTAATCAAGGCGAGTCAATACTTTGATCATTCTGAGCCTACATTTTACGCAAACTATGTTTATTTAAAATATTAAAGTTGCATGTTTTAATTTTGTAATCAATGATATGTTAAAGCTTAAGGTAGTTAAATACTCATTTACTGATTAATTACTTATTAAGTCATCCTTTGATAATTGAATCCAATATTCATTGTCACCCTAGTAAATATGTGGTAAATACTAGCCTAGGTTGTACTTAAGCGATATGCTATTCTTGCTTAAGTACCGGGATAATAAATGTCCCATCATCATCTTTTAAACATGAAAAATGGTTTTGGGCAGTCATTGGATGTAGATGACTGCTGTGTTGCGTTAATTGGTTTTCCTTCCCAAAACCCTAAAACAACTTGCTAGTACCACATCTGGATGGATGGAAAGAGTGGTGGGTGCGGACGTAGCACGAGAATGGTTGGTATGTGGTATGAACCGTCCAGATGAATTAAGGACTTAATCTTGTCATGACCTCCTGTGTAAAACAAGTACAACCGCAAGTCTGCAAAGTGCAACTTGGCTTAGTAAAATCATTGAACCCTGAATGTCATCCCACAACTGGTGTTTAGAAGTGTGCAAGCGGCATGACGTATGCTAGTTTGAATGGGACACCGAAAACGGTGAAGTTATCAGCTGCGCTAGTCGTTGTGGTAAGCATCCCGCACAACTTATGAAATTAGCCATAGGGGTGAGATGACGGAAGGGGCAAGGTAGTTTGAAACGTTACTATAACGATCGCTCAACTACATGACTAAGAAATCATGTGGGGGTAACAAGTATGATTATCTCTTGTGGGTACAGTGTACAACCTCTGCTGAGTCTAAACTGTTTAAACAGCCGCGCCTACGGTCAAAGGCGGACATGGGAACTTAACCTGAGTTAGTTCTATTTCAAAAACCTTTGTGGGTGGATTAAAAATATGGTGGGCTCATGTAGCCCTTGTTTTGGATTTTTCCTGGGTAGGTTTACCCAGTGTTGATAATCGGTGGATGTAATCGCAATCAAAATTTAGCATGAGGTGGAGGTAACCTCTACTGTTATTTAATAGTGCACTTGTTCTCTTTAATAAAAATGCAAATTGTGTAAAATGCTAAGTCATAGGGGATTGTATTTATGATAATTGAAAATGTTGCTTTAGCAAATAAAAGAATATGAGCCATCCTTGTTAAGCCTTGCATGTATACTATTGCATACTGTGTGTTGGCTCGCGAGCACGGTGGTTGTGCTCATTCTCGCTCTTTCCCCCAGACCCTCAGAAGCAAGAAATTTTGGAGATTACGACTACTACGAGGAACCAGATGTCTGAAGACCCAGAAGTTCTTGAAGCATAGTTTAGTCCTTAGTTGTTTTAGTCTCGCCACAGTCTAGCTGACTCCGCTGGTACCTTGGTGCATCCTATATTATCTGAGTTTTCAAGTAATATCGGATGTACACAGGTTTTTCCAGTCGCTTGCCTATGGAGAGATGTGACATCACCCTTTTTGCTTCCGCTACTTTTGTAATGTAATCATTTGGGTTGTTCGGCCTTTATTGTAAAACTTAACCCGATGCGGTCTATGTAAACTCTGATGTGTTAAATTAATGAATGGTATGGTTTTAAACCATGTATGAAATGATTCAGTGATGTATCTGTGAGTGTTATCTACTGATCCAGGGAATAGCACAGTGTATTTGCAGAGAATTCAGGATTAGAAAATCCGAATCCGACACCCACTTAGATTAGATTTTGCCACATGCACAAGATAATTGTCTTGTATATTGGTCCCAGATCCAATTTGAATGTTGTTTGCATCCCCTGAAATCCAGTATGTTATGGAACTTGTTGGAAACAAAAATAACAACCGAAGTAGTCACAACGCAGCATGATAGAACAAGGTATCAAAAACTTGGAAGAATTACTAGTAAATAGTACTCGAAAGGTAGCAAATGCATTCATTTACAGATTTCAACTCCATGAAAATATCTAAATCAAGGTCAAAATCGCCTGAATTGGTGGCTTGCACTCACTGCCCATCTCAAGCCAAACACTCTAGCATGATATAATCCATTATATAAAATGATCCACTACTAATTAAGATTATCTGGACAACTCGAATTCCGTCCAGCTTCCCCCCTTCTCAATCTCAATTCCTCTATTATGCAGAACCGAAACTCCTAACATAAATCCACCAGTGAACCCACCCCCTCGAGATTACGTACAAGACTATGCACATGGATATGCATGGTAAATTAACCAAAACTGCTATGTTAGAAGCAAACATCAAGCAATGCAATGTGAACTGCTATTCCGTTTGTCAACTGTTGCTTATTAATCTTAGAAAAGGTCATGTAGTTATGTAAAAATAACAATAGTTTCTGAATACTAAAAATAATCTAGAAATATATCTTAAGTAAAACCCATAAGCTAAGACCATTGAACAAGAAACACAACATGAAGCAAATGGTTATTTTTATTTCAAAATGATGCTCATTAGGATAAGAAGCACAAACCTCTTAAGACACACCCATACCAAATGGAAGATCCTTGTCCAACTTGAACTTCACCAATAAGGGATGCACTTGGAGAAACAAATGCATCTTTGTGAACATGAGGGGCTTTGTCAAAGATGTTCATAAGTGTGCGATGCCTTGAAACTGGAAAAGTCCAAAAAGCAATCATGTTAGCATTTGAATATGTTCACAACAGCACAACCAGTTATAGGTCAATGGTACAATTAACAAATACCAGTATATTGCATGATCACTAATAGTAAGTATTGTTGCAATGAAATAAAAAATGATGAAATAAATCATGGTAATCTTAACAGCACCATGCATGCTAATATACAGAACTTCTTCGATATATATATATATAGGGAACGTATAGTGTTAATGGGTAATTCAGTGCTAAGGTGCTAATACCAATCTTGACTGTTGGAGGTGGGAGTATGCATAGTGTTTAATAAAAACGCATTAATGAAGGTGTATTGAAGGTGGGAGCATGCAAAGTGATTAAATGGTTTAGAGGTGGGAGCCCGCATTAATCTTGGTTGTTCAATTCAGATCCAACGGTCAAGATTGGCATTAGCACCTTAGCACTGAATTACCCATTAGCACTAGATACGTTCTCATATATGTATGTATGTATTAAAATGATCTTGCATGCTAGTGATCTATAGTACCATCTATTCATACTATGAATTTTGCATGTGGATGTGTCATGTGTGTAGTGGAGAGAGAGAAAAGGTCATGGGAGTTAAAGGTGCGGTGCTGGATGAATGGTGATGATAGATGGGACTAGAGTTTCCTATACCCCATCGGCCCATCCTAAAGCATAATAAATGCATAAAGCATGTGAGTCCATTTCTGAGGGTTATCCAATGGATTTGCCGAACAATGAAAAGTGAAACCAGCTCGCAGAAAAGACAAAACATAACATTTAATTCTGAAGATAAAAGGAGCTACCAAGTACCAACATTAGCAATTATCAGCAATAAGGAAACAAAGGAAAAGGGAGTATTAAAAAAGCACTATATAACCATATAAAGGGTGTGAGTTTTTTGTTTTTCATGTTCTATTTTGGCTATGGGAACCAGATTTATCTGAGCTTTGATATGGACTTCTGTGCCCACTGAAAACCTAAAGCATAAATAGCAAACTATGCTGCTTAGATACATTCTTCAATTTTTCTCCAACAAAATAACAATGCAACAATTATTAGACCCTGGAGCATCATTGTCCATATTGTGCACGACATAAGCCGCATACCGCAGATAATAATGCACAACATCAGGTGATCAAGAAGTTTCTCTAACTTATGCACCACTTCGCAACTACAGTAACCTAAGGCATGGATACAGATTTTATCCGTCTTCAGAGTGTAACATGCCAAGGAGAAAATACAAAACTGCATGACTTTGTTTAGGGAAAAAGTGCCCCCAAAAAAAACTACAGTCAATGGAGGTAAAATGTCACTGGTTCCATTTTTTTCACTTAAATGTGACATACCTAAATGTGACATACCTAGATATAACTCAGGAACTGCCAACCAAAATGTTAATCCAACATTACTGAGCGTACAAATATAAAATCCTCCACCATACCACAAATAATAGCATACAATATACATACAAGGGGTAAACTCATCATATGCACATCCCGAGGTAGTTAAATCAGATTAGGAAGAAATGAACAAAACCCAAAAGAATTCAATTGCATTTGAATCATTCTCAGAAATAGTAGTTTACACTCCAGGCTAAATAATTGGAGTAAATTGCACATTACACCACCTATATTGACCTCATGTGCACAGAACACCACCTCTAATCTAAGCAATCCTTTCACATAACACGAAAGGAGCCGGACCCGGTACATCAAAATGAACAATATCAAAAGGACGCTGTGACACTGACTCACTGGAAGGATAAGGAAGTTAAAGCTGTTTACCAAGATTACAACCCTGATAATTTAGAGAAACATCACCAGACACAAACCCTAAAAGACCGTGATGAAGTAAAAAAGATAGACGCGACCCGCAAAGATGTCCTAAACGATGATGTCACTGAGCAAAAGACGCAGTGGAGGCGATAAGACTGGCAGGGGCAGCGGAAGGAATGTGAAGCCACCAAGCTCCCAAAGACGTTGTGAGTCATGGCGGCGAGGGCCAGTACCAACCAGAGTCCCCGTGCGTCGATCCTGAATACAACAAGAATCAGAAGCGAGAATAACACTACAACCATGATCAGTGAGCTGACCGGTAGATATGAGCTACATAGTTAGTTTGAGAACATGAGAAACAACAGGAACATGAAAAGAGGAATTCAAAGAGTGTCTCGTTCTGCGACAGAACGAGAGGTACCATCTGCTGTCTGAAGAGTGATGGGAGCAGTTAAAGGATGAATGAAAGTGAGACTAGTGGAATCAGATATCATATGAAAGGAAGCACCAGAGTCAAGAATCCAAGGTGATATACCTGAGGAAGAAGTAGAAGTTGGTCTCCCATTAGAAGACTGTGCAGCGGAACCAGACGGTGTAGAAGCAACCATGCGACGCAACAGTGTGAGAAACTCTTGAGAATTAGAAACACCAAAGCTCGCTGAGAGGAGAAACCACTAGTGCCCTTCGGAGGATGGCCACCACAACGTAAATCCTTCTTCTTGTAGCAGAACTGCTCCACATGTCCATACTTGTTGCAATATATGCAGTGGAGTCCCCTACCAACAGCAGCTATCACTAGTGAAGACACAACTGGTGATGGAGTAGCTGTAGCAGGTGTAAAGCTGGAGGAGTTGTCAGAACCAAAGGAAACAACTAGAACGGCAATAGACCCGCAACACGAGGGCGAATCTCCTCGGTAAGAATAGCTGCAAGGGCCTCCAACAAAGCACACGAGGGTGTCGTGCCAGCAACTAAGCACGAGTTTGCTCATACTCAGCCCGAAGATGTGTCAAGAAGTCATAGATGCGACGAAGCTCCAGGTGAGACTGCTGACGCTGACAACACTGACAAGTATGACAAATATCCGATCCCAAAGAATCAGTATGATGCCATACCGCAGACAACTGAGCATAGAACTCGTCCACAGTGGCATCTCCCTGCTGTAACGACTACTCCTGACGCACAACAGAAAATACAAGGAGTCACCAGACGGCTCGTAGCGGTTGCACAAATGTGTCCACATTAACTGTGCTGAAGCCAAACCAACCACATCCCCAGTGAATTGCACCTCCATGCTAGCAATCAGAATAGCAGAGACACAGGCATCCTCATCAATCCAAGTCTTGTAGGCAGCATACTGAGTCTGAAAAGTCTCTATAGCATCATTAAAAATATCAGATGCATCCTTACGAGCGTCTTCGAAAGTAGTCTTCAGGGTCACAAACTCAGTAGGTGGAGCAGGGCGAGGCGGGCGCATGTGCTGAAACAAGTCCCAATAATTGATACAATCGAAGATCACCAGACAACGAGGAACGAAAACAACACCAATTGGTAGGCGGTGCTGGATGGCGCGGCGGTTAGAACGATGTACTCTCTCTCTCTCTCTCTCTCTCTCTCTCTCTCTCTCTCTAACCCGGGCCAGCTCAATTACTCAGATGCTAACCAATCAAATGACCCGACCCCGGCTCATAGGAGCGAGCGAGCAAAAGCCACGCACTGGGGAGCTAGGGTTCCCCCTGGCGGCGGCGGCAAGCGGAGGCGGCGACCCCGACGGCTCCCTGGAGGTATCTCTCCAAACCCTAGGAACGCCACAGTGCAACAACACCTCCAACGAGATGCAGCAGATGAGACGACGTAGACGACAATGAGGATGAGTCCTCACCGCAGCGGAGCATGCCGGAAGTGGACCCCGGCGGCTCCCCGGCGATGGCAGCCTTGTGTGGAGGAGCGGCTTCACAGCAGTTCCCGGGCGGCAGGAGCGGTAGTGGTGACTCTGGCGGCTCCCTGGAGGCTCCCCGGCGGTGACAGAGAAGACGATGCTTATCGGGCGTCAAATAGGAGGCGACCGGATCGATTCGGCGGTTGGCGAGGCAAGCGACGCCGATCGGGCCGACACCGACGCCGAGAAGCCGAATCAGGAGGCGATGGATCCGGCAGGCGGCGAGGCAGGCGACGACGACGGTATGTGCTCGTGACCACGAGCAAGCACAATGGAAGAAGAGCCAGGCGGTGGCCACGGGCAAAGCAACCACGGAAAGCCAGGCGACGACCACAAGCAAAATAAAACCCAATGTACGCTCTGATACTATGTTATGAATAACGTTTATATTCATTATGAGGGCAATAAACTAATATATATACAAGTTCATATATAATATATATACAAATAACCCCTCATACAATACACATCTAAATGTTCTTTTTGCGTTCTTTATGCTGCTGTTTCGGATGAGGAGGATTGGTTTGGTAGCCCAACCCCTCGTCCAAACAGGAACAGATGTTATTTGATACTTACAGCGTACACACTGATTAAATTATTATAACAAGTGCTGGCAATGATTCATTGTTAACCAGTTGACCTTGAACTAAATAGGTAAACATGGGAACAAGTTACAGCTGGACAGTGAAACTAGGCTTTTCTTGTACCAGATGGTTGGTACATGGGTGCAACTTCTCTTTCCAAAACCATGGAAAGAATTTCGATTATGGTATGATGAACACAAAGCCAAATGAATCAAACCTATTCTCGAAGGCATGGTAAACTTTTCTCATATTTAATCTCAATGTGCTTCTTCTGTTAATGTAGTGATGTAAAGATGCACGTAACTAGTGTTTATTTTTAGTATGTGAAAGTAGAAAAACTTATCTGTAGTATATATATTCTCCAGGATAATGTTCGAAGTCTATATGCTGTTAATATTTGTTAGCTTGACTGTAACTGTTATTCCACGCTCATCCTTTTACCTATGCAGAAAACTACAGGTTGGTGTAAAAAGATGGGTGAGAGAATATGGACTCCTTGATTCATTAAATTTGTCCACTCACGTGGATACTTCAACATCTACACAAACTTCCTGAAGGAAAGGGCCCTCAGCATCTCTCATAGGGATGCAGGTGTGAACTACGGAAGGAGTGTTGGACCAGATTCTACATTGTTAGATGGGAAGAATATTGATTTCAATATATGGGAATTGCAGCCTCTAAAGAAGCTAAAATGGTGCAATTTCTGCTTCTCTGAAGTTCTTCCAGGAAGAGTTGTTAAGAAATTTAGTGAACTTGGTTCTGTGCTTAAGTCTTTGCAACTAGAAAATAATGTTGTACTCATAAGTTTGTTCTCAATAGAACAGATAATTGTGAGAAACTTGATTTGCCATCTTGAGAAGGCGGGCATGCAGAACTACATTTTCCTTGGTGACAATTCAGAGTTTCTGATGACCTTGTTCATAGAGGACATCCTGTTATTGATGCTATTGAGTTGCAGCAGAGCATCGAAATGAGTAGTTTCGTGAACTCTGACGATTCTGTGAAGGAAATATTGGTTAAATCTTATGTGATAAAAAGTTGCTTGGACCTGGGGTACAATCTATGGGTGCTAAACGGAAATATGCTTTCACTTGGCAGTAAGTTGATCAAGCCATCAGATCAATCAGTTGACTTGTTTACTGCAGACTCTGTGGATATGATGTTTATAAGGAGCTCACAAGACTCTAAAAAAGCATGGAATGAACTTGTTATGTTGAGAGTGGCTGATAGGCTGATGTCTTCAAAACGTGATTTTGCTACTTATCCGGAGCATAAGAATTTTTTTCGTATACTTAACAAAGTGTTGAAAAACAATGGTGGTGTGAGGCTAGGAAAACTGGATAAGGGGAAGTTGGCTATTGAATTAGGGCCTAACACCTCGAACAGATCATTGCCAGAAGGTCAAAGTAAAGTGCTTTTCTGGTCTCACAGTATGGCTTCAGATTCAGTTCAAAGTCAACTAAAAAATATCGATTTATAGTTAATTGACTCAGATTTATCTTGTAGTGCTGTTGTTTGTAGCCAAAAGCAGAAGTAGCCTTTGTTGTTCTTACACACATTCTTTTGTCAACATTGGCTTCATCAAAGGGATCCAGGGCACTACCAAGTATTTTATGAGAGAGGCGGACCTGTCCTGCGCACTTACCCAAGAAATCAGTGATAGCATTTACCTTTGGATGCATCGACCATTTTGTGGTCATTTTAGATTAGATGATCTTCACAGCCTTTAATTCACTGCAGAACTCCGCCATCAAATGCTTCCGATGCTGATTACAGTTGGTCTTTGGAGTCACAGGTATTCATTTTAGAGTTCTGTTTCTGGCGTGAACTGTATGCTGTCCATAGCTATGAATTCCTTCAGTCTTGAGGTGTTGATCACTTGATATTTTGTTGCTTTGGTGAGGGTGAAGTATTAAGTTAGCTATGCTGCTAGTTCAACTCATGGGTACAGTTTTGGAGATGAATTTTCCCTGGTGTGCTCCATGCGGATAGCAATGTTCCAACCACAACCCTGGCAGGCCTCGGATCATTCCAGGCTGAACTTGGTATGATTCTTTTTTGTCCAAAGTAACAACAAACTGTCTGTTCTAATTCTGTAGCAATGTTGTCTGTATTGAGTCATTTAATTGTTGGACAGCTGCCATGAGAAAAATTGTCAAGAGATTTGCCCAGATAACTGGCTTGTTTGGTTTCTCATTTGTTCAGTATGACTGTAGTTTGCCTGCGCTGTTACAATTTTTGGTGCATCTTTAACCACGTATTTTTTTGTTTTGAGATCTGTATCAGAGATTCAGAGCAATGCTATCGCAATCGGATCACAACCGAAACAGATGTAGAAAGTGTGTATCTGAAGAAAAACTGACAGATGCGGTTGGTGGTGCACATTTTTCGCTGGCAGAAGCAATATCAGCAAGGTAAAGCAACGATGTTCAACTGTAAAGTGCTTAGGCAATTTTGACAGATTCCATTGAAATTTGAGATCATGCGATGAGAGCGTGCATCATTGATCGAAGAGATTTCCCAACCATAGTTGACAATTCCTAGTAGCACAATTTTGCCACAATATTCATCCATTTGCACGGGGTAGGATTATCTGTCACTGGATCCAACTTGGAATGCAAGCTAAGCATGTAGGTGTGACAACGCGGAGCATGGAAAATGACACCCAAATTGCCCAATATTCATCCTTGCATATAACAGCAAAAAAACAAACATATAGTATATCATTACAGGCTGAGATGGGCACATGAGTGTGATGTCTGTTCTGCAAGCTACCTTTTATTCCCATGAATGGGGCAAGTTGCAGTCAACTGCTCAATCATGTTAAGTGGCCAATCCATGGTAACTCGGTTTGCTTATTGCATAAGCCCATGTTAGGTAGCATCTCCACACACACGGGGAATTGACAAACACCTACTAGGGGGTAGGAACTACGGGCATATGCTCCAATGCATCAGGATCTGCACTGGAGCATCTCTGGTATTAGCCTGCACTTTAATGTGTATAACAGATTAACAGGTTCGTTAGAACCAACCAGATTTTGCTATCCTATTTATGATATTAACCTCTTAATATTCTCCTATACTATTAAGGCCTTTAAGACGCATTGCAATATGGATCGATCAATTAATGTTGTATAGGATACTCCCTGATGACTTGGACATTTGTTGTTGCAAGCAGAGTCCTTTTTGAGACAGCTGGTGGCCTTTTTTTCTCTTATTAGGAAATAGGAAATCAGCTGTCTGCTTCATCCTGTAAAAGGACAGGGCAACTAATTAGGTCTACCAAACAATGCAAAGAAGCAAGAAGTCTCCATACGCAAGTTCTTAATCACACCACCTCAGACTTCAGAATTAAGATGCGCTTGGCCTCCCGTGGCGGTGTGGGCACTGAGCGCAGGAACGAATGGTGGCATATGGAATGGCCCTTGGACACCAGAACTGGGGGCAAATGTACAACCAAACCCATGTGTCTGTGTCATCCACTGTTCATTCTTGGCCCTCCTTGGCATAATTGTGATTGAATGATTCATGGCTACGATCTTCACCAACTTACCCTTAACGGAATCGAATAGCCACGACAATTGTGAAAACAAGTAGTTAATTCTCCAACTAGTCTATTTATGCATGCCTTGATACCGTATAAAATTCCCGCGTTCTTGTTGTTGCTGGTCCTCTAATAGTTAGTTCTAGTCCTATTAGGTAAAGCATTAGGTTTTGACAGCTTGAGACATTTTTGTGTCTTAACGTGGACTAAAGAACAGCGAGGTGATGGTGGTCGAGCTTGAGCCGTTTAGCTTGGCTCACTATTCTGAACTATAACAGAGTACCTACAGGACAGCCATTGCCAAGATGTAGTACTACTACTGAGTGGGACATCCCAGAGTTATGAAATATCAAGATTGTCGGCAGGCGACGCCTGTGCTGCAACCCCCTGCGCTTTTGGCACCAAATGCAGAGGCGGAGGGAGGGGGACTGGCGGGCTACGTAATTTTATTTATATTTCTGCTATTTAGCATTCCTCGTAGAATGTAATTTTGTTCGCTCCCCTGCCTCCGCTGGTAGGTGAATTGCTCCTTTCAATCCGATGCAGAGCGGAGCAATGCAATCGTGTAGCGCAGCTGGCTGTTACCCTCTCCCTTTTCCTGAACCACGGTGGCCTTCCAACTCGGAAGCAAAAGCTTGCGGCGTGGGACATTGCTCACTCGCTACTCCGTTTCTCTGGCCGACGAGCCTCGAATGGTGGGGGCTAGAAAAGCAAGGCTCGTTCGTTGCGGCAGAGTTGTTGTGCGACCGCAGCAATGGCAGCAGCCGAACGTGCTCCGGTTGCCATGCATCACATGGTGGTACAACGCCCTCTGATGATCGAACCAAGGATCCTATGTTTCGGGTAGTAGCTACCACAGCATTCGTGTCCATGCTTGGGTACCAGAATTGATGGGAATTTTTGGCTAATATAGCACCGTTTGACGCGTGCAATGGCAAATATAATCCCTTTCTCCGCGCCAAATACAAAAGAGTCACCAAGTCCATGCGTCGGAGGGCCGAAGTCGCCGGCGGAACGACACGTCGCTGTGTCCGAGCGTTTAGGGCACGGTTGCGCCGAGTCCGTGCGCTCAGGGAACGAACACGAGGTGCACAGGGGGGGCGTACGGACGCGGCAACGTGTCGTTCTGCTAGCGACTCCGACCCTCTAGCACACGGACGCAGTGCCTTTTTTTTTGCATTTGACGTAGAGAGAGCTATATTTGCTATTGTGCGCGTAAAATGTGTTATATTGGCCAAAAACTTGAATTGAGGAAGTTGTACCCTTTACATGACAGGTCCCCCATACAGTGCACTCAGAGCGGACAAGGACGGATACAATTCATTATGTATCATATTTTGTATTTTTTCAGAGTCAGAGTCGAATACTGATAGTGTTGAATATCTATTTCTCCATCTCGTATTCGCTCCGCAGGCCTTCCATCGGTCGGGCGAAAATTATCTGCTTGTTTTGCACCTCTACACAGGACATTGAACAGTAGGAGTACAATTAGAGCGAACTCGAAGAGACTAATCGCTAAGATGTTGAAAAAAAAGCACTCAGTATTTCCTGCCTACTCAGATGCAACAACCCATATATATGTTAGCTTATTCCTAAGTGAAGTTACAACAGACTTTCCTCGTATTACATGGCATACATACATATATCTCTCATCATGTATCATATTCCGTATTTTTACTCGGCGTCGAAGTCGAACATAGATAGTGTCGAATGTTCATTTCTCATCGTATTTGCTCCATTTGCACCCCTAATCCCCCCACCACCCAAGTGCCTCTCCATAGCTGGTTTACTATGTGTTTGTAGTAACACTGCTGTGTGTGCAGCCGTGCACCACGACGCATCGACAAATGAAACCTATAGAAGTACACGGCCTCATTGACCATGGATGGGTACTACTACACTAGTACCAACATGTCACATCCTGTTTTTGCATTTGATTTCAAAAATCAAAAATTGGATTTCAAATTTAAAATCAAAACCCTAACCCTAACCCTCACTTTCGGTTGGTGCCCACCGGTTCTTCCGCGCGCCTCCGTCGCTCCTCCTTCCGCCACGCACTGCCTCCTCCTCCGCCCGGCGTGTCCCCGTTCGCCTCGGTCGGCCGCCCCACGCCTGCACACGACTCCAGCCCCGCACAGACGCCGACACCGCCTCCTCGCCTCGGCCTCCCCGCGCCGCCTTGCCGGACCACCCATTCTCCCTTCTCCGCGCGCGTGTGCGCTGCTTTCCTCCGCTCCCGCCCACATGCGCCGGCTTTGCCCTCCTCGCCTCGGCTATTTAAGCCGAGCCCTCCCCCGCCGCCTCCTCTTCTTTCCTCCCCACGCGCTTTCTTCTTCGCCTCGGCGCCTCCCCTCCGCCGCCTCGCCGTTCTTGCGCGCCTCCTCCTGCCTTCTTCCCTCACTCGGCCACCGCTCTCTCCCTCCACACGCCTCGCCGCCCCCGCCGCCTCTCTTCTCTCCGCCCCGCCCCTCGCTTTCTCGCGTGGCGGAGAAGACGAGGCGACACGCTCGGGAGAACGCGTCGCCGGGTTATTCCACATGACGGACGGCGAGCGAGGGCCCCATTGTGGCGTCCGCGCGACCGCAAGTGGGCCCACTTGCCAGCCATGGCGTTCCAGCGCGCCGTCGTGGACCCGGCCCACGCCCGTGTCTTGTGGACCGGAGGCCACGTGTCGGCGCTGGATTTTTCCTGGTTTTTTCGATTTTCTGTTTAATTGAAAAATAATTTAAAAGCTTCAAAAATTTATATCTTCTTCTGTATAACTCCAAAAATTATGAAACCAGTTTCTAAAATTTTCTAAAATCAAGATCTTGCAAATAGCACGGTCTTGTTCATTTTGGAGTTTATTTATTATTGAGTTGGTATTTATTTGCTCTCTTTACCGTTGTGTCTTTTTCCGGTACTTTCGTCCGATTAGGGTTCGAAGACGCCGGAGACCTCTACTTCGATCAAGCTCAAGAATACTAAGACCCCGCTGCCTTTAACCAAGGCGAGTCAATACTTTGATCATTCTGAACCTACATTTTATGCAAATTATGTTTATTTAAAAATATCAAAGTTGCATGCTTTACTTTTGTAATCAAATGTATGTTAAAGCTTAAGGTAGTTAAATACCCATTTGCTGATTAGTTATTTATTAAGCCATCATTTGATAAATTGAATCTAGTATTCTTTGTCACCCTAGTAAATATATGGTAAATACTAGTATAGGTTGTACTTAAGCGACATGCTAGTCTTGCTTAAGTACCGGGACAATAAATGTCCCGATCATCATCCTTTAAACATGAAAAATGGATTTGGGCAGTCATTGGATGTAGATGACTGATGTGTTGCGTTAATTGGTTTTCCTCCCCAAAACCCTAAACAACTTGCTAGTACCACATCTGGACGGATGGAAAGAATGGTGGGTGCGGACGTAGCACGAGAATGGTTGGTATGTGGTATGAACCGTCTAGATGAATTAAGGACTTAATCTTGTCATGACCTCCTGTGTAAAACAAGTACAACCGCAAGTCTGCAAAGTGCAACTTGGCTTAGTAAAATTATTAAACCATGAATGTCATCCCACAACTGGTGTTTAGAAGTGTGCAAGCGGCAGGACGTATGCTGGCTTGAATGGGACACCGAAAACGGTGAAGTTATCAGCCGCTAGTCGTTGTGGTAAGCATCCCGCACAACTTATGGAATTGGCCATAGGGGTGAGATGACGGAAGGGGCAAGGTAGTTTGAAACGTTACTGTGACGATCGCTCAACTACATGACTAAGGAATCATGTAAGGTAACGAGTATGATTATCTCTTATGGGTACAGTGTACAATCTCTGCAGAGTCTAAACTGTTTAAACAACCGCGCCTACGGTCAAAGGCAGACATGGGAACTTAACCTGAGTTAGTTCTATTTCAAAAAATCTTTGTGGGTGGAATGGAAATGTGTTGGGCTCATCCAGCCCTGGTTTTGGATTTTCCTGGGTAGCTTTACCCAGTGTTGATAATCGGTGGATGTAACCGTTATCAAAATTAAGCATAAAGTGGAGGTAACCTTCGCTGTTATCTAATATTGCACTTAATCTCTTTAAATGAAAATGCAATCTGTTTAAAATGCTAAGTCATAGGACTTTGTAATTATGATAATTGAAAATGATGCTTTAGCAAATAAAAGAACCTGAGCTATCATTGTTAAGCCTTGCATGTATACTATTGCATTCTGTGTGTTGGCTCGCGAGCACGGTAGTTGTGCTCATTCTCGCTCTTTCCCCAAACCCTCAGAAGCAGGAAATTTTGGAGATTACGACTACTACGAGGAACCAGATGTCTGAAGACTCAGGAGTTCTTGAAGCGTAGTTTAGTCCTTAGTTGTTCTAGTCTCGCCCCAGTCTAGCTGACTCCGCTGGTACCTAGGTGCATCCTATATTATCTGAGTTTTTGGGTAATATCGGATGTACACAGGTTTTCCCAGTCACTTGCCTATGGAGAGATGTGCCCTCACCTTTTTTGCTTCCGTTGTCGCTTCCGCTACTTTGTGATGTAATTGTTTGGTCTGTTCGGCCCTTATTGTAAAATTTGACCCGATGCGGTCTATGTAAACTCTGAAGTGTTAAATTTATGAATGGTATAGTTTTAAGCCATGTATAAAATGATTCAGTGATGTATCTGTGAGTGCTATCTACTGATTCAGGGAATAGCACAATGTATTTACAGAGAATTCGGAATTAAAAAATCCGAGTCGACACAACAGCAACAGGAAGGGCGTCATCTTAATGTCTTGGCACGGGAGAAGATCCCAGCATGCAAACGACCATATCCTCTGAGAGACCAAATAGGCATTGCATCCGTTCATTCAGCACAGAGCCAACCGGGCATTGAGGCTAGATGCCAACCAACAGTTGCATCGATCCATGCAATGCATGTGAAGTGCTCGTGGCCTGCTTGTCACGGGGTACTGTTTTTGCATCGCCCATGGACCATGGATGACCTTACCTTACCTTGTCTCGTCGCATGTGCCATCGCCCACAAAGCGCTGCAGATTTGCCACATGCGTATAGATCAGGATTCAGATCAAGAGGAGAGGTGCCTGAACCGACAAACACGCAAAGTCAGGTGAAAAAATATCTAGTGACTATTGAGTAGCGAGTAAGCCAGGATTCATATCATTTTTGCAGTACAGCAGAGAGACGCTGGTGCTACGATGAGTAGTGAGTAAGCGAGGGAACCAGATCCTTGATTTTTTTTTTGCTAATTCAGCGTGTTTTCATACGTATTTGCAGATATAACTATGTTCAAACTATATTAGTAAAAATGGCAACATTAGCGCACCAACGCGGAAGAGACCGCCTCCTGGTGTAGGCGCACACCCACCGTGCGCCCACACCGCCCTCGCCGCCGTGTGTCTCCGTTGGCCCGCCTCGCCTCCAGCCGTTGGCATATGGCCACCATGCGCCAGCCAATTAGTTATGTAATTAGTAGTTAGGTTAGTTAGCGAAATCTTTGTCCTCCGAAATTCGTGGCTTAATTAGCGCGCAGGATAAGTATTCCTTTCGAGCAGCGGCTATAAATTTGAGGAAACAAGTGCGATTTCATTTCGCATTCGTTCGCTCGCTTTTCCACCCGTTCATTTCATTTCACAATCACTCGCTCTATTGCTCTGTCGATTATATTTTTTGTGGACATTTCGGCGTTATTAACCGCCGTCGTTCGAAGTAGTTTGGTCGTAATTTTTATTTTTCAGTGTTTATTAGTTACAAAATAATTAGTAGTAATTAATTAAGTAGTACACATTAATTTATAGTGTTAATTTCGTCACAAAGAGAAATCAAATAATAAGAAATACATTCACCGAAGAACAGAGGAGTATAATCTAATTAAGCTAGCTTATCATATAGCTTATCACCCCATGAAAACTACTCTGCAATTAATTTACAATCTTTTATATTCACTAGACACCTTCTCACTAATGTTCCCACTATTCCATATGTTGCAAACCATGTCTCTACGGCAAGCCATGTCTCTACCGGCGCTTCTGTAACACTTCTACGATGAGGACCACCGGTGCAAGCTATGGCTCACCGCTGACGCGGATGGCCCTCCACCCCTGGCGCTTCGGGCGGGAAGGGAATACTGTGCGCTGGACAATCGCTACGTCTTGATCCTCCGGGACATGGGCTTGTTGACCCTTGCGAGGATGGTCTCTGTCGAACGCCAGTTCACTCTAGACGCCAGCTTGCTGTCGGTACTTGTCGACAGGTGGAGGCCCGAGACGCACACCTTCCACTTTCGGTGGTGTGAGATGATGGTCATTCTGCAGGATGTCTCGTTCTTAATCGGTATCCCAATCGGGGGGTGGGCCGCTTGTTCCGGGCCTTCGAGTGCGGACTGGAAGGTCAAGCTAGCAGCGGCGTTCGCCAACCTCTCCCGGAGGGTGCACATGGCGTCCCACATGCTTGGCTGAGGGCACGAAGTGGGGGGTCGTGCTCACTCGCTAGGTCACCACGACCTAGCGAGTCCGGCAGGCGTCGTAGCATTCTCCGTCGGTCATCCACAGGCCAGGTCGGTGCGGAGGTAAGACGCTATGTACAAACGTACATTCAGTTTTTTTATGCCTTACGTTTCGCTAACATCATATCATTCTCTCGTCGTAGGTCCATCGGGATGAATCACTTCTATCGTCCGGACTCGGTACACAGACTGGCGCTCCCCCTCGGTCATCTGCACTGCACATCGAGAGGTACTATGTTCTTAGTTTACGTCCAGAGTGTTTATTTATACTAACATCGTTCCGTCTTGTTGGTTTCAATTGACCGTGAGGGTGACGGTCAGTTCATGTCGACTGATGACGAGGATACAGACCTCCCAGCTCCTGCCAGGGAGCAATACACGGTGCTAGGGTATGGGCAATAACAACAAGGGTTTCTAGCGTACGCAGGGCAGAGCTCCTCTGGATTCGCTGCCCCACCGTACATTCAAGGGCAGAGCTCCTCCAGGTACGTGGGGACCTCGTACGTCCAAGGCTAGAGCTCATCCACGCAACCAGAGTTCTAGGCATCGTACCCCCAGAGTGGTTTTCTAGCCTCCGTCGTGGATGAATTCTTTGGAGGTGTCCCCCAGGTCGACATGGCTCATCACGACGACATGTACGCCGACCAGACTATGCTCGAGAGTCAGCCTACTAGTCCACCTCCGCTTTAACGGTCTCCATACCCCCTCCGAACCGACACGGGTTCTCCGGACCGGTGGACGTATTCCACGGGTCATGCTCAAAGCAAAACAAGGCCGCACACATGGACACAGCCGCAGCAGGCAGAGAGTAGTGGATCAGACGAGTGGGCCATATAGTATCGCATGTTATGCGATTTTGTTTGACCATATTTGACGCGTATTTTAGTTGTTACGTGTGTACTTCAGCGCCATATTGTATATCGATATCTCCAATGGAGCTGCAATGCAGCTATTTTTACACATTATAAGTCACATGAAGTCATGAAACTCTAATTTTCGGAACCTAAAATCAAAATTTTTGTGACCTAAATCCTAAATTTTCGCGACAATACCATAACACATATAAAATTGCCAAAATATTATACAAATAAGTCTATTGCGTGAGGAGCCTTCAAAATAAAGTCAATAATTTTTGGAGCTTATTTTCTACATTTATTTATTCGTAGGAGCAGGACACTTATACAAAATAGCGATAAAAATTTAAACGAATAATTTTAAATTTTTTTTACACAAACAAGTACATGATGTCAGGAGGCTCAAAAAAATTCATATTTTTTTGAACTCATTTGCTATATTTTAAAATTCATTCAAATTTCAGACCCTAACTAATCTAACTAATTACCTAACTAATCTAACTACTAATTACATAACTAATTGGCTAGCACATGGCCACCGTGTGCCAGCAGCGTGACGTGGCGGCGAGGCGGGCCGGCGGGGACACACGGCGGAACCTTGTGAGACCCCGGTTTATCCGGCTTGTAATGCTTAACCAACCGCTTGGCCCTAGCATCACAAAACAGATAATCCGAGACTCGAGACATGTATACTTCCGGCAATGCATCTAACTAATTACCTAACTAATGCCATAAGATGGCTACAACAAAAGAGCCAATCGGTGTGCCTTTAACCCACAAGGCAACTAAAGCTACCGTCAATCCACAATACTAACTACATAACCCTAATTGGTAACGAATCACTTTGAATGTACTACTTAAGATATATAAGAATGATAACCTATACAATAACTACATGCAAGCTTATTTAAGTGGAGCGAGTTAGGACTCAAATTTTTAAGCATAAAGCAAGTTTTATTTGCAATAATGTAATAGATTGAAAGCAATTTTGCAATCTGATTTTATTTGATAAAAGCAGTAGTAATCAAGAAGCAACAACGATAAAGCAGTCTGGAAGTGACTAAACCATTAGTCACCACAACAATAGCATGAATTACCCATTCATGCCAACCATATCAAGTTTTAATTTTTTAAAACAAAAGCAGTTGTTGAAGTCTAGATCTTGCGTGAAATCACCAAGCGTGTCCATAACCTAGGGCGAGGCTATTGAATAGTTTTATCCTGCGGGGTGTACCAACTTACCCACATGCGGACCGCCTTTTGCCACGGGTTAAGCACACTTCCTTAGGTATGCCGCGGCTAAGTCCTCTGAGCGTTTCCAATATTGTGAATTATTCACGAGCGCCGTATGGATAGAAACCCATACGTTGTGTCCGAGTCATCGTAAAGCCTCGGTCAACTACCCTTCCGGGTAAAGCCTTGGACAACTACGACGCTCCTCGAGGTGGAGAGCCTACCGGAATCTCCACCACCACACACCCAACACAAGAACACCGAGAACACATATCATGTTTCACACAACACACACAACCCCTCCTGCGACTCGGAGATAACCACGCCAAAGTACTAGGTCAAGAGGGTCCCATATAACCCTCATGTGGTTAGTACGCAAAAGTGCTTGGATCGATGGCGCAAGCAACATTTTGGTCCTTAGGGACACAGGCACCTTTCTGGTCACACCCAACAATCACACCAACATGCCATTGTGCCCAAGTCAAATCATTTTGTTTCATTTTGGTTTTACAAAACAAAAGCATAAGGTCTTGAACCAAAATAAACAAAATGATTTGTGTGATCAAGGTCATCGACTAAGTCGATAACCGCCCAATTCTCTGGTAGCTAAGCATTTCTAAGCATGACATCGCAAAAACAGTAAAAGAGAGTAATTAAATCACCGGGCTCTAATTCACCAGCGATGATAATAACTTATGGTTGTGGTAGGGGATAACATTTTAGTGGCAACAATGCATTAGGAATAGCTACCTCTAAACAGGGCAAAAATAATTAGACACAAAAGCAATGCATACATATAATTTGTAAACAAGATATTAGACTTGGAAAATAATGGGACATTTATGATCAAACATCTTGCACCTTGCTTGTGGGTCGAAGTGTTCTTGTGGATCAACAAGATTATCAACGTGCTCTTCGGATCCTAACGAGAAAGCCAAAAAGCAACCGATAAGAACGAATAAAAATGCAAAGACCCAACAGTAAACATTCTCCAAACATTCTGAAAATTTTACAGTGGCAAGGTCTTGATTTATAATGAATTTAGCAACAAGAACCAATTGATTTGGATTCTTAATGCCAAAGATATGACCAAAACAATTTTGCTCGACTTTTATAAATCAAAATGCTACTATTCATTAGCAAAAATTTCTGGATCTATCTTTGGGGTTGGAAACATTTGTAGATTAAAATTCAGTTAAAAACATAACCAACAAAATTTGAATCAACGAAAAGGATTTGAAATGAATTAGTTATGCATTTTACAAGTTATCACATTTTTGATTGATAACTAAATCCTTTGGGAAAAATCGAATTTTAAATGGCGTGGCGAGCGAGGCGTCGATCTTGGATCCGACGGTCCGCGTTCAGCGCTAATGCTGTGCGCGCGATTAACAAACCCTAAGCGCTCACCGTTGGATCTAGATCCAACGGTTCACGTCGATCGGGGCGTTGGGCGGTCGAGCGTTCACACGCATATAAGCCGTTGATCTTGGATCCAACGGTCCACGCGGATCGAACCTTCGGACGGTCGAGCGTTCACTCAGATCTGGACCGTTGATCTTGGATCCAACGGTCCACCGATTAGGCGTGATTAATTCAAATATAAAGCGCAATCTTGGGCCGTAGATCCTAAGATCGGCGGTCATAACGACTCAAGTTCAAACTTCAACGATTTACGTCCGGCAAAATTTGGCGGGAAGATTGGCTCGCCGGCGACTTTCTGCTTGCATGGTGCGAGCAAACGCCTAAAATGAGTTCCTAACAACCTTGCGCACCCAAAGGTACCAACAATTTTGGTCGGCGGTCTAGAACGCCAAACAAGCGGAGATGACCGAGAAGACTCAAAATGACCAAAAGCAAACATAAATGAGCTCATTGCGGTCCAAACAAGCGGTGCCAAGCAACTAGGGACTAAGAGGTTCACTGAGCATGAAGAAAGTGAGAGAGGATTGGAGTGCTCAGATGAAGAAAAATAGGGCTTTCGGTAGAAAGGGAAAATCAAAATCAAGGCTGCTCCTGCGGCCAAAACCCAAATTAAGTGAGGTTAATGATCACCGAGGTGAGGGGAATCGGAGGAGCAAGGCGAAAGAAATGAAACCCAGTCTGCCTTCACCAAGAGCTTGAAGCTCGGCAATGGCGGCATGAAGGTTTCAAACTTTTGAGCTCAAGCAAACCCAAGAGAGTTCTTTGGAGCTTGCGAGGTTTGAAAGGCTTCAATGGAAGGACCAAAGGAGCTTATATAGCGGGAAATGGCGGTGGGCAGCGGCAATACCCTCTCGGGTCAAACACGCCATGAGAGCCTTTGAGGCGGCGGGAGGCGGTTGAACAAGGGCGTCGAGGGAGGAGCACGGCGGCAATTAATGCGCTCGAGAGCCGTTTAAAAGCGACCACGGAGGTGACTCCACATCGCTGCGCTTCTCCTCTGCTCACGCCATTGCTTGGCTTCGGGCCTTCGGACGAGGAAGGAGATGACTCATCCGCCGTCGGATTGAAATCGGATGGTTCAAATCGAGCGGGGTGATAATAACGATCCGACGCTCACTTAATCTGGACCGTTGATTTAGATCCTACGGTTCCGCGTTGCGCGAGGCGTTGGGACGGTCCGAACGTTCACGCGATCGTGGGCGTTGATTTAGAATCAACGGCTTAAATGGACGGCCAGCGCTCGGACGGTCGAACGTTCACGCGATCGTGAACCGTTCGATGCCGATCAACGACGCACAATGCTCGCGCTCGATCGGCCGGCGGTGCGTTTAGTTGGTGGACCGAGTCAATTTGCTTGAGCCCGAGTCGACTCGAACCAAGGAGCAGTGAAAACCAACTAGGGTTTGAATTAAAGGCTGATTTTGAGAATTTGTTTAAAGTATCAAACCAGCTCAAAAATTATGAAATTATGCTGGAGCTTCTTGACAGAGGAGGAACCTTATATAAAATTTTCAGAGACTTTTATGCCTTGCATTTTTCTCTAAAAATTCGAAGGCTATTTTAGGAGTTTGACTAATGTTTGACTTGTCTCAAAATTATCAAATAATTCTGAAAATTATGAAATAATTCTGAGGTGTTAAACATCAACCCTAGACCCCAGAAAAATTATTTCCAAAGGTTGGGCACAAGATTTTCGGGAAGGAGATTTGGGTTGGTGTCCAAGCGGCAATTTGATTTTTGATTTCACATAATTCCTTTACACAAATTATGGGCTGATTACAAAAATCAAGATCGGAGAAAAAGTTTTAATTTCTCCTCATTTTATTACATTTGAAACACAAACCAAGTTTGGGATGTTACAAAACCTCCCCCTTACAAAAATCTCGTCCCGAGATTTGGCTCGCTCGATAAAGAAAGATGGATAGTGCGCACGAGGCGATCTTCCCTTTCCCAAGTAGCCTCATCCTCGAAATGGTTCGACCACCGAACTTTGAGGAATTTGATGGTTTTATTCCTCGTTCTTCGTTCGACCTCATCGAGTATCGAGCAGGATGCTCGCGGTAGGTCAAATCTTCTGGACATCGAGAGTTTCCAGCGGAGCTTCCTCGAGTTGGAACACGGAGGCACTTCTTTAATTGGGACACATGGAAAACATCATGTACCCCTTCAAGTGCGGTGGCAATTCCAACTTATAGGCAATACCCCTTTCTTCTCGATAACACGGTAAGGCCGACATATCGAGGAGCTAACTTGCCCTTGACAAAACGCCGATGACCCTTCAAAGGAGAGACTTTGAGATACACAAAGTCATCGGGCTCAAAGCTCAACTCACGGCGACGGCGATCGCGCATAGCTCTTACTGGATTGAGCGGTGCGCAAGCGATCACGAATAAAATTTGGACTTGACTCTCGGCCTCATTGATCGAGTCGGGCCAAAGAAAGGTCTTTCGCCGTCTCCGACCAATTCAACGGGGTTCTGCACTTTCTCCCGTATAAGGCCTCGAAAGGTGCCATGCCGAGGCTGGCAAAACCGTTGTTGTAGGAAAACTCGGCAAATGGCAAGCATTTCTCCCAATTCTTTCCATAGGAGAGGACACAAGCACGGAGCATGTCTTCCAACACTTGGTTGACCCTTTCGGTCTGACCATCAGTTTGGGGGTGATATGCGGTGCTAAAGGTAAACAGGTTCCCATAGCCTCTTGCAAACTATGCCAAAATCGAGAAGTGAGCAGGAACCACGATCGAAATGATCGTCTTGGGATCCATGCAAACTCACAATGCAGCGATATAGAGCTCGGCTAAGAGCCCCACGCAAGTGAGTCTTAGCGAGAATGAAATGAGCCACTTTCGTCAGCGATCGATGGCGACCCAAATGGCATCATTTCCCTTAGGCGACTGGGTAGACCGGTGATAAAATCCATCCCGATCGAATCCACTTCCATTCGGAATAGGCAAAGGTGGCGATCGGTGGGCCGATGCTCGGCCTTGACACGGCGACACCGCGTCGCGCTCGACAACGAACCGCAATCTCCCTCTTCATTCGGGTCCACCAAAATCTCGACGGAGATCTTGATACATCTTGGTGGCCGGGATGGATAGACAAAGGCGATTCATGGGCCTCGCGGAGAATCAAATCCGCAGATTCCATGTCCTTTGGAACCACAAGGCGTTGCGAACCTTACAACACCATGCTCATCCTCGAGAAGCACTTGGTGTTCCGTTCTTGACATTTTCCTTGATGCGACTTATTCCGACATCCGATTCTTTGGCGACCTTAATCCGATCTACCAAGGTTGGTTGCACAACCAAGCGTGAGGAACCACGCTCAACCAAACCTAAGTTGAGGCGCTGAAATTCCTCGAAGGGTGGGTTGACATCCTGGAGCAACAAGGCATTGCAATGTGCTTTGCGTTGGCGCATCGGCAACGACATTAGCCTTGCGGGATGGTAGTGAATACCCATGTCATAATCTTTGACCAACTCCAACCATCTCTTTTGCACGAGGTTCGGATCGGTTGGGTGAACAAATACCTTAGGCTTTTGTGATCCGAATACGCCATAGCGATTCTGGATTAGGTAATGTCGCCAAATCTTAAGTGCATGAATCACTGCGGCTAATTCCAAGTCATGGGTAGGATAGTTGAGTTCATGAGGTCTCAATTGCCTTGATGCATAGGCCACTACCTTGCCTTCTTGCATAAGGACGCAACAAGAGCCCTCGACGAGAAGCATCGCAAAGATGTCGAAACCGATGAACATCGGGAAGAACGAAGCGGAGCGGTGGGGCGTCTTTGGAATATCCTCGGTCGATCCGAACTTGATGATATCCCATTCTCAAATCAATCTTGGATGATCACCGTGTGCGGACGGTAATCAACGCACATGCGCAAAGTATGGTCCTTCTTCTTTACGAAGATGGTGGACAACCCCACGGAGATGAGCTAGGCGAATGAATCCTTTTCTTGCAGCTCATTCGCTTGCTTCTTCAATTCCACCAACTCGTTCGGTGGCATCCGATAGTGCCTCTTTGAAATCGAGGCGATCAGACGGAACCAACTCAATGACAAACTCTAGGTCTCGAATCGGTGGCATCCTGGAAGATCTTCAGAAAGACATCAATGAAGTCACGAACTGTGGGGACTTCACTAATAACTAGAGCGGGCTTCGCTTCAAGCGAAGAGATGCGGGCCTAGCGACTTCGGCGGCGAACACCTTTCACGAAAGACTAGATAGAGAGCGCACTTCTTGGCGCAATCGATTTGTCCCTTATCTTTGAGACAACCAATCCATACCAAGAATTACATCTAAACTTGCGGAATGGAGTAGGATAAGATTCGCGAAGAATCTCACTCCTCGATTTCAATTGGGACATCCCTACACTCAGTTGACTCTCAACTCCGAACCGGGAGAGCGAATGAGCAACGGACCAACAATGGAGTAAAGAGGAGCTTACTAATAGCGACAAAAGACTCGAAGCGAAAGAATGAGATGCTCTGAATCAAACAAAACGATGAGCGAGAATGAGAGTTACGAGCGTAAAGCGCCTCAAAGACGACGTCGGTGCCTCCTGTGCCTCCTCTGCGAGATGAGGTTGACGCGACCACTACCCACGCCTTGGGTAGTAGGGACTACCTTCGTGTCCCGAGAAGAACCACCTCGCCCGCGTCCTCCATTAGGGCGAGGGTCGCCTCTATCTTCTTAGGGCATTGGTTCGCATAATGCCCCTTCCATTGCAGCGAAGCAAGTGACCCGGCGGCCGGGTTGCGGGAGCCACCTGGCGACTCGCAGTGCACGGATCGGGCACGGCCGCGAAGGGCGAAGAACAGTCTTGACGGCCTCGAAGTCTTTGCTCACTTGACGCGATCCACGAGACGGATGAAGCGTGGATAGTGGCCCTGGATGACTTGGGCCTCCCACTTACGCTGCGGGAATCCACAAGTGCTCTCCCGCATGCTCGGCAACGATGGCCTTGTCCACCAAGGCACGGAAATCGGAAAGTCGGCGATGGATAGCTTGTCCCAAGCTCCTCGGACAAACCATCCTTGAACTTCTCTTGCTTGGCCTCATCAGTGGCCACCTCCTCCGAGCATAACGAGCCAAATGGTTGAACTCGTGCAATTTTCGTGGCGGAACGATGCCCTTGCTCGGCGACAAGAATTCCTTCTTCTTGACTTCATCAAGCGGAAGGAATGTGAGAGCGACGGAAGGCGATCGGAACTCCTCCCAAGTGTGGCTGGCCGTCGGTGGCATGGAAGCTCTCCCACCACGACGTAGCCGCACCCTCCGGTGGTGCGATGCAAGCAGCGCCTTCTGCTGCTCACGGCAGCTGCTATATCGCTTGCGCTCAACCAGACGAAGCCAATCGTCTGCGTCAAGCGGGTCCTCAGACCTGGAGAACGTAGGGGGCTGAGTGCGAAGAAACTCCGCAAGTCCCCCACGCGGCTGATGGCCACTCCCTTGCCCGGATCCTGATGCCCCGGTAAGGGCGGAAGTGTTGCGCGCGATGACATCCAGAAGAACCCTCCTGTCCTCTGCACGGTTGCGCTCGATCTGAAGAAGGACCTCGGCCATGGTCGGAGGAGGAGGAAGATCCTCGTCCGGACCAGCTGACTGGCCTTGGCCGCTACGAGTGCGTCCGGCCATCCTGTTACAAGAATCTTTGGTTAAAACTAGACTCAAAGATTAAAAGCCGAAAGAAAGCGAAAAGCTAGCGACTAGGGGAATGGAATATCACCCTAACCGAAAGCCAAAACCAGTATGTGTATAAACTTAGGTAGGTTTACAAAAGACTCCAAAAAAGCGGCAAGGAATCATAAAACCAAAGCTCCATGTATTCGAATAGTTTTATCCTGCGCAGGTGTACCAACTTACCCACATGCCGCATCCTTTTGCCACCGGGTTAAGCACACTTCCTTAGGTATTGCATACATATAATTTGTATTTTTGCTTATACGGTTTGAACGTGATTATATCCGCTCGGCAATGGCAATCAAGCAAACCCAAGAGAGGTTCTTTGGAGCTTGCGAGGGTTTGAAAGGCTTCAATGGAAGGACGATATGAAAACGCTAGATTGGCCAAAATTTCCTAGATCCTTTGCAGTACACCAGAGAGGTGTTGATTTCACATAATTCCTTTACACAAATTATGGAACTGCTACTCCTCATTTTTATTACATTTGTGAGTAATGAGTAATCGAGGGATCTAGATCTGCTACAGTGCAATAGAGAGGCGTTGTTGCTAACTTGCCATAGTGTCTAATGTATATATTACTGTGCAACAACGCTCGTTTTTTAACGCATGGTGCTTTTTTTTTTGCTGGTGTGATGCTAGTGTGCCACTTGGCAACAGCTGAGAGATGCTTCTAATGCGACTGATTATCCTCGGTATTTAGACTTGTGATGCAGCAGGGGTCCGTAAGTGAGATGTTGCAACCCAATGTGCTTGAAGACAAGACAGTGCCAGTAGGGATGGCGTGTGACGTTTGTGAGTAAACTGAGCGGCAGCTGAGCTGAAACATTACACATGGGGGTCCGGGGTTGAGACCTCAGAATAACCGCCCTCGCATTTCTGATCTGGATCTGATGGCAGTGCCAGTGCGAACCAGCAATGATTGAGAGGTGAACCACCTTGGCTGAAATTTAATTTTTAAGAGGGTCTTACTTACCAAACCACTTGCTTACTTACCAAACCACTTGCGATCTGTGTGAAATTCAGTTGGCAGCCCTCGATTGGTGCTTCCTCTACTATTTGCTCTGACAATTACTGGAAGTACATTATTTAAGGTATTGATTCTAATCAGTGTAAAATGTGGCAGTTGAAACTTGTTTTCAATTCTCTCTGTCGTTCTACATCCTCAGCTTAGCGGTGATAAGATGCAGCTGAGAGCCTGAGACAATGAGATCGTGATCCTACTTTTCGATGACCGGCCTTCCACATGGTGGTTAGCGTGTGTAAGATAAAAGAGTGCATGTAGTCGTTAATTTTGTTCGAAATAAAATGGTGGCTAGTTTGTTTCCTGTGGCAGAGCACGACTGTGTCGCCGGCTGATAAATAAACTTGGAGCAAGTTCATCTGCTTAAGCTGAATGGTCAAATCTGCTGCTTGGCTACAATGATTAAGCCAAAATGGATGCTTCTGTTGCTCTGCCCCGTAACCATCGCCAAGTTTGTCACTTCATACTGCATGCTATTGGGACAAGGACCAATATGCCCTCACTGGAAGTCTGGATAAACCATTGACTTTTTATAAATGGACTTGTGTGCACTTCGGCCCAAATTGGACGAAGGGCTCCTGTGGGAATTAGTTGGAACCCCCTGAATCTAGTGAGAAATTTGCTAATTTAAAATCTTATGTAATTGCTTCGTTCCAAACGAAGCCTTATACTTTTGCAGGTCATAAAAGTGAATTTAAAATCTTCTGTAATTGCGCGTTCCAAACGAAACGTTGTACTTTTGCAGGCCACAGAAGCCAATTAGTTTACGCATGCACCTGTACTGGTGCGAACGTCAATACAATACCAGGACACCTATTTGAAGTCACTATAGCACAACGATTGCCCAGTGCTATTGCTAGCACTTGCTTGTTACTTTTCTCTCCTTGTAGCTGCTAGCACAAAGTGATGCCAAAAGCACCGCCTAAAATAGAAGTTAAACAGTGAGAATGCATCTTCCTCACTCACAATCGGCAATTCACAGGGCCACAACAGTTGTGCAGCATTTGATTGCTAAAAAATGATATGGACTGTACATGGTTGACTTCATTCTCCATATGGTTGAGATCTTTGCCATTGCTTCATAGGGAAAAAAACGATGGGCAAAGGAATACGTTACCTTTACATCGATTGCAATAAGTATAGGTATTTTCTAGCTACAAAGATGTACCGGCACTCTACTGAAAAAGGAAACAAAAGAAAGCTATAAGGCCCGTTTGAAATGTGAGATTTTTGCCAATTCCTGTAGAAACCGAAGCCATGTTTGCAACACATAAATATTTCCTGATTTTCCGCGACAACTGAATCGAAATGTGTTCTACGAAATTCTTGCGTATTTCTTGTGAATTTCATGTAAATTTTATGTGTGGTAATTAGAAACTACACCCTATGTATGCATCGAAAGTGGTAATTAGCATCTCTAAATTTCCGCTGGAAGTTCTAAAAAACATCTGTAAAAAATTAGACAGGAAGGAATCAAACAAGCCGGCAGAAATAAACAATACAAACCGGCAGGGGGCAGTTACGTCATTACACAACCCCAATTCCGTTCCGGTCCGTTCCTAGGGCCAATCCCGTCATTTCCTCTGGCCCGCAAGCGGGCACCCAAAAAAATTCAAAATCCGAGCCCCCAACGGGCCGTTTTCGAAGCCGACGCGGGCGGCTGTCCGTCCGATGGGAGCGATCTGACGGCCCGGGGCGGCCGTTGGGCGGCGTTGGAGGGAACGGCGGCTGGGCCGTCCGATCCGATGCCCTAGCCACCGCGCCCACTATAAAAGCCGCCCCCTTTCTAGGGCACTCACTCGCGTTTCATTCGCACCCCACCTCTCCTCTCTTGCGTCTGGACGGCCCGCTCGCTTCTTGGAGGTGACGCGGCCAAATTTCTGCCCCGTTTTTGGATGCTTGCGACGGATTTCGATGGGCTTTCGGGTTTGCTTGGTGTTTCCTCCGTGGATCTGGTTGGGTGGTAGGAGATTTGGGGATTTTCTGTTCGCTTTTTGGTCTATTTTGGGTGAGGGTGTTTGATTTTTGGGTGGATCTGTGGTGCGGCTAGGTTTTTCTTAGATCTGTGGGTCTCCTATTTTTTGGTTTTGGCGTCAGATTTCTACTTTTTTGGCTCCATTTGGGGAATTATAAAGGTTTTTTTGGGTTGTTCTGGGACTTGGGCTTGGATTTGTTATGTGCAAGTGAGATTAGGGGAAGATATTCAGGTGTTCTTCCTAGGCGAGCTTTGGGGTGCTTCCGGTTCGATGCCTTTTCATGTGTGAGGTCGGATCGATTTTTTTTTGGGGGTTTTGTGCTCGGATCTGTTTAATTGCCCGTAAATTTCGTATTGTTTCTGCCTTGTGCTCTCGCTGGTGATTTTTTTGCGCAGATCTGGTCCTCCACTTCCATTTCGAATCCATCCATCCATCGTTTTCTCGCACCTTAACTGCGCAGTCTTTGCTGCTCCCCTCCCACCTGCAGGCACCGACCGCGAAGATCCGGCAGCCATGAGGGAGATCCTGCACATCCAGGGCGGGCAGTGCGGCAACCAGATCGGCTCCAAGTTCTGGGAGGTGGTCTGTGACGAGCACGGCATTGACCCCACCGGCCGCTACGTCGGCACCTCCGATCTCCAGCTCGAGCGCGTCAACGTTTACTACAATGAGGCCTCCTGCGGCCGCTTCGTGCCCCGCGCCGTGCTCATGGACCTCGAGCCGGGCACCATGGACAGCGTCCGCACAGGGCCATACGGCCAGATCTTCCGCCCCGACAACTTCGTGTTCGGCCAGTCCGGCGCCGGCAACAACTGGGCCAAGGGGCACTACACCGAGGGCGCTGAGCTCATCGACTCGGTGCTCGACGTCGTGAGGAAGGAGGCCGAGAACTGCGACTGCCTCCAAGGTCGATTTGTTTCTCCACTGTGGACTGCTACTTGTTAATTATGTGTGTGCGATTGCTATGATGCGTGTTAGATCTGATCTGGTGATAATACTTTTAGATTTGGTATTGTCTGCTGTTTTTTTAGATTATTTGGATCATGTGATGATTTAGCTTTTAGGTATTTTGAGTGTGCTGTCTTTCTATTTTCAGTAGTGGTTTTTTGTTAGCGTGTGTGTGTAGGCATCGGTTGCTGATAAACTTTAATATTCTATAATGTTGATTCCTAAATGATCATCTGGCCCTTATTAAACGTCACTCTGTTTTGTTGATCATGATACTTTATGCTCACCTTTTCCGTTTGCAGGAACATCTTTTCTTACTGTTGCCTTGCTGATGTGAATATAGTGAAATAGAAATGCATACTTGTGTAGCATGCACATTTTAATACTCTTAAAATGCAATTCCCCGAGCAAATTATTGCTTGTTTTCACTGTAAAATCTAATGCAGTCACGCGTGGTGTAAATCTTGAATAGTGTAATTATGTTGGTTTGACTGGTGTAGTGTGTAATCATTACTTTTATGCATAGAGATCTATTAGAAACGAACAAATCTGGTATTATGTGACCGGGGTCAGTCAAAAATAGATGTATTACATCCTTTTCTTGATTGGTGTTGGACTCCACGATCTTTTCGTGTTAATTGAAATAACGGGAGTGAGCTTGTTTTCTTCTAGTTTTTATGCAGTTCCTTGCCATTCCATAATATCGTTTGGTACAATCATGGGGTTGCTTGGTGTAATTGTTGTAGCATCTAAAGTGTGTTTTCTGCACCTTATGAATTTTTATGACTTTGTTGCTGTAATCAGGTTTCCAAGTCTGCCATTCCCTTGGAGGAGGCACTGGATCTGGAATGGGCACACTCTTGATCTCCAAGATCCGGGAGGAGTACCCTGATCGGATGATGCTCACATTTTCTGTCTTCCCTTCGCCAAAGGTCTCAGACACAGTTGTTGAGCCCTACAACGCAACGCTTTCTGTCCATCAGTTGGTGGAGAATGCTGATGAATGCATGGTTCTTGACAACGAGGCACTTTACGACATCTGCTTCCGTACCCTGAAGCTGACCACTCCTAGCTGTGAGTTGATTCATGCCCTGATGTTTTTTTTAATTAGCCTGCTTTACAACTATGTTGCTTGATTATTACCTTACCATAATGAAGTAGGCCTGTGACTTGGATTTTTGCCTGAATGTTCATAGTTTCATTTGGTAGCTCAGTTTCAATGTTATGAAGGCCCTTGTTTGCAGTTCAACTTGTATGGTCCCCAAGGACAACGTAATTTGTGTTTGCTTTGTACCACATTTAATCAATATCTTCTGAACTTGTCCTATCCATCTACCAGGCAAATAATTAGTTTTCATCTGGTTGTCCTTGTTGGTTAGTTGGTTTTCTCTATTGGTCACATCGTACAGAGCAAGCATGCTTCCTGTTTCACACATTATTGCAACATAATTTTGGTACTTGTTAGCATGGCTGTATCACACTTAAGAGTGCATTAGCTTGTCGCATAAGTTTTATTGAATCTGCCATTCTTACATGCTGTTTTTCCAATTGCATCCTTTACACTTGTTTGAACTCTGGCTATTTCTTTGTTTTGTATTGACATTCTCGTATGTGCTTACGAAGTAACTGAAGAATACATGCTGGTCAAGTGTGATGTTGGAAATTCCCTTTTTTCTAACTTAAAACTTGTCTGTTTACAGTTGGAGACCTGAACCACTTGATCAGTGCGACCATGAGTGGTGTCACATGCTGCCTTCGCTTCCCAGGCCAGCTGAACTCTGACCTCCGCAAGCTTGCAGTCAACCTGATCCCCTTCCCTCGTCTCCACTTCTTCATGGTTGGGTTTGCGCCGCTCACCTCGCGTGGCTCGCAGCAGTATCGCGCCCTCACTGTCCCTGAGCTCACCCAGCAGATGTGGGATGCCAAGAACATGATGTGCGCCGCCGACCCACGCCACGGCCGTTACCTGACAGCCTCCGCCATGTTCCGTGGCAAGATGAGCACCAAGGAGGTTGACGAACAGATGATCAACGTGCAGAACAAGAACTCTTCCTACTTTGTGGAGTGGATCCCGAACAACGTCAAGTCCAGCGTCTGCGACATTCCCCCGCGCGGCCTCTCCATGGGCTCCACCTTCATCGGCAACTCCACCTCCATCCAGGAGATGTTCCGCCGCGTGAGCGAGCAGTTCACGGCCATGTTCAGGAGGAAGGCCTTCTTGCACTGGTACACGGGCGAGGGCATGGACGAGATGGAGTTCACGGAGGCCGAGAGCAACATGAACGACCTGGTCTCCGAGTACCAGCAGTACCAGGACGCGACCGCCGACGAGGAGGGCGACTACGAGGATGAAGAGGAGGCGGTCCAGGACGAGTAAGGAGGGCTTTGCAGCAGGGTGACCCGCCTGTTGAATATGCTGTTCTTCTAAGATGGAGGTTTGCTTGCGTATGTTTGGTTGTTATTATTATCCTCTTATGTTATGGAGTATGTAGTACCTCCGTGGTAGCCTACTACTGCTGCCACTTAAGATGGGACATGTTCGCTGCTGGTTTGGTATGCTATCGCATATTTGGGGCTTGTATTGGATTCTTGTATTGGCTTGTTCTTGTAACTTTGTTGTGTTGCTCTTGCCTCATGCGATCTTGCTGCTGCTGTGGGATTCGCGACAATTAGATTACTAGTGCCTGTCTCGTGACCCTTCGGAGGTTTCACGCGCAAATTCGTTTGATTTCCTTCGGTCAGGGTCCAAGCCAGAAAACAGAGGAGTCAGACGACATGGGATGCCTAAGATTTGAGCCCAGCTTTACCACATGTAGTCACGTTCTCCAATATCCATTCGAAGAGAAGTGGATTTAAAACCCGAAGTCTCCGGGTTTTCCTCGTCTCTTCTCTGCCCCCTACCGATGTTCATCTGCATCACTGCCAGTCTGCCACCTCCATTACTATCACGTGTCGGGTACTCGGGTTGCTGCCTGCGTGACAGGACGCTGTCGTACCATAGGCTACTACCAAGCCAGGCCTGTATGTCACTGAAATTTCGGCACAGCAATCCAACACGGCCCAGGTTAGCACAGCCCGCTAACACCCCTGAGCTGAGCCAAACCGTGTACCGGGCCGAAAAGCCATGTTCCCAGCACCCGTTAACCGCCTAGCCCGATTGCCAAATCAATCACGACCTTCTTTTCCATGGAAATCTAGTGCTCGAGGTGGGCATCGCGCATAGTTCTCAATTCTACCCGGGGAGGTTATTTCGGTTTGCATCTTGGTATAAAATACACTCGTATCGATCTATTTCGGTGTACCATTCTGAATTTTAATATAATAACATATTTATTTATAAATAAAGATGTAATTTATTGCGCACATAATTTCGCTTGTAATCCCACTTTAAATACATGACAAAATGACACATAGTTCAATGATTTCATAAATACAAATGCCGTACGTAGTTAAATAATACAACACGAGTTCATAACTTCATACATTTTACTATATTCTAGCATACTAGTATAGTATAATTTCACTTACCGAAGTAGTATTGGACTAGCCCATTCGAGTTGATTTAAAGGAGTGGTTACTTCAATTATGCCCGGTAACATAATAGGCCGGAATGTACTAGAATAACCGGTACGGGATTGAGGTTGCTATGTGCTGCTTTGGGTCCTGGTATGGCATGTTCCGGCCGGTACCATAATGGAATTAATAAGTATGGTATCGCATCCTCTGCGATTACAATGTAATGCCACTGTGCCATTAGCAATGCTGATAGTTGGATACAAAGGAACGCACGAGATACATCTTAAAACTACCGAAAACACCGTGGAACGGTAAATATTGCTCCACTACTGTAGCTATCTCTATAGCGGTTCGATCCTGTCCATTGCTCCTTTGATTCAACGAATGGAAATAGGTTAATGTCACAATTATGTTCCTCTCTGTTACTGTAGTTGCAATGTCAGATGATGTGATTCCCTAAGGGTGGCAACAGATAAATATTGATCGCACCACATTTTTTTGAAGAAACAACATGAGGATGGCCGTAATTGATTAAAGAGGAATGAGATCAATGTTTAGTGCATAATTAAGTTTTTTTTCGATTACGAGAAAGATGCACACGTGCACACACCACGCACGATCACACACAACATACACGAATGCGCGTCTTAGAACCCTAATGGGTAGAGTCGTACACCCATAACCCCATCACCACACCAAGAGTTGATTCCCTAGTAGGAGAGTCGTACACCCATAACCCCATCACCACACCAAGAGTTGATTCCCTAGTAGGAGCAGGGAGCTCAAAACCATGGTCCGATGTCTAAACAAAATTAATTGACTAGCTGAGCTAAACGTTTAGCCCTCGCTATGATCCAAAGTCCGGGCCTCCTCTTTAATCTTAGCCACCAGGGTTGCAGGCGTTGCTGCGACAGAGCAAAGATGACGATCAACACTATCGCCTTCCTCGGTTGCCCTCTTGTCGAAACTGCTAGTTCCGCCACTCGTGGATAGAAGCGGGTGTTTTCCAGTAGGGCGGGTCTACTGATTCGCATGCCGTCCAAAGTTCAAAAGTTGAGCATATACATATGGTGTAGCGGCACACTGCAAATATATGTAGTGCAATCTCTGAGATATGGCGATACGGCGGGTAGATTGGCTGATTTGGCCATCCTCTCACCGCTTGTTTGAGACCTGTTCTGAATGGCTAACCAAGAGAAGAATTTGTACTTGTGTGGTGCCCATGCTTTCCATACTATCGGGTTCATGGGAGTCTTCATTGCCCCAAGGAACTGTGCGTCGTATGCTGATTTCGCTGAGTATTCACTGTTTGTGGTTAGTCTCCATGTGACATTATCATCTATTCATCTCTATCAGCGCCAGGAGCAATTGCTGAGATGTTTTCCCATACAAATTCTTCTATATGCTGCAACAATAATAAGTGGAATACAAAATCAAATATAAGTAGAATCCAGGTACAGATCGAACATACTCAGATTCAAATACGAATCTGGATAATGGGTGAGACTATTCTACACCCCTTAGAATAAGCTATTCTATACCCCTCCCCTATCCCTCCCATTCCGAACCAAATCACTTTCCCAGTCCCTCCCCACTCGAACCACGTCTTTGCTTCCCCCACTCCTCACTAAAACCGATCTAAAATCGTCGTCTCGTGGTAATGTCGCAAGGACCTGCAGTAACGACCGAAGTTATGTAGTAACGTCGGATTACTACACACCTAGAATCTGAGCGTACAAAACCTTCATCTCGTATTAACGTCGCAAGGGATATGCAATAAAAACCGATAGTTGTGTAGTAACGTCGGTTTACTACACAACTAGACTCCGATCATACCTCTGTCTCATAGCAACATTGCAAAAAAAAAAACATATAGTAACATCCAGTAAAAGGTGCAATAATAGACACTATCTTGTAGTAAGTTTGGTGGGAACATGTAGTAATATTTTGCCAAGAGTGCAATAATGTGTGAGCATTGGAGGGAGACATGGGAGTGGGATGAATTTGTGTTACTACGCGAAACCTGCCGTGTTATTGTATATTCGTAGGATTGTTATTGCACTTTTTCTGAGCGTGGAGGGGAGACGTGAGAGTCTTTTCTTTTGATTGCAAACTTTGAATTGCAATATCACTTTAACCAAACGTTCGTTCTGCAATCCGTTTGCAGCGTTGTATTCAAAATTACAAGCTTAACAAAATGAGATCCATGTTAGACATATGTAAGCTCGAGTAAACCGACTAGAGGGGTGAATAGGCGGATTTAAAATCTCTTTAGGCCAAAATCGAGTTTTAGGCGTGGAATCGTATATTAAATCGGTTTTGCACAATTAAAGCCTAAATGAACTAGTATCAACTAAGTGCACCAACAACCTAAATCTATGTCAAGGTTTGCAATCGTAGGGTAGCAAGTAAGCAATATAATTCTAGAAATGTAAATTGCACAAAATAATGCACAAAAGAGCAAACCACAATGACAATAAAATCTTTTTACTATAGTATTTGGAGACTTGCCGATCTCCCCTAATCCATGTCGAGTTAAACCCAAATGAATTGGATTGGCTCCACGAATTAAGCCAAACACCTTGAATTTGCTAGTGGTAGCTCTTTCCCCTCCGAGTAGGTGAGCTAAAACCTTCACAACATGCCAAACCTTATCACAAGCTTCTTGAGAAGATCACCGGACCACAAAGCCTCCATACCATCTAGGTGCCAGCAAACACCAAGAGTAACAAGCAAGCCCCTTGCTTAACTCTCACCAAGTGCAACACATGCACAAATGGATACTCAATCCACTTCTAGATGCAACACATGCAACTAAAGATATCTATCCTTGCTCACAAGGTGCAACACATGTACAATTGAGAGGAGAAGATCACACTAGCTTAAGAGAGTGAAATGAGGTGCCAAGGAACCAAGATAAAGAGCCCCGAGCTAAGCTTATATAGCCCCATGCAAGAAACTAGCCAATACACATAAATTTAGCAAAGTCACATATACCCCAGACATGTCTAGGGCAACGACACATAACCGCTAGTTGGGCACACGTGGCAAAGAGCCGTTAGGATTGAGTCGTGGAACCCTAGACTTGTCTGGATCCCCTTGGGAGCTCTCTGAAAACTACAGTGTCGAACCTGGGAGCGAAGGATCCCGGATTCTTTGTGTATTCCACATTAGTCCCATGATCAGTAGCTAGTGTATATAGTCAAACAAAAGGTGATAGCATAACCATAATATGCGATTCATTCATAATACTTAAGTTCATTACAAAAGGATATAATACAAAAAGCAAGATACAACGGAAGCAAAAGTAATAAGGTAGACCACACGATTAGTCATAGGCGATCGTCTGGGGGCGTAGCCTAGTCGTCCAAGTTCTCATCTTACTCGTAATACTCTTCTCCTGATCAGCAATTTATTAAGCAAGGTGAGTATAAATGAATGTACTCCACAAGTTACACCCAATAACAGATCATGATGCATGAGGGTGTATAAAAGGATGGATTATAGGGTTGATTTTGCATAAAGCAAGGTTTTCTTTTCCAATAGTTGTACTAAGTTCTAAAGCAGTTATTCTATAACTAAAACTTATATTAAAAAATTCTCAAGTTTTATAGTAGGATAACCTCCATACAAGAGTGGTGAAGGATACCCTCCTATCACATGGCTACTCGCTCAATTTTTTGATTGGATAAGATATCTAGAGTCATTTGATAAAATCTTTTGAAATCAAAACAAAAAAAAAAATCTAAGTTTGCATTGGCTTTGCTTCAGCATGTCCATGACCGTGAACACGCCTATTCGAATAGTTTTACACTTTGCAGAGGTTGTACTGCTTTACCCACAAGAGACAATTGACTTATAATGTCCGTCTCATACACTATCGAAGGTGTGCGACTAAGTCATTATCACAAGGCTTTTATAATGCGCCATCCCACCATTATCCCGCCTTGCTAAGGTTTCGCTTCCTTTGGATAGAAACTCGCCGGATTTAAGCCCTCTCTTGGCCACGTGGGAATACATAAAAGTAGGTCATAAGGACACCCACGCAACCGGATGATACAACCACTGTGAAATATTACAAATTATTTAGCCTAGTCTTGCCCACATAGCACACGTGGTAGTACGATAAGGTTTGGCATGATAAGGCTTGAAGACCGGTCCTTAACTGACTTGGACGACTTTCTGTAAAAACCCCTGGGCTCGATCATATAAATGAATCGATCCGTGCATAAACTTGCACCATCCAAACACCCATTTTGCTCAAGTCTAAATCAATTTTAATTTTATTTCAGTTTTCAAAGCATTTGTAAACATCCATGACAAGCAAATGTCGTGATTACAGTTTTAGACAACATTTGATCTTTTGGCTGTAAATTCCCACAAATTAAATATTTCAAGTCTAAGCATTGCTAAGCATAATTTTCTAACATGTTCTAGTCATAGTAATGTACTAACCAGATTTTAACTATGATATCAAGGAGTGGCTAATACAATAGCAAAATTTGGCTATACAAAGGTATTAGGAATAACTACAATTTAAGACAGGACTTTGAATTACTTGAATACAAGTACACATGTAATGATAATTTAAAACATACTTTAAATAATTTAAAATACTATGATTCAAATATGATCAAAGGATGTAACTTACCTTGCTCGTATACTTGAGGATCTATCTCTTCAAAAAGATCAATTTCCCTGGAGTCGTCGAAATCTACACGCGAAAATGAGCCAAATTCAAATGAACTTATTTCTTACAAGTTAGCTAGATCTTGATTCCTTGAATAAATTCAAATAATATTCAAATAAATTCCTTAAATAATTCCAGTGTAGATGGCTAGATCTTGATTTAGATGAATTTAAAATTTTGAATCATTCGAATCGGAGCTCAAACGAAGGAGAACATGCTCCTGGAAGTTTTGAAATAACATGAAGTGGTAAAAATGGAAATTTATGGAATTTTGGGAATTATTTTTGTGAAGGAAATCAAATTACTACGTCATGCTAACGTGAGCAACCGAAATACTTTTCTGGCCTAATTATTCTCCTACTGGAAAAGCGGAAATGCCACGCCAACAGTCATGTGGACTGCCACGTAGGCAAATGCACTAACGTGGCCATGACACGGCGCCATGCGGCGGTGCCACATCAACACCAGAACGACAGCACGCATGGACCGAGGGTCGTTGGCGATTGGCGGTGTTCTGGTGGCCGGCGAAGGGTGTGAAGGGATACGGGCAGGCTACACTAGCTACCAATTAAAAAATTCTACTACGTATACCAAGAGGCAATACAAGAAAGAGATCACAGATCGTTACCACCAGACACGCAGTGCAGCGGAAGAAGAGTTAAAATAGCCTAGTCCAACAAAGAGCGCGTCGATGTAGTGGTTGTAGTTGATTGTTCACCATAGTCGATCATCCTCGTAGTCGATTTATTGAGTTCCTCGCTATGGTCGTGGATCATCCTCAAACGCAACAACAACCGCAGTAGCGCCTCTACGGTATCCACACATCTAGAGAAGGAACACCGTACGCTGGTGTGCTAGCACCAAGGTGCACAGGAAGGCTCTTTCTAGAAGATGGCGGCAAGGTTTTGGAGCAACTGACATCAACTCTTGTCGTGTGTCTCGTCTCCCCTCTTTTTTCCCATCAGACTCAAGCATCTTGTTATATGGTGCCCATGATGAATCCTATCTGAACACGTTTGACGAATCGTATTCGTACTGGTTTGTTTCAACCCTTTAAGTTTGTGACCCGTTAGGTTCATGCGTAGTCAGTTGTGACTCGAAAACTACTTTCTGATCACAAGTCGCCAGCGGCTCCTAGCAGGACAAAATGATTCCCGAATACACACGAATTATATCGAACGAACCTTAATACAATATGATCTACGACCAGGTCCTTATCACTAATGACCAGCTCGTATATCTATACGACCAAATCATATTTGGTCTCGACCAGTTCGTAACTCCTACGACCAGCTATCATATTTGATCTCGACTAGTTTGTAACTCGTTATGACCAGGTTTCAACCACTTAGTGATCATGTTCGACTAGCCTATGACCATCTCGTATTTCCATACGACTAGTCCGTATGTGATCAAAATAAAAGACATGCTCATGTATTCTTCATTTGCCTCACGATATCTGGTTGAACTCCAGGTGAGATATTGTGTCATCCATGGATTGTTCAATACTTTCTCGATCAAGTGTCTAATAACTTCATGTGGTCGAACTCTTCGACCACCAGTGGCATGGCCATGCACTTCCTTTATCCAAGCACATCGAGGGGCCCAGAGATATCTCTCCTATTATGTTAGGAGAGACAAATCCCATATCCGACCAGTCACATTCGTCTGCATGTTTCATAGTATACCTGAAAGCTACTTTTATAACTACCCAGTTACAGAGTAGTATTTGTCAACCCCAAAGTGTACTCTTAGGAAACTATACTGATATCATGTCTAAGGATTATACATCATCATTGCTTGAGACCAACTGATGACACATGAAATCATAACAATCTCATTAGTGTCTCAAGGTGGGTCAATACAACACCATGTTCTCTAACATGTGTCCACATTATTGATTCGATATCCCTATATCCATGACAGGTGAACTATGGTCATCAATCAATACATGTGCTGGTCGATAGAGTCACTAGTATTCCGACCAGTGACATCTAACCAGTGATACATTTAGAACGACATCATCATAAGTTAAAAGAGCTTCACCAACAAGTCACATACTCGTTGATCTTTATAACTGATGATTCATTCAAGGAACATAATGACACTTATTCAATAACTCATAAACATAGACGTGATACAATCATCTCTATGATTGCCTCTAGGGTATATCACCAACAGGGTGCGCTAGACAGAAGAGAGAACGGCGAAGGTGATGCCCACCTCTATGGCGAAGGCACACGAGAGGATCGTCTGCGACGAGGCGATGAGCGACGGCGAAGCACGAATGAAGGCGGCGTGGTGATTTTAGTGGAGCTCCGGCGAGGAGGAGGGAGGCGCGGGGTAGAACGTGGAGGTGTGGTGTCGAGGGTGACGACGGGGGCAGCACATAACCAAGGATAGCGCTCAATCACCAAAAAAAGGAGCTCCGGTCGCAGGGCTTCGACGGCGAAAAGCGACAAGGATAGGGGAAGAGGGTAGAGGAGAGTGAGGGGGTGGAGAGAGGTGGTGACGCGGTTGGCGCGGCACAAGGGTGACCAGAGGTGGAGGTAGGGCGAGGGGGCGGTGCTGTTGGAGCCAGGGAAGAAAGAGGGGGAGGCGGCGGTGAGCTCCGGGCGCAGGGATAGGGGAAGGAGAGGGGGACGGAGGGAGAAAGGTGGGGGAGGAGGTCCTGCGCAGGCTTTTATAGGAGGAGAGGGAGGTGAGCGGCAGGGGGGTTGAACTGGGCAGGCGGCGAGAGTGTGGGCTGCGGCGCACGTGCAGGCGGGATGGGGGGCTCCGGGCGTGTCAGGGACAGAGGCGGTGTGGCAACACCTGGCGAGCGGGAGGGGCGAGGTGGCAACCGGAGAAGGCGGTGAGGTAGTGAGCGGGGCGACGTGGCACTCAGGAGAGAGGGCTGGCACGTGGAAAGCCGAGGAAGAAAGTGAGCAGGAGAAGAGCGGCTGCCAGGCAGGCCCACATGGTAGTGAGAGTGGGAGAGGAGAGGGCGCGGGAGGAACCAGGCCGTAAGAGTGCGGGTGGGGCGGCAAAAATGGGTTGCGCATGCGGAATAGTAGATGGGCCTAGTGGAATTCGGCCCGAATTCATTTTCTGAATTTTGATTGATTTACCAATTTCAAAATTTCAGTTAATTCAATTTAGCTCTAGAAATTAGCAAATAAAGTCCAGAAATTATGAAAAAAATTCACAGAGACTCCCTGAGACATTATGGACTTAAATAAAACAATTTTAACTTATAATTGGTATTTAATTTTGTAAATATTTAACTTTGGCTTTAACATAAAGAGGGAAAAGCTTTTAATTTTTTTTAAGAAAATTCAGAAAACTCAAGGACAATAATTAAATTTTATTTTTAATCATAATTGAAAATTTGGGATGTTACACTCAGACATGTCTAGGATACCCCAGACATGTCTGCCCCATGCTGAAAACTTGATTTCAACTAAGTTTATGATTTCCAAAGCAAAGATGCATGAACTTCAATAATTTGCAAAATATATTTGCAAATTATAGTTTCATGCCATAAAGATTAGATGCATGAACCTCAACTGTTTACATAATATATTTGTAAAATTTAGTATCATGCTACAAGGAGTAGGCTCATGGACTTCAACCATTTACAAAACATATTTACAAATTATAGTTGCATGCTACAAAGTGTAAATGCATGATGCTCAACTATTTACAAAATACATTCGTAAACAATAGCATCATGCCCAGAAGAGCTAAAGCAAACGAGATTGAACTATCAACACATGATAAGACTCAAGCTACTAGACAAGAATCCTCTTAATAGTATGACAACCTATATTAGCAATCTGATCTCCCAACCAAACATCGAGACTAGTAAAAGACTAGGAAAATATCCTTAGTCTATCTGAGTTATACCTTTGCTTTACGCATCCTCTTGGAGCCTCAAGTTGATGACACACATCGCTTCTCGTCTCAAGTTGATGACACACATCGCTTCTCCAAGTCCGGGTCATTGTCTTGATATGCATAAGCACATGATGCCATCCTTCACTTCAAGATCTTCACTTGACGACCATTAACACATGATGTCATCTGTTGCTTCGGGATCTTGACTTAGTGGACATCAACACATGATGCCACTCTTCACCTCAAGATCTTCACTTAATGACTATATCAACACATGATACCATCCTTCATCCCCAACCTTGATTCCAAAGCCTTCCACCATCATGAGACTCAATCTATCATGCTAACTCATGAAAAGTGTTAGCCACACAAATCAACTCATGAAAAGTGTTAGCCACACAAATCCAGTGGTTATTAATCACCAAAATACACCATTAACACATACTGAAGGGTTTATATCCTTCAACATGTTTTGATGCTACGAAAGTCGTGTTACTGCACTCCCACGGGAGTGTAATTGCACTTTTCTGGGTGCCCTGACGTTGGAGTGGGTGGTAGTTAGTGATGGGGCCTGACGGGAGGTGGTGATAGTTTGTTTTCTTTGACCAAAGTGCTAGTTAGGTTTGGCCATGGAGGGGTGGGGGTATAGAATATTTTTTCTATTTAAATAATAATATATCCATATATTTTGTAGTAGAATGAAGATAATAATATGTTTATATTCTCGCATCCAACATATTGAATCATTCCAATACGATGAATTACGCTTAGAATACACAAATATACACCACATTGAAACACGTTTGTCATTGATTAGACATGTTGCAAGAAAATACATGTGTAAGGCATTATCGTAGTGAAACATTTTGAATTAAAAAAATCCTTAACATATATGCATCCATGTTTTTATGCGGATGTGAATACAAATTCGATGTTGTTCAGATGGAAATATCCTCACCTTGTTCGTTCGTATCGAATTCGGATGTTGAATAATTTGGATAACACGTGCCCATTTTTTAGCCCTATCTAGCATGATCTCTATGAGCTCTCTTACACAAGTCGATGCCAGGCCTAGCTTGCTGGGAGTTTACGAGGATTTGACAACTAAGAAGAAATACTATATTTGTTTTAGCCTAGGGGTGGGAACATATTGAACACAAATGGAATAGTGGTCATACCATATCCGCTTCCATATTTTTAAGTAAAATATGAATACAAATACTGGGATTTGAATATGAGTCTGGATAAAGACCGAACACGAATTCGAAACAAAAAATTAAAATAGTGAAGAAAATGTTGTTCAAATGGAAAAATCATTATCATATTTGCATCATATCGAATTTGGATAACCTGTACCTATTTTCCATTCCTAGTGTAGCCGATCTAAATGCTCAAATATATTGATCCCAGACCTAGTACAATGTTCCCTTTTGTTGAGGCGGTTTTTGTGAGCTTTAATCTTGCATTAATTTCAAGGTTTAGTTGAATTGTTTGAGTACAATCCAAGATGCAGTCCATCTCTATCCATGTGCGTGTAGCCCAGGTTGAAGTTGAGACCAACTTGAAGCAAATTGAGTATGTGTAGGGCAAGCTAAAGTTGAGTCCAATTGCCACACGAATTCGAGTCTAAGTTTGAGTTGTTGTGTCCTTGTCTATATAACTAAGTCCCCTGTAATCTATTTTAGTTAACAAACATGAGCAAGAAAATTCAGAAAGTGCTAGTTGCGCCACACCACAAATATTCTTCTCTTTGTTCGTGAGTTCTCGTGTTTGATTTTTGCCATCGTACGTGTGTGATGATCCTAGTTGAAAGCTAACAATTGGTACTAGAATCAAATCAACGATAGTGATCTCAACGACGTGGTGATGGTGAAGGCTTCAAAGAAAGAGAGTTTCGTGACTCTCCAATATCCATTGCTTACAAAGAGCAATTATGTGACTTGGGTATTGAAGAAGAAGGTGTACATGTGCGCTCAGGGAGTATAGGAAGCAATTAAACCCACCGATCAGAAGGTGCCAGGGGAGGAGAAAAAAGATCAGATCAATGGTGTTGGCGGCGATCTATCAGGCAGTACCTGAGGAGAGTCTTTTCCTGTTGGTTGAGAAGGAGATAGGCAAAGAAGCCTGGGAAACTCTCAAGACAATGTACGCGGGCGCCGAGCGTGTGAGGGATGCGAAAGTACGTACCCTGAAAGTTGAGTTCGAGGGGTTGCGCATGAAGGAGTCAGAATCGGTTGGCGATTTCACTGTTCGATTGACGACGATCGTCAACAAGATTCGGGCGCTCGGTGAGAAGGTCGATGAGACATACGCTGTCAAGAAATTCCTTTGTTTCGTTTCTCGTAAGTTTCTTTATATTGCTCCGACTATTAAACAATTTGGTGACCTCAATACCATGACAATGGAACATGTCATTGGGCGGTTGAAGGCGCACGAGGAGCGCCTAGGAGGATGTGGAAACGCCAGGGAGGTACATGTGCTACTCACCCGTGTCGAGTGGAAGGCCAAGGAGGCGAAGGCCGACAGATGCAACAGGAAGTTAGATGAGACAAAGGTGAGATGCTATAATTGTTCAGACTATAGACACTTTGCCTTGGAATGTTGTTCCAAGAAGAAAGAAAATGAGGCTTATATTGCAAAGAAGCTAAAAGATGACGAGCCGACGTTACTCATGATTGAGATATGTGAGTTGTAATCTCGTGTTGAGTTAGAGATGAGTCTGAGACATTGAGGAGATGTGTTCATTACCTTGAGTTGTGTACGAGTTGGGCAAGTCATAGTTGAGACCGACTATCTCAATGAGTAAGAGTTCAAGACATGTTCGAGTCGTGCCACTGTCTCCGGCTTAGTGTGCGTGAGCCAAGTTGAAGTCGAGTCTAATTAACAGCTGAGTTCCCAGTCTAAGTACGTGTCTGTGTGTCCTGGAAATGCAAGATCAGATTGCGCGAAAAGAAGAACAAACAACAGGATTAAGGTAGTGAATATGATATTTAATCTTGTATTAGTTTCTAGGTTTAGCTGACTTGTTTGAGTAGAGTCTGAGATGCAGTCCATCTCTATCCGTGTGCGTGTAGTCCAGGTTAAAGTTGAGACCAACTTGGAGCAAACTGAGTACGTGTAGGGCAAGCTGTCCGATTGCCACACGAATTCGAGTCTAAGTTTGAGTCGTTGTTTCCTCGTCTATATAACTAAGTCCCACGTAATCTGTTTTAGTTAACAAACATGAGCAACAAAATCAGAAGATGCTAGTTGTGCCGCACCACAAATATTCTTCTTTTTGTTTGTGAGTTCTCATGCTTGATTTTTGTCGTCATACGTGTGCTGATCTGGTTGAAAGCTAGTAGTTTTCACTGTGTTCGGTAGTATAATTGCCGCCAGGGGCGGCCCCAGCAATCGGGCAAGGCTGGGCGGCCGCCCCAGGTAGCCGGCGCCGGCGACCCCCCCGGCCTGCTTCTTCCTAACAGACGGCGTGACCTGCGATAGCCCGGCAAGGCCTCCCTCTCCGCTCCGGCCTCCCTCTCCGCTCCGGCCTCCCACCTCCGGCTCTCCCACTCCCAGTCTCCCTCTCCGCTCCGGCCTCCAGCTCTCCCACTCGGCGGCTCCGGCAATCACGCGCCCTTGCTATTAAAGTGAGTTTGCGCACCACCTGTTTGATACAATGCCTTGATGAACCACATTCTTACATATGTGAAAAAAAATCTTTAATGGATATATCGTCATCCACCTTCCCCTGCTTGTCGAGGACAATGTGAGATTTATTGCTTCATGCCCATTTGTAATTTTTAGGATCAATCGGTGCTATAATATATTGTAGTAATATGATTTACTGGTTGTAGTTTTGTAGATCTCAGGTAGGAGAACCTCACCACCAGACACCAGTGGCCTGTCCAAGATGAAACAAACATCCTCAAGTGCAGGTCCAAGGAAGCTGTCTCCAGAATATGGCATCCAATGGATTACATATAATATGTTGTAGATTTATAAAAGAAACGCGAGGAGGGCGACCGTGATACGTACGGCCTCGTCGGAGAGCGGGGAGAGTGCGGACGCCGCAACCAGTGGGACCGCGACTCGCCCTACCTAATATTTTGTCCTGTGTCTGCCCCTGATTGCCGCGAATTGCTTTGGTTGGGCAAAGCCAAGGCATCAAACCCTGCCTATCATGTGATCATGCATGCATTGCAAGAAACCGGGTCCCCCCAGATCGAAAACCAGACTAAAATGATGCGATTGATGTGATATTCATCTTTGGATAGCTCAAAGCCTAACCAAATTCTCTACCACAAAATTAAACTAGCCTTTCCTGTAAAGCTCAGCAGAAAACTGGCTATATATAGCTAGTTCCAGAGACAGGCATGATTGATCAAGCAGAATACCCTCCTATTGCCTGCATGAAGGATCAAGCAGAACAAACACTCCTATACCCTGATGCCACAGTTAACTACAAGGCATTTGGGCTAATGATTTCGCCGGCGGTTAATTTTAACCCGGCGTACCTTGAGACAAATGTTGCTATCTATCTCTTGCATGCCTATATTCGTCGACGCCGTCGCCCGTCATCCTTTCTAATTTATCTATATCTATATTAATTAGAGGCTCTTTTGGAAGCCCGCGTTAATTTTAGATGATAAAACTAGAAATTACCACATTAAACAAAGAAAAAAAATAGCTAAAAATTCTCACATTAATTAATCAGAACAAAAGGAAGAAAAAAAAAATCATCCATCCATCATATCCTATGGATTTGTGTATTCATCTACAGATTGTGGTCCTATCATACATGGATGCACGTCTATCCCAAATCGTGTAACATATTGACTCGTGTGTGTGTGTGTGTGTGTGTGTGTGTGTGTGATGATACCCAATAGGATATATGCATTCATGCATCTCGGTTTTAATCCGATGTATCCTGGGCTCCTAGATAATAACAAAAATTGATGTGTGTACAAAGAAGTTCTAATAGTATTTGTCCTAGACGTTTATTTGTGTACCACACTCATCCAAGTACACTATATATAATTAAGAGTTTGTACATGAGATGGAATTAGTGCATTTGGCATACCAGTTTATATTTATATCTACACTAATTGGAGACCCCTCTAGAAGCTCTCATGTTAATTCTAGGATAAAAATATCACAGTAGTCAGTATCCACGTTATTCATAAAATAGAAAACATCTAAACCATATATTCAATCGACCAATCAGTTATAAACTTACTGCTCAGTTCATATCTATGGTAGCAGTTTGAACTGTGTTCACGTTTCATGTAATAAATCCTTATTATGCAATAAGAGAAGTCCTAACACAATACCAATCCACAAAGGAAGGATTAGCAAAAGATGTAATAAGAAATATTTTATATGTACGTCTCTGACTCGGAAGCAAATTGCTAGGCAGCAATGGCACGAGTGGCGGCTAATTGTATCAATGATGCAGCTGTCCTACGGGTGGGATTTGTTAATCACAGGCAAAAGTTAGGGATTTTCTCTAATTTCACTCATTTACCTCTATATAATCAGTATTCCCTACAAGCCTCCACGTTTATCTAAAGAGAAAAAGACTACATAATTCCATATAAAATAGAAAAGTAGAGTGACCACGGTGCAAATTAATTTAAATTTAAATTTGGAATTAAAGTAAACTACTCTAGGAGTACAATTTTTTGCAAACATAACTTCAAATTCAGAACATAAATATATCTATTTCTATACTAATTGGTTTATAAACTATAACTTTACTGCTGAAAAATATACAAAATTTGAATTAAAATTATAGAACATTAATTTTTTTTCCAACTTCTAAGTTTATGAAAAAAAAAATGAAAAATGAAAATTTCATCATACCAATCAACTTCAAAATTTTGAAATTAAAATTTCATCAGACCAATCACACAAGCAGTGCTTGATCCCCTCAATCTAATAAAATGTGATGGTCCTAAGGTTTCCATGCTAATCAAGTTAGGAGTCACACATGCGTGTGTGTTAAAATAAAACTATTTAAATCATATAGTCCGTGCAGTTGCACAGGTTGATGATTAGTATAATTAAAGCACAGCGAGGATACACAAATTAAGCTAGCTAGGGCGGATGATCGACGAGAGAATTAGGGCAGGGCCATCTTGGTTCGCTTGAGATCGCGCGTAGAGACCGGAGAGAGCCCACTACGAACTAGCTAGCTGCACCACACTCATATATATATATATAGCTCACTTGGCACTTGTATTATTAGCTAGTTACATACTTACAGTACTACTTCCTTCTCAATTCCATGCCACCTTTAATTTTGTTGGCACTTGGCTTGGTCAGAGAGCAAAAACAGCCAACTTTCACATTTTATAATCTAATTAAAGTAATGCATCTACATTTTCATGATTTCATTGCGACGAGTTCTTTGCATATTTAAAGCTATTCACGACATACAAATGAACTCATTGAGATGAAATTATCCATGATATCCGAACCTCAAAACTACATATAATATTTGTACTACTAAAAAAAATATGATATCTGTAGGCTAATAGAGAAACTGATTAATTTTGCTTATGGGCTACTTTATTAACTTTTATCATCTATTCCCTTCGGCTATATATCTGCTCGTTCTCACTTGCCGAAACTTTGCGGGAAGAGATTCACATGAGATCAAATATAAAATTAAACTAGCTAGACTACACGCCGATTAAAAAAATAAGTAGGCTAATTTCTGAAATTATACGGATAATCAAAGGTCGATGAAGTTACATCAGGTTGATGTTAACAACATACATGATTAACATACATGATTTTCTGTAATAAAAGAGCCAGCATTCAGATGAAGTCTGAACTAGCACGGTTCCCCTCTCCAAAATTCTGAAAATAATTTAGCTTTCTGCACGACAAGAGCTAGCTTCACTTGTCCAATTCAGTGGAACTTTTTGTGACCCTAAAAAAATACCAAATCATATCAAAAGCGCCTATGTTCGAAAGAAGACTTCTTATTATTTCACCCCAGCGCCTTATTAAGTTGAGAGTTGTTTGAAGGAGTCTCTGTAAGAATAAGGCACATTCCTTCCCATTTGATCCAGGAATTATGCATTTGCAATGCTATAATTCACTATTCTAAATAGGAGAAAAAATAACAACGTATAGCAAGACGTGATCATTTGCGCCGAACGTTTGGCGCCCAAGCTCTGGTGTGATTCTTCCTTGACTTCATTATAGGGGTACTCTTGCTTTGCTTAAATTTGGGTATGTCACGCAGCTCCATAACTTGTACTGAACGTTGCTTTCTCGCTGAATGAATGAAATAGTATGCACAATTAGGGTTTAACGCCAATGTCGCATGCAAGCAATAATTAACAATAGTGAGAACCGAGGAGAGAGCGCTCACCGTTTTCAGCTTCCTGGTAAGCTTCCTGTAGCCTGCGCTTCGTCGTCTCTAGTCCCATATCAGCTAACTGGATCTTCCTCTTCCCCATCCCCGTCCCTACCTTGGGTCCTGCTGATGCTTGCGCCGGCATCTCTGGTTTCTAGAGCCAAAGCATATAGATAAGTCTCAAAGCCTATATAATAAGCATCATAACAGCTTGGAGATCACTCAGTAGCATGAGGTATAAACTTACATTCACATGGCCTGACAGTGGTTTTGTCGCAACAGCAACAGTAGGTTTTGTTGCAAAAGCGACAGGAGGTTTTCTTGCAATAGCAACGGGATCTTGAGTCGGTCTAGGTTCCATTTGAACAGAGGGCTTATTCTGAGGAGTTTCTTCAAAGAGTCTCCTTGGTTCATATTCAGCACCAGAGTGCTTAAGCTGGATGAGTAGTACCCTAGGGGGATTCATTTGTGATCTTGGTCCTTGTGGATTTTGTAGGTTGGTTTGCCTCAATGCAGGCTCTTGTCTTGCTGGTAAACCTTGACTCTTGAGCACAGTATTTTCACCAGCATTGGTCAGTTTCTGTGGGTTTGTTTGCCTCAATGGGGGCCCTTGTCCTCACTGGCCGACATCCTCTGTGCTCGGCCTCCAGCTCCCGACGTTGCCTCATTTCTTGTTCCAAATGGCCTGCAATATTTCACTCCAATGTTTCAAGAATGCAAAGCTAATTAAGGTGTAAAGATCAATGTACGACGAGTAAAACAGAATAACCTCGAGTCGTCGCCGAATCTTGTCTGGCAGCCGCCGTGGGCGTATGGCGGGCTCTCGCCGTGCTCGTGCTCGGATCTGGAGAGATGGAGTAGAGGCCGTGTCGATGAGGCCGCCGCCAAGCCGTAACCGCCCATGCTTCTTGCCTTGTCCCACCCTCATGACGATCTCTCCATCAAAGTCCGGTGCTCGGATCATGGTCCGCCCATGGACCGACCTTGCCCGGCGACGTACTCACCGATGCGGGTGTGGACGCCGGGTTCGTACGCTGGGCGGGTCCTCCAGTTGAAGGAGACGTCGGACGTCGCCTTGCCCTTGTGGGCCATACACCATGCCCGAAGTCCGAGCAAGGTCGCCACTATGTGACGCCGATCGCGAGAAGACAAAGAAGATAATTAGAAATCGTGCATTGAGCGTCACAATAGATAAATGAATTCGTGTACCCATGCTTGTTTGTATGCGAGAGGTCGCGGCCGCTTTGATGGTGTCTTGGACCTTGCATCATCAAACGACGGCCCGGCATCACTGCATCCGAGATACTCCTCAGTGAACCACTTGTCCACGATCATCGCCAAAGACTCGGGATACGATTGGCACCACCAGTGGAATCATCTACACGCCATCAAGTATTTGACATATAAGAAGATCAAATTAAACGTACTTAATCTCAAAACGAATCAATATTAATGTTCTTCATCTACCTCAAGGTATCGTCCCGGTCACGTCATGTTTCTTGCGTCTTTCTTGGTGACCTTCTCTCAAGCTTCGACCCGTGGTAGGTTACGATGGCTCGGATGCGCACTCGTGATGCATGTCGGTGATGAGTTTTTATGAGCTTTGGTAGCCACCGTCCGTTGATAAAACTTGCCTCATGGGCAAAGTGTCTCCGTCAGCATTGAGCGGTTTCTGGGGCTTTGTCTGCCTCAATGGCGGCTCTTGTCTTGTCGATAAATCTTGCTTCGCGACCGCCTCGTCCAACTCGCCCACGGCGCCACCTCCTCCTCCAAAGACCTCCTCACGCGGGCGTGGGAGGAGACGGCCCCTCCCGCGCCGGCGGTCCTCTTCCTCCTCCTCCCGTCCGACCCTCCGCCTCCTCCTCCGCAGCGTGGTCTCTGTAAAGCGAGGACACGGCCCACGACGGCCGCTCGCCATCTTTGTTCACTCACCGCAATTAAAAGAATAAGCAAGACGTAATTAGAAATAGATGCAAAATGAACAAAACATAATTACAAAAACATAGTAATACATGTATTAGAAATAGATGCAAAAGAACAAAACATAATTACAAAAACATAGTATTACATGTATTAGAAATAATCTTCATGATTGGGATTAGCTGGATCATAGGTCTCGCATCACTATCAACATTGTCCAAATCATCAACACTATCCAGAAGGAGGAATGTTGTCTTCATTGTCATTGCCTAAACGTAATCGCCAAGCATTTGTAAGTCCTTCACATTTCGCACCTCGCTCTCAGCCGTCTCGTCATCAACCCTTTCATTGTCTACTTCCATTCCTATCGCTTTGCTAAGTCTATCCAAACCTCCTTGTAGCCCCTCTTCTTGAAAGAACTCTCCATCATATGTGTTTGGGTTGAAGTTGTAATCTTCATCGTTTGGGGACAGTAGTTTATGGACAAAGTGCCTCGGCGACATTCTTTTCAAGGTGCATTACATCAATGTTATGTGGCGTAAGAAGGTCATCGAAATAGGGAGCCTAGTCAAGCCCGACTTATGAGTCCACATATGTTGCTCACCATATCCCACAAAACCACCTTCTTGATTGGGCACGAGAGCATCTATGTGAGCATGGACCCTCGGCACCAGTCATCATCCGCGGTGCAGGGTCTGTCACTACGACACCTTTCGTAAAGTTCTTGATGTCTTGTCCGAATGGATGGTCAAGAGGAGGAATTGACGATGTCCGTCGAACGACGAGTACTTGCCACCCTTGTGCAACCAAATGAACCTCACACCTTCCTTGCATATTGGGCATGGGAACTTCCGTGAACACACCAGCGCAGAATAACCCATACGCCAGAAGTCATGCAGGAGTAGTGGTACCAAACGTGCATTTTGAAGCTTGTCTTTGTAGCTCTGGCGTATGTCCATACCCCTTCGTCCCAAGCACGGACCAATTCATCAAACACGGGCTCCATGAACACACCCATATTACTCCCGGGTGTCAGGAATTATCAACGACAAGAATACGTTATGTCGCTGAAAGGAGACGCCGGGGAGATTGAGGGGATAACGAACACGGGCCAACATGTGTATGGGGCAGCCATCACCCATAAGGATTGAACCCATCTGTTGCTGCCGCGACACGCATACATGAGAGCCTCATCCGCTTTCTCAAGTTTTTTCATCAGCCTTGGGCAAAGCTTGCGCAGCCTGTTGTTTCATCACTGCTGGTGCGTAGTTTGAAGGCCTCACACCATTATTTTGGATCTTATTTCCGGAACCACCATTGCTGTCAATGCTACTTATCATATCTGGTACATGGTATGCAATATCAATTATCAGTGTCAAGAAAATGGTTACTCTATAAATTAGAGAAATTTTATGGTATATTCCACCCGTAGTATATAGTGGTAGCATAAATTACATCTAACCATTGATTTGTTAAGGGTATAATTTATTTTTCCTTGTATTTATAATTTTTGTGAGGGTATTATGAACTTTTTCAACTAAAGTTGAAAATATCACTCTTGTGGCATGTGATCTCCGCGTAAGCAATTACAATTCTACCCTCTCGAGATTATACTACTCATATTACCCGGTGTATAATATAACTAAATCATAACTGATCTGAATCATTAGATAAAAAGAATAGACATACCATATTAAATTAAGTGTACCGTAAAAGAGCTCATAAATTAAGGTAAATTCGGTAGTCAATAATTCATTATACTCACTTCCGTCTTCATCAATGCCATCAAAGAACTTTAAGCCGCGTTGATCAAAGAAACGAATAAAGCAACGAAATGTTAGCTTGTTGTGCTCAAAAGTAAGTCCATTCTTGGAGCAATGACAAAGTTGTATTGCCAAGCAGTAAGGAAGATACGTTATCACCTCAGACAAATTATGAATAGCAGTAGCCTGGGTCATAAAGAATGCTCCTACATCCATAGGTGGAGTAAGAAGCTGATCTTCATCTTCGATAGCAGATGGATTCGAAGAGTCCGGAGTTGTATCTGATTACAATTTACAGTAGCACATTTAGCTAAGCTGAATACTGATTTAGAAACTCAAGATACTGATTTAGAAACTCAAGTAAGACATAGAAGAACACTCACCTGAGTTCTTTGCAATTGTAGCATTAGTAGCACTGACCCACTCATCAACCGTAGCTCTCCAATCACTGAAACACAGCAAATATGCAAACAGCTCCAGATGTTAGCAGTATGCTACCGATTGAATTGGGAAGTTCAATAGACAGCAGTAGCTGAAGCATTTTATGACCATATGCCAGAGATATCATAGTTGCCGACAATAGGTAAATCAAGTAATGCATTTTGTCCGATCGATCGACTGAAATCTTTCTTGCCCACGACCTCTGATTTTTGTTGTAGGGTCGTTACATAGCCATGTTTTTTTACCGGTAAGTATTTTTTTTACCGAGGGTGGCCGGTAAGGCCGAAAATCGGAAAAATTTTGTCAAAATTTTCAATTTTTGGATTTGAAATTTACAAAATATCGAATTTGAACAAAATTGGAGCAAATTCGAATTTTTTGGACAAAATTCAACAAAACTGATTTTTTTCGGGGCCGATTTGTAATCCTACCAGCTCCCACTGGTAAATCCGATTTGGCCGATAATCGGCCGATTTTTTTATCTCTGTAAGTAGCTATTGATATAGTAAGTTGTAACCATTTTCTTCGGATCGACCAAAAGAAGAACCAGCTGCCCTAAAGGCCTAAACACTGAAACTGAGAACAAAGTGCAACGAACTTACCTGACGAGATCGCGCACGAGTTGTCGAATTTCCGGTGACCTGTGCTTCCTCAACGGAGTAACAGCACCTCCAATCTGAGTACTCTGCAAGAAACTCACACCACCAAAGATGAAGAAACCAAACAGCAGCAACTGCGCAAGCTCTCCTCAAATTAATTCTTGATCACACTGTCTAAAGTCTAGTTTCATTACCTCGAGCTTCTCCACAGGCAGCTCCATGAGCTGCAGCCTCCTCAGCGACTCGAACAAGATACCGGCGGACTGCAACAATCGCAGAAACGCAGGCATTCATCGAAGATCAATGCCGAGAACATCGCGATCGATGCAAGTTGTTTTTAAAGAAATAAGCATTGGGAAACTAGATGAATGACCTGCTCCTGGTAGTTGATAAGTATCCCCTTGATTCGGAGCACCTCGTTAATCTCCTTGGTATCCTCATCAATCTGATCCGCCAGATTCTCGATCATGTGCGTCTCGAACGGGAGGTATGCCTCGTCGTCGTGGGCGTTGCCATTGCCATGGCCATGGCCGTCGTCGATGGCCGCGCCGCGCAGACGCTCGACGTCGTTATCGTCATCCTCAGCATCCCCCGGTGTGCCGTTGCAGCTAGCCACCTTGCTGTGTTTATCGGACAACGCGCGTGCCGCGCTACCGTGGTCCTCCGCGGCATCAGCCTTGCCGGGGATGCAGGGCGACGGCACCGGTGCGGCGGTTGTCGCCGTGGTGTAGAGCCTCTCGGCGATGCCGTCGCGGCGGCGGCGTAACTCCTGCGGCGTGTCGGCTGCGGCCACGAGGATGGCGTGGTCGATCACGTCGTAGATGTCGGCGCCCCGGAAGAGCTCGCGCCACTTCTCCAGCGCGTCGGCCATGCTGCCGTCCAATACCCGATTCCGTCGTCCCTAACGGATCCGATTACTTCCGAGTCTGACCACAACAGAACGCAAAATTACCACTTCTCTATCCTAGCTCTTTCTTTCAAATTATTTAGCTGAAAATCGATCCTATCCTCCAAAATAAAGAACCAGATGATCGATCCTACCGAGTCAAGAAACAGGAGCTAGCGAGCAGCAAGAACAGCGAACTAGCGAAGAGCTCCTGCCTCACTTTTGTTTTTAAGAAAAGAAGAAGAAGAAGAAGAAGAAGAAGAAGAAGAAGAAGAGCAGCAACTCGTTGAACTCTCCCTTTTCCTGACAATCACAGCCTACTAACTCCGTAATCGTAGCTAATCACTGTGCTAACAACAAGATTACCATTATCTCTCCCCACATGTTAACAACACGCACACTCTCTCTCACCTTTTCTCACTCTTCTTTCCCTGCCATGCCACGTTGCCCTCGCTCCAGAGTCCAAACTCCAAACCAGAAAGGAACTGAACGAGGATGAAGACGAAGGCGAAAAGGAAGGGAGCAAAAGATCGTACCGGCGGTGTGGATAGCAATGCACTTGACGGCGACCAAACAGCTAGCAACGACACAGCAACCAGTGACGACACTCTCACCCGGCCGGCCAGGCTAAAACCACAGTCTCATGCCTCATCCATCCATGGGCTTCTCGACCGGAGACTTCGGAGGTTTTGCTTTACAATAGAATAATGGAAAGGAATTGTAGATGGGAGGATGCAGGTGACGGCGCGGCTGCGTGATTGTGTTGACACCTATATCTGGGCTTTATATGCTCTGCTCAGAGTGGAAACAATTTATTGTGCTATTTTTATTGACCCCAGCTCCGTTTTACTTCCTTGTTTGTGATAATACCATGGGCTTAGGGACATTGCACTTTGGCCCCTGCCGTTCTTGCTATTGGTCAGGAAGGCACTGTTGCTACTTCAAAGCATTTTTTATAGGAGCGCTGTAATTTTAAGAATTTTGTATTGCTAGTCATATGAATCTGGCATGGACAGTCCCAACATCAAGGCCTGTAATTATCTTTTTTATTATTGATGATCGTGTCCCGCCCATGGAAAACAATTTTGCCAAAATTTCACCGATTTTTTGTCCCTTCCGAAATCTTTGTACCCGATTTTTTTTCCAAAACAAAATAGTGTTCCCCGGTCCCGCCTATGTGACTAAAATTGTATAATGTGAATATGTTCTGTTAGGCCAGTGTAACGGTGTTGTCGAGTTAATTATACGACGATATCACCCACTTAGATCCTTAATTATACTCCCGCCATTGGCAAAAAAAGAGTATAGAATTTAAAAAAGGAGTACAAGAAAACGATCGGTGCATTTTCTTCGGTCCACAACCATGTCCTTCTCAAAATATTGGTCTCTAGCTAGCTAGAAGGATAAGCATCCACTAATGTTACAGAAACCTATCAAATACAGCAAAAGTGAGTTTACGGCGGTGGAAAATGCAAAAATTTCTTTTGGAACATTCTTCCGGAATTATATTGACTGTGGGGGGGCCAATGCAACTTCACCTCAATTAAATGTACTGGTGGTTACCTTTTCCAACTATGTGTTCCTACTCCCTGTAAAAATAGAAGCATTTAATTATGAGTTTTAATTATACGTTATCGATTGATGATGTGTACACAGATCTATGCAATCCTCGTCCAAATTTATTCAAACGAACATAATTGTATGCTCTGTAGCTAAAATATTTCCAGAAACGTATGGCTCATGCATGTATCCAAACCGACTGCTCTGTCGATGCTGGTGTGTTCTTCTGTGATCGCATGCGTTCTGGATAAGTCGATCCATGGTGTCGTGCATCTCATGGACGATGGATTCCTACACATGTCCTGTTGTCTCTGTTGGGAATCCATGGGATTGGCACAACAGTTGGTCTATGGGTTGCCGTTACATTCAAAATCATAGTAGGACCTGTAGACTATAAATAGAAGTACTAGTTATTGTAAAATATTCATCGCTTGAAGAAAAAATAAAGAAGAAGAATACCTCCTACACCTTTGCCCACTACTAAAATGACATCACAAATGATTTAAAATTATCATCACAGACGGTTTTCTGAACCATCCGACTTTATGTGCCTGTGATGATATGAGGTCATCATAGACAATTTTTGAACCATCTATGCAAAAAGCTATCATAGACGATATGAGGTCATCATAGTCGATATAATGACCTCATAGACGATTTTAGAACCGTCTGTGATGATATAAGGTCATCATAGACGATATGAGGTCATCATAGTAATTATGTGTCCGACAGCTCCTGCTCCATCGCCCGCGCCAAACGCCGCCTGGCCCCCCTCCCCGTCTCCCCGTGGCCGCCGCTCCCACTGGCTTCCCCTCTCCTCCTCGGCTATAAAAGCCCCCTCTGCCTCCCCCCTCCATCGCCTCCTCCCCCCCCCTCTATGCCGTCGAGAGCCGAAGCTCCTGGTGTTTCTTCCTCCCCAGGTACTACCGCTTTTCCTTCCCCGGTACTACCGCTTCCCTCCCCCGGTACTACCGTCCGTCCCCCGCCGGTACTACCGCCCTTCCTCCACCCCGGTACTTCCACCCTCCCCCTACTACCGCTTCTCCCAGATTACCGGCACCCCCCCCAGCACTACCGCTCGTCCCCGCTTTGCACCCCCGAACTACCGCTCCCCAGACAAGATCTGCAGAAACCCGATCCACGCGCTATGCGGTGGACTAAGTACTATGTTGTGCCACATGTCAGCGCGAGGCTTTTTCTAATTTTCTGATTTTGTTTTCAATTAACAATTCATTTGAAAAGCTTCAAAAATTCATATCGTCTTCGTTTTAACTCCAAAAATTATGAAACTTGTTCCTAAATTTTTCTAAATTCAATATCTTACTAATGGCACTGGTCTTGTTTAATTTGGAGTATATTTGTTATGGGTTTTATATTTATTTACTCTCTTTGTTGTTTTGCATTTTTCAGGTACTTTCGTCCGATTAGGGTTCAAAGACGCAGGAGACATCCACTTTGATCAAGCTCAAGAATACCAAGACCCTACTACCTTTAACCAAGGTAAGTCAATATTTTGATCATTTTGAGTCTACATTTTATGTAAATTATATTTGTTGTAAAATATCAAAATTGCATGCTTTAATTTTATAATCAAATGTATGTTAAGCTAAAGGTAGTTAAACACTCATTTGATGATTAATTAATTATTATTCATCCTTTAATTTGATAATTGAATCCATTATTTTCATATCACCCTAGTAGCTATGTGGTAAATAATAGTATAGTTTGTACTTAAGCGACATGCTAGTCTTGCTTAAGTACTAGGATAATAAATATCCTAATCATCATCTTTTATTCATGAAAGTGGTTTTGAGCAGTAATTGTGGGTAAATAACTGGCGTGTTATGATAATTGGCTTTTCCTCCTCAAAATTCTAAACAACTTGCTAGTACCACATCTGGGCGGATGGAAAGAGAAGTGGGTGCCGTCGTGCACGAGTGGTTGGTATGTGGTATGAACCACCTGGATGGATTAAGAACTTAATCATGTGATAACCTCCTAATGTAAAATAGTACAACCATAAGTCTATAATGGTGTCGACCTGACTAAATAATTTGTATCCACTAATGCGAGCTGCACCACTGGAAAGACCCACGAGTCGTGTCACTGGCTTAAGCCGTCGTGGATACGGGTCATGTTGCTGGCTTAAGCCGCCGTGTGGCGTAAGAGGGGGGTTTGGGGGCATAGTTGACGCGTAGTGTGAGCGTAACTACTCTCAGATGAAACTTTAGCGAGTGCAACTAACACTGAGGGGTACATTGTAAAGGCCTTGTGCTAATCTCCCTTGATTCACTCGTTCAAGGAAACGTGTGTATATATCAAGATGATTATCTATTGTTGGTATAGTGTACAGTCTCTGCGGAGAAATAAACTGTTCAAACAGCCGTGCTCACGGTCACGGGCGGACATAGGAACTTACTAGAGTTAGTTCTATTTTAAAAACCTTTGTGAATGGTATAAAAACCAGGTCGGGTCATCTAGCCTGAGGTTTGATTTTTCCCTGGATCGTCGTATCCAGTGTTGTTAATGTATAGAGGTAACTCCAATCAAATGAAGCATTTGTAGAGTTTTGATGGGGAACCTCTACTATTATTTAATATTGTAATTACTCTCTTTAATAAAAATAAAATTTATTTAAAATACTAAGTCACAGGAAATTGTATTATGATAATTGATAATGTTGTTTTAGCAAATAAAAGGATCCGAGCCACCCTTGTTAAGCCTTGTATGTATATATTGTATCTTGTGTGTTGGCTCGTGAGTACGGAAGTTATGATCATCTTCACTCTTTCCCCAAACCCTCAGAATCAGAAAATCCTTAAGCTTTCGACTACTACGAGGAACTAGACGTATGAAGGCGCAGGAGTTTTTGAAGCGTAGTTTAGTCTGTAGTTGTACTAGTCTCACCTCAGTCTAGTCGACTCCGTCGGTGCTTATATGCATCCTATATTATCTGAGTTTTCGGTTAATATCGGACGTACACATGTTTCCCCAGTCGTTTGCCTGTGGAGGGATGTGCCTTCACCCTTTTTACTTCCGTTGTCGCTTTCGCTACTTTACACTATGTATAAATTGATTCAAATTAATGAATGGTGTGATGTATAAATTGATTCTATCTCTGTGATCTGTAGAGAATAGACAAGATTTTCACGAATGATTCGGGATTAAAAATCCGGATCCGATATACCACCTGATATATATATACATATGGATAAATATCGCTTATCTTGTATCATATCCTACATTTTTCCTCAGAATTAAGCACGAATAATACTGAATAACCATTAATCCTTTCCGAACTTTCGATCGATGGATGGATAGTATCCGCTCCGGTTACACCTACTCCCAGGCTCCCGGCAGGTTTCCCATCCTATCCACAGCAAAGGACGCCTCGCGGGCTCGCGGCGGTCCGGACCCTCGACGCACGCGAATTCGTCCGCGCGGACGGCCAGTTTTTTTGAGGCTTTTCCGCGGTCGCTGTTGATTCCGCGACGCGAGGGCCCATCATCGGCCGCGGCGAGCGAACCAGCCGGCTCTTTCGGCCCAGTAATGTTTCGAACCGTGGCCCGTCCTTGCCCCGTGTGATATTGGGCCCAGGGTCGTTACGGAGCACGAGGGGGAGACTGAGAAGCAGACGCATTAGCCAGAGGCGTTTTACATCTTCTGAATCAAGAACGTACTGTAGAATGTACAGACCCTGGTCATGCAAGATCTTGTCGGACCATTGCATCTCTTCGTAATTTGCCTGCGTTGGCAAACTCCTGCAGCATCTCTCGTGTTCGATGAAATCTGCTCCTCAGGGGCGTTTGTCCTTGCAAAAAAAAACAAAGAATCTGCTCACCTGCGGCCCCGTGCGGAAGGTTTGCCTTCGCTGCTTCAATGATGTAAACTGGCTACCCACCAGGAAAGATAGATGCCGCTCGACCGATCAGTCATGGCGACCAAGACTAGAGAATATCTCCCGGTCTGGATGGTATGTGGCCAAGACCGAACAGGCTAGGTCCAGGCTCTAGAGTACGAGCTCGATGTTCTGCACCCTGCAGTGCTGGTAACAAGCACACCATGACATCGTTGACAGCATTGTTGCAATGCTGCACGAGAGACTTCACTGGCCTCGCAATTTCGACAAGATAGATACAGCTACCGGAGTTCCTTAAAAAAGGATTTTCCAAATAGCATAGAAATTCAAATTCTACAAAATTCCCACGTTTCAAACGAGACCTGAAGAGCTTAACAAACACCCGTCTGCACATCGACATCGACCTGTCAGTGTTACATACAGAGAAGCAACCGTTGAACATTCGCATAAAACCCCAAGTCAAATATAACATGATGGTTAGTTGTCCTTTTCGTCCTCTTTTCCTCACGCTACAATACTATAGAGCTAAGGTCGTCGAATCGCATGATTTTCATAGAGCACTTGGAACTGGTCATCATTAGGCGCATGTTATTAAACAACAGCCATCGTAGATAATTAAGCAAGTAAATACAACTGCAACTGCCGTAGCGATAAGCAAGTACATATGCACGGACAGATCACTGCTGTGCTCCGTATTTTCGTATTATATAGTATTGGAAAAAGTCACACCATATATTTTACTTGAAAGTCCTCCAACGCTTCGAACTAACTATAAATCAGACAGTTGACCATTCGAATTTTATAACCCAGTTCAAATAAATCTCCAACCCGGTTTTACATAATGGTATTGTTCGTATGACACGATAAATGAACGATTTTACTATGTAGAATGACATGCTGATAAAATTTAGATGAATGATAAGTTAGCCCACATGCTTCTCCATGTTACGCCTATGCCCAGATGCCCTTCAGTTGCTCTCGGATTTTCAGTGAGACAGGTCATGTGCTGCTTATATATAGATTGAGTGCAGAAAAGCACAGTAGAATTCGGATAATGTACGCACATTTGAGCGAATTCCTCTGAACCTGTGTCGAGCAGCAGCTAGCTGTGGATGGACGGGAACGGACTGGCGTGCAGCGGATCCGATGACGGGACGCCGCAACCGAAACGGATCCATCTCTCCTCTCCTCATGAGCCGCACTCACATCACATGATGCGATCCAAAGTCACCTCGCTACCGACACATATCACCGTGCCAGCACAAGAAAATGCTCTGGCGCAGCGGTGCTACGACATACCCGGAATGCCCCTCCATCCTTCCTTGGCACTTTTGCCCCCAAACTCGATCTCACCTGTTGAACCCAGTGGCATTCCTGAAATACAGGAGAGCCGCACGTCCATTTGTAACATGGCATAATAAAGCGAGGCACACCACCACTACTCTACTCTCTCTCTCTCTCTCTCTCTCTCTCTCTCTCAGCTCCATCACTCTCTTTAAAGCTGCAGCTGCCAACTCCCAAAAGATAGCTGCATCATACGGACATACACAAGACGAGCATCTCCTCCCCAGGAGGCAACCTCCCAATGCTGCTCTCCGGCCGGCGCCGCGGCCTCCTCCCGCCGTGCCTCGTCGTCGCCGTGGTCGTCGTTCTGAGCGCCGCCTCCGTCCCGCGCGCCGACGCGTACAAGAACTACACCGTCGGCGACGACAAGGGCTGGTACGACGGCCTCACCCTGCCGGGGGTGGACTACCAGGAGTGGGCCGACGGCTACAACTTTAGCCTCGGAGATTTCCTCAGTGAGTATATATATGTATAGTTGCTCCATCTTCACTAATTCCTAGTCATCCTCGCCTTTGCTTTCCGTTAATTTCTTGCTGATATATATACTGCTTGCAAGAACCATGAGGTTGATTTTCTCGTAAGTTTGGCGTGGTTTATGCGAGTCCGTAGTGAGCATATACAAATTTTTGCTATAAGAGGTGGACTTTAATTAATCTTTTTTTATGGAACACACTTTAGGATATCTTATAATTATTATTAGAGTATACTTAAATTAAGATGTATCATTATACGATTTAAGTGGTACTTAACAATAAAAATTGCATTAACAAAAGTATTAAATATTGCGGGGCGAGTGAACGATCAGAATGAGCTTCTGCACGCGGGCGTTATAATTGTTTGTTGGTGGAATTTTCTTAGCTAATCGGAATGAGCCTCGGCTTCTCAAATCGTCGTCCATGCGCGTCTGCTTAAATAGGTAGGGAATGCAGACAACGAGTGACTTGACGAGACGACGATATGATGTAAATGAGAGAGAAAACGGAAAACGAAAGAAGACAAAAAAAAACTTTCGGCAAGCACGCACGCACAAACATTGTAGCAACATTGTAGCAGCAGTGCACGCTTTCCCAGGAGAATCCATTGAAATATATTGCTTCAAAAATTATAAAAAAAAATTGGATCCTCCGAGCGTAGTGTACTTATTTGTATAATTTTTCCATAATTTAATTCATTTTGAATTTTCCTCTAAAATTTCATTTAATTATACTGTTCGCGTGAATTTTATGCAAAAATAGAGAACAGGTAAAATTAAGAAAAAAAATACGCAACCAATTACACTATGTTGGTAGGCCCCACAAAAAATTAGTATTTTTGGAGCTCATGTACTGCATCTAAAAAACCCTACAAAAATATGATTTGGCATATCCCCTCCCCCAAAAAAAATATGCTACAGTGTCCATCGGATCTGCCACATCCCCCATATGGGGCAGGTCCCTACCCGCACCCGGGGCCAAGGGGCAAGTGCACTGTAGGGGGTTACATCTGTAAATTATATCGGAACATGACTAGTTTCGCAGAAAAAAAAAAGCAGAAATGCCAATGTTTCCTGAAAAGGCTTATTAGGTTGTGTGTTTCGCATACAGGTGCTTATTAGGGACTGCATACTTGATGCGGTATTCTTTTGATCTACTAACTGACATGACATAAGTAGGTGATGATCCATGATCTTTCGAGTGTTAGGCCCAGTTTGCTTTGCCAAGTTCATCCGGGTTGGGAATATGTTCCTCTCGATCGTTCGTTGGGGGTATCGATCAAAAGCAGTCACCTTTCTACGTTTCCTCATGCACATGGCTTGTTGGGAAAGCGGGAGTTTTTTCTTTCTAAAATGATACTGTTGCACAATAAAATAGTAAAAATAGTATCTTTTTAAGTAAATTAGCAAAAATAACACATGTACCGCGCTCAAAAGCTGCAGTACAGCATAGGTGTTATTTTTATCAATTCGATCGCGATAAGTCTATTTGCTATTTGGCTTAATAACAATGCAGTTTTAGCGACAACAAAAAAACAACTCGGAAAGCTGCAACATGCTACTGCTTCCTGGCCGCTTATCAATCAGCATCGGCAACACAGAGACCGATGTAGATATATTATTGCCTAATTAAGGTGGTAATTAGTTTGCCCAATTACTCCCTCCATTCTCTTTTAGACGCCACATTAGACTTTGAAGTTGCTACGTTCATTTCGCGTTACAAGAGCCAATGGCAAAAGTATATATATGGCAGTATCATTTTCTTGGAACATAATCGTCAACTCATTGAGATCCGTGACCTGTATATTTGAAATCACTACATGTGTATGAAAAATATTGAATTGGTTTCCATATAATGTGCCACGTACGTACACCTGTTGACTAGCTGCGGGTGGTTGCACTGAGCACATCACAGCTATAATTGTATCCAACTATACAATCTTGTGACTCATCAACGAACAGTGATACAGCGAATCAACAATGGCAACTAATTCTGTCAATTTAAGTTACTCATGGGGCACTCAAACATTCCAATATACTTTAAGTTGTTATGGAAAAAGCATAAGGTTTTCTTCTGCGACTGAACACAAGAAATCTACAAAGAAGGAAAAAAAATTCATCTTGAAGACTATACTTTTGTGTTTTGCTCTCACCATGCTGCAGAGACTTTACATTCTAACGTTTTTGGAACTGTCCTTTTGTTCAAGATTGTTTGGATTTCATTTGTCCATTCAGAACCTCAAATATTTCGGTACATCATTGATATTAAAAACTGCATCAACCAGCCCTTTTACATGGAAATAATCTTCCTGGTTGCTTGGGGCATCTGGATTACGAGAAATAAAAAAGTTTTTTCAGAGAATTGATCTTGAAGAGTGGAAGAGAGAGTTCAAGAAGGAATTTCCCATGGTTATCCATCGGGCAAAGCATAGATATAAACCTCAAATAGAAAATAATTGGTTTCAGGGCCTCGTTTGAGTTCTTTTTCTTTTCTTTGTAAATAACCTTTGTATTTTGGTTTTTTTTAACCATTTGTGTCACTATAAATATACACAGTAGGATCCTTCCCTACTTTTTTCGTTAGAAAAATCAATCCTGTTAATTTTTCTGCCAAATCTTCATCGAAAGTGCATAATTCTTGCGTGTTTCTTATCACTGCGTACGTCCTGCTTGCTGCAGTATTCAACACGGACAAGAACCACTCAGTGGTGCAGACGCGGAACCAGACCCTGTACAAGAGCTGCGACTACAACGACTCCGGCCCCGACGACACCATCGAGTGGTCGGCCGCCGCGCCTGAGTTCAGCAAGGACGCCGTCACCGTCGCCGTGCCGCTGCTCAAGGAGGGCCCCACCTACTTCTTCTCCGGGAACTACGACGGCGAGCAGTGCGAGAACGGCCAGCGCTTCGCCATCACCGTCGCGCACGGACAAGGCCTCCCGCCGGACCTCAGGGAGCCGGCCGCCGAGGCGCCGGAGCCCGCCGGCGCCGGCGCCGACGCGGCGCCCGCCCTCGACTTCAGCCACCCCAAGAACGTTTCCGCGTCGGACACCACTGCTCCGGACGACGAGCCGAGCAGTAGCACTTCAGGTTCGAGCCGGACTCTAGCCGGACTCGGGCCTGATTTGGTCATGGCGATGTTGGTCACCGTGCTCTTTGCGGTGCAAGTAGTGTAACACGTGCACATGGCGCTTTAGCTGTTCGCTTTGTCGTGTGCTTAAATTATGAGATTTTTTTTTCGTTCTTATTTATTGAAGTAGCTGAGTAGATGGAGTGTTGTACACACTTGTTACACCTGAGATGTTTTATTACTTGTATATGGTGCCTATTTATTCGATTTGTACTGTGGCTTGACAATAATATTCTCGTGCATTTGATTGTTTTGGATCAGGCAAGTCGTATTTTCATGCAGTTTTCAGTTGTAAAAAATGGAGGGGCAAACAAGATATATAGAGTTGAACAGGAGATGATTAAGTATTTCAAATGCATGGATTCAGTCAGGTAGAATTATAAATTAAGCGCGCTGTACTTGGAGGACAACAGGACAGTTTCAGGGAATCAGAAGAGGACATAACTAAGCCAGAGCAAATTAAGACAATCGTGCGTAAGTACTGAATGAAGAGGGTGTTATACAATGGGGCTGAGGAAAGTGGGCTTTGGGCCACGATTCCTTGCATTGCCTGCGCAGCCTAATGTAAGCACTAGCCCAGACACATCATTTCAAGGCCCAAACAGGCGGAGGACGCGGCGACTCCTCCGGTCCTCCCTCCCAGATCCCGATGGCCCCATCAGCCTCTCCCCGCAGATCCGGCGCCGCCGCCATGGAGAGAGAATCCGTGCACGCTGCTGGTCCACTCTGAGTGCAAGGGCTCGGCCGCCATTGCGAAGGAGATCACGGCGGGCCTGAAGTTCAGCGACGTCGCCGCCAAGGCTGCCACATCAAGCGCGTCATCATGCTTCTCCTCTTCTTCTCAACGGCGAGACCCTTCGCTACGTCCTACTCTCCGAGGACCACATAATTCAGAAGCTACTTATGCTATATTCTGATATCTTTTTTTATGTGCAGCGATCTTAGATCGGATCAAAGTTTGTGAGAAATAACACGGCCGTGCACGGTACTAATAACAAAGTAGATAAATCCCGTAGAGAAACTAAATAATGGCGATGAAATCATCACAACGAGACAGAAAGATTTATCGCCGATCGTAAATTTCTTAAGCACAACCTCAAAAGAATACAAGAGATTGTCGCTCTTTCACAACCCACTCAATACTTTTAAGACCCTCGGATTCTCGACCTATACAAGAATCTAGTGCTAAAGAATAACATAGTCTCTAATACTCTCATGCACCGCTTCTTTTGGATAAGTTGGTTTGTAGTTTGTGGTTTGTGTTCTCTATGACCACCTCTCATGGTTATATATATATATATATATATATATATATATATATATATATATATATATATATATATATATAATTAATACTTTCTACTCCCAGGTGTAGTTACTCTCACTTTTGATATACCACCTAAAAGAACTTAACATACTCATTATTTATCACTTTATGTATACTCATATACTAATTATAAGATACTCCAATGCGAACTACAAAAATTTGTAAAAAAGTTCATAGTTTTTATCATATTTTGTAAATACCTTCATATTCGCATTAAAAAGGAGTATGTCTAAAAAATTATACATACCACCCCTGAAAAGGTGTGCATACCACCTAGGTGGTCTTACATACTCGTATACCACACATATATACTCTCGGTTGCGCAAGATATTCCATACGTTGTGAGATACAGAATAGGGAGTAATTACTCCCGGGGGTAGGAAAAAGGCTATATATATATATACACTTTTAGAACGCATCTCCAAATCCTAGTATGTTAGGATATTAATCATACATACTCAATAATCTCCACCTTGGCTCTTATTCATTGAAGTCATTGTGGTCTTCTAAAAATTCGCTCCAAGTCGACTCCACTATTTTTGTTTTTTCATTTTTTTTTCTTTTCTCACACCTTTGGGAGTGCTCCTACCATAGGGGCTCATGCACATCACCGCAATGCGCGTGTCGATATCCGGGCTTGGTTGTTCGAACACTACAACTGAGAGCTCCTTAGTTGTGTAGTTTGGTTAACCACACATCTATTTCTATAGCCCTCCATGGCATTGATTTATTCCGTCTCCAAGCTCACTGCTCGTTGATACCGCGTGGTTGGTCTCATCATATCTTCCTTCTTCCAATAGCTCACACATTGGCCTTTGCGACTTCTAGATTCCCATTGGCTACTCTTCCCTTATGATTACCCATTAATCAGTATCCTCCATTGCTCCAAATACTTTTCATAATTACTTGTCATTTGCAAGTAAGTCGTGTGACTCCCACCTCGAAATGTACCTTATAACCTTCGAGTTCAAGTGGCCTTACACACATTAGATTCTTCTTAAAGACGGGAACATAGCAAGCCTCGTCAATGCGCGATGTGCTCCGTTATACATCTCCAATGTAATCGTTTATGTATTAGTAATTGTATACTCCTTACAAACCGCTAAGTGAATAGTTTCATATGCTTGGCGTAGATATCCTTCATCAAACATCTCTCTCGATGAACAATATGGAAGCAACAATACGAATCTAATATCCATCCATGAGAAATACATGATTGACTGACGACTAGTACATCTGAATCATGTTTCGTTGCCGCCACTAAGCATGCTCCCCTCATTTGCTTTCAACTTGGATATTTCTTTGTCATATGACCTTACTCGTCACAAAGAGAACATACATGTGTGCCCTTGCCCTTGCCCTTCTTCTTCCTGTGACTTTTGCTTTTGCCTGGAACACTTAAGGTAGCCAATGCTCGATCAACCGGGGATGAAGAATCTGATAGCTTCTTCAATAACCCTGCCTCCAATAGATATGTCACTGTCTTATTGAAGTTGAGATTGCTTTTCTCGATGAGAATATTCATCACCAATTGCTACTATGATGGTGGTAGAGACGACACCACTATGTCAACCTTATTGTCCCCAATTTTCTCATCCATACTAGTCAGTTGTGTGATAAACTTATTGAAGACATTAAGATGGTCAACGAACCGTGTGTCTTACTCCATGCACAACCGAAACAGGTGTCGCTTTAGCACCCACCAGTTTGCCAGCGACTTTTTTATATACAATTCTTCTAAGTAACTCTATAATTACTTCGGAGAATTCTCCTTAATCATCGAGTACTTTACCTCATCCATCACTCTTCATCGGATGTCTTTTTCAGTTTATCTTCAAGGGCATCTACTAACCCTTGCTAGACAAGGACATCCTTCACTGCATATTGCCACATATTGAAATTTCCTTTGCCAACAAATTTCTCCACTTGATTCCATATCATAGACATCGATCTTGATTTTGTGTCACCTGACGTTTTGTCGACCTTCTCGTAAACCTGATTAATATGGTTTTGACTATGATACCACTTGTTATACTCTGATATCCCTTATTATGCGCAACAACTCCAGATCGGATCAGAGTTTGTGAGAAACAACACGAGCGAGCACGGTACCAAGAACGAAGTAGATAAATCCCGTAGAGAAACCAAATAACGTCAACTAAATAATTACGATGAGAGAAATATTTGGCGAAGGTGACTACAAATTCCTTAAGCACATCCTCAAAAGAGTCTAAGGGATTGTCGCTCTCTCATAACCTCTCAATCCTTTTAGGACTCTCGGATCCTTGCACTATACAAGAATCTAGTGCCAAAGAATAACCTAGCATCTAATTTTCTCTTGTGCCTCTTGTTTTAGATAAGTTGGTTTATGGCCTGTGCTCTCTATGATCCCACTCAAAGCTTTATATAGTATCTCCTAGTTCTCCTTCAAAAGAAAGTAGTAATCCTTGTAGAAAACATTTCTAAGTCTTAATAGGTTATGATATGAGTCATCCATACTCAATGGCTCCTCCTCTACCCTAAGATCTTCGACAAGCGCGACGCTGACGGGAGGGTGATCCCGGAGATGATTGTCTTCTGCTGAGAACTCCGCAACAACTTGCAACACCCCAACAAGTACATCTGCAGCATCATGCTGGGGTTCTTGTGCCACCTCTCCGAACTCATGGTGCTCGTGCCTTTCGTCCTTGCTAGCCTGGAGCACCACCACAGCTTCGTCCGGTGTTGCGACGATCTACCGCCTCCCACACGACGAGTAGCTCATCCCGAACACACCCGAGCTGGTCGACTGCGAGCTTGCATCGGAGCAGGATGCGTCCGTGCGGCGGAACGCATTCCTTATGCTCTGCACACACGTTCAGGAACGCGCGGTCGTGTACCTACTCTCCAACAACCAACTAGTCACCCAGTGGCCCAAACTCCACTAGATGGCTGTCGTCAACCTCATCCGCAAGGTTGCCTCTTGCTGAACCGCGCTGGCAAGGGAGGGTATATCAAGATCCTTCTCTCCCTCCTACACACGCCGAGCATGGCGGTTGTGTATGAGTGCACCGGTGCGCTTGTGTCGCTCTCTTCGGCGCCTACCGTCGTGCGAGCTGCCGCGAATGCATACTACCAGCTGCTCTCGACACAGAGCGCTGGCAACAATGTGGAGATCATCATCCTGGACCATTTGGATGAGTCGCACGCCTCGCACAGGGATGTGATGGATGTGTTGTGTGCACTTGATCTGATCACCCCTTTTATTAGTAATGTGGAGCTGGTGATGCTCTACCTTCATTCGTACGCTCTACCCAGTATCCGCCTAGCGGATATCATTGGCAGGCGTGATGCTGCGGAGACGACCCTCGTCTACCAGATCCTGTGCAACAACCTGCGGCATCCCAACGAATACGTCCGCCGAATCACACTTCGCTTCCTGTGAGGTAGCGCTGGCTTGAGCGAGGTGAGCAACGACGGTGTACAGGTCACACGACAGGGATGCGGGCGCGGGCGAACTGGCTTGGTAGGCCTGGCCCAACTTGGTTGGCTACGGCCTAGGGAAAGGAGAGGGGTGAATGAGTGGGCTTTGGCCCAATGGGGGAAAAGGGAAGGAAGGAGGCAGAATTATGCTGAAAATGACCCGAGAGTGAGGGGAGAGGTTTTCTAGATTTTCTGCATTTTAGATTAGGGAAAAGGATCTCTGGCAAGAGGAAAATGCAAACAAAAAACCACAAGAACTCAAGAAAACACAACGAACAACTCAAAAGCAACAAGAAGGTTTTGTGAAAAAAATCATGCAATTTTTTTTAAAATTTTTGGGGCGTCACGAAATAGATGAAGAAAGAGGGAGGGGGCAAAAGAGCAATTTCAGGTGTGGAGTGAACCAGAAATTTTATGTATAAAATATTGCCAAAGTGATAAATAATCAAGGATCCCATCTAAATGGTGGCAAAAGGAAAACAATTGCATTGAGAGCGGTTAAATTTCATCGAGTGCTCATATAAAGGCTGATAAAATAATCAATTCCCAAATGGGTGATTTGATGGTAGGGATTTGAGGATTCACTGTTGCTGCGAGATACATGCGTCTGAGTAGAACTGGGCATTGGGCCGCATGGCACAGGCTCGCCGCGATTTGGGTTGCATCGTGTCATGCCGGCTCGGCCCGGTCACCCCGCCGTGTCGACCCATCTCGCCTCCGGCCAGGCCCAGGCACGACCCAAAGCCCGTCGTGCAGGGGTCGTGTCGTGCCGTGCCAGCCCAAACCCAGCCCTAAGTAATTATAGACGATGGATGCGAAGGCGGCGATTGCCATCTTCATTCCTCTCGTGTCCGCGTCATTAAAAACCTAGTTAAAATTGAATTAATTACATAAATATATGGGCACATAAATATTTCGAGGGAAAAGTGAATTTTTCTTGATATTTTACAGATACAATGCTACTGTCTCGTTAAAAACCTTACGCCCCAGAGTGTGGTTCCCCGAGTAAGAAAAATGTTACAGCAACAACATGTGTACATACTAACTACTCATCAATGTCGAGATCGTTCATGCGTTCGAGCTCAGTGTATGCCTGCACGATCTCAAGATCCCCTAGCTGATGTTGTTGCCGCTCTTTAGCCAATTCCCAGTCATTGACGCATGTGATTGCCTCCACCATCCTAGGCGTGAGGGATGGTCTTCTTTTTTTAATTATTCTCCCTACCATGCTGAATGTTACTTGCAATAATAGTTCTTTTAGCTCTGCTAGTTCCTTATGATACATCCATAAAATATTAGATATAGTGGTTCTTCTACTAACATGTTGGTACTCTGGGCAAAAGTTGTGTTGGACTATTCTTTCGAACGCCTGACTTTCACATATCCTAATCAATTGATCTTTCACAACAATATATATAGCAATTTCCTCATGGGCAGAAAACGAGTTGTATATCCAAGTACTTACAGAGCCATCGGCCTCAAAGTTTAGCTACATTTGTACTCCTCCCCCTCGGCTCTGCGCCCCGATCTTGCACAAGCATGCTCTGTAATGTCGGTTCAAGTGCCCTGTCCCTGCAGCTGTACGAGCAGTTAATTTAGCTTAGCAATAATTACAGGTTGCGATATATACCGTTTGGCCGTCTGGGATTTCTGGCTCCAGGTCATGTACTTCCAGTAATTCGCCCTTCGTTTAGACCCACCAATGTTGACGTCCGTGGACGCGGGAGAGAACTCTGGAGTCCCCATTGGCTCCGGACCGCCCTGGTACTCCTCGTAGTCCTCCGTACCGTCCATATGACTGTCATCCATCCCGTAGTATCCCATGCTTGGCATGAATTGGCGAGCATCAACAGGAGTTGGAGCCGGAGGAGGACTATGGGAACGGCGACGAGAGCTTACACTAAGTCGCCCTGCTGCCATTTTTGTGCTACGACTCCTCGGTAGCATACCGCTCGAGAGCTCCTTGGTGCTTCAACTCCTTGGTAGCATAACGGATGGATAGATGGTAAATAAATGGAAAGAGTAGATGGATGTTGAAGAAATGGGGAGATTGGATAGATGTTGAAGAAATAAGGTGAGCTGAGAGTGGATGAATAAATGAGCACGGAGCTTCGTTTTATAGGCACGGTCGCGCGGAGCTTCGGAGAGAAGAAACACCTGTAGAATCGTTGTTTTTTTATGCTTATCACATCAAATTTATGTCATGGCATGTCATGTCTCGCGTCTCGCGATCCACGTAGAGTCGTTGCCACTATGTCTCTCGCGGCTTGCCCGTTGCTTCTCTATGCTTGCCCGTTGTCTCCCGCGATTGAAAAAATACATAACTGTTGTGACCCGAACGTTGCTAATCACCCGTACACCGGTCACTCGCTGTCTCCCTCTATCTTTTTTTTTTCTTGGATTCCCTCTGCTAGTCTCTCTCAATTTGAAAGAAAGCCAAAGCCTCGGTCCTCACCACCACCTAGATTCCATCTATTCCTTATTTCTTTCCTAATCTCCTCTATCTCTCTCTTTCCCACCCGACTCAGTTGTCGCTTGTCGGTTCCCCCAAATCCCATCTCCACGGCTCCACCACCCATCTGCCGAGCACCTCCCCCATCGCCTTCCCCTCCGAGCGCCTCCCCCATCGCCTTCCCCTCTGGCCCTCCCCCACCGCCCCCATCTCCCGAGCGCCTCCCCCTCCGGCCCTCCCCAATCAACCCCCATCTTCAACAGTGCCTCCCCCTCCGACCCTCCCCCATTGTCTCCCCCTCCGGCCCTCCCCATCCCCCATCTCCTCCTTCTATTCCCTCATCCTAGAGCTTCTTCGACGCCACCGGCGGAGCGGCGAGGCGGAGGAGGGGAGATAGCGCGGCGGGGCAGAGTGGAGGAGGCTGTGTGGTGCCGTGTCTGCCCAGCCAGGGACTACGCGCTGGAGCTGAACCCGAGCGCCGACGACAAGGAGGACGCCGGGCTCCGATCCCTCATCGAGCGCAGCGACTTCTACTCCGACGACTGCAGCTCGCACGCGGCGGGGCACATCCTCCTCATAGCAAGCTCGTCGCCCATTTTGATTGAGTAGGTGATATTAATACACCATTATTACACATTGTTGTACACAATTTTACAAAGAAAAAGAGAGTATTTTCGTTGAAGGCGTTCGATTGTGTTCTTGATTATATTCTTTTTCTTCCTATACTTCTTTGTCATCATTTGTATCTGTATGTACTTTGAGAGCCATGTACATGGAGTGGAATGAAATGATGCCATGATGGGTCTGGGAGATGTGCCCGCCGTGCTGGCCCGAACACGACACGATTTAGCGTGCCGTGTCGCCCGTCGGACTAACTTTTCATACTCAGCCGAACCCATTATTCATACTATGCTAGCCCATTCAGCCACATGTCGGACCACGCCGGCCAGCCCGGCCTTGGGCTGACACGGCCCGACTCCTGGCTCTACTCGGTCTGAGGAGTAACCCCTCGATTCAGGGCCCAAATACCACCGCATTCCCGTCGCACCAAAACCTTGAAACCGAAGGAAAGGAACAGGTGGTGGCCTCTGATCTCGCCTCCCCTCTTCTTCACCCCACCGGCCACCACTACCCTCCCGCTCCCAGATCCCGATCCACCCCCGCCCAGATCCAACCACCGCCTCCTCCTCCTCCTCCGCAGATACGGCGCCGGCGCCGGCGCCATGGAGAAGCCGTGCACGCTGCTGGTCCACTTTGACAAGGGCTCCGCCGCCATGGCGAACGAGATCAAGGCGGATCTGGAGGGCAGCGACGTTGCCGCCAAGGTCGACGCCATGAAGCGCGCCGTCATGCTGCTCCTCAACGGCGAGACCCTCCCGCAGCTCTTCATCACCATCGTCCGCTACGTCCTCCCCTCCGAGGACCACACCATCCAGAAGCTGCTCCTCCTCTACCTCGAGATCATCGACAAGCGCGGCGCCGCTGGCCGCGTCCTCCCAGAGATGATCCTCATCTGCCAGAACCTCCGCAACAACCTGCAGCACCCCAACGAGTACATCCGCGGCGTCACGCTCCGCTTCCTCTGCCGCCTCTCCGAGCCCGAGGTGCTCGAGCCGCTCGTGCCCTCCATCCTCGAGAACCTCGAGCACCGCCACCACTTCATACGCCGCCACGCGCTCTCGGCGATCTCGGCGATCTACCGCCTCCCGCACGGCGACCAGCTCATCCCCGACGCGCCCGAGCTCGTCGAGCGCGCGCTCGCGTCAGAGCAGGACGCGTCCGCGCGGCGGAACGCGTTCCTTATGCTCTGCGCCTGCGCGCAGGAACGTGCGGTCGCGTACCTGCTCTCCAACGCCGAACGTGTTGCCGAGTGGCCCGACCTCCTGCAAATGGCCGCGGTAGATCTCATCCGCAAGGTCTGCCGCTCCCCAAACCGTGCGGACAAGGGAAGGTATATCAAGATTATTATCTCCCTTCTTTCCACGCCCAATACGGCGGTTGTGTATGAGTGCGCCGGTGCACTTGTGTCGCTCTCTTCGGCGCCTACTGCCGTGCGGGCTGCTGCGAATACATACTGCCAGCTGCTCTCATCGCAGAGTGACAACAATGTGAAGCTCATTGTCCTGGACCGCCTGAATGAGTTGCGCACCTCACACCGGGATGTGATGGTGGATGTGGTGATGGATGTGCTGCGTGCACTCGCCAGCCCAAACGTGGATGTCAAGCGGAAGGTGCTGGATTTGGTGCTCGATCTGCTCACCCCTCGTAATGTGGAGGAGGTGGTGCTTTACCTCAAGAAGGAGGTGGTCAAGACGCAGGCAGGGGAACTCGAGAAGGATGGCGAATACCGCCAGATGCTTGTGCAGGCGATCCATGCCTGCGCTGTGGAGTACCCAGAGGTGGCTGGATCGGTGGTGCACCTCCTCATGGACTTCCTTGGTGACACTAATGTCGCTGCAGCAGTTGATGTTGTGTTGTTTATGCGTGAGATAATTGAGACCAATCCCAAGCTGCGTGTATCCATGATCCAGAGGCTCATTGATACATTCTATCAGATCCGGGCATCCCGTGTCTGCTTGTGCGCTCTCTGGATCCTTGGGGAGTACTCCCTCTCATTATCAGAGGTTGAGAGTGCCCTCGCCACCATTAAGCAATGCCTTGGGGATCTACCATTCTACACTGTCTCAGAGGATGGGGAGACTACTGATTCCACCAAGCCAGCCCAGACGGTAGTGAACTCTGTCACTGTATCTTCCCGGCGGCCTGTTGTTCTTGCAGACGGCACTTATGCTACACAGAGTGCTGCCACTGAGGCAATTTCGACTCCATCAGTTGCTCCTGGGTCATTAGCATCAACCCTAAATCTCAGATCACTCATTCTGTCAGGCGATTTCTTCTTGGCTGCCGTTGTTGCTTGCACTCTGACCAAGCTTGTATTGAGGCTGGAGGAGGTGCAACCCTCAAAGGTTGAAGCAAACAAGGCTTCTACTGGGGCCTTGCTGATCATGACGTCCATTTTGCAGCTGGGGCAGTCCTCTTACCTTTCCCACCCGATTGACAACGATTCATATGATAGGATTGTGCTTTGTGTGAGGTTGCTTTGCAATACTGGTGATGATGTGAGGAAGATTTGGTTGCAGTCATGCAGACAGAGCTTTGCAAAGATGCTTGCTGAGAAGCAATTCAGGGAGACAGAGGAGATGAAGGCCAAGGCTCAGATCTCTCATGCCCAGCCAGATGATCTTATAGATTTCTACCACCTGAAGAGCAGAAGGGTAAGCGAAAACTACTATCTTATGTTTATTTTGCATTATGGAAATTGTAACATTTTCCTTGACTAATACGTATTGGCAGCTAATTCACAAACAATCTTGTTTCAAATAAAGCATAAAATGATGCATGGCTTAGTGCTTGACATTGCTAATTTAATAATGCAGTCTGAAGTTGCATATTATCTACAATATAAAGTACTATTCTTTCTTGCATTCAGGGTTAATGGATTTTTTACTGCTGCGCAAGCAATCCATTTTTTTTCGTTGGAATGAAATATGCCGATATGTAATTAAATAATCAAAGCAACTCACACCCACATCATATTTATCGTACAAAAACTTGTTACCTTTTGTATCTCCTGACAAGAATACCTAAATTTGTAAACAACAACTTATATGATTTTTTTCTCCCTGACCTGAAGACTGAAGTCTTACTATGACACAATCACAGCTTTGGGAAAGCACTGAATCATTTATATTATTTCCACAAATATCTCACAAATATTTTGGTTCGTAACACTGTCTTGTGCAAGCCTTTCTCATGCTCTTTATTGTATGAGGCAATGTTGTGCATGGTCCTTGTCTAATCTATGTTTGAATTTTGTGCTGTCGTTTTGTTATGAACATGAAAGGTTGTAGATATATTCTGTTTGGTTTTATTTTGGTTCACATATCAAATTATCTCCATTGTTCAGGAGTGCTGATAACTGATAAGAAAGTTTATTTTCTGAGTAGAGGTAAAGTCAGGTAGTTATTTCAACAGTATTGTGAGTATGTTAAGGTTGATACATGAATTAACTATATCATTGCTGCAAGGCAAAGGTCTGCCCTTAGTGTTTAATATGGCAATGCTTGCAGTAGAGTGTATCTTTAGTATTGTGTATTGTCTTGGATTTTGTCCTTTTCCTTTCCAGAGCCCAGTAATTTTTCCCTTAATTGTTCCTTTCATTGTTAAAACGTGGCATTTTGTTTCCTAGGGCATGAGCCAGCTTGAGTTGGAAGACGAGGTCCAAGATGATTTGAAGGCTGCAACTGGTGGATTTACTAAGGATGCAGAGGATGCAAACAGACTTAATCGCATTCTTCAGTTGACTGGGTTCAGTGATCCTGTTTATGCTGAAGCATTTGTGACAGTTCATCATTATGATATTGTACTTGATGTTACTGTCATTAACCGTACAAAGGAGACACTTCAGAACTTGTGCTTGGAATTGGCTACAATGGGAGACCTCAAACTCGTTGACCGCCCGCAGAACTACACGTTGGCTCCTGAGTCAAGCAAGCAAATCCGTGCAAATATCAAGGTTTCGTCAACAGAGACTGGAGTCATATTTGGGAACATAGTTTATGAGACTTCAAATGTGATGGAGCGATCAGTGGTCGTCCTAAATGATATTCACATCGACATCATGGATTACATCTCACCTGCTACATGCGCTGTTCTTACTTTCCGGAACATGTGGGCAGAATTTGAATGGGAAAACAAGGTAAACATGCTTATTTGTGCATTGCAGTTGTTGCAAAAGCCCTTCTTTTGCAAGATGTTCTCCATTCCCAATTTGTTGTCTACTTTATGTTTGGTTAATACTTTAAGTTTTCCTTAAACTGATTTCAAATTTGCTAAACTATTGTGTTATACTGTTATCGCCATGGGGCCATAGATATCTTCAAAAATCATTTAGCTTCAACATGTCGTTTATTTGGACCAATTGTTTTGTTTAGTTTACCAGACTACACTAATAATGTCTTGCAGATAGGCCATAAATTCCACCAAGCAACTTACAAGGGAAAAACGTAAAATTAATTGTTGAAATACTATATAGCCTTTCAGCTCCTGATCTCTGTAGCTGAAGTAGGCCCACTTTTGAAAAATGTACATTGTTGGTTTCTTTCTTTCATTGATCATACATAGGGATGAAAACGGATCGGATAATTTCCGACCGATCCGGACGAAAACGGATTCGGATTGTCTCGGATCGGATTTTTCTCGGATAATTTTCGGATCGGAAACGGATTCGGATTTTTTGTCGAAAGCGAAACGAATACGGTAGCCATGCTATCCGGCGGATACGGATACGGATACAGATTATCCGGATAAGACCAAATTCGGATATCCGGATTTCGGCCCAAAAGAAGAGAATTTCGGCCCAAAAGAGAAAATGAGATTTTAATTGATTTTCGAATTTCAGAAAATACAACAAATCAAATAGCCTTTTAGAAAATAGCAAATAGAGTTAAAAAATTCTAGAAAAAATCATAAAAAATCATTGAATTATTTTGAACATAATAAAATTAATTCCAATTTAAAGTTGGTTTTTATTTTGCACATAAATTATTTTTAATTCTTGAAAAATAGGAAAACCTTTTTAAAATCCAGAAAATTCAAGAAATTAATTATTTTTTCATTTTCACTTTAACTCTAATAAAATCTCAAAAATCTTAATAAATTTTATTTTTGACATTGAAAATAGGAAATTAAATAATTGGCTTTATTTTATTTTTTTTCCTTTTTAACCAAGAAAACTCTTTTAAATCTCAGAAAATTCAATAAAATAATAACTTTATTAATATTTTTTCTGGTAACATAATTTGGGATGTTACAGTCATTTGTGTATAGATTAATCATCTAGCCCGATCAATGTTAGTGTGAGCTAAGTTTATGTATGTGATGGACTAAGTGTGAATGTGTGATGACTCGTGTCTTTGTGAGTTATAACTTATTAACTAAATATGGTAAACTAAGTGTTATATTTGTGATGAACTAGTTAATGCAACTTGCTAGTGCCAATATTATATGTGGTTGCTGAAAATATGAACAATTCATGAATGTTTGCATCAAATAAACTAGTTATATGTTTTTGTTAATTTCTAGTATACAATTTAAGGGGTTTTCATGTTCCGAAAAATATCCGCGACCGTATTCGTTTCAATTCGTATTCGCTCCGTATTCGTATTCGATATTATTCTTATCCGTATTCGTATCCGGAGTATTCGTATTCGTATCCGGATCCGAAAAAAATATGAAAACAAATATGGCAGAGCCAATATCCGTCCGTATCCGATCCGTTTTCACCCCTAATCATACATTGGGTGAGAAATTTTCTTTTCATTTGACTTTTTAATTGTCAATTTGTCGGTTGCTTGACTTTATTGTTTTTATCCGTTTTTGCTTTGGAAACAGCCTCTCTTTTGTAGAGTCGTGTTTGTTGTTGCACCAAGCAGCTATGTAGGTTATTTCATCTTTTGGAGTGTGTCTATGTTAGATTTGCTTTTACTAGTGACTGGCCCTGGTTATTACTAGTGATGTTATTCTCCTTTCTTAGGAAGATTTTGTTGTTCCCTTTTTCACCTTTTTTGACTATTGTGATCTCGTCAGGTGGCAGTGAACACTGTAATTCAGGATGAGAAGGAATTTTTGAATCATATTATCAAGTCAACAAACATGAAATGCCTCACACCACCGTAAGTTCTCTTGAAAACTGGCCTTTCACGTTGGCCTGCAGCCAAGAACTATGCCTGATTTGATACGTTCTTGTGTATTTTTGTATATATGAAAACATATTATAGGCATGAAGACCTTTAGAAATCGCCGGCATGTACATAAGCATTATTTTAAAATTACCTAATCATGAATTTGAAAGGCATGATTAGTTTACTTTCATGTGTTGCAGATAAAATAGAATATGGTTTGCGTAGGTAAGATGTAGGGTTATGCAGTTACAGTGCCCATTTGATTCCAATACTGACAGTGGCAGGCTGATGTATTTAGCCCAAGCCTAACTTCTAGCTTCGTTCCTAGCACTCAAGGTTAGGACTTCCTAATTTCTAGACAGCTTGTCGGGTACTGTTAAATTTTCGTTACGAACTTGTTTGGTACAATTAAGAACTGAACTGAGTATAAATCACACAAACTAGAAGTATTACTTCATTTTACCAAACCAACCTTGCTCATGAAGGAGATACAAATAGGTCAGCAACGTTGACCATTTTATGAACAACTATCCAAGTTGAAAGAGATTTTGTATTGCCTTGCTTGATGATGAATTAATGTGGTTAGCAAAACAGAAAAAGAAAAATATTGCATTTGAACAACCGAGTTTCACGTGGTGAATCACTGGGAAATTGTAGTCACACTGAAGCTGATAACTTCTGAGGTTTATCTGGCTAGGATGTTATGAAAGACTTAAACTTGTTCCATATATTGCACTGCTTGTCTGCTTGCTTATGAGGTTATTCTTATCTACTAGTCTAATTCATAACCTGACATCAGGTCTGCACTTGATGGAGAATGTGGTTTTCTCGCTGCTAATCTTTACGCAAAGAGTGTATTTGGCGAAGATGCTCTAGTGAATATCAGCATTGAGAAGCAAGCGGACGGCAAGCTCAGCGGCTACATCAGAATAAGGAGCAAGACCCAAGGAATTGCACTCAGCTTAGGAGACAAGATTACCCTCAAGCAGAAGGGAGGCAGTTAACTGTGACGGCCGTGTCACAACTGTATCGCCCTTTTTTGAGGAAATCCACGTGCCATGTTTCTAATGTACAAAGATCAAAGAGAAGAAACAGATAAGAGGAAGGTTACATGCATGGAAGATAGTCTTGAGCGCTGAAATGAAGTTCCTGGTTTAAGAATAGATCTTCGAAGAGTGAGTGCCTCCTAAGCTGTAGAGATGGACATGGTTTAGTTCTCAATCGAAATGGTCCCTATCGCTGCGGTCACGAAGCTGTCGAAGAGTATCCCGTACGTGTTTTTGATAAAAATGATGTTTTAGAAATAGATGTGAAGTATCTGTTGATTCTTGACAGGTAGAACAATTGTGATTCTGTATTACGAATCCCCCGTCTTTTACTTATTTTGTCTTGTGTTTGTCCTTAAACAAAGTTCATAGGAGGCTTATCACCCTTGTAATATTATATTAGGTCTTGTTTGGTACAGTTTTATATTTTTATTTTTTTAAATTCTGCTCCTGATTCTCTAGGAATTTACTTCTCTGAGAATCTGGAGCTGTCTGTTGAAACCGTTTGACTGATAGGTCGGTTCCAAAAATCATATGACGGAGGATTAGAGACAAATAGATCATGTCACTCTTGGGTGTAATACTTCAATTGTATTTGCGTAACTCAGTGGCATTTGCGGGTAAAAACCTTCAACTTCAAAAGGTATTTTCGTTTCTAAAGGTTGGATTCTCACAAGAATCTGTTGAGAGGCTGTTTCTCGTTGCTAGTTTATTTTTGAGATAACTCCTCACGAGAAGTAAAATCTAGTGGTTTTGAGAATTAAAGTGTTTAGTATGACTACAAAAATTGATTGAGAAATTTAGAGTGGAAGATGTACCAAACAGACCCTTAATTATAAAGATCCATTTGAGAGAAAGAGAGCGAGCTCTTCAAGGAGAAAAAAAAGAAATATTGGTTGCCGCAACATCCCAATTTTCCAATAGAATACATCACCCTTTCCAGATTTCGAGCCGCATTTCTTGGGCTGCAGACAAATGCTTCCATTCCCTGCGACCCCTCTCGCGTGAAAGCTTGGCAAATGTGTGACTGCTAGTAACACTTGATAAGAGATAATAATATCTATGTCATCATCATCACACAGATGTGTTGACTGCTAGTAACACATACATTGCACGAACCAGAAAAGAAAGCTTGCCCGAGCAAGAAGTTGAGTACTTCACAATTGCATTCACCGGCAATCATTGGGCTTATGAAGCAAACAATTCTGATCAAAATCTCGTTTTTAGGCAGGAAATGAGGCCGCTTCCCTCCATTTCCTGGCCAATGTCAATGTCATGCTCCTATATATATACACACGCACGCACATCAAGAACTATCCATTACACCCGCGCTAATCTCAATCTCTCTCTTTCTCTAGCTAAGGTAGCCGCCACCATCGCAGTCGAAGGCATGGAAGACCTCGCCGCTTCTCTCATGTCGCTCTCGCACAGCGCTCCGCTCTACCTGTTCTACAACGTCTCCGGCTTCCCCAAGCACCACGGGGAGCCGCTTCACGATCACGATGGCGGCGGCGGCTTCGAGTTCGCCACGACGGCCAAGAAACATGACGGCTACGGCGACGGCGACGGCGACAGAGACAACGCCGTGCCGCGCGCGTTCTCCAGCAAAGTGTCGGCCTTCGCCGACGAGCTTTTCCGCGGCGGCGTGCTGCTCCCACTGAAGCTGCCCCCGCGCCTGCAGCCGCCCGCCTCGTCCGCCGCGGCCTCGGCCGCCACGTCGCCGACGTCCGCGCTGGCCAAGGCGCCGTCGCGGAGCCCGTTCGCGCTCACGAGGAGGCACACGGGCTTCGACCCGTTCGCCGCGGCGCTGGAGAAGGTGCGCAGGGACGGCGCGCCACCCAGGCGCGCGAGGTCGCTCTCGCCGCTGCGTGGCGCCGCCACCGCAGCGGGCCCTGCGGATAAAAACAGCTCGCGCGCGCCGCGCCCTGCAGGCGCCGCCGACGCCAGAATCGCTGCGAGGCCGCCGTGGCGGAGGATGAGAGGCCTCAGGCACCGGCTGTGCAGGGCCCTGATGGCGAGTGCGGCGGCACCGAGAGCCCTGCGGCCGCGCCGGGGAGACGACGGCGTGCCATACCGACCGGGTCTCTTGGTCTGCTTCGGGTTTTAGCGTGTGATTGCTCTGTGATGATCAAAATGATTGGGATTTGCAGTGGCGCTCGTCCTTCGTCTTCATGTAGCTGCTAGCTACGGCTACCGGCTAGTAGGCAAACAAGCTTACAACAAGTCAAAACTCACTAGTGCAATAAGAATGTGAGATCAATCAATGATCAGTACTGTGCCCTATCGAGCTAATGATATATCAAGAAAATAAAGGCAGGCAATAGATTGAGCTGCATGATTTGTTTCGTGAGAAATTCTTATTTTTCTTTTTGAAGAGTTTGGTCCTCCAAAAAATTAATTTGGGAGATAATATGCAGCCTATGTTCCAAGCACTTTGACCTGGTTAAAAACCTGGGTCAGGTAAAGGTGGAGCCAGAAAGCTTGATAAGCCACAAAAGTCATTCCCCCACTTATTCTAGGTCTGTTTGTCACGACTTGCAGCTTGTATGAAAAACGGCTTCCGACTGGACTAAACGGCCGAGGTAAAGAGGTTTGATGTTTGTCTGTCTGTCTTTCTTTTAGATAGACTGGTTGTAATTTTCGAGATGAAAAATATCTGAAATGGTCCTGAGGCAAGGCGGGCGGCAGTACGGGCCGACAGAGGCGCCGAGGGAGGAAGGGGGAGGAGGAGGAGAGCGGTGGCGGTGGCGGTGGCTCAGGGGGAGGTGAGTGGCGCTGGGTCAGGAGGGGAAGGAGGAGGTGGAATCGAGGGGAGGGAGCAGACGGGGGCGGGCAACACATTAGGGTTAGGGTTTGGGTCGGCGAGGAGAGGGTTTTGTTCGGTGGCATAAAGTGGGTAATTACCCCTAACTTCAGGGGTAAAGTCGAACACAGTCCGTGGGAAGCTGCCCCTTGTCGACTTCTGTATGGGATGACTTCTGGTTTTTTTGAGCGAAAAGTTGAAGCCGAAGCCATCCCAAATAGGACCATAGTAGCTTCATTTAATACGTGGGCTACATCTTTTCAGAAAGTTCAACAAAGAAGTTGGGTGGTTGGACCGGCTTAAGGTCCCATTTTGGAACGCGTGATTCTTTCCCAATTTCTATAGGAATTGCATACTTTTTTCTGTGAAATTATTGCATTCCAAACGGAGCCTAAGTTGTCGATGCCACTCACCTCTTGCAAAATTATTGTGTTCCAAACGTATTTCACGTGAGCATGATAGGTGATCCATCAGTTAGTCACAGTGCTAAGAACTTGCAAGAGGAAAAAAAAAAGGAGGGCGAGAATTTTCCTCTCAACAAAAGAAGAGAAGAATTTGTTTGTACATGTACCCAAATTGTTTAGGTTTGTGTACGCGTATGGTGTGCGTGTGCGGTGATATACGTGCGTACACGTCTTCTTTGCAATCGCAGAAGAAGAAAAAAATTCACTCACCGACTTCGTGTTCTCCCCCATTCTTCCAAACGGCTAAAAAAAAATCGGAATAGCGAATCCCGACCGTCAGATCAGCAATCCGGGCGCCACAACACCATCAGTTTCCATTAATAAAAAATTGACCGTTGGAGACGCCTACATCTAAAACCTCCCCCTCCGTCTCCGATTTCATTATTCTCCTGTTCGTGAACAAGAATAGAGGAGAAGGGGAGAGGAGAGAAGAAGAGTTCGAGGAGGCCTAAGGAACTTGTTGATTCGTTCACCGTGGACGCGGCGATGGCGTCGAGGAGGCAAGCGGGCTCGGGCTCTGTTCTTGCTCAAGAACACAAGGGCGGTAAGTCTCCCCGGCACCGCGTTTCTTGGCTTGCTCTACCTTCTTGTGGGATTCTCATGGAGGTGGTGGCGGCGCGGAGGGTTTTGGCGCCGCGAGTACGGCGGAGAGGAGACGTAGCGGGTGCGGTTTCGGTGGTTGCGTTCGTAGTTTTCTTGGATGAATGAATTGCTCGTGTGGATTTTCTTGGCCGTGGCAAAGGTCTTTTCTTGGTCGCCGTAAGGAGTTCTTGGCCTGACGAGATACGTTGATCGAGTTGTTCTTGTGGGTGTCTCTTGTAGAATCGCTTCTCTGGTTTCTAGTTCGAACGCCGCTTGTTTCAGTAGGGATTCTTGTTCCTTTTTCGGCGTGAAGGGAGCACCTTTTGAAAATTCGGTTGATACGTTCGTGCTTCGCGATGTTTTACCTGTCGGATTGGGTTTCTTGCGCCGCGGTTTTGATCGGAGCGCACGCATCAGATGCAGTTTTATTTGTTGAATTGTTCGGGTTGATATGTAGATTTCTTGAATTGTTCGTGTGGGTTGCCGCAACAGGCTCTGGGTTCGATGGTATCTTGTGGGTTTTTTTTTTCTTGTAGCATCGCTGCTTGGTTCTCTTTTATGCATGACATTTGGGCTCTAGTTCGGATTCCTGTGCCTTGTTCGCAATAAAGATGGCACCTTTCGAAAATTCGGTTGATACGCGCGTCCTTCTGAGATTTCACCTGTCGAATTGCGTTGCTTGTTCCCTTTTAGTTGGGATTCTTGTTCTTATATATCGTGTTAGTACTTAGTACGCTCCCTGAATCGTTCGTTTGCAAGACTATTACATCATTTAAGCTCCAGATTATCATGTTATAGTGCATTGTTCTTCTCCTAATTTCGGTTCAAAACTTCTCATTTTGCAATGTCCCCCAAGCCACTGTTACTATGCGTGATGCAGTTTCTGTGTTCCTCTCCTGACATTCCAACTTGAGCAGATGCAGCCAGGCCTGTCAGGAGGCCAAAGACCACAACGGTTGCGCAGCAACCACGTCGAGCCCTTGCCGAGGTCGGTAACGTTGTCAATGGCCGGGCTGCTCTAGCTGTTGCAAATCGTCAGAAGGCAGTGGTCGTAGCAGCTGACAAATGTCGGAAGGCAATCAAACAACACAAGGAGAACAACAGAGTGAAGCCCGAAGTCATTGTGATAAGTCCAGACTCTGAGAGGGAGATGAAAAATCCAGTCAAGAGAGCCGCCTCCCGGAGGGCGCCAATCCAAACGCTTACCTCAATCCTGACGAAGTGCAGCAGGGTATGATCTGATAATGTGTGCTAACATCTAAGCTCGAGAATTTTCATCCTAAGAATCGTCCGCTGAATTCTTGTTCTGAATGCAGGCTTCTGATGGGGTGATTTCTAGCCCGAAGAGGGCGCCGAGGTACGACATCGATGCGTCTGATGCTCACAACGAGCTGGCAGTGGTTGATTACGTCGAAGACATCTACAGGTTCTACAAGAGCACTGAGGTGAGCTTGTTTTCAATTTCACCCTCTTCTCACTCACTTCTTTTATGTGGAGTGTGAAGTAACAGTGATTACGTTGCTGCATTGCTGCTTGTCCAGAGGACCTGCCGGCCTCTCTGCACCTACATGAGCTCACAGACCGATATCAATGAGAGAATGAGAGCAATCCTGACTGATTGGCTTATTGAAGTGCACCACAGGCTCATGCTTATGCCAGAGACCCTTTACCTCACGGTCCACATAATCGATCAGTACCTATCCATGGACAGTGTGCCCAGAAAGGAGCTGCAGCTCGTCGGAGTATGCGCCATGTTGATAGCCTGCAAGTATGAGGAGATTTGGACTCCACTGGTAGGGTTCTACTTCTACACCACTGATGCTGTTTAATTTGTATATGCTGTTAAATGTGCTAGTCGCCTAGTTCTATTCTCTGTCTTACAACTGAACTATCTTTACAGGTTAAGGACTTCTTGTGCATATCAGACAATGCCTTTAGCAGGGAGCAGGTTCTGAGCAAGGAGAAGTCCATACTGAACAAGCTCCAGTGGAACTTGACAGTTCCGACAATGTACATGTTCATCGTTCGGTACTTGAAAGCTGCAATGGGTGACAAGGAGGTACAATGACCCATTTTCGGTTATTTTACCGCAGGTTTTATGCATTGATGTGTAATGCACGGTTCTTGTTTTTCTGTCTTCAATACAGCTGGAGAACATGACATTCTTCTACGCTGAGCTTGCATTGGTTCAGTACTCGATGCTTGTCTACTCCCCATCAGTGACCGCAGCAGCAGCTGTCTACGCTGCTCGGTGCACCCTTGACATGAGTCCACTGTGGAGCGATATTCTGGAGTACCACACTGGCTTAGCTGAGTCACAATTGCTGTATGTCTTCTTCCTGACTTAAACTTGCTAGTGAAATCTGATTATTTACATCAAACTTGAACCATCATTTGAATTATGATCCTTACATGCTATTGCAACCATGTCATTGCTTCTTACTGAATGTGCATACTTTTGTGAAAACCAACTTTTTGTGTATAAGTGCTGATATTTTGCCTTCTGTGAAAACCAACTTTTTCACAAGTACTGACAGTTTGCGCTGTTTTAAGCTTCTTATATACTATTGAGCTAACTACCAGTTACATGTATAAGAGTTGTCTTGGCTATGTCATTCAATTGATTATATTATTGCTATGTATCCTCCACGACAGTTTAATTTAATTAGATATTTATAAGAACTCCCAAAATGGATAGTGATGCTCTCTAAACTTTGTATGGATTTAAGAAGTACATCTGCTATACGTGTGCAGGTTAACTGAATCTGCTATTTAGATTCAGTTCAGCTTCACTAATGCAGTTTAACTGGATCTTTTCTTCACCAAAAGTTGGAAAGAGTACTTGAGATCCAAATTCCAATTACATACATGCTGCTTTCTTTCTGGCTGATTCATTTACACTTTGTGTACCTGACTACAAGTTTTCGTTTGTTATGCTGGCCATTTCAATGCATCTGCATTTCAGTCATCTTTATTAGAGATGTTTGTTCATGACCAGAAGCATCATTAATTCTCGGTTGTTTGGAATTGCAGGGAGTGCGCGAGGCGCCTGATAAATCTTCATTCGACGGCACCGGAGAGCAAGCAGAAGGTGGTCTACAGGAAGTACTCCAATCCTAAGCTCGGAGCTGTATCGCTCTACTCCCCGGCCAAAAAGCTGCTACTAGTTTGAGCAGCGCCTCTCGTCTCGTTGGCTGGGCGTTTTTTTTTGGGGGGGTGTGTGTTTGGGTGAAATTCACCTGTCGTATCATCGCTTTGATGTTACCCGTTCCGACTGTTTGCTGGTTTGCCTGGCTAGAGAAACAGATGTGAAGACTTGAAACTTGATAGGTGAAACACCTGATTTGATTCGTTTCTACAGGCGATCGAGGAAACACCTGATTTGATTCGTTTCTACAGGCGATCGAGGAAGGGTTTGCTCCTCAGTCTCCTGCCTGTAGCACCTGCAAGGCTGCAACCGTGCAACGAAAATCCCCAGTTACGCTTACAACTTTTGGATAGTCCACTCACGCCGGCTCATCACGCGAGGAGCACTAGCGGTATAGCAGCTAGCTAGACGACAGCGCCGAGGGGCAGGCGGACGTCCCTTTTTTACTGGCAGAAGTTATTCGCGCGTGTACAATGACTAGCCTCGTACTCAATGGTGGACCACCTCACGATTGTAATCAACTACTATCGTAATATAGTCAACAAAGTCTATAGAAATATGAGTCCAATAGACTAAAGATATTTATGCGTTGTTTAATAGATAGTAGTTAATATATGCTGTCATTATTCGGGATAACTACACGTATTAAGACTCTTGTCTCTGACATAACTGCAATATGATGTGGGAGGGTTACTCTCTGACAATAACTATCCTTAAACGTGCATATTGCATCAAACGACAAGGTGTCTCTTGGCGTGAATAACTGTGACCCCTTCATGCGCTATATACGGGGTAAAGTCGGTGGAGAGAGAAGAGAAAGAAGCGAATCGATAAGAAGCGACAAGATCAACAAACATAAATTATTAAGCCCTAGTTCTAGTGATTTATTCCATGTTGTAAAATATAGTCAATACAACAAGACAGGAGTATGGCTATTATTCTCTCAGAAGAATGCCCGAATTTGTATAAATTCCCTGTGCCTTTTTTCTGTGTGGATCTAACTCAAGAAAAGTTATCAGCATTCAATCGTAAGATCGATACTAAACCATCGATAAGACAATATGTAGATCAGGAGTCAAGGCGTGATGGACAAGGTCTATGAAGGTACGTCGTGGACCAAGGCTACGCATAAAAAGGTGCAAAAACCATGAAGTTCCTATGGTCATAGTGTCATTTTAGGGGTAGCATTATAATATCTCATACCCCTGATGTAACACTATAAATAGCCCATCATTCCCTTTGAAGAGGAGAGAGGACCATTGTGAATAAAAAGAAAAACACATTTACTCGTATCAATATTGCTTCCCCTTCTCTTTGCAGGGAACCAAGGGTTCTTCTTTCCCTACTGTCTAGTTTGTAGCTACGATAGTTGGCGTTGCCCATAAGGAGCGCCAGGCAAGTCACACCAATATGGCACCTCGCAAGAAGAATACGAATGCACCCAAGGTCTCAGCGGCCGAAGCGGTAGTAGCGACAGCCGCGCCGAGGGCCCCGTGGGCCAAACGCAACAGGACGACAACGTCGGGGAGTAGATCTGGGTCGGGCCATGACAGTGGCGCCAGAGAGGGTAAAGATGGTGGCGTCAAGCCCGAGCCATGACGGCGAGGGCGGAGACACCGGGGTGGAGGCAACTAAATCCGTCTAGGCCTAGATGGGCTCGACCAGATCTGGACAGGGAGCAAGCGTGACTCACTTGGGGCAGCGCCGGGACCAAGTGCGATGGTGAATGGCAACACCGGGACCATATAGCAACGATGTCGGGGTGAATCGTGGTGCGACATGCCTGACAGTTTTGGAAGAGACAGGGGAGAGGAAAGAGTGATGTGTGTGGGAGAAGGAGACTGAGAGAGAGGGGTGGGGAGAGAAGGGGAAGGTGTGGCTGACAGGTGGGCCAAGGTGGCTTCTGTAATATCTTCTTTTTGTAGGGTTTCTAGTGCAAAATATTGAATAAAAAATAACTTAAGGGCTTGAATAAAAATTTCCTAGTACTGACATGTAAATATTATTGTAGGACCAGTGAAACAACCATGCATTAGGTGACTAGGACCTTGAGTGGTTTGTGCTTAGGTGGAGGATGAAACCACCACTTAAGGTGACCATACACTATGCATGCCCTCTACCCAGGTACCTGATTGGCAATCCATTTGAACGACAAAATAAGACCTACAATCTATGTGAAGGACAAGATAGGAAGCAGATCCTCTGCATTAGCATAGCTAATGCAGAGGAGCACAGTGACATAGATTAGGCCCTTATCTCCAGCGTCCGATCCAAAATAGACAACCTAGATCAAGCGCTACAGTATCAAAGAATACATTATTTTCGTTGTGGTAGACATTTTGTTGCTTCTACAGTATTGCTGTAGTGCTGCCGCCGAGCACTGTTTACATATGCTCAAAGCACTGTTCAAACCGTGATTTCTCTACAGTACCGCAGAGAATCCGGATCGGACAAGTGCATAATTAGGCTTTAAAAGAGAGCACATAGGCACCACATCTTTCATGATGCGGCTCCACACCCTTGGAGAAGAAACGTATGAGTGGAGCAGAGTAGCCAAAAACTAATTTTTTTAACAAAATTAATTTAAAAGATAATTACAAAAAAAATCATTTTTTTTACAAAATAGGTATCTATCGTCAGTTGAAATGGCGACAAGAGTCTTGTCGCCATTCCAGTCTTGTCGCCATTCCAACTGGCGACAGACACCTATGACACCTATTTACTGCTAGCCACCATTCCAACTGCCTGTCGCCATTCCAACGGGCTATTTTGCATCGAAGAGTATGCAAATCGCCAGTTGAAATGACGGCAGGAACCCGTGGGTTTCTATCGCCAGTTGAAATTGCCTGTCGCCATTTCAATTAGCCAGTTCAACTGGCTATAGGAACCGACTATATAAACCCCCAAAATTCGGTGGAAAAGTCATTTTAATTCCAGAAAAAAGAGAAGAGAGGGAGAAGAGAGCGTAGGAGAGAGATGAGAAGAGACGTAGCGAAGCCCTCCTGGTTCCTAGCGGAGGAGAGAGACGAAGCAGCAGATCTAGTCGCCAATTTTGCATGTAAATATTCTTGCAGCTTTGTATCTAAATTCCAAACCTTGTAGGTTAGCAAATAAAAACAGCGATAAAGAATTCAATGGATTAGATAATTTTAGTTGTATTATTGTTTTATGTAGTACATCATTTTAACTGTGTATAGTTTAGTTTGTCGTGTAGATATTATTTATGTTGTGGTACTCGTACGATTTAGAAAAAATATGCAAAAATACTAAGAAAACTTTATAGGTTTTCATTTTTTACATGTTTTTTTGTTAATGCTGAAAATACTTTTTAAACCAGAAAAATAGGAAGACACCTCTAGAAATAATAAGATACCTATTAAAAATTTATAAAAATTACAAAGTAGCTAAATAGGGTATGTAGAGCTTAATCAAAATAAACTCAACTTAATTTTGGTTTCCATTTGTGTAAAATAAATATTCCATTAATGCCAAAAATAATTTTTAAACTAGAAAAATTAAAAGACACCTCTAAAAATCTAGAGCAGGTACATAGGGTATGTAGAGCTAAATTAAAATATTATGAAGTTATTTTTTGTTTCTATTTGTACATGGTTAATTTTGCTGGAGACACTTTGCAAACAAGGAAAGTAGCATGGTACCTATAAAAAATCTATAAAAATTGCAGAGTAGTTAAATAGGGTATGTAGAGCTTAATCAAAATAATCATAACTTAATTTTGGTTCCCATTTGTGCACGTTAAATATTCTGTTAATAGCAAAATTATTTTTTTTAACTAGGTTCTCTAAGAAATCCAAAGTAGGTACATATGGTATGTAGAGCTGGATTAAAATATTATGAAACTAATTTTTGTTTCCATTTGTACACGATAAATATTTTATAAATGATGTAGATACTTTTTAAACAAGGATAGTAGCAAGATACCTATTAAAAAATCTATAAAAATTTATACGGTAGCTAAATAGGGTATCCATCCGAACTTAATTTTGGTTTCCATTCGCGCACGCTAAATAATTTACAAACAATGAAAATAGCAAGGTACCTTTTAAAAATCTATGAAAATCAAAACATTGTGAACTTAATTTTACTTTCCATCTGTACACAGTAAAAATCTATCAAAATTAAAACATTGTGAACTTAATTTTACTTTCCATCTGTACACAGTGAAGATACCACTAAAAATTTATATGTCGATACATATGTGTGCATATCAGCTTCCAATGTGTCGCTAATCGTGCAATAATTGAATTAATTAGATATGTTGCTTCTTATTACTTTTTGTATATGTTTCGTAGTATTTACAATGTATACACTGAATTTTCAGGTATAAGGGACCCAGGATACGCTGCGCAGTGGTCGCACGAGTTGCTTGACCCGGTCATTAACGCGCATCACCATAGTCGCCTCAATACCATCCTTCCCAACGAGGGCAAGGCGACGATTGAGCTTGGCGCGTTGCGGCTGCGCACGCCCACGAGAGCACGGAGGGTGGACCCACGTTGGGTTTCGAGGTACGTGTAGTGATCTTCGTGTGCTCAATTGCAATCTGACTACTTTGGGTGGACTCATGTTTTTTCTTAATCCTTTTGACACAAGTTGAGAGCGGCTGGCCTCCTTCCACTAGCGAGGATGGTGAAGCAACGTGGGAGGACGACCAGGACCGCGCGGGCGGTCGTCGTACGTCGAGGTACTTTTCCGTACGACCAGTGCCTCTTGACGGTACTAGTTGACTGGTGGAGGCCGAGACGCATACGTTTCACCACCTGTGCGTAGAGATGGTATCGACGCTTTAGGATATGACCTTTCTGACGAAGTTGCCTTACTCGGGCTTCCCCTTGCGGCACACGACATCCCGACCATGTGGCGCATGGAGTTCCTCATGAGATTCCAGTGGGTGTTGCCGCCCAACAACGGCTACAGGGAGTTCAGCAACACACACTGGTCGTCGTTGCAGTAGATCTGCGAGTTCTACGTAAGTTTCTGTAACTCTTGTCCTTCTGCTTCAGTTTCTTTGTGCAACTTACTGATGTGTATCTATCATTTCGCAACCAGAGCGTATGGCAGAGGACGCACCTGAGTACACGGTAAGGAGGTACTTCGAGGTTTTTTTGTTGTGGTTGATCGGGGGGGTGATGTTCCCAGGGTCCCAGGGCGTCAGCGTCGACAAGCACTTCATCTGGTATGCACGCCAGCTAGCTAACTGGGAGGTGGAGGAGATCCAGCCCTACGATTGGGGCCCGACGGTGCTGTGTGCTATGTATCGCACCCTGTGCAACGTGTCCTACAGGGTTTGAGACAGCTCCATCCTCTCCGGACGCCCGCTGCTTCTTCAGCTATGGTCCTTCGAGCATTTCCAGATCGAACGACTATAGCTGTACTTGGGTGCCAACACAGTCACCATGTATGCCGCCGACGACGACGTGGATGGTCGACCATGGGTACCCCACCCAGCTGGACTCGTATTCCATCGTGTCGTACGTATTGAATGTTCCGTACATATTATTTTCTTCGCAAGTTTTCGGTTCCTAACTTGCTAATTACGTGTACAGGTCCATCTACATTGAGAGATGCACTAGTTGGTGAACTCCGTGCGTCGTATGACTCTCGGGGAGTGCTTCAGCATGATGGCGCATCGAGCTGGCGTCCTGCCGTAGCCCGAGGGAGGTGGTGGACCCACCTGTGCGTGGACGGGGAGTGAGCCATAGTGCGTCACGCCCCACGGCTCCTCACCTAGACGTGGCGGGCGGGTCCTCATGGTAACGTGCTGGGAGTACCCCGACACAGTCCGGCAGTCCGCAGGTCAGCATGAAACAGTCACGTCTTGTTGTTTATTTTCTCTGATAGTTCCTGAGTTCCACTTGTACACGCGGCACGAGTACTCGAAGCAATCCGCTCCCTTGGTGCGATGAGGTATGTCTACCTTATTTGCATACACAACATACTATTTCATCGTTTTCGCTATGTTTACATGCACAACGTACTGTTTCACAACCCGTACACCCCTTTGGGAGAGAAGCTGGTGTCGCACGAGGAGTCACGCTTCGAGGACTTTGATTTCGACCAGGGTCGTGGCGGGCCTTCACACGGCGAGAGCAGCCAGGTCTTCGCGAGGGCTTCATAGCTGCACAGTGCGCTTAGAGCGAGCCAACCGACGTAGCACCCTCTCGCGACACCCCTCAAGCTACTCGCGCCGGTGGCGTGCTTCGACCGCGTGAGCCTTTGACCTACTCATGCCAGCGCCCACAGCTGCCCCAAACGAGACCAGGAGCCACACATGGGGTACGCCCCAAGAGGGCCCGCAAGTTGATATTTGTTCTTATAAATATCAGTCATATCACATAAATATAAATTTCTGTACAACTTACATTATGCTATTCTCATATTTCAATACTATTTATTCTTGTGTTTATGGGTAACCATGTGAGGGAGTCAGCACCGCGACACCCAACCTTTTCAGACCTTAAAGACCCCATCGGGTCACGCCACACACTGTCACTTTTGTAGACCGACATGACAACACACCTCGATGCTACCTTTCTGCACCAAAAAGATCACACTCAGCCACACCCCCTTCTCAAACCGAAAAGACTGCAGCCGATCACGCCACACACTGCCACTTTTGTAAACCGAGATAACAACACACTTCGATGCTACCTTTCCACACCAAAAATATCATTCTCCGCCATGCCCCCTTTTCAGACCGAAAAGACCACACCCTGTCACGCCATACACTGTCACTTTTGCAGACTGAGTTGACAACGCACTGCGATGCTACCTTTTTGGACCGAAAAGTCCACAATCCGCCACACCACCTTTTTAGACCGAAAAGAACGCACCACGACACGCCACAAATTGTCACTTTTACGGACCGATAAGATAACACACTACAACGCTACCTTTGCATACCTAAAATACCACACTCCACCACACCACCTTTTTAGACCGAAAAGACCCATTATAAAAGGAGGGAGAAGATAACTGAATGAGAAGAGAGCTGGAGGAGAACACTACACCACCACACCCAACACTTCATCAAAGCTTGGTTCACACAACTGAGAGGATGGAGATATCGAACTCGTCGACGACTTCTACGCGAAGATGTTGCGGAAGAGCAAGTGGCTTGCCGAGAGGGCTAAACCGTACCCGAATTGATCTATGATGGATGTGCCTGTACCACCATAGTTTCCACATGCTGCAATGTGTGTGCGAAGAACCGGCTAAGATCATCCATTCCACGCACTAGGCGACAGTCGCCTGGGCGTACTATATGTGTGGGAACGTCCTCATAAGCAAATCTCGCACACACTTAGATTTTTTTACATCTTATGTTCTATTCCATAAATCCCTAACCACATCCGCGTATAATGGTAGCAGGAAATACGATGCAACTTCTTCCAACAGATCGACGGTCCGGACATGTACGATAGGGCGTTCATCGAGCAGAAGTACATGTTGAATTGTGCGATACGAGCTGAGACCTTCAAACGCTGGCAACCTTACGTATTCAACTCTACTGAAAAGGCACTAGAGGAGCCGAGGAGAACAGGGTGGTGGTGGAGGACCCCCAACAGAAAGCTGCGTACGACCGGGTTGAGCGCGCGGGGCATAAGGGGAAGACTCCTACTAGTGAGACCGGCGGCCATCCTAGAACTCCCTGTCGCCCGGGCACAGTCCAGATCGAAGAGGCACATTATGTTCAGTATGCATCCTGATTATTAATTTGGCCCAACGTTGTGCTATCATAACATCATTCAATCATCCAGCCCGTCTTGTAGAACATGACTGACTTCGAGACTGGCCAACGCCGTGGGCAGTTAGGAGACAAGGGGAAGATACTGATGGGACTGATCGATTTCGACTCAATCAATATTTTTTTGAATTCCAAAAAGGCGCACAAGTATTGTAGGTGTATTTCGGTATGTTGATTTGTGCATATTGGTGTTTCTAATATACGTAACTAAACCCAGCACGCTATGCATTTCACAATTAAATTATGAAATCTTTTGAACTTAAATATATTTTCCTAAATATTTTGACTATTAAATATTACGTAATCTTTTCCCGAAGGAATCGGTTCCACGAACAATACAATCGGGACAACAACACGCATGGCAACCCTAAACCCAAATATATTTTTTCATTTCGCTCTGAAGGGGGCTATTTTTGTTATTACGCCGCCGAACTTGTGTTCTAAATCGCGTCGCTGATCTCACATTCTCTAATTCACAATTTGTAATCTTCTCCAATTTCGGATCACGAACTACACGAACACTTCAAGGGATTACCAAAAAACTTTGTGACATACACTAAATCTTTAGGCTGAATTCTCTAGACACAAAATTAAAAATGTATATATTGAGCCCGGTCGCCAGTTCAATTGGCGACTGGGATAATTTCGCCAGTTAAACTGGCGACAGGGTCCTATCATCAATCGAACTAACAAAATTATCCTGTCGCCAATTCAATTGGTGACAGGAACCTCTCTGCACTATTCCAATTGGCGAAAGGATCGCTGTCGCCAATTGGAATGGCGACAGGATAATTTCGCCATTCCAAATGATGTTAAGATAATTTCATCATTCCAAATGGCGTCAGGATAATTTCGTCATTCCAAATGGGCAACAGTAACCTTTTTTCTTCAAAAAAGTCAATTATTTTTATTATCTTTTAAATTAATATTTTTTTTAAAAAAATCAACAAAAACTGCAACATTAGTAGAGAAGAACAAGGATAGGCGATCTAGGGCCTGTATGGAACGGCTGGGATTTTATGAAAAGTGACTTCCAGCGGTGCTGCAGGGCTTTTCGGCTGCGGGCTGAACGCCTTGTCTTTTCTGATTTGTTGTTTGACTATTTGGCTTTTAAGTAGACTGGCTGTAGCTTCTGATATGGAAAAATTCTGAGATGCCCATGAGGATAGTAATGACTTGTTTGTTGTCATTTAATGCAATTAACAATATTTAATGTCATTTAACGACAATTGACGACTATTAACGATGACTAACACAATTGACGACAACTATTGCAATTAACGAGAAGTGTTGCAATGAACGACAACTACCACAATTGACTGCGATTATTGACAATATACAGTAAACAACACAATAAACCACAATTAGCGTATTTGCCAACAATTATTACAATAAACATTTATTACAACAAATAATTATTAGAAACAATTATTACATAAATAATTATTACAATAAGTAATTATTACACACAATTATTACAATGAATAATGAATACAACAATTATATCATTTACAACAATAATGAATACACACACTTTTTTTCCATCAACAATTATTTTCATCAAAAAAGAAAAATACAGACAATTATTACAATAAACATTAAACATTGCAATAACAATTAGTGAAGGCAATTATGAACAATTTGTATCAATTTATCTACTTCTGAGCAAGCTTCATTGATCCTCTAGATATGAGGTACACCTTACCAACCTCAATTAGTTCATAAAACTGATCAAGCACCGAATTGAAGCATGTTGCACGAATTTCTCCACCATGTTCTGAATAGTTCAGTACACTCACATCAAGCAAATATCACATGGCAAATTCTAAACTTTTGACATCGTAAATATTTCATGGACAATTAACAAGTAATTGCATATCTAATCATTGTGAGCTAATTCGTAGCAAATGATGCAACAGTGCCTATAATAATGACTATGGATATGTCACAAAAAATTCATGTAGTTTCTTGTGAGAACCCAAGATATTTAACTAACTTAAACAAATACAAATCTGTAATTAGCAGTAAAATAAAAATTTCTCAACACAAGTAACACAAGAATTAATTACATTAGAGCAGATTATATTTTACAACTCTGAATGCAGTACAAAAAGATTACAATAAAAACTTGCATTGAATGACACCGAAGCCTTCCTTGAAATATTATTCGTCCATCGTCGTCCAGTCAAACCGTCTTCCTTGACCCAATCTGAAACAACATTCACAGCTCAATCGTTCACCAACCAACCACAAGACAGTTAGCCGCTCAAAAGCAACAGAATAGAGTTAGAATAAAATGAATTGCCATCAGAGTACCATATGAATCATCGTGGTTCTCAGATCGACCTAGATTAGCCGGCACCCTGAGTATCGATACTACCCACACCATCCTAGGTTAGCCGACAACTTGAATTTTCAAGTCACCTAGGCTAACCGAGACTAGTCGGCACCTGGATACCCACGATACTTAGACTAACCTAAGTAAATCGACGTCGTCTTGTTTCTATAGGTTTCATCACTCAGCCTTTAGGGAAATCTAACACCTATGTATACTGATTTGCCTCAACTGCAGAGAATCCCTCGCATAGTGAATTGCTAGCCAATGGACCAAAATGCCCATAGTCAAAAATATCTTGTGAGAGCCATACAGATAAGCACATGGGCATAAGGGTCACAAGTGGATCACAACGAGAAGGTAGCCAGATACATTCTCTAGCAGTATACATCCCCCACTCAAAGCATCACAACTCATTCACCTCACAAGCCAAGCACCACCACAAGCACCATTCAGGGCACCACCGAAGGAAACCAAGAGCAAGCCAACCAAAGCAAAGGCCAAGAACAAATCACAAGGCCAAGCCAAGCAAGCATCACCATCGCCGATCATTTGCTGTAACCAAGCCGAGACCGCAGGGAGCAAGGAGAGCACCAACAAGCGGTCATCACCACTACGGCGATGACCAGCCCACCGGCACTGCCATCCCATTCCCAATCAGAACACCGCAAGGTAGCCCACAACATCTTTTCATTTTTCTATCACATCACAGAGCTACCCCATGCTCAGTTGTCATAACATTCACCCATATATCCCAAAACCATCGCAAACCTTGGTAGCACTAACATCCATCGCAGAGCATTAGGAGGGGGTAAGAAAGTAGGGCAAGGGTTTACCGAAGAGTGACACGGTCATGGAAGCATGGACGCGATCACTACCGGTAGCCTTTCTATCACCCACCATGCATCAACCCAATCCACCTCCACCAGTAGAAAGCCCACATCCAACAACCAGTTCATGCATCATTCATTAAGCAACATCGGTAAAATAACACCAAATCAAATCAAGAAGGAATAAGAAGGGAGGGGGGCTGCACTGGGAGCAGCCGAGCGCGGGGACCAGGCGGCAACGACCATGGGCCCAGGCCCAGAGGAGGAGGCGCCCGAGTAGAGAGGGAGCGCCAGAGGGAGAGCCGATGTGGTACTGGCCGCCAGGCCGCGCCGAGGGAGGGGAACCAGAGGGTGCGAAGTGACGGCCAGGGACCACAAGGCAGTAGGCTGGGCCAATGCGTCGTCAGCCAGAGGCGACTACAGGAGGGAGAAGCGGCAAGCCGGAGGCGTCACCAGCGTGCCGACGGCCAGGAAGCCGGGCGGGAGGCAAGCCAAGAGGAGGTAGGTCGGGCCGAGCCGCACGGGGAATTCGGGGAGGCACGCGTAGACGCGAGAAGGAACCAAAGCGGCGAGCGGTAGATGGGTGAACCCGAGAGGCGCGAGCCGAGCTGCCGAGAGCCAAGGCAAAGCGCAGCGAGGAGGCGCCTTGGAGGAGTGAAGGAAGAGATGTGGAATGAGAAGAGATATGCCTGGGAGTGTCGGCCGAACCGTCTGGAGCCAGAGGAAGGGTCGGTCGAAGGAAAAATAGGATGGGGTGGAGAGATAAAGGTAGAAAAAGAAAAGGAGAGAAAAAGGAAATAGAAGAAAAGAAAAGAAAAGAAATTGCCAAATTTTTATTTATAGAGAGTTAGTATTTGTACGTTAAAAACGGATTTTCACATCATAGAGTCTAGAGCCAACCACCGTTGAAGTGCTAACCTAGTGGTCCGAAAGGTGTTATTGAATTAAAATCCATTAACGAAAAGAATATTACACCTAGTAGCACCCAATTGCCACTACTTATTTATTTACTATTTGCAACGTCAGATAAATTGCGTGCAGATTTAACCAACGCAGACAAGTGTATCTTATTCAGTATCCGTCGACGACAACTTTTTCTACAATTCTGAAGGCAAGCTATTCTCTTGAACAAAAACATAGTTATATTAAATGTAAATCGTATATTGCTCTATCATATATGTATTGCATCAAAACTATTTCTCAAAATTAAATTGAATTAAAGATGAAACTGAGAAGATAAGAAAAGAGATGAGAAAAAGGAAAGAGATAAGAGTTACTAGGTTGGTAAAGGGGGCCCAGGCAGGGGAAACGCGACGATGGTGATGATGATGAGGTAAAAGGTGAGACCCTTTACATATAGTTAAAATATAAGGACCAACAAAACTCTTACTTAGTTAGAGGTCAGAATTCAAGACCAACCATTTTCCCATTTCGATGGGCGTAAAATGCTACCCTTTTATGTAATTATGTTCTCCACAACGGGTTACATAGGAGTATTGGGCACTAAGAGAGTTGCCCCAAGGTGGAGTGTTGGGCACGGACGAGAGCCACACCAACCAACATTCTCGAACTCGGTGTATGAGGTAGTCAAGACCGTGATTAAATCAGCACTAACGGAAAGTAATAGGTGGTGACTTAATCACGTAACTTGGAAAATATTCTGTATTCTGAACTTGAACCCGCATCAAAGGAAATGCTGGGGACCTGACTCAATTAGAGTTCAGAATAGTTATAGGTAAAATGGTACAAGCCTGTGCAGTGCTATACAAATCATGAATTCATGCCAGTCTCTTGGATTGGAGTCTACGAAAACCGTCAGGAGTCTATCCTCTATTCGAGTGACAAGTAGTGTTTTAACAAGTTGTTATTTTCGGAAAAGAGATGGTATAGAAAATGTGATAATGAACAAAGGTAAGTCATATAGTGCATCTTTTGCTATTAATGCTTGCTGAGTAATTTTGTACTCAACCTTGTTAGTATTCTCCTTTGTAGATCCTAGTCCGACTAGGAATTATCCCGAGTGGGACGAAGGACATGCAGGTATCGAAGAGGCCGCAGCAGGCGAGGGCGCTGACTATGAAGACTAGGGCGAGATGGGCAACTTGTTCGACGCGTGGGACGAGTAGACGACCAGAAGAGCCTGGTCGGCAAGCGAGGGGACTTAGTCCCATTTATCAGTTGTAAATTACTACTTGTAAAGACCATAGCCTTGCGTGGCTACTGTTGTAATAAAAATGTACAGTTTCTATCTTATTATTCTGCTGTGTAACTCTGGTAAAGGCTTACTATTCATTGGAGCAGTATTCTACTGAGCAAACAAATAGTAATCCGTATGCCTAAGTGTGATTACCCCTGGGGTAATCACACGGTGCGTCACATTTACATTGTCACAGGAAGAAATAGACTAGTAACATAACAGTGATGCAACAGAATGGAGAAGGACATCAGATTTTGGTCAATCAGTGATGCAACAATGCCTATAATAATGACACATCCATAAGTTATACATACAAATGAGCTACAATTTGTAGATTGAACCATATATTACCTCTGAACAAAGCTAATGCTTTCATCAACACATAGCAAGAACACAATTGAACACATCAACAAACCTAGCACTTATTCAAGTATTAGAATAAGCAATTCACTTCATCTTAAGCATCAGTCAACAATTAGCATCTCATTTCTCATTGAAATCAAGTTAGGTTGCTCTCAGATTTATTATCATCATGGAGCTAGTGCTATAAATCTAGCATAGTATCATGTTCTAACTGGTTTGCCCATGAGTTCTAGCAAAAATCCATTATTTGTCATCTAAGAATAAATAGCATGTGAAGGATCTCTACATTAGTTCTTGCAATACAACAATAGTACACCGTCCAACATTGCAAAGCTAGCTAACATCACCAATGTTGCTGATTGATCAACTTAATCATGTCTTATCATATGAAAATCAAGACATCATCATGCTAGTAGGGGTTGTTAAACCAAATCTTGAAAAATATGATGCAAATGTATGTGCATGTCATCCATCTATGTTTCTAGGCATCAAGCATCCAGTATTCAAGCATCAATTTAGATATTCCCCATTCATCCATGCATCATCCATGAATCAACCGGTTAGGGTTTCGAGCTAGAGGTGGAAGAAGGACAAACCTGGAAGGCTAGATGGACGACCGGAGTTGCGACAGTGGCCAAGACATGCCATCTCACAACCGGTGGGAGGAGGGGTGGCGCAGGAGGAGGGACGGCGTGGGAGGAGGGAGCTGAGGGCGCGGGGGTTGGGGTGGTGGCTATGGTTTGGGCCGCCGCCACTGGCGGTAGGGGAGGGAGGTGGAGGAGGGAGGTGGCGCGAGCCGGTGGAAGGAGGAGGCGCCGCCGCGGTGTGAGGTCGGGAGCAGCCCAGATTTGGGCGAAGGGAGAGGGAGGAGGCTGTCGGCCGACTCGAGGTTGGGAGCAACCCAGATCCGATGGTCGGAGGCGACCGGACGCGCGGGGGTGTGGATGCCGGCTCGGGGGAGAGGGAGAAGGCCACCGACGGCTCGAGGGAGAGGAGGGGCGACGCTGAAGGATCTAGACCCGCCATTATGAGTTAATGGAGTATTTTGGTGATTAATGATAAACTAATTGTGAGACTAATATTTTATTGTTATATCTAGTGTTTAGTCTCATTTGGATTTAAAGGTGAAATTCAACGAGGTATGCATTCGACTTTATACTCTTATATATTGTTGCATTCCTCGGATCCAAAATATAGGTTGAACCCACCATAAGTTAAACTTGAATATGTGCATATGTTCCTATTACATATTTGTGTATGCACACATTTAGGGGGAGTTCACTCTATATTTTGTGGTTTCATTAGTATTAATCAAGCGACATCCGCTGGGCGTACTATATGTGTGGAACGTCCTCATAAGCAAATCTCGCACACACTTAGATTTTTTACATCTTATGTTCTATTCCATAAATCCCTAACCACATCCGCGTATAATGGTAGCAGGAAATACGATGCAACTTCTTCCAATCAGATCGACGGTCCGGACATGTACGATAGGGCGCTCATCGAGCGTAAGTACATGTTGAATTGTGCGATCTGTTGCCGAGACCTTCAAACGCGGCAACCTTACGTATTCAACTCTACGAAAAGGCACTAGAGGAGCCGAGGAGAACAGGTGGTGGTGGAGGACCCCCTACGTAAAGTCTGCGTCTGACCAGGGTTGGCGCAGGGGCATAAGGGGAAGACTCCTACTAGTGAGACCGCGGCCATCCTAGAACTCCCACGTCGCCCGGACACACCCAGATCAAGAGGCACATATATTCAATATGCATCCCGATTATTAATTTGGCCCAACGTTGTGCTATCATAACATCATTCAATCATCCAAATTCGCCTTGTAGAACATGGTGACTTCAGGCCAGCCAACGCCATGGCGCTAGGAGACAAGGGAAGATCTTGATGGGATGATCGATTTCGACTCAATCAATATTTTTGATTCCAAAAGGCGCACAAGTATTGTAGGTGTATTTCGTATGTTGATTTGTGCATATTGGTGTTTCTAATATCACGTAACTAAACCTCAAGACGCTATGCATTTCACAATTAAATTATGAAATCTTTTGAACTTAAATATATTTTCCTAAATATTTTGACTATTAAATATTACGTAATCTTTTCCCGAAGGAATCGGTTCCACGAACAATACAATCGGACAACAACACGCATGGCAACCCTAAACCCAAATATATTTTTCATTTCGCTCTGAAGGGGCTATTTTTGTTATTACGTAGAACTTGTGTTCTAAATCGCGTCACGATCTCACATTCTCTAATTCACAATTTGTAATCTTCTCAATTTCTGGATCACGAACTACACGAACACTTCAAGGGATTACCAAAAACTTTGTGACATACACTAAATCTTTAGGTCAATTCTCTAGACACAAAATTAAAAATGTATATATTGAGCCGTTCGCCACGCTCAATTGGCGATCGGATAATTTCACGCTTAAATCAAGCGGTGGTCCTATCATCAATCGAACTAACAAAATTATCCTTGCCGCCAATTCAATTGGTGACAGAACCTCTCTGCACTATTCCAATTGGCGAAAGGATCGTCGCCAATTGGAATGGCGACAGATAATTCGCCATTCCAAATGATGTTAAGATAATTTCATCATTCCAAATGGCGCCGAGGATAATTTCGTCATTCCAAATGGGCACATGATAACCTTTTTCTTAAAAAAGTCGATTATTTTAAATATATTTTAAATTAATATTTTTAAAAAAATCAACAAAAACTGCAACATTAGTAGAGAAGAACAAGGATAGGCGATCTAGGGCCTGTATGGAACGGCTGGGATTTTATGAAAAGTGACTTCAGTGGTCTGCGCGCAGGCTTTTCTACAATGGTGAACGCCTTGTCTTTTCTGATTTGTTGTTTGACTATTTGGCTTTTAAGTAGACTGGCTGTAGCTTCTGATATGGAAAAATTCTGAGATGCCCATGAGGATAGTAATGACTTGTTTGTTGTCATTTAATGCAATTAACAATATTTAATGTCATTTAACGACAATTGACGACTATTAACGATGACTAACACAATTGACGACAACTATTGCAATTAACGAAGTGTTGCAATGAACGACAACTACCACACAATTGCGATTATTGACAATATACAGTAAACAACACAATAAACCACAATTAGCGTATTTGCCAACAATTATTACAATAAACATTTATTACAACAAATAATTATTAGAAACAATTATTACATAAATAATTATTACAATAAGTAATTATTACACACAATTATTACAATGAATAATGAACACAACAATTATATCATTTACAACAATAATGAATACACACACTTTTTTTCCATCAACAATTATTTTCATCAAAAAAGAAAAATACAGACAATTATTACAATAAACATTAAACATTGCAATAACAATTAGTGAAGGCAATTATGAACAATTTGTATCAATTTATCTACTTCTGAGCAAGCTTCATTGATCCTCTAGATATGAGGTACACCTTACCAACCTCAATTAGTTCATAAAACTGATCAAGCACCGAATTGAAGCATGTTGCACGAATTTCTCCACCATGTTCTGAATAGTTCAGTACACTCACATCAAGCAAATATCACATGGCAAATTCTAAACTTTTGACATCGTAAATATTTCATGGACAATTAACAAGTAATTGCATATCTAATCATTGTGAGCTAATTCGTAGCAAATGATGCAACAGTGCCTATAATAATGACTATGGATATGTCACAAAAAATTCATGTAGTTTCTTGTGAGAACCCAAGATATTTAACTAACTTAAACAAATACAAATCTGTAATTAGCAGTAAAATAAAAATTTCTCAACACAAGTAACACAAGAATTAATTACATTAGAGCAGATTATATTTTACAACTCTGAATGCAGTACAAAAAGATTACAATAAAAACTTGCATTGAATGACACCGAAGCCTTCCTTGAAATCTTATCCGTCCATCGTCGTCCAGTCAAACCGTCTTCCTTGACCCAATCTGAAACAACATTCACAGCTCAATCGTTCACCAACCAACCACAAGATGTTTAATAGCTCAAAAGCAACGAATAGAGTTAGAATAAAATGAATTGCCATCGAGTACCATATGAATCATCGTGGTTCTCGGATCGACCCTAGATTAGCCAAGACCACAGTATCGATACTACCCACACCATCCTAGGTTAGCCGACAACTTGAATTTTCAAGTCACCTAGGCTAACCGAGACTAGTCGGCACCTGGATACCCACGATACCTAGACTAACCTAAGTAAATCGACGTCGTCTTGTTTCTATAGGTTTCATCACTCAGCCTTTAGGGAAATCTAACACCTATGTATACTGATTTGCCTCAACTGCAGAGAATCCCTCGCATAGTGAATTGCTAGCCAATGGACCAAAATGCCCATAGTCAAAAATATCTTGTGAGAGCCATACAGATAAGCACATGGGCATAAGGGTCACAAGTGGATCTAGCGAGAAGGTAGCCGATACATTCTCTAGCAGATACATCCCCACTCAAAGCATCACAACTCATTCACCTCACAAGCCAAGCACCACCACAAGCACCATTCGTGGCACCACCAGAAGGAAACCAAGAGCAAGCCAACCAAAGCAAAGGCCAAGAACAAATCACAAGGCCAAGCCAAGCAAGCATCACCATCGCCGATCATTTCATAACCAAGCCGAGACCGCAGGGGAGCAAGGAGAGCACCAACAAGCGGTCATCACCACTACGGCGATGACCACCAATCGCACCGCCATCCCATTCCCAATCGAACACCGCAAGGTAGCCCACAACATCTTTTCATTTTTCTATCACATCACGAGCTACCCCATGCTCGCTTGTCATAACATTCACCCATATATCCCAAAACCATCGCAAACCTTGGTAGCACTAACATCCATCGCAGAGCATTAGGAGGGGTAAGAAAGTAGGGCAAGGGTTTACCAAGAGTGATACGGTCATGGAAGCATGGGCGCGATCACTCATTGTAGCCTTTCTATCACCCACCATGCATCAACCCAATCCACCTCCACCAAGTGAAAGCCCACATCCAACAACGGTTCATGCATCATTCATTAAGCAACATCGGTAAATAACACCAAATCAAATCAAGAAGGAATAAGAAGGGAGAGGTCTGCCTGGGAGCAAATGAGCGCGGGCGAGACCAGCGCACCGACCATGGGCCCAGTGCCTCAGAGGAGGAGGCGCCGTGTAGAGAGCGCGCTGCCGGGAGAGCCGATGTGGTACTGGCGCCAGCCGCGCCGAGGAAACCAGAGGGTGCGAAGGACGGCCGGGACCACAAAGGCGCAGGGTCGGGCCAATCGTCGTCGTCGCCAGGCGACTCTGAGAGGGAGAGGCAAGCCGGGCGTCACCGCGGCCGGCGGCCAGAAGCCGGGCGGAGGCAAGCCAAGAGGAGGTAGGTCGCCGAGCCGCACGCGGGAGGTCGGGAGACACGCGTGAGCGAGAAGGAACCAAAGCCGGCGAGCAGTATGGGCTGAACCCGGAGGCGGCGGAGCCGGAGCCAAGCCGAGAGCCAAGGCGGCGGCGCGAGGAGGAGGCGCCTTGGAGGAGTGAAGGAAGAGATGTGGAATGAGAAGAGATATGCACGGAGTGTCGGTAGAGGCAAATGCTGGAGCGGAGGAAGGGTCGGTCGAAGGAAAAATAGGATGGGGTGGAGAGATAAAGGTAGAAAAAGAAAAGGAGAGAAAAAGGAAATAGAAGAAAAGAAAAGAAAAGAAAATTGCGTAGAAATTTTTTGTAAGATTAAAGTGGGTAGAGAGTACGAGTAGTATTTTATTTTAGTACGTTAAAACACGGATTTTCACATCATAGAGTCTAGAGCCGTTGGACCATAGAACGACCACCGTTGGGGAGTGCTAACCTAACGGGTGGTCCGAAAGGTGTTATTGAATTAAAATCCATTAACGAAAAGAATTATCTGACTATTGTACACCTAGTAGCACCCAATTGCCACTACTTATTTATTTACTATTTGCAACGTCGTATAAATTGCAGCAGACGAACCAACGCAGACAAGTGTATCTTATTCTGTATCCGTCGACGACAACTTTTTCTACAATTCTGAAGGCAAGCTATTCTCTTGAACAAAAACATAGTTATATTAAATGTAAATCGTATATTGCTCTATCATATATGTATTGCATCAAAACTATTTCTCAAAATTAAATTGAATTAAAGATGAAACTGAGAAGATAAGAAAAGAGATGAGAAAAAGGAAAGAGATAAGAGTTACTAGGTTGGTAAAGGGGGCCCAGGCAGGGGAAACGCGACGATGGTGATGATGATGAGGTAAAAGGTGAGACCCCTTTACATATAGTTAAAATATAAGGACCAACAAAACTCTTACTTAGTTAGAGGCCGTAAATTCAGTACCAACCATTTTCCCATTTCGATGGGCAGAAAATGCTACCCTTTTTTATGTAATTATGTTCTCCACAACGGGTTACATAGGAGTATTGGGCACGGAAGAGAGTTGCCCCAAGGTGGAGTGTTGGGCACGGACGAGAGCCACACCAACCAACATTACTGGAACTCGGTGTATGACGAGGTCAGCACCGTGATTAAATCAGCACTGACGGAAAGTAATAGGTGGTGACTTAATCACGTAACTTGGAAAATATTCTGTATTCTGAACTTGAACCCGCATCAAAGGAAATGTTGGGGACCTGACTCAATTAGAGTTCAGAATAGTTATAGGTAAAATGGTACAAGCCTGTGCAGTGCTATACAAATCATGAATTCATGCCAGTCTCTTGGATTGGAGTCTACGAAAACCGTCAGGAGTCTATCCTCTATTCGAGTGACAAGTAGTGTTTTAACAAGTTGTTATTTTCGGAAAAGAGATGGTATAGAAAATGTGATAATGAACAAAGGTAAGTCATATAGTGCATCTTTTGCTATTAATGCTTACTGAGTAATTTTGTACTCAACCTTGTTAGTATTCTCCTTTGTAGATCCTAGTCCGACTAGGAATTATCCCGAGTGGGACGAAGGACATGCAGTATCGAAGAGGCCGCGAAGAAAGGCGGCGGTCACTATGAAGACTAGGGCGAGATGGGCAACTTGTTCGACGCGTGGGACGAGTAGACGACCAGAAGAGCCTGGTCGGCAAGCGAGGGGACTTAGTCCCATTTATCAGTTGTAAATTACTACTTGTAAAGACCATAGCCTTGCGTGGCTACTGTTGTAATAAAAATGTACAGTTTCTATCTTATTATTACTGTTGTGTAACTCGGTAAAGGCTTACTATTCATTGGAGCGGATATTCTCGAGCAAACAAATAGTAATCCGAGTGCCTAAGTGTGATTACCCTAAGTGGTAATCACTGCAGTCGCCACATTTACATTGTCACAGGAAGAAATAGACTAGTAACATAACAGTGATGCAACAGAATGGAGAAGGACATCAGATTTTGGTCAATCAGTGATGCAACAATGCCTATAATAATGACACATCCATAAGTTATACATACAAATGAGCTACAATTTGTAGATTGAACCATATATTACCTCTGAACAAAGCTAATGCTTTCATCAACACATAGCAAGAACACAATTGAACACATCAACAAACCTAGCACTTATTCAAGTATTAGAATAAGCAATTCACTTCATCTTAAGCATCAGTCAACAATTAGCATCTCATTTCTCATTGAAATCAAGTTAGGTTGCTCTCAGATTTATTATCATCATGGAGCTAGTGCTATAAATCTAGCATAGTATCATGTTCTAATCAGTTTTGCCCATGAGTTCTAGCAAAAATCCATTATTTGTCATCTAAGAATAAATAGCATGTGAAGGATCTCTACATTAGTTCTTGCAATACAACAATAGTACACCGTCCAACATTGCAAAGCTAGCTAACATCACCAATGTTGCTGATTGATCAACTTAATCATGTCTTATCATATGAAAATCAAGACATCATCATGCTAGTAGGGGTTGTTAAACCAAATCTTGAAAAATATGATGCAAATGTATGTGCATGTCATCCATCTATGTTTCTAGGCATCAAGCATCCAGTATTCAAGCATCAATTTAGATATTCCCCATTCATCCATGCATCATCCATGAATCAACCGGTTAGGGTTTCGAGCTAGAGGTGGAAGAAGGACAAACCTGGAAGGCTAGATGGACGACCGGAGTTGCGACAGTGGCCAGCAGCATGCCATCTCACAACCGGTGGGAGGAGGGTGGCGCAGGGAGGAGGGACAGCGCGTGGGAGGAGGGAGCCGAGGCGCGGGGTTGGGGTGGTGGCTATGGTTTGGGCCGCCATCGCGGTAGGGAGGAGGTGGAGGAGGGAGGTGGCGCGAGCCATGGAAGGAGGAGGCGCCGCGCGGTGTGAGGTCGAGGGCGGCCAGATTTGGGCGAAGGGAGAGGGAGGAGGTGTCGTGGCCGACTCGAGGTTGGGAGCAACCGGATCCGATGGTCGGAGGCGACCGGACGTGAGGGTGTGGATGCTTGGCTCGGGGAGAGGAGAAGGCCACCGACGGCTCGAGGGAGAGGAGGGGCGACGCTGAAGGATCTAGACCCGCCATTATGAGTTAATGGAGTATTTTGGTGATTAATGATAAACTAATTGTGAGACTAATATTTTATTGTTATATCTAGTGTTTAGTCTCATTTGGATTTAAAGGTGAAATTCAACGAGGTATGCATTCGACTTTATACTCTTATATATTGTTGCATTCCTCGGATCCAAAATATAGGTTGAACCCACCATAAGTTAAACTTGAATATGTGCATATGTTCCTATTACATATTTGTGTATGCACACATTTAGGGGGAGTTCACTCTATATTTTGTGGTTTCATTAGTATTGATCTATATTCTGTTTTCCACATATATTTGAGATCTTTACTTTGAAACATATCCTTTTGAGTATATAGAACTTGTGTAGTTCTTGTATACTCATGTTTTGAGTATGTAGAACTTGTGTAGTTCATGTATACTCATGTTTTGAGTATGTAGAACTTGTATAGTTCTTGTATACTCATATTGGAGTATATATAACTTGTGTACTTCATATATACTCACGTTGTGTTACATTAAGTTATCTTCATTCAATTTATGTGCAATTCAAGTGGTTATCATAAATTACCAAAGAGCGAAAGATTGAAGTATCTTGCCCCACTATTATGATTTAATGGTATGATGTGGTAATTAATTATAATCATATTGTGGAACTAACATTTTCCATGAGTTGGATGAATAGGTTATGTTCCAGGGTGATGAAGACTTGGGATGATCATGAGTTGATCATCAAGTCAAGATGCATCATGTGTTGATGCATATGAAGAACTTAAAGAAATGAGAATCATCGTGTGTCGATGATGTTCAAAAAGAAGACCCATCATGTGTTAATGGAGGTCTAATGAAGGATGCATCATGTGTTGATGCACATCAAGTCAAGAGAAGACCCATCATGTGTTGATGGATGTCAAGTGAAAGAATGCATCATGTGTTGATGCATGTCAAAACTCGGGATGAAGAAATCATCATGTGTTGATGATGTTCAAGACAATATCTCGAAGTGAAGAAGATCATCATGTGTTGATGATTATCAAGTCAATGACCCGGACTTGAAGTGATGATGTGCGTCATCAAGCTTCAAGAAGATGCAAGGCAAAGGTATAACTAGCTAGGGCTAAGGATGTGTTCCTAGTATTTTACCGGTCTTAGTGTTTGGTTGGTATACCGAATTGCTAGTATAGGTTGCCGTACTATTAAGAGGGGTCTTGACTAGTAGCATGAGTTAGTCATGTATTGATAACTCATTGTGTTTGCTCTAGCTCATCTATGCATGGAGCTATTATTTGCGAATGTGTTTTGCAAATAGCCGATGCTCGTGCATTTAATCTTTGTAGCATGGGACTATAATTTGCAAATGTGTTTTGTAAATGGTTGAAATCCATGCACCTTAGCCTTGTGACATGATGCTATTATTTACGAATGTATTTTGTAAATAGTTGATGCTCATGCTTGATTTCTTGTAGCATGTGACTTTAGTTTGCAAATGTGTTTTGCAAATGGAGTAGGTCCATGTACCTTATTCCTTGTAGTGAGTATTCTAAAAGTTGACAAATGTGTTTTGCAACTTGTTGAGAATATCACCTACATCCCTTGTTGGAATTGCACTCAAATGGGCAAATATGTTTTGCCATTTGAGCGTAGTCAAAAGTGCAAAGCCTCTGTGGCCTGGCGGTTAGACCACCGGTGCCAAATCGGTCGACCGCCATGTGTTGGGCGGTCGAATCGGTGGCCCTTTGAGCTGATTCTCTGTGCGGTAGTACCGCCGTTGATAAAACGATACTACTGGAGAGAGGAAGTACCGGAGTTTTCGTGGTACATTTTTTTCCAGAGAAGCACCATTTCGGATGCTGCAAATTCTCCTCATGGCCTCGACCGCCCACTCTTGGCGGCTCGACCGATATGCGTGATGCGGCGTCGACCATTAGTTGGCATCCAGACGGCCGTGAGTCCAACGGCTAGTTTATAGCCGTTAGGCGCATGGCGGTCCAACCGGCCATTAGTTGGTGGTCAGACCGACCCTTATCAGATTCGATGGAATCTTTCCTCCAACGGCTAATTTTTGTGTGAGGGCTATATATACCCACCTTGGCTGGTTGGGGAAGGTTGTTGCTGTTATTATTGAACCTCTATTGAGTCCTTTGAGAAAAGAGCAAGTCTATCTTCTCTTTTGTGCATGTGTTGCACTTAGTGTGATTTGAGAGCAAATACTAAGTGCATGTGTTGCCTTAGGTTATGGATTGAGTATCCACTTGAGCTTAGACACTTGATCTGTTCAAGTGAGAGTAGAGTCTTATTACTCTTGGTGTTTGCCGAAACCTAAACGGCGTGGAGGCGTCGTGTGACGGTGATCTTCTCAAGAAGCTTGTGAGAAGACCCGCGTGGTTGTGAGTGGTTTGGTGCTCACCATCTCCGAGTGAGGAAGAGCAACCTCGAGCGGAGCGAGGTGTTGGTTCGTGTTGGAACAGTCCAAGTGGTTGGACTTACCTCGGAGGTGTTGGCTTAATTTGTGAGCCGGGTCCAATTTGATTGGGCTTACCTCAGCGTGGATTGGGAGAGTGTAGTCTCCGAACACCACCAGTAAAATATAATTGTGTCATCTTGGTTTGTGTTTATCCTTTACTTGAGCAATTTGCATTCTTTCTTTAATTGCTTATATATCTTTGTATGATTGCTATCATTCAATTCTATTCATCTTGTTGGTGCGCTTAGTGGAGCATAGTTGATTTAGGTTTTAATTGTGCAAAACTAATTTGTTATTAGCTTGCATTATTAATTGATTTTAGCAGAAAGAATTTTAAAACCGCCTATTCACCCTACAGTCGCTCCTCGATCTTACAGACACCACGCTGGAGGAGAAGGTGGGGACGATGCGTGGAGAAGAGGCGACCTGTGTGGAGAGGAGAAGGGGAGTGGCGAGTCTCGGAGGAGGAGGCGACGCTGGTGGTGCGAGGTCGTAGGGGCCGGGGAGGAGGGGAGGAGGGGCGCGGGGGAAGAGGAAGAGCAGGGCTCGACGGCGCTTGTGGGGTTGTTTCCCGTGGAGGGAGGTGGGAATTTATTGGATAGCAAAAAGCAAGCAAAATCAGTGAAGTTGAGGGGTAAATTTGGAAAAAGGACGGTAGAAAGCCACGAGAAGCTGTTGAAGGGCGGCTTCTGATTTTTGACCTTCTACTATTAAAGCGAAAAGCAGCTTTCAAAAGTCGAAAGTGTTCCAAATGACCCTAATCTCCGAGCACCAGCAGCACCGTACGTAGAGCCTTTTCGCCTTCCATCCCACCACAAAACCGATGAAATGATAGCGGGCACGGACGAGTAGATTCCGCGCTTTGGCTCGCCACGTTGGCGGGTGGGGCCACAGAAGGAGCGAAGATGCTGTCAGGCCGACGTGGCGAAGCGGCATCCTAGATTTAGGTAGCCCCTGGCCACTAGCCTCTCCGAGCAGGCTCCCCAGCCACACCATTCTTCTCTACCCGGTCCAAGTAAACCTTTTTTTCTGGTCCGTCAATTCACAGCTCACCCGGCCGATTTCGCGGTGGGCTATGGGGGTCGGCTGGGCCCACCTGTCATTGTCCCCGGTAGGCTGGCTGAGTAGGGGGGAGAGCCCCTCTTCTTCTCCTCCCCATGTTCTCTTTCTCTTCTCCCCGGCCACAATATAGGTTGCAGCTGCTGCGTCCGCACGCTTCGGCATCAACAAGAACAACGTGACAACAGCCAAGAAGAGGGAGGGAGATAAATCTGTGTAAGTTTGGGTTACTGATTTTGTTTCTTCATCTGTTATTACGCTCTTTGCTCTTGCTAGCTCCCATTCGATTTTCCTTAATAAGGTCCTTCGCTTCTTCTTCTTCTTTTTCACAAACAAGGCACTCTTCTGTGTTCTTGTATGTGTGGCGAGCAAGTACTTTCATGCGCGATTAGCAAGCTGAGAGATGGACTTTTATATTTATATATATATATAAAAGAAGTAGTAATGGAACCGGAGCTTCTTTGTTTCTTGTTCAGTTTTTTTTTTGTGTGCATATTGAGTGGGCTCCTTCGAATTAGCGTGCAGTTTTATTCTGCTTTCTCTCTGTTTCTGCTCTTTGCCGGATCGTTTCTTTCTTCTTTCCTGGTCCTGCAAACCTTTAGTGATCCCACGTGTCTGCAAGTAATTATTGTTTGGGGTTTGTTCTTGCTTCCTTCTCTAACCCCAATTTTCTATCATGAGATCTGCAGGACTGCAAGCCGAATCGCCCGCCTTTCCTGAAATCTCCACTTTTTGCAATTTACTTATTGTGCCGGTGTTCGATTCACTCTCTTAAATCACAGTTTTTCATTCCTTTTGTGAATTCCTCTGGAAGACGAAAGAAATTATGCCATTTGGTTCTTGCATAATGAATATGCTTCTACATCGATTAGAGTTTAGTATGGTGTCAGTAACAGGTTCTGCTATTTTCAGCAATGGCCCCATATGCTTCTTGGTTGCCTTTTCTTCTTCTTTTTTTTTTGGAAGGAACACCTAAATCACAGTTTAGTATGGCTCAAATATTTGCAAAATAACCCTGAATGATAGCTTTGCTTAAAACAAGTCCTGAACCATAACTTCAATATGGATATTCATCAATGCAAAATTACTTGTCCAGATATGGTTTGGGTGATTCTCTAATAGTACCTTATGTTTCAGATGAGTAGCATGGCTTGGTATCTCCATACAGAGAGTGGAAGCATCTCGTCAGCTGGTGATGAGCTCTCTGAGAATCAAAAAGCAGAGCAAGGAATTTACTGGACACTATGGAATTCCAGGTTATCTTATGATCTGAACACAGCCAGCATATATTCAGAAAAGCATGGAAAAGGAGCCGCGCAATGTTCCAACGCTGCTGAACATCAAAGGAGCAATCGATCGGAGAAATTTGCAGTGTCTGCAAGGGTTGCATCTTCAGATTGTAGCACAAGGCCTTCAGAAGAACAATCTGAGAGTCCAACGTCAATGGAGCTACAGCACACAGAGCAAACAAACGATATTTTCTTGTATGTACATTACAGTGCTTCACTAAGGGCTCACAGAAAGCAATTATGCGATTCTATTCATGATTGCCCTAAATAATTTTGCATGGCCGTAAACACATACTTTCCTAAATATTTTGCAGGAGTCAATTTTCAGATGAAGAAATGAGGATGATGGATGCTCCATTTCAGGCATTGGATATGTTCCCGGACTCCATGCACAGGCTGCTGTCCTATGAGAACATGCTGAGTGGAGTATTGACTGATTTCCAGGATCAAGAAGCATATCTAGATCAAAGTGAAATGGACACCATGGATACTTGCGGCTTTCCTTTGTTCAGCCATGACTTGCAAGATGATCTGAGCAACGCAGATGGCAGCTTACCTTCATGTGTGAAGCTGAAGCCAAACAGCTCAGAGATACTAGTAGACCCCTCCAAGGACAAGGTGAAATCTGTTCTAGTACAAATGGTTCTTTATTACAACTAGATCGGCTGGCCCGCGCAATTGTGTGGGCGTTGTGCTATTTGCCTATATCTTAACGTTGTTTTTATAGTTTAGAACTCTTTTTATATGTAGTTTGATATGGATACTTATCTAGAGTCTAAATAAGTTCCATAATAGCATCACTGGAGCAAATACTAATCAGATTTAAGTTGCAGGCTGAGGTGAACACAATAGAAAAGGCTGATACAGAGTGTTCGCCGAACTCGGAAGCAGCAGTGCTTGAGGAACTTGAAGAGGCGGTGTTCCAGGTATGTTCACCAGAAGAGGGGTACTAATGATACTGTCTTTTCATGTCCAGTTCATGTAACCTTGCATCTGTCTTTTCCATGTTTGTAAATATGAAATATCTGCTTCTGAAGCTGACCAATAAGACGCGGGTGTGCCTCCGTGACGCTTTCTACAGACTGGCTGAAAGCTCGAATTCACAGCGCACTGCAGCAAACGAACTAGGTTTTCAGCAATCAGAAGGCATTGAGTCCAGGTTCCTACCATCTACCTACCATTTTTTTTGTCTGGCCAGTTGTAGCTTGTTTATCATGTATTTTACTACTTGTTTAATTCTAGAATGTCAATGTGTTTCTGATCCTAATTGTTCTCACTGGTTAAATTCAGGGTCTCGGCATCATATCACGGAGAGCGAGAGACGAACGCGATTGACAGAACTGTGGCAATCCTCACGTTCACTGGGTAATTGCTGCACTGATGATTCAGGAGCAGGGAGAAGCAGCCCATCCATGTCTAGCTGGGTCACAAAGGCACTGGACTGGAGGGAAATTTCAAGTACTTTTTTTTTGCTGCATACGAGATAGATCGGCGATGTTTGACCGGCTTGCAGAGTGAAGAGATGTGCATGTACATAGTGCTATATACTATTTCAGGTTGCTGGGATATTTTGGTCTGATCTTGCAGGTAGAAGGCCAGCATGAGATCCAAGTTGATTCATGCGTGTGGAAGTGGATGCTTGGGTTTTGTTGTCGTTTTGTCGTTTGTATAATTATTTAAGCTCTTGTCAAATTTTTGCCGGGAAAAGATTGGGCACACCATATATGCACTGTTATTAATAATGTCACGTCTTAGACTGCAATCCACTGCATTTTAAATGGGGGAAAAATGAGAGATTTCTCCGAGGCCACACACCGGTCCCACCTGTCAGTGCTAACTAGATTGTTTTAGGATCCCAACATCATCAGGATACCATTGGGATAGACGCTCAGACAGAACCGTTGAAACTGTTGCATCTCCTCCGAAGAACAGATGCAATCCAGCTGGGTAGCGACGGAGGCGTAAAATGAAGGAAAAGTTCCCTAACTTGCTTTGCATCTACTACTTTCTGATCAGAATCGGCAACTAGTACCAGCACCCTAGTAGCATACACCGCACGAGCTCCAGGTTCAGGTGGAAATTGACGTTTGTATTGTCCTCTCAATCCATCTCAATTTCCAGAATACTGAAAATTCTCCATTATGATTTTATGCGCTCTTGTAAAAAGAGGGAACTCGCACTTCAAGTTTAAATTTATGTATGAATTTAGCATTTGTTTCCGAGTATTATAGGAATTTTCAGAGATACTACACATATGAAGTGGCATCATTGTCTAATTCAGACATTGGTAGAAGTCCAAACTTCAGTTTCGACAATGTCGTAGGTAGAACCACGTAATTTTCTCAGAAAACTGTGCGTCCTCAATCCGTTCGTAGTGCTGCTCTCCCAATCAGATAAAAAGTAGCAGCACCTCCCCCCATCTGATAGCAGAAAGCTCGAGCATCAATCTTGGTTAAAACATCAAATTTATCTACAGGCAATTGCTGGGAAAAGGCCAACAGCTTTATGAGGACATGCCCCGTACACTAATATGATGTAAATTTGAGCTAAAAATGTAATTTACATTTGATCTTTCTGCTCTACAACTACAACAGCAGGCAAAGGCACAGACTGAAGCTACATACAATGTCTGTAGACCTGTTACAAACATACAGTCCCTTAAATAGGAAGCAATCTGCGCGTATTTGCCTGACAACAAGTTTACCACCGTGTCCAGCTACCAGATTTATCACCTCATGTTCTAATCCGTGTATACAGCTTGAACAGAAGAATGGATGGCATCAGAGTACAGATTGATCAATGAAACGTATCAATGAAGTGAGCAACTCGATGAATCGTAACGGTGAAATAATCCGCTCTTGTTATTCCAGGATATCTGATGGCCACAGCTGTCTCCACTTAGAGATTTCATCCTTGCTGCGGAGCTTCCTTATTCCACCGTAGAATCCGTCGCCCTCGCTGTGCCTCTTCCTGTGGTCCTTCCGATTGACCAGAGCTTGCCTCCATCTTGAACCAGGTGTGTATTGATTGAACTCCAGCACAACAGTATCTGCAATATATATTAATAGAAGAGCCTGTAAGTTAAGAAGACAAATCAAGAAAGCCTACATAAAGTAGGGCAGCATAGAAGCCTTAGCTTTATTAGTAGCCATGCTCATACTTTGTTACTAGTAGTCGTTGCACAGTAATTGGTTTCGAGTTCAACCACGTTGAAACTTCTACAAGTATATTTTGTTCACTCAAAAGAAAGGAATTGATAGTAAGGATCTGATATCTCAATCATGGTAGCTGCAAAGACCCGAGATTCTTGACCTCAACATTTTACATGAGTCCAATACTTGATTATATTTATTCTGAGAAAATGCAGATTATGTATAAATATGATAAAACCATAAAAAATGTAAGGTGCCAGAGTTAACATAAATGGATGGTTTCTTATATAATGAAGTACTTTCATACATATCTTTAATATCAAGTATCTTCAGGAACAAGCTAACTAGGTTATCAAAATCCCGACAAAATTTAAGATTGGATAGACGATAATCTAGTTTAATTAACGGAATACCGGAATATGCATAATATACAACATTTTTAAGGAATATCACCTACATCCCTTGTTGGAATTGCACTCAAATGGGCAAATATGTTTTGCCATTTGAGCGTAGTCAAAAGTGCAAAGCCTCTGTGGCCTGGCGGTTAGACCACCGGTGCCAAATCGGTCGACCGCCATGTGTTGGGCGGTCGAATCGGTGGCCCTTTGAGCTGATTCTCTGTGCGGTAGTACCGCCGTTGATAAAACGATACTACTGGAGAGAGGAAGTACCGGAGTTTTCGTGGTACATTTTTTTCCAGAGAAGCACCATTTCGGATGCTGCAAATTCTCCTTGGGCGGTCTGACCGTCCACTCTTGGCGGTCTGACCGATATGCGGCGGTCTGGCCGGCCATTAGTTGGCAGTCCGACCGGTCGTGAGTCCAACGGCTAGTTTTATAGCCGTTGGCGCATGGGCGGTCCAACCGGCCATTAGTTGGTGGTCAGACCGACCCTTATCAGATTCGATGGAATCTTTCCTCCAACGGCTAATTTTTGTGTGAGGGCTATATATACCCACCTTGGCTGGTTGGGGAAGGTTGTTGCTGTTATTATTGAACCTCTATTGAGTCCTTTGAGAAAAGAGCAAGTCTATCTTCTCTTTTGTGCATGTGTTGCACTTAGTGAGATTTGAGAGCAAATACTAAGTGCATGTGTTGCCTTAGGTTATGGATTGAGTATCCACTTGAGCTTAGACACTTGATCTGTTCAAGTGAGAGTAGAGTCTTATTACTCTTGGTGTTTGCCGAAACCTAAACGGCGTGGAGGCGTCGTGACCGGTGATCTTCTCAAGAAGCTTGTGAGAAGACCCGACGTGGTTGTGAGTGGTTTGGTGCTCACCATCTCCGGAGTAGAGGAAGAGCAACCCGAGTGGAGCGAGGTGTTGGTTCGTGTTGGAACCGGTCCAAGTGGTTGGACTTACCTCGGAGGTGTTGGCTTAATTTGTGGAGCCGGTCCAATTTGATTGGGCTTACCTCAACGTGGATTAGGGGAGACAGGCAAGTCTCCGAACACCACGGTAAAATATAATTGTGTCATCTTGGTTTGTGTTTATCCTTTACTTGAGCAATTTGCATTCTTTCTTTAATTGCTTATATATCTTTGTATGATTGCTATCATTCAATTCTATTCATACTGTTGGTGCACTTAGTGGAGCATAGTTGATTTAGGTTTTAATTGTGCAAAACTAATTTGTTATTAGCTTCCGCATTATTAATTGATTTTAACCGAAAGAATTTTTAAAACCGTCTATTCACCCCCTCTAGTCGGCCTCCTCGATCTTACAGACACCACGTGGGGAGGAGAAGGTGGGGGACGATGTGGGAGAAGAGGCGACCTTGTGTGAGAGAAGGGGAGTGGCGAGTGCGGAGGAGGAGGGGCGACGCTGGTGGTGCGAGGTCGTAGGGGCGGGAGGAGGCGGGGAAGAGGAAGAGCGAGGGCTCGGCAGGTGGGGTTGTTTCCCGTGGAGGGAGGTGGGAATTTATTGGATAGCAAAAGCAAGTAAAATCAGTGAAGTTGAGGGGTAAATTTGAAAAAAGGACGGTAGAAAGCCACGAGAAGCTGTTGAAGGGCGGCTTCTGATTTTTGACCTTCTACTATTAAAGCGAAAAGCAGCTTTCAAAAGTCGAAAGTGTTCCAAATGACCCTAATCTCCGAGCACCAGCAGCACCGTACGTAGAGCCTTTTCGCCTTCCATCCCACCACAAAACCGATGAAATGATAGCGGGCACGGACGAGTAGATTCCGCGCTTTGGCTCGCCACGTTGGCGGGTGGGGCCACAGAAGGAGCGAAGATGCTGTCAGGCGGACGTGGCGAAGCGGCATCCTAGATTTAGGTAGCGCCTGGCCACTAGCCTCTCCGAGCAGGCTCCCCAGCCACACCATTCTTCTCTACCCGGTCCAAGTAAACCTTTTTTTCTGGTCCGTCAATTCACAGCTCACCCGGCCGATTTCGCGGTGGGCTATGGGGGTCGGCTGGGCCCACCTGTCATTGTCCCCGGTAGGCTGGCTGAGTAGGGGGGAGAGCCCCTCTTCTTCTCCTCCCCATGTTCTCTTTCTCTTCTCCCCGGCCACAATATAGGTTGCAGCTGCTGCGTCCGCACGCTTCGGCATCAACAAGAACAACGTGACAACAGCCAAGAAGAGGGAGGGAGATAAATCTGTGTAAGTTTGGGTTACTGATTTTGTTTCTTCATCTGTTATTACGCTCTTTGCTCTTGCTAGCTCCCATTCGATTTTCCTTAATAAGGTCCTTCGCTTCTTCTTCTTCTTTTTCACAAACAAGGCACTCTTTTGTGTTCTTGTATGTGTGGCGAGCAAGTACTTTCTTGCGCGATTAGCAAGCTGAGAGATGGACTTTTATATTTATATATATATATAAAAGAAGTGGTAATGGAACCGGAGCTTCTTTGTTTCTTGTTCAGTTTTTTTTGTGTGCATATTGAGTGGGCTCCTTCGAATTAGTGTGCAGTTTTATTCTGCTTTCTCTCTGTTTCTGCTCTTTGCCGGATCGTTTCTTTCTTCTTTCCTGGTCCTGCAAACCTTTAGTGATCCCACGTGTCTGCAAGTAATTATTGTTTGGGGTTTGTTCTTGCTTCCTTCTCTAACCCCAATTTTCTATCATGAGATCTGCAGGACTGCAAGCCGAATCGCCCGCCTTTCCTGAAATCTCCACTTTTTGCAATTTACTTATTGTGCCGGTGTTCGATTCACTCTCTTAAATCACAGTTTTTCATTCCTTTTGTGAATTCCTCTGGAAGACGAAAGAAATTATGCCATTTGGTTCTTGCATAATGAATATTTCTACATCGATTAGAGTTTAGTATGGTGTCAGTAACAGGTTCTGCTATTTTCAGCAATGGCCCCATATGCTTCTTGGTTGCCTTTTTTTTTTTTTTTGGAAGGAACACCTAAATGGTGTTAAGTTAATTATCACCTAAATGGTGTTAAGTTAATTATCCTTCTTGCTTAGCTTTTGATGCTCAAATATTTGCAAAATAACCCTGAATGATAGCTTTGCTTAAAACAAGTCCTGAACCATAACTTCAATATGGATATTCATCAATGCAAAATTACTTGTCCAGATATGGTTTGGGTGATGCTCTAATAGTACCTTATGTTTCAGATGAGTAGCATGGCTTGGTATCTCCATACAGAGAGTGGAAGCATCTCGTCAGCTGGTGATGAGCTCTCTGAGAATCAAAAAGCAGAGCAAGGAATTTACTGGACACTATGGAATTCCAGGTTATCTTATGATCTGAACACAGCCAGCATATATTCAGAAAAGCATGGAAAAGGAGCCGCGCAATGTTCCAACGCTGCTGAACATCAAAGGAGCAATCGATCGGAGAAATTTGCAGTGTCTGCAAGGGCTGCATCTTCAGATTGTAGCACAAGGCCTTCAGAAGAACAATCTGAGAGTCCAACGTCAATGGAGCTACAGCACACAGAGCAAACAAACGATATTTTCTTGTATGTACATTACAGTGCTTCACTAAGGGCTCACAGAAAGCAATTATGCGATTCTATTCATGATTGCCCTAAATAATTTTGCATGGCCGTAAACACATACTTTCCTAAATATTTTGCAGGAGTCAATTTTCAGATGAAGAAATGAGGATGATGGATGCTCCATTTCAGGCATTGGATATGTTCCCGGACTCCATGCACAGGCTGCTGTCCTATGAGAACATGCTGAGTGGAGTATTGACTGATTTCCAGGATCAAGAAGCATATCTAGATCAAAGTGAAATGGACACCATGGATACTTGCGGCTTTCCTTTGTTCAGCCATGACTTGCAAGATGATCTGAGCAACGCAGATGGCAGCTTACCTTCATGTGTGAAGCTGAAGCCAAACAGCTCAGAGATACTAGTAGACCCTCCAAGGACAAGGTGAAATCTGTTCTAGTACAAATGGTTCTTTATTACAACTAGATCGGCTGGCCCGCGCAATTGTGTGGGCGTTGTGCTATTGCCTATATCTTAACGTTGTTTTTATACTTTAGAACTCTTTTTATATGTAGTTTGATATGGATACTTATCTAGAGTCTAAATAAGTTCCATAATAGCATCACTGGAGCAAATACTAATCAGCTTTAAGTTGCAGGCTGAGGTGAACACAATAGAAAAGGCTGATACAGAGTGTTCGCCCAACTCGGAAGCAGCAGTGCTTGAGGAACTTGAAGAGGCGGTGTTCCAGGTATGTTCACCAGAAGAGGGGTACTAATGATACTGTCTTTTCATGTCCAGTTCATGTAACCTTGCATCTGTCTTTTCCATGTTTGTAAATATGAAATATCTGCTTCTGAAGCTGACCAATAAGACGCGGGTGTGCCTCCGTGACGCTTTCTACAGACTGGCTGAAAGCTCGAATTCACAGCGCACTGCAGCAAACGAACTAGGTTTTCAGCAATCAGAAGGCATTGAGTCCAGGTTCCTACCATCTACCTACCATTTTTTGTCTGGCCAGTTGTAGCTTGTTTATCATGTATTTTACTAGTTTAATTCTAGAATGTCAATGTGTTTCTGATCCTAATTGTTCTCACTGGTTAAATTCAGGGTCTCGGCATCATATCACGGAGAGCGAGAGACGAACGCGATTGACAGAACTGTGGCAATCCTCACGTTCACTGGGTAATTGCTGCACTGATGATTCAGGAGCAGGGTGAAGCAGCCCATCCATGTCTAGCTGGGTCACAAAGGCACTGGACTGGAGGAAATTTCAAGTACTTTTTTTTTGCTGCATACGAGATAGATCGGCGATGTTTGACCGGCTTGCAGAGTGAAGAGATGTGCATGTACATAGTGCTATATACTATTTCAGGTTGCTGGGATATTTTGGTCTGATCTTGCAAGTAGAAGGCCAGCATGAGATCCAAGTTGATTCATGCGTGTGGAAGTGGATGCTTGGGTTTTGTCGTTTGTATAATTATTTAAGCTCTTGTCAAATTTTTGCCGGGAAAAGATTGGGCACACCATATATGCATTGTTATTAATAATATCACGTCTTAGACTGCAATCCACTGCATTTTAAATGGGGAAAAAAAGAGAGATTTCTCCGAGGCCACACACCGGTCCCACCTGTCAGTGCTAACTAGATTGTTTTAGGATCCCAACATCATCAGGATACCATTGGGATAGACGCTCAGACAGAACCGTTGTAACTGTTGCATCTCCTCCGAAGAACAGATGCAATCCAGCTGGGTAGCGACGGAGGCGTAAAATGAAGGAAAAGTTCCCTAACTTGCTTTGCATCTACTACTTTCTGATCAGAATCGGCAACTAGTACCAGCACCCTAGTAGCATGCACCGCACGAGCTCCAGGTTCAGGTGGAAATTGACGTTTGTATTGTCCTCTCAATCCATCTCAATTTCCAGAATACTGAAAATTCTCCATTATGATTTTACGCGCTCCTGTAAAAAGAGGGAACTCGCACTTCAAGTTTAAATTTATGTATGAATTTAGCATTTGTTTCCGAGTATTATAGGAATTTTCAGAGATACTACACATATGAAGTGGCATCATTGTCTAATTCAGACATTGGTAGAAGTCCAAACTTCAGTTTCGACAATGTCGTAGGTAGAACCACGTAATTTTCTCAGAAAACTGTGCGTCCTCAATCCTTTCGTAGTGCTGCTCTCCTATCAGATAAAAAGTAGCAGCACCTCCCCATCTGATAGCAGAAAGCTCGAGCATCAATCTTGGTTAAAACATCAAATTTATCTACAGGCAATTGCTGGGAAAAGGCCAACAGCTTTATGAGGACATGCCCGTACACTAATATGATGTAAATTTGAGCTAAAAATGTAATTTACATTTGATCTTTCTGCTCTACAACTACAACAGCAGGCAAAGGCACAGACTGAAGCTACATACAATGTCTGTAGACCTGTTACAAACATACAGTCCCTTAAATAGGAAGCAATCTGCGCGTATTTGCCTGACAACAAGTTTACAACCGTGTCCAGCTACCAGATTTATCACCTCATGTTCTAATCCGTGTATACAGCTTGAACAGAAGAATGGATGGCATCAGAGTACAGATTGATCAATGAAACGTATCAATGAAGTGAGCAACTCGATGAATCGTAACGGTGAAATAATCCGTTCTTGTTATTCCAGGATATCTGATGGCCACAGCTGTCTCCACTTAGAGATTTCATCCTTGCTGCGGAGCTTCCTTATTCCACCGTAGAATCCGTCGCCCTCGTTGCCCTCTTCCCTGTGGTCCTTCCGATTGACCAGAGCTTGCCTCCATCTTGAACCAGGTGTGTATTGATTGAACTCCAGCACAACAGTATCTGCAATATATATTAATAGAAGAGCCTGTAAGTTAAGAAGACAAATCAAGAAAGCCTACATAAAGTAGGGCAGCATAGAAGCCTTAGCTTTATTAGTAGCCATGCTCATACTTTGTTACTAGTAGTCGTTGCACAGTAATTGGTTTCGAGTTCAACCACGTTGAAACTTCTACAAGTATATTTTGTTCACTCAAAAGAAAGGAATTGATAGTAAGGATCTGATATCTCAATCATGGTAGCTGCAAAGACCCGAGATTCTTGACCTCAACATTTTACATGAGTCTAATACTTGATTATATTTATTCTGAGAAAATGCAGATTATGTATGAATATGATAAAACCATAAAAAATGTAAGGTGCCAGAGTTAACATAAATGGATGGTTTCTTATACATATCTTTAATATCAAGTATCTTCAGGAACAAGCTAACTAGGTTATCAAAATCCCGACAAAATTTAAGATTGGATAGACGATAATCTAGTTTAATTAACGGGAATACCGGAATATGCATAATATACAACATTTTTTAAGTAAAATTAAGGTCAAGCATATGCTAAAGTCATCAATTTGGGGGGTAACACTATGCTTTTAATAAATGAATGAGCATTATGAGTCTAAGGCCATGATGTTGTTTTATAATGTTCTTTAGACCTTGCTGGCATGTTCATGGGGTTGACTCTAAAAGGCACATGTATATGCAACTAACTTTGTAATTAACTAATTATTAGTCAAGTCAAATAAATTACTCCTTGAGATTAAAGATATTCTCACCACTAAGATGGCACCGACAAAAGTGCTCATTTCCATCACATGACTCCAAGTGGCCAACAACTCCATACCACCAGCCTGCCAAACATAGCAAACACATGAATGAACACACTGTCCACTGGTAAAATACTCCTCACCACTATCAGATAAGATTAGCATACCCCATATGGCAATGTTTAATGATTTTTCTAGCACTGCCTAAAGCGAGCATTGCATTGTTGGGTGCTCAGGAACATACCGTACGGGAATTCCTTGTTCCTTCTCCACTGAATTTCAATGTTATCGCCAGGCGGAGTTCATGTAAGCAGTCAGAGACATGGAGACCGTGTGCAAGAGTGTCGACTGGAGGTGCCCTGACCCTATCCCATTGCACCCCATCCTCCAAGACTACAGTGCGTCGACCGTGTGGTGGATACCTGGCATGTCAATGTTTTTTATCATAAGGGGCAGATAGATATATCAAAGATACAATTTTCGGGAAGTATGAATCATCTTGCTGCTGTGTGTTCACTTCAAAATCATCAGAACATATCCAAAATTTACATTCCACCCTGGCTAAAATCAGGAAGAAATTAGTACCGTGCTCGGAACGTGTCAGTGAGGAAATTGTAGCTGAGCTCTGCATCATAGCATGACATCATGAACCCAACATGCCCATGCTGCAAAACAAACAGAAAGCCTTAGGATTGCTTCATCAAACAAAACCGAAAGTTTGGAACTAACAGAAGACAAGAGCCCAAAGGAACATATATATAATCCAGCACGCAAGCTCATCTAGATTCAGCTCAATTGGACACCAGAGAAGCAAATCCATTCAACCAAATTAAGGTGTAAACATTACTGATTACTCTACAGCCCCGTTCTAACAATTCAACACTATCAGTCTAATAATTAACACAAGTGAGCATTAACAAAAGTGTACTAATTTGCATACCTTACAATAATGAAACTTATTAGTAAGTAGTACTCCCTCCCGTCACAAAAGTAAGTTGTTTTGGGTTACATGCAGTCAAACATTAAGCATAGTTGATTTAGGTTTTAATTGTGCAAAACTAATTTGTTATTAGCTTCCGCATTATTAATTGATTTTAACCGAAAGAATTTTTAAAACCGTCTATTCACCCCCTCTAGTCGGCCTCCTCGATCTTACAGACACCACGTGGGGAGGAGAAGGTGGGGGACGATGTGGGGGAGAAGAGGGGCAGCACTGTGTGGAGAGAAGGGGGAGTGGCGAGTGCGGAGGAGGAGGGGCGACGCTGGTGGTGCGAGGTCGTAGGGGCCGGGGAGGAGGGGCGCGGGGGAAGAGGAAGAGCAGGGCTCGACGGCGCGGGGGGGGGGGGGTTGTTTCCCGTGGAGGGAGGTGGGAATTTATTGGATAGCAAAAGCAAGTAAAATCAGTGAAGTTGAGGGGTAAATTTGAAAAAAGGACGGTAGAAAGCCACGAGAAGCTGTTGAAGGGCGGCTTCTGATTTTTGACCTTCTACTATTAAAGCGAAAAGCAGCTTTCAAAAGTCGAAAGTGTTCCAAATGACCCTAATCTCCGAGCACCAGCAGCACCGTACGTAGAGCCTTTTCGCCTTCCATCCCACCACAAAACCGATGAAATGATAGCGGGCACGGACGAGTAGATTCCGCGCTTTGGCTCGCCACGTTGGCGGGTGGGGCCACAGAAGGAGCGAAGATGCTGTCAGGCGGACGTGGCGAAGCGGCATCCTAGATTTAGGTAGCGCCTGGCCACTAGCCTCTCCGAGCAGGCTCCCCAGCCACACCATTCTTCTCTACCCGGTCCAAGTAAACCTTTTTTTCTGGTCCGTCAATTCACAGCTCACCCGGCCGATTTCGCGGTGGGCTATGGGGGTCGGCTGGGCCCACCTGTCATTGTCCCCGGTAGGCTGGCTGAGTAGGGGGGAGAGCCCCTCTTCTTCTCCTCCCCATGTTCTCTTTCTCTCTCCCGGCCACAATATAGGTTGCAGCTGCTGCGTCCGCACGCTTCGGCATCAACAAGAACAACGTGACAACAGCCAAGAAGAGGGAGGGAGATAAATCTGTGTAAGTTTGGGTTACTGATTTTGTTTCTTCATCTGTTATTACGCTCTTTGCTCTTGCTAGCTCCCATTCGATTTTCCTTAATAAGGTCCTTCGCTTCTTCTTCTTCTTTTTCACAAACAAGGCACTCTTCTGTGTTCTTGTATGTGTGGCGAGCAAGTACTTTCTTGCGCGATTAGCAAGCTGAGAGATGGACTTTTATATTTATATATATATATAAAAGAAGTGGTAATGGAACCGGAGCTTCTTTGTTTCTTGTTCAGTTTTTTTTGTGTGCATATTGAGTGGGCTCCTTCGAATTAGTGTGCAGTTTTATTCTGCTTTCTCTCTGTTTCTGCTCTTTGCCGGATCGTTTCTTTCTTCTTTCCTGGTCCTGCAAACCTTTAGTGATCCCACGTGTCTGCAAGTAATTATTGTTTGGGGTTTGTTCTTGCTTCCTTCTCTAACCCCAATTTTCTATCATGAGATCTGCAGGACTGCAAGCCGAATCGCCCGCCTTTCCTGAAATCTCCACTTTTTGCAATTTACTTATTGTGCCGGTGTTCGATTCACTCTCTTAAATCACAGTTTTTCATTCCTTTTGTGAATTCCTCTGGAAGACGAAAGAAATTATGCCATTTGGTTCTTGCATAATGAATATTTCTACATCGATTAGAGTTTAGTATGGTGTCAGTAACAGGTTCTGCTATTTTCAGCAATGGCCCCATATGCTTCTTGGTTGCCTTTTTTTTTTTTTTTTTTTAAATGGTGTTAAGTTAATTATCACCTAAATGGTGTTAAGTTAATTATCCTTCTTGCTTAGCTTTTGATGCTCAAATATTTGCAAAATAACCCTGAATGATAGCTTTGCTTAAAACAAGTCCTGAACCATAACTTCAATATGGATATTCATCAATGCAAAATTACTTGTCCAGATATGGTTTGGGTGATGCTCTAATAGTACCTTATGTTTCAGATGAGTAGCATGGCTTGGTATCTCCATACAGAGAGTGGAAGCATCTCGTCAGCTGGTGATGAGCTCTCTGAGAATCAAAAAGCAGAGCAAGGAATTTACTGGACACTATGGAATTCCAGGTTATCTTATGATCTGAACACAGCCAGCATATATTCAGAAAAGCATGGAAAAGGAGCCGCGCAATGTTCCAACGCTGCTGAACATCAAAGGAGCAATCGATCGGAGAAATTTGCAGTGTCTGCAAGGGCTGCATCTTCAGATTGTAGCACAAGGCCTTCAGAAGAACAATCTGAGAGTCCAACGTCAATGGAGCTACAGCACACAGAGCAAACAAACGATATTTTCTTGTATGTACATTACAGTGCTTCACTAAGGGCTCACAGAAAGCAATTATGCGATTCTATTCATGATTGCCCTAAATAATTTTGCATGGCCGTAAACACATACTTTCCTAAATATTTTGCAGGAGTCAATTTTCAGATGAAGAAATGAGGATGATGGATGCTCCATTTCAGGCATTGGATATGTTCCCGGACTCCATGCACAGGCTGCTGTCCTATGAGAACATGCTGAGTGGAGTATTGACTGATTTCCAGGATCAAGAAGCATATCTAGATCAAAGTGAAATGGACACCATGGATACTTGCGGCTTTCCTTTGTTCAGCCATGACTTGCAAGATGATCTGAGCAACGCAGATGGCAGCTTACCTTCATGTGTGAAGCTGAAGCCAAACAGCTCAGAGATACTAGTAGACCCCTCCAAGGACAAGGTGAAATCTGTTCTAGTACAAATGGTTCTTTATTACAACTAGATCGGCTGGCCCGCGCAATTGTGTGGGCGTTGTGCTATTTGCCTATATCTTAACGTTGTTTTTATACTTTAGAACTCTTTTTATATGTAGTTTGATATGGATACTTATCTAGAGTCTAAATAAGTTCCATAATAGCATCACTGGAGCAAATACTAATCAGCTTTAAGTTGCAGGCTGAGGTGAACACAATAGAAAAGGCTGATACAGAGTGTTCGCCCAACTCGGAAGCAGCAGTGCTTGAGGAACTTGAAGAGGCGGTGTTCCAGGTATGTTCACCAGAAGAGGGGTACTAATGATACTGTCTTTTCATGTCCAGTTCATGTAACCTTGCATCTGTCTTTTCCATGTTTGTAAATATGAAATATCTGCTTCTGAAGCTGACCAATAAGACGCGGGTGTGCCTCCGTGACGCTTTCTACAGACTGGCTGAAAGCTCGAATTCACAGCGCACTGCAGCAAACGAACTAGGTTTTCAGCAATCAGAAGGCATTGAGTCCAGGTTCCTACCATCTACCTACCATTTTTTTGTCTGGCCAGTTGTAGCTTGTTTATCATGTATTTTACTAGTTTAATTCTAGAATGTCAATGTGTTTCTGATCCTAATTGTTCTCACTGGTTAAATTCAGGGTCTCGGCATCATATCACGGAGAGCGAGAGACGAACGCGATTGACAGAACTGTGGCAATCCTCACGTTCACTGGGTAATTGCTGCACTGATGATTCAGGAGCAGGGTGAAGCAGCCCATCCATGTCTAGCTGGGTCACAAAGGCACTGGACTGGAGGGAAATTTCAAGTACTTTTTTTTTGCTGCATACGAGATAGATCGGCGATGTTTGACCGGCTTGCAGAGTGAAGAGATGTGCATGTACATAGTGCTATATACTATTTCAGGTTGCTGGGATATTTTGGTCTGATCTTGCAAGTAGAAGGCCAGCATGAGATCCAAGTTGATTCATGCGTGTGGAAGTGGATGCTTGGGTTTTGTCGTTTGTATAATTATTTAAGCTCTTGTCAAATTTTTGCCGGGAAAAGATTGGGCACACCATATATGCATTGTTATTAATAATATCACGTCTTAGACTGCAATCCACTGCATTTTAAATGGGGAAAAATGAGAGATTTCTCCGAGGCCACACACGGTCCCACCTGTCAGTGCTAACTAGATTGTTTTAGGATCCCAACATCATCAGGATACCATTGGGATAGACGCTCAGACAGAACCGTTGTAACTGTTGCATCTCCTCCGAAGAACAGATGCAATCCAGCTGGGTAGCGACGGAGGCGTAAAATGAAGGAAAAGTTCCCTAACTTGCTTTGCATCTACTACTTTCTGATCAGAATCGGCAACTAGTACCAGCACCCTAGTAGCATGCACCGCACGAGCTCCAGGTTCAGGTGGAAATTGACGTTTGTATTGTCCTCTCAATCCATCTCAATTTCCAGAATACTGAAAATTCTCCATTATGATTTTACGCGCTCCTGTAAAAAGAGGGAACTCGCACTTCAAGTTTAAATTTATGTATGAATTTAGCATTTGTTTCCGAGTATTATAGGAATTTTCAGAGATACTACACATATGAAGTGGCATCATTGTCTAATTCAGACATTGGTAGAAGTCCAAACTTCAGTTTCGACAATGTCGTAGGTAGAACCACGTAATTTTCTCAGAAAACTGTGCGTCCTCAATCCTTTCGTAGTGCTGCTCTCCCTATCAGATAAAAAGTAGCAGCACCTCCCCCCATCTGATAGCAGAAAGCTCGAGCATCAATCTTGGTTAAAACATCAAATTTATCTACAGGCAATTGCTGGGAAAAGGCCAACAGCTTTATGAGGACATGCCCCGTACACTAATATGATGTAAATTTGAGCTAAAAATGTAATTTACATTTGATCTTTCTGCTCTACAACTACAACAGCAGGCAAAGGCACAGACTGAAGCTACATACAATGTCTGTAGACCTGTTACAAACATACAGTCCCTTAAATAGGAAGCAATCTGCGCGTATTTGCCTGACAACAAGTTTACAACCGTGTCCAGCTACCAGATTTATCACCTCATGTTCTAATCCGTGTATACAGCTTGAACAGAAGAATGGATGGCATCAGAGTACAGATTGATCAATGAAACGTATCAATGAAGTGAGCAACTCGATGAATCGTAACGGTGAAATAATCCGTTCTTGTTATTCCAGGATATCTGATGGCCACAGCTGTCTCCACTTAGAGATTTCATCCTTGCTGCGGAGCTTCCTTATTCCACCGTAGAATCCGTCGCCCTCGTTGCCCTCTTCCCTGTGGTCCTTCCGATTGACCAGAGCTTGCCTCCATCTTGAACCAGGTGTGTATTGATTGAACTCCAGCACAACAGTATCTGCAATATATATTAATAGAAGAGCCTGTAAGTTAAGAAGACAAATCAAGAAAGCCTACATAAAGTAGGGCAGCATAGAAGCCTTAGCTTTATTAGTAGCCATGCTCATACTTTGTTACTAGTAGTCGTTGCACAGTAATTGGTTTCGAGTTCAACCACGTTGAAACTTCTACAAGTATATTTTGTTCACTCAAAAGAAAGGAATTGATAGTAAGGATCTGATATCTCAATCATGGTAGCTGCAAAGACCCGAGATTCTTGACCTCAACATTTTACATGAGTCTAATACTTGATTATATTTATTCTGAGAAAATGCAGATTATGTATGAATATGATAAAACCATAAAAAATGTAAGGTGCCAGAGTTAACATAAATGGATGGTTTCTTATACATATCTTTAATATCAAGTATCTTCAGGAACAAGCTAACTAGGTTATCAAAATCCCGACAAAATTTAAGATTGGATAGACGATAATCTAGTTTAATTAACGGGAATACCGGAATATGCATAATATACAACATTTTTTAAGTAAAATTAAGGTCAAGCATATGCTAAAGTCATCAATTTGGGGGGTAACACTATGCTTTTAATAAATGAATGAGCATTATGAGTCTAAGGCCATGATGTTGTTTTATAATGTTCTTTAGACCTTGCTGGCATGTTCATGGGGTTGACTCTAAAAGGCACATGTATATGCAACTAACTTTGTAATTAACTAATTATTAGTCAAGTCAAATAAATTACTCCTTGAGATTAAAGATATTCTCACCACTAAGATGGCACCGACAAAAGTGCTCATTTCCATCACATGACTCCAAGTGGCCAACAACTCCATACCACCAGCCTGCCAAACATAGCAAACACATGAATGAACACACTGTCCACTGGTAAAATACTCCTCACCACTATCAGATAAGATTAGCATACCCCATATGGCAATGTTTAATGATTTTTCTAGCACTGCCTAAAGCGAGCATTGCATTGTTGGGTGCTCAGGAACATACCGTACGGGAATTCCTTGTTCCTTCTCCACTGAATTTCAATGTTATCGCCAGGCCGGAGTTCATGTAAGCAGTCAGAGACATGGAGACCGTGTGCAAGAGTGTCGACTGGAGGTGCCCTGACCCTATCCCATTGCACCCCATCCTCCAAGACTACAGTGCGTCGACCGTGTGGTGGATACCTGGCATGTCAATGTTTTTTATCATAAGGGGCAGATAGATATATCAAAGATACAATTTTCGGGAAGTATGAATCATCTTGCTGCTGTGTGTTCACTTCAAAATCATCAGAACATATCCAAAATTTACATTCCACCCTGGCTAAAATCAGGAAGAAATTAGTACCGTGCTCGGAACGTGTCAGTGAGGAAATTGTAGCTGAGCTCTGCATCATAGCATGACATCATGAACCCAACATGCCCATGCTGCAAAACAAACAGAAAGCCTTAGGATTGCTTCATCAAACAAAACCGAAAGTTTGGAACTAACAGAAGACAAGAGCCCAAAGGAACATATATATAATCCAGCACGCAAGCTCATCTAGATTCAGCTCAATTGGACACCAGAGAAGCAAATCCATTCAACCAAATTAAGGTGTAAACATTACTGATTACTCTACAGCCCCGTTCTAACAATTCAACACTATCAGTCTAATAATTAACACAAGTGAGCATTAACAAAAGTGTACTAATTTGCATACCTTACAATAATGAAACTTATTAGTAAGTAGTACTCCCTCCCGTCACAAAAGTAAGTTGTTTTGGGTTACATGCAGTCAAACATTATAGACTTTAGTTATCAATATCTTTTTGAATATTTAGATTGGACACACGAAAATGGCGGGTCGATTTATCAGTCCTTATAAATATATTATAATAGAAATGAGTGATCAAAGTTGCATTTTAGAAACTGAATAAATATAAAAAACGACTTCTTTTCGTGAATGGAAGGTGTAATTGCTAAGACATCAGATGATACCTCTCGGTTGTAGACCTGTGCCGGGAACCAGAACTTGCCGCTCTCCATGGACAGGTACCACGACATGACGGAATCATCTGGCACAGGGCCCGCCGACTTGCCGCCGCTAACGCCGTCGGCCCTAGGCCACATCCAGGACGCCACCGGGCAGACACAGGACAGCGCGGCGAACCAGCTCCGGCGCTTACCGCTGCCGCCAGGCCCACACCCCGCCGCGCTCGCCGACGCCAGATACATCCTCCACTCCTCCCTCGCGGCGCTGCCCAGGACGTGGCCCCACTTCTCCGACATGTGCCGCTCCCAGAGGTGGTCGCCGCGGCACCGCTCCCGCATGGACCGGCAGACGGTGGCCATGCTCCGCAGCTCCGCAGGGGGCAGCCTGGCGAGAATGCACTCGATGGCCAGCTCGGGCAGGTCGAGCACCGACGGCTGGCCGGTCTCCTCCGCACTCTCCACCTTGGCCGCCGCCCGCTTCCTCTTGAAGGACGGCATGAGCGGCATGGTGGCCGTGGCCGTGGCCGTTGTCGCGACCCCGCCGAGCAGCCGGTAGCCGGCCAAGAATCCGAGCAGCGAGAGCGCGAGTTCTTGGCACAGGGACGCGAGGAACAGTCTCATGTCACGCGCGCATGGCTTCGACAGGAAGAGGAGGCAGGAGAAGACGAAGGTAGCGACCAGGACAAGCATCAGGGAGCAGCCAAGAAGCGCAGAACCGAAGCGGCTGCTGCTGCGGCGGCGGAGCACTCCGATTGGGCGGTGCTCCTTATAAATAAACAAACCACCAGTGGTGGTGGTGCTGCTGCTACGACCAGAACCGCATCAAGAACTTGCCTTTTCTCTGCTTTCTCCAGCCGATCGGAGGAACCGTGCGGGTGACGCGATGGAACCCACTTTAGAAAGGGTACAAAATAGGCGGGATTCGATCGAATCGAAGCCCGGAGAACAAGGGGACCCAGGACACTTGTTACCGATTGCAACACAGAAACGAGCTGAACAACCTGAAAAGGAACTGAAATTTGAGCCTAATTTCTCCCGTAATTCACAGGAAGAACCCGAGATGGGATCCCTGGAGCCGGAATGGGGGTATTGGAGCGAGCGAAAGATCAAGAAATGGTTCTAGCAAGATCAACAAAAGGGAAACAAAAAAAAAGGAAGGATGGGATCTTGGAAGGAGATAAGAGAGTTGGTGAGAGGAGAGCGCGGTGAGCGAGCGGAGGAAGGGTAGGGCCTGGGTGTCAGCCAGCCCCACGCAGCTTCCCTAGCTCACCAATGCCCTGCTCCCTCTCCCTTCCCCCTTTCTCGCTTCCAAGAACGAAGGCTAGCAGGAGGAGGAAGGAGGAGAAATGGAATGGGAAAAATTGCAAGTGGAGGAGAGGAGTATTTATGGATGGAAAAAATTGGTTTTTTGTTTCATTGATTTCTCCTTGTTTCTAGCAACTTTGCCTCCATGCCTCTAGTTTCGGCTAGCTGTTCGTGGGGCAGGGGATTTAGGAGCGCTCGTGGTCCAATAATTGGGAGCCATGCGTTCTGCGCGCTCGTTTAGAGCCAATCATAGATGGTTGGTTTTCTTCCCCAGGGAGGAGGGTGGGATGAGAGAGGAGAGAGGAGGAAGGGCGTCCAAAGAATCCATGGACAAATTTAGCAGAGAATTTGTTGAGGAGAATATCGGCCAGGTACAGTTCACTCGATCTCAACCTTAAATTTGTCAGGAAATTGGTGGTGCTGCTAGCCACTTCAGGTGGCACCGGCTATGACGATGGGCAACTACCGGGACATCGGAGTTATGGTGCCATTTAGTCTTTTCTTTATTGAAATAACAAAATTAGTTTACGAAATACTCTTACGGTGTGAAATCACATCGAAATGACTGTCGCTAACTATAACTGTGGTAGTTCGCCTATCGCACTACTATCTAAAGTGCTTAGAGGGCACTGCAGGTGAACTGAAATGTTCCAGGAGCACTACAAGCGACACATATCGCGGACTATCTATTTATGGTGTCATTTTTTCTATTTTATCAAAGAGGAAACTATATTTGCTATTTCATTACGAAATAGCTAGATTCAAATGGTACTTGATGGTTTAAAATAATTAGTCAGCTATTAAATCCAGTTAATCAATAGTTTTTTTCAATTAAATAGATGTTTTCCAATTTAGTTGCTATAAGAACTAGTTTTGACTCGCTAATAAAAAGTATTAGCAGATAATCCTAGTATAATGGTTTACAACACATGTACCATGTAGATGCAATGTAATCATGTTTTATGGCATGATCCTTACAATATTGATGGTTGTGAAGTCTAATTGACTATGTTTTTCCCTTCTATTTAGATGTTACTCTAAGTAGCAATTTCTTGGTACTAAGAAAATAGCAATTTTCTTATATTTTTGTAGTACACTATTTCTAACACTTAAAATAAAGTTTGTGGTGAATATGGCTGATATTTTTTGACGATTTTAGATGTGCACATGTATTAGCGCATAGCTGCCACGAAATTAATCAACTCGCTAACAAATCAATTGCTTGGCGGTACACCTTCTGTTTGACAAGTGCACAGGCCGTTTCAACTTAACAGTGTCGAAGGTCAAGGGCTGTGGCGGAGGCAAAGCAGTGAGGCTGTGGATGCGATCTATGGAGATCCCCAAAAGAGGTCAAGTATCGGCGAGGTGACAGGGGCAACAAGGGTGGTGTGCCTGAGTTTTTGGCTCGTTTATGTTCTTTAAAAACTAAACAACAAATATAGCTCTTTCGTGATCGAAATGATAAAAATATCTTCGCAGCGGGTTAAGTAGATGACACGTGTCTCCCACCTACCGCGTTCCTAGACCGCGGCAAGATGGTGTGGGCACCATGGGCAGGAACGTTCCTACCACGGATTGAGAGCACAACATGTTGTCTACCGCGCACGGGGATCGCGGAGCGCGGTAGGAGGGGTGCTACGGACAAAGGACACAGTAAGAGTGTCATTATTATCATTTCAGACATTAAAAAAACTAGATTTTGCTATTTTGTTTAAAAAAATTCTAAACCCTAACAACTCGTTGCGGCTGGCCAAATCAAGGCCCGAAAAGAACCGGATCCACGTAAAATTCTCGTACAGCCCTAATCCATGAGTAGAATCTTTACTCGTGGATTTTAAGGAGCAACCAACTGAACAAATAAACGTCGTTTGGAACGTAGAAACATGTTAGATTCGTAGAGAAGGTAAACTAATTCCTCTGAATTCTTGTAGATTCGTGCGTTCTATATGTTGAGTAACCGTCGCTGGCGAGTCCAGTCCGAACGGGTACCTCGTATACAATGATCAGAATCGTAAGAACGATGAAGAACACAAGAACACAACAATAGAATGAACACGAGATATGCGGGACTTGAGTGCCTTTATTGCTTCGGATCAATCAATCATTACAATGAGAGGGTGACCCTCTATTTATAGACTACGGGATGAGGAGTTCAAGCGGGCCAGACTCTCCGGTCCTGGCCAGTCTTGGGCCAGACTCTCCAGAGTCCTGGGCCCGGTTTCTTAACACTCCCCCTTGAACACTCATCCAACATGTTCATGTCTCATCAAAACTCCATAAAAACCCAGTGGGAAAAATTTGGAGAAAGAGTACATGTCATGCGTTCTGCTGTGTTGCACGAATTGCCTCATCAAAAACCTTAGCCGAGAAACTTCAGGAAAACTCGTAAGGGAAAAAGAGTACAATCCACCCAATTTCATTTTATCTCCGGGATTTATTCTTTGGGTACTCGATCTTCGTGATCAAGATTCAATAATGAGTTCGTGAAGATTCTCCCCCTGAATTCTGCACTTCTTTAAGTCTTATCATTCCAATTCTACGTGTGCACCTTTCAAAGCTAGATCTTTGGAAGTGATTTTAGTGAATAAATCTGCAAGATTCTCACATGACTTAGTATGCAGATTTTTAATTTCGTCCATCTTTTGCAATTCATGAGCATAGAATAACTTGGGGTTGATATACTTTATGAGGACTCTTCACATAACTCATTTGCACTTTCGCAATACAAGTCGCATTATCTTCATAGATAATTGTGGGGTTTGCGCAGATTCAATCCAAATGATCTTTGGATGTGGTGAGTCTTCCGCGAAGCCAAACACATTCTGTGAGACCTCGTCTGCAGTGCTACAATTTGCAGTGGTTCGTCAAAGTCGATACAAGACTTTGCTTAGGCGATTTTCATGGAATTACAGCCCACCACATAGGAATACATAGTATGTTTGCGACTTGGTGTATGCGGGTTCGACAGAACCCGACATCCGTGATAGTCATTCATACACAAGTCTTGGTTCTTTCTGTAGAATAGACCAAGTTCTTTGCTTTCTTGGAGGTAACGGAAGATGTCCATTATTTCCTGTCAATGCCTTTGGTAGGTTCTGTATTATACCTTGCTAATAGGTTTACGGCAAATGCAATGCCCGATCTAGTCAGGTTTGCTAAATACATGAGTGCTCCTATCTTTCAGTGCAGGAATTCTGGTCCCAGGACTTCCTCCCCCTCTTCTTTAGGTCTGTACGGGTCCTTGTCTTGCTGCAAGGATCTCCCGACAATCGGCACTTTCGAAGGATATGCCTTTTCAAAGCCGAACTTTTCCAACACTTTCTGAGTGTAGGTTGGTCGATGTACTAGAATCTCTTCCGGTATGCTCAAGTCGCAAGCCTAGGCGATGTTGGTTTGATCCAAATCTTTTATTTGAACTCGACTCGGTAAGAGCTTGATTTCTTAATACCTTCTAAGGTTCCAATGATATTCAGAATCATCTTCATACACGGAGATTTTTCCAAAATCCATCTGGGAACGTCGTATAAATACACAGGGATAATTCTCATTGTTCGTGTAGCCTTTCTTGCATAGAAAGTCGCTTGACGATTATACCACATTCGCTTTGATCGCTTCATCCATACGGTGACTTTACGAGTTGCATCTTGTATAGATTTCTATTTGCTCTATCTTGGTTGGAGACGGGGATACATTCGGTATCTTCATATAAATGTCCGAATTCAAATTTCCATAAAGGTATGCGATTACGCATCCATCAATTTCACTTCTAACTTCCAAGTTTGTCGCCATTGAGATAAATATCTAAAGGTAATTCCGCCCATGACCAGGAATAGGTTTCTTCATAACAATCTCTCGGACGTTGAGTGAAACCTTGTGCAACGAGCCTTTCTTCTTTCATTTCTCTTCGAACAAATACCCACTTATGCCCTACAGGTGCACATGGGGAGGTGTGCGACTTACAAGCCCAAACACCTCTCTTTTATTCAAAGAGAACGATTGGTTTCTATTGCCTTCTTCCAATCTTCTTAATCGACCTTTTCTTATATTCAACGAGCGATGCAGCTCGGATCAAGATTGATGATTGTGACAATTTTCTTTGCAACATTGGTGTTGGCTTATTCATAGATTCTCCCAAGATCATAAAGTTTATAGCTATGTCTTCAAGGCGATATTTCTAATGCTTCTATTTGCTTACCGCTACTTTCAATTGGGGGCAAGTCCTTTAGTTTTTCAAATTGATGTGTGCGCACACATCCATGCCGATGTCTCCCTTCATGGGGATGTTCAATTCTAGTATGCCTTTTACGAAGGTTCCATACCGGTGCAGTCTCAACGGCTCCCTTCCGATCTGGGGTACTTTGGTGATCGGTGTGTCAAGTCCTTCTTATCCTTTTCACCAGGCGTCCCGGTTACTTGGATTCGAGGGTAGGAGTTCTCGTCCTTCGAGAGGCCTTAGGGCGGGATTAGGGATACCTTCATCGGTATTTCAACCCTCTCCGGTGCATTGCGTGCAGCATATGCGACTTGGTCACGCTCTTCAAATCACTAAAGTGGTTAGGCGGTTGATTCGCTAATGCTTGCAAATCAATTATCTTCTGGACTGCAATTGTCTTCTAGACTTCAATTGTCTTCTAAACTTCTCTATTTGCTTGACTAGTGCGCGGGTCATATGCATGGATTTCAAATATCTTCTAGACTTCAATTGTCTTACGGACTTCTCTATTTCTCGACATTTTACATCAATGGTTGATTTCCTCCCTAATGACGAAATAATTCTCATCTAATATGCTATCAACGGCGAAGCGCATGCAAATCTCCAATCGTGGGGTCCAAATACGATTATGGATCTTTGTCTCATAACCAACGATATCCTGCACTTTTGGAGAGTGCCCATTTCAGTTCGCTGTGGTGGTGGTATAGGTACATAAACCTTGCAACCAAACCTTCAAAGATGAGAAATTTTCAGTGTTGACCCTTGCGCTAGTTGCATAGGTGAATGGATGTTATATGTCGGTGGTCGAAAATTGAGGAGAGTTCTTTGCATGCAGATGCGTGTCCCCAACATGTAGTTGGTAAATAACAATTCGCTAGTCCATTCAGGTGTGGACATGCAGTGCAGGATGCTCAATTTTAATTCTCATTTTCACACAATAATCATCATATGCCTTTGAAATAAATTCTCGGCGTTGTCCATTCGGTGGACTTCACATGATGATAAGGAAATTATTTTAATGTTAATTATCTACGAGATTAGCTTTGCGAAGCGGGGTTTCGTAGACATTAAACAAACGTCGGCCGCTTTGAGGAAGCATCGATAAGCACCATAAAATACCTAAATGACCCTTACGAGGGTGTTTAGGACCGCAAATGTCTCCTGGATACGGTCCAGAATGCGAGATTTCGTCCTTTACTTTCGAGTAGAGGTCTAGTAGTCGGTTTCCGATGGTACATGCAGGCACACAAAATCTTCAAGATTCGGAAGTTCTTTAAATTGACACTATATCCTGTGAATTGTTAATTATATTTCTCATCATCCTAAGACCTAAGTGACATAATCTATCATGCCGTAGATAGAAGAGGTTTAGAGCTTCTAAATATAGTTTTCGAGGCGTTATAGGTGCAAATGCTTCTCAAATGAAGGAAGTCGTTCTAATACCATTATTCTACTATTTTCATTACGCTTTGTAATGAGCGGTATTCCTTACCATGCTCTTCTTCGCCTCTACGTGGAAACCGTTAGCGAATATCCTTGAGAGTTTTAGTCGATTATGGGCACAACAAGGCTTCTTTAATGACCAAAGTTATGTCCGTCGAGAGTACAATTGTGGCCCTTCACGAGCCTATTATACATGTATCATTTCTGCGATTGTCGTAAGGCTACGAGCATTCTTACTGATCGACTGAAAAATTCTATCTCTCTCAAGGTGGTATTCATTGTGCCGCTACCTGCTAAGCACACTTCCTCCATAGGGCGCTACATGCATTCTAATATAATGTACTTTATTAATATGTAGTAAAATCCAAAGAACACATAAAATAAAAATACTTCAGATATTAGAACATAACTTGCTATCATAAATACGGGAAATATAAGTCTTGCAGGACTCATCATAAGAATTTTAATGCTTTGCTCTTCTAGAGCCTACAACCATTATTCAAAATTCATCACAATCACAAAATGCAAGTGACTGTAAAAGGATCTAAGTGCAATGCGTGCACTAGATCGAATCAGCGAAGTATTCAGAAACTTCTGCCTCAATCTGCTACATGGCGATCTTCTCCTCTTGGGCAATTACACCGTGGCATTGCTATGTCCAAAGGAGGGATGATGGGGTTGCTACTAGGTCATCCATATCCATAAGTGCAACTAATGGGTGTGGATCTTCCGTGCCTGCAATGGTGAGGTGTGCCTCATGCTATCCTTTGCCCCTTTTCTTAGACTGTAAAACACCAATTACGTGCGACTCATGACCTTACCCTTCTTGCCCTTCTCCTTCGTGAGAGGCTTAATCACCTTGTAGCTGCTAGTATTGGCTTCATGGCCAATATTGCTACTAGGTGGCTGTGAGATGTAGTTCTTCCTTAGAACATCATCTTGAGCTTCCACAATTTTCATGATGTCAATTACTGCGGCATACTACTTGTAGCCATTTTGACAATAACTGCGTGCGGATTGCACCGCATTCGGGTAAAGGTAGAGATGGTCTTTTCAATCTTCTGCTCATTTGTGATTACCTTATCACAGAGGTGAAGACTGTACAAATTCTGGCCATGCTGGGCCAACTCTTTCGAACTTCTGGTTCGTGATGCCAGTCATTTTTCATATTCATGCAAAAAGTTCATAGGTTCTCTTTGGTAATTTACATAAAATGGTTGCAAAATTCTCATAATGCTCGTCGAACTTCCAGTTCGTGATTCCGTATTTTTCCATGCATTTTCATGATTTACTGCTATTTTCAGTGATTAACAGCAATATTAATAATCGCAAATAATCAAAAACAGTAAATACAATAAATAAATTGCATAGAAATAATAATAACAAGGTAAAATATGCTTCAAATGCAAAAACCGATTCAAAATTTGAATTCTCGAGGCCCTTTTCTTCTGGAATATGAATTTTCAAATAATTACGCAATTTTAGGGGCTAAAACGTGAAAATTTCAATTCTGAGAAATTTTTCGCGTAATTTACGGAAAAACCGAGGACCTTTCTGCAAAACGGCCCTTTTTTTTTTCGTTTTCTCCTTTTTTTTTTTTTTCTTCTCCGTCGGTTTATCTGGCCTACCTAAAAGTGGCCCGTTTTGTAGATAACAATCTGCGAGGGGACTCGGGGTAGGGTTTCCCTACCCCGAGTCCTCTCGCAGCATGGCGGCTCCTTCATGGGAGCCGCCAGGCTCTCGGCAATGGTGGCTCCCATGGAGGGAGCCACAGCACAGCATGCGGCGGCCCGGAGCCGCCGCCTTCTTAGGCGGCGGCTCCCATGGAGGGAGCCACACAGCAGCGGCGGCGGCGGCTCCTTCATGGGAGCCGCCGCTTCTTTCTTGGCGGTGGCGTTGCGGCGCCGACGGGGCCGGAGCGGGCGGCCGAGGCGGCCAGGCCGGTGTCTGAGGCCCCAGTGAGGCGGCTGCGGCGCTCGGCTGCCGGGGCGCGTCAGCCTTGGCCGGAGGCGCGTCAAGGCCGGCCAGAGGTGGTGCGATCGTCTGCGGCGGCGTCCCGGCTCAGGCCGCTTTCCCCTTCTCCCCTTTTCAGTGTGTTTTTTTTTCGTGATGCGGCGTCGGCCGGTTCAAGCGGGGCAGCGTCGGCGGCCGCGGCCGGCCGTCTCTTCTGAGGTGGTCTTGGCGGCGGCGGCGCATGGCCTCGAACGTCGCGCCGTGCGCCGTCTTTGCCCTTTTTTTCTTGCGGTGATGTTTGCTTTGTGATGCGGTTGCGGCCGGGCGGCCGTCTGGCGGCGGCCGGCCGAAGCGGTTCCAGTCGCCTTGATTCTGGCTGCGGCTTCAAGCCGTGCCGTCTGGGCGATCTTGCCAGGGGTGGTGGCTTCGGGCCGGTTGATTTGCCCATGCAGGGGCAGCGGCTGCTGGGCGCGGTGGAGGATAAAAATTCGTGGCGCACTGTAGGCCGTCGTCGACGCTTTTTTCTTGTTTACAGTTCACATGTGCGATTACTGTTCATATATAATCACTGTTCATACAATGCAATCTTTGTTCATGCGATTACCGATCGGTGACTTCGTGTCAACTCGCGGTAGATTAGAACGAACTTGCAATTTCAATCTACGGTACAATCGACATCCGATCTTTCATACAATCTCCCGATCGACATTGTGTCGGCGACTTCAAGTCAGCTCGCGGTAGATTAGAACAGATTTGCACCGTAGAAAAACAATCTAGAAAGCAAATTTGCAGAATTGAAAGCAATCTAGAAAATACGATTCAATCTACGAGTGTCGTTGTTCGACGGTTACCTTTCGATGCGAGGAGAGTCGATCGTGCTGATAACGTGTTGAGTAACCGTCGCTGGCGAGTCCAGTCCGAACGGGTACCTCGTATACAATGATCAGAATCGTAAGAACGATGAAGAACACAAGAACACAACGATAGAATGAACACGAGAGATATGCGGGACTTGAGTCCGCTTTATTGCTTCGGATCAATCAATACAATGAGAGGGGTGACCTCTATTTATAGGCTACGGATGAGGAGTTCAACCGGGCGGGACTCTCGGGTCCAGGCTCAGTCTTGCCGAGACTCTCCAGAGTCCTGGGCCCGGTTTCTTAACACTATACATGTCCCCGTCCACTCCACGCTCAAAGGCACTGACTGCACGATCCATGGTAATCAACAAACCACGGGTACGCGGGCCCAGCGGGGCGCTGACCGTGCGGGACCCTTGGTGACGAGAGGCCACTCCCAGTCGGGAAATACAATTCTATAACAGACGTGTCGGTAAAAGGACGGTTTCACCGGAAAGCCAAGCGCTTTATTATTCCGTACCCCAACTACTAAACTATAAGAAAACGTAAGAAGCCTCACGATTTGGCGATTGCCAATCAGCAGGAAAGCTCCCGGCCATGGCCCTGCTAGGGAGGGGTAGCTTTTCTAAAAAGCCGTTTTTGCTTTTTGGGCCAAGAAAAGATGTACCTAATGCTTCTGGTTTCTCTAGAAGACTATTTAACAGCTGTTGATGAACGATGAAATGATTAAAATTATAGTTGTTTATTTTTGTTATGTACCGAACAAACTGTACTGGTCAACTCAGTTTGACCGGTATTTAGTACGAGATTCAGAAATCTGGTTTCTAGGATTTCGATTTTTTCAGTAAAAAACGGCTGAAAAACGAAAAAAAAAAAAATGGTAACATACGCTCTGCTCGGGGCCTCGGGCGCTCACGCTCGGCCCATCCACCGATCCACGGTCCAACTCGCTCGGCATTTCGCTCAATCACAAAGACAGAGCCCATTGGCATTTCGCTCGGCATTTCCCCAATTCGGTAATCCCTCTCGGCTCTGGAGAAATTGCGGCGGCATTGCGCCTAACCGGCTAACCCTAACATTTGTGAATCGTGATCCATCTCCATTCCACATCCGCCATCCCATGTACATCTGGAGACTGGAGTGGCGAATGGCGAGTGGGGTGGTGGCGGCGGCGGCTCTCTCTCTACCTCTCGCCTCTCTGCGCTCTCCGCCATCATGGCTCTGCCTCCAGCTGACAATCGGCCAAGGCCGCTGTTGTCTGCTTCTGACCGACGACCCTCCACCTCCACAGACCGCTACGACGGCGCCCGGGCCTCCCCTGGTTCCACTTCCATCCATTCATCCAATATTCCAAGGTAACTCCACCTATGACTATGAGGCTCTCAAGTCTGAGCCTCTAACCTCCACGTGCATGGTTTGATACTTTGAGCATTGATGCCTTGATGTGGTGCTTGAGCCCTGATGGTTGTCAGATTTTAGCAAATCGAGGGATTTAGGGTTGCACACTGGCACTGGAAGTCTGGAACTGGGAGTTAAGTTTGAATCGAATGCAATTTTTACTAACAACAGAGTCAATAGGATCGTGCAATGTAAATTTCCTTGTCAATCTTTCACTGCCAATTGCTAATTGCTACTTTGTTTGTTGTGATGATGATGATGATGATGATGATGAGATCATACTGTCCGGATCAATCACTCAATTGCTAATCACTACTTTGTTTGTTCTTTTGGCAATTTCAGATGTCTAAGTCTAATGATATAGAGATTTTTCCTGTTGCTGGGTCATTTAACGTGGGCAGTGATGAAGCTATTGGACCCAATCAAGTCCTGAACACTGGCAAGAAAGAAATGAGTTGCAGATCTAAGATATGGAGCCACTTCACCCACTTGAAGATGACCGAAACAAGGCTAAGTGCAACTATTGCCCTCGGGTGCTCAAAAGTGATTTGCAAAAGAACGGTACCTCCTCACTGGTCTCTCATGCAAAATGTTGTAAGATGCATCCTGATAGGAGCAAGAATCAAACTCAACTAAGCTACCAACGTAGTGCAGATGGAAGTAGTTGTGTAGTTCCTTGGCAATACAATGTTGAAGAAGTTAGGGCAGTATTTACTAACTTGATAATTATAGATGAACTACCTTTTATATTTCCAGAAAAAGAAGGTTTTAAGGACTTCATTTCCAAAGCTTGTCCTCAGTTCAAAGTTCTATAGAGGATAACAGTGTATAGAGATGTTCTACGCCTTTATGAAGATGAGAAAGCAAAGCTAAAGAAATATTTTAAGTATTCTTATCAAACAATTAGCCTCACAATCGACACATGGACATCTTCAGCCCTTCAAAATTACATGGTTCTCAATGCACACTACATTGATAGCAATTGGCAACTTAACAAAAAAAGTCCTTAACTTCTGTTTGGTAGACAGCCACAAAGGGGAAGATATCGGGAAATCACTAGATAAGTGCTTGCTTGAGTGGGATATTGAGAATGTGTACACTATCACGGTAGATAATGCTAGTTCAAATGATGGTGCTATAGGCTACATGAGGAGTTCTTTGTCAAATCGTGGTGCTACTTTTGCAAAAGGTAATTGTCGGTGTTTTAAGACCGAACTTACTGTAGGATCAAGCATAACCGACTAGAGGAAATGAATAGGAGGTTTTATAAAACTAATTGACAAATTTAGATTTTAAACAGGCTAAACTTAATAAAGGATTTTTTGCACAATAGAGGAAATAAACCTAATATGCTACTAGAGACAAATGAGCCAAAAATACAAAAAGTAAAGACAAGAATTAACCACAATGAAGACGAGGAAGTTTTCCCGTGGTATCGAAGACTTGTCGATCTTCACTAGTCCACGTTGAGAAAGCTTGAGCTAATCAAGCCGGCTTCACAAATTAAGCATTCCTTTGATTTCACTTGCGGTTGTTCTTCCTCCACTTCAGAGATGGTGAACACCAAACCAATCACAACTTTTGCACTGGGCCTCTTCACAATCTTCTTAAAGAGATCGTCGCGCAAAACTCCCGCCAAGCCGTCTAGGTGTTGACAAACACCAAAAGTAATAATCGTGATCTTTGCTTGATGGCAATCAAGTGCCAAGGATCAATCTAGAATGAATGCACTTGAATTTTTGATCAACCACCTCACAATTAATGCAATGAGAGTGTATGAGGTGTGGAGTGAATGCTCTAGGCACAAAAGATGTTAAATGAAGTCTCTTGCACTGTCCTAGAACAGGTGGGGAGTATTTATACTCCCACAACCAAATATGACCGTTTGAGGTAATTTTTAGAATTTTTCAACAATTGCGGTACTACCGCCGTTATATGTCTGGTAGTACCGCTTGTCCAGCAGTGCACAATAACGACTAGCGCAGAGGCATTTAGTGCTTCTGAAAGAGCCGTTGGGAATTTCTATGCGGTACTATCGCCATTGATCAAGTGGTAGTTCCGCTCCACGATCATACCGGAGTACATGGCGGTACTACCGCTTCACCTTGCGGTCCAAAATGGGTACTTTCTGGAAAAAAAAACGTACCACGGTCTAATCTTCGGTATATCCGAGTTGCAGTAGTTCCGCTCAATATGCAATCATACCGCGATGTGGTAGTTCCGCCAAGCAATCTTCGGAACTACCGTTCACTGGGTGATCAAAAGGTGTCGTTCTGTAAAAAACGTATCGCTGTCAAAACTTAGGTATGACCGGGTTGCGGTAGTACCGCTCAATGACCTCCGGAACTACCGCACTTCCAAGAGAGTAAATAAACTTCAAAAATGCATCTCTCTGGAAAACACATACCACAAGGATTGCGGTCATACCTCTATTCGGTAGTTCCACCATAAGAACTCCGATCATACCGCAGAGCGGTAGTACCACCAACAAAACATTGTTACTAACGATTTTTTAAGAAAAATAAGGTTGGCATTCAAACCTAAAACTAGATGCATGCATGATCCTAGATTGATCCATTTTTGCACAAGAACATGCTATCAAGCTACTAGTTATGACCCCTCTTAATAGTACGATATTTAACCTATAATCCGGTCTTCCATCCTTTTCCCCTTAGACCGAAAAAATAGAAAAATGATCCTGAACTACTTGTATCTTGCCATTGAACTATATTGATCTTAATGTTGTCCTTTAGCATGAATGACCAGATTGTTGTATTCACCTCTAAGACCAAACCTTGTTCATACTCAATAAATATGTTAGTCCCATATTCATATATTGTCATTAATAACCAAAATAATTTTTAGAGGTCTAGATGCTTTCACTTACGTAATGATTGTTTGATTCGGGGTCTCTAAGACTCAAATCACGCAGAGAATAACACGTGAGATTTTATACAGGTTCAGGCATTCTCTGGAGAGAATAATACCCCTACTCTTGTGTGGCTATATTGAGTATGCTGGTTACAGATCAAGAGAAAGACAGAAATGCAATGTCTTGTGGTCCTGATCCTCCTCTCTTGTTCTCTTCTCTCTGTCCTTTTTCCTTGTCGTCTGGTGATTCCTCGTTTTATAGCGTTCTTGGGTGAAAATCTCTCCAGCCCAAAGGGTGCATCAATGCTTTAGATGATGGCATAGTTACTAGAGATTACTGTTGGAGAAGTAGTGTTCCCACGTCGCTAGACAGTTATCACCAGGACAGAGAGATTAATTATGCAGTTATTCTGGAGAATAATGGCATATACTGACTGTTTAGATGCCTTAATCAATTAGGCCTACTTGTCTGTAAGCTCGATTACGACCATTAGGTGATCATAGAAGAACTTACGATCATGAGGTAGTCATAGAAGATCTTACGACTCAACTTCTCCCTTATGAACATTAAGGGGTATACTTAAGAACCATATAATGGCATCATTATCCGTAATAAGGATTACAAATAAATAATTAAATGATGATTTATAGATCCTCATCAGTAGTCATCTCCACATAAGATGTGTAACTCATATTATAAATCTTGTGGTGCAATGGGTTGAAGACAATGGCTCCTTCTATTCCCCGTATTCGTAGTGCTATCAAATATGTGAGAAGCTTCCCTGCACGAATGAATAACTTCAACAAATGTGTGCAAATCAGCAAGGTAGAAGAAAAAGGTTTGGTGTCTCTTGATGTGTGCACTCGATGGAACTCAACATATCTTATGTTAGAGAGTGTCGTGGGTTTTGATAAGGCATTTGAAATGCTTGAACTCCAAGACCCCTCCTACAACACATAATTGGTTGTGAATGGGGTTCCAAAACAAGATGATTGGGTGTTTGCAAATGAATTCAAGCTCTTTCTGAAACATTTCTTTGACCTTACCAAAAAAGTTTCTGGCACGAAGTATGTTACTTCCAACACTTTCTTTGAAGATATGTCTGGTGTTAATTATTTATTATTCAATTTGAGTCAACGTGAGGATGATGATATTTTTAAACACGTGACTGTTGACATGAAGAAAAATACGATAAGTATTGTTGGGGGGGGGTTCCTGAGAAGATGAATGATTTAATTTTTATTACTGCAATGCTTGATCCTAGGTGCAAGCTTTTTTTTCCCTTTTTGTGTATTTTATCAAGATATCGCCAAACTGGTTATTTTATCACCGACTAATCTTACTTTTGTTTAATGTTTATGCAAGGACCAAACAATCTGATTATTTGTATGATATTATCAACTCGACATATGGTCAGATTAAAGGTGAAAAGATATGGGTCAAGGCTCATAAGATTTTCTTAGATCTTTTTAAAGAATACAATAATTTTTATTCTCAAGTTGGAAGCCAATGTGATGGGCAAGCTTCATCACAATCACAAACTAGTGGTAGTGGTACTAAGCATTCAAAATCTGATTCTACAAATATAATGAGGTCTTTATACAACAAGAGAATGAAAGTTTCTAATGGTGATAAATCTGAATTGGACAAGTGTCTTGCCGAAGATTCCGAAGATGGTGTTAAAGGTTTTGACATTCTCTCTTGGTGGAAATGTAGTTCACCTCGTTTTTCATTCCTTTCACGTATGGCTAGTGATATATTAGCAATACCCATATCAATTGTCGCTCCTGTATAAGCTTTTAGTACTAGTGGTCGTGTTCTCGATGATTTTAGAGGCTCCTTGTCTCCATTAACACTCTAATACTTGATATGTACACAAGATTGGTTGTCTGGTTCAAAGTGTATAAATGTTGAAGCCGATCTAGCGGATCTGTCTAAATTTGAAGGTACTATAAGTCTATGCATCATATTTCTATTTATGAGTGTTACAAATGCTCATCCTATTATCTTCTTTTTGTGTCATGTAGGTATTGGGGAGATGGTCCAAGATGTGGAAGATATTCCAACAGCAAATGTCTTCTCCTCGGACTTTGATATTTAACTTTGATGCTTGAAGAACTATGAAATTGGACTATGTAGACCGTAATATGAGTAATCTTTTGTAATTGTTTATTTGCTATTTGGACTGTTGGATATTTTGGATATTGTACTGAAGTTTGGAACTGTGGACTAAATTATTGTGAGCATGCTTGCTGGTTAATGGTTATTACTTATTGCTTTGTAGTTCCTTAATCCTTGGCAACTTGTTGTTGATATCTTTGTTCAGCTGCACTTACAACTTAGCCACTTACCTGCTGTCTGGACGTCTGAAGGTCTGGTAAATGGTAACTACATGGTGGGAAATGTGAATGTGTGATGGACTATTGGAATTTGGACTGAATACAGATGCCTGATGAAGTGATGGTGTAGTAGTGTCTTCTTTGAGACCGAGTCTTTGGGTGCTAGATCTTTGGAGCGGTGGCGCTGGTCATTGCTTGTTTTGTCGGTGTAGATAAGATTGCATATTGCGTAAGTGCGAGAGACAGTCTTTGGCCGCCGCTTGCTTTGCTTGCCTAGTTTTTGGTTCTTTGCGATGCACAAGGTCATTGCAGTGCAATGTCGTCGTTCGCAATTCGCGTCAACTTTGGTAAATATCCAAAAAAACTAAACGAACACCCCTAATTGAAAATACCATCGGGGTTATAAAGCCACGTTTGTATGCTAATTTAGCATAAATATGATTGATTTTTATTATTTTTGCAAAAATATTGATTAAACGACTTAATTTTACTAAGTTATAAATAATTAAGCAATAATTTGCAACATAAGATATTACATTTATGAGGTGAAACAAATATTTTCTTTGTACAAAGTGATACTAGCCACAAAAGGTGCAACATCTACTATCATATTCGAAAGTTAAACACTACCAACAAAAGGTCACATAGAAAAATACATTCCTACTCTCTATTAGCCATCAAAGAATCGTTCATAAAATCACGAAGAGCACCCATGTCCCCATCATCCATTGACATGTTGTTTCACTAAGCCATGTAGATGATGCCTGTTGAGCAACTCATGGCATGTAATCCTCGTTCTCATCGCACCCCCGAAAAAAGTTGACCCTCTAAGGCGTTTTCTCGAATAAAGTTATGAAGTGTCGTCGTACATGTCATTATGATCTTCTTATACTTCTTTATTTCAACAAAATTCATCATTTCATCTTCAACACACCAAGGGATCGTTCAATCACATTACGAAGAGAAGAATGACAAAAATTGAGCCACCCCTTCTTCCCACTAGGATCTCAACTCCGTTGCCATTCAGGTACAAGATGCTTTTGCCCTTTGTATGGAGTTAGATATCCCTTTGGATTAGGGTAACACGTGTCAATAAGATAAATTTTTTCTACATGTAAGAATGAAGTGTCGAATATTGAATGAGCTGATGGTAAAAAAAATTGTCACATAGAAGATAAAAGAATTGTCTTCAAGAGGATGTGATAAATAACCTGAATACTAATTTACTACTAGACCCTGACACAATTATTACTCAAACTATCATAATTTTCTATCAGACTCTGATATAATTAAATCTCAAACTATCCTAATTTACTCAATCTAATCCTTACGACACAAGAAAAGTGAAACACCCCAATATTGTTATCACTACGGTGTCGTAGCACGGTGTAAAAGTAGTAACACCCGTGCACGCAGACCCCATTCGAGCGGGCTAATCCCAACAGTTGTGGGCCACGAACCCACGACCCCCACACGTGAAGTCACATCTAACAGTAACTTGTATTGTATGTGAAAACAATTATGATACCTATTTTACTGCCATTGTTTTTAGCGTATTTTGTAAATACATTCGTATTCACACGTAAAAAGGAGTATATCTAAAAATTGTACATATCACCTCTAAAAAATTATAAATACCACATAAATGATTTTATATACTCATATAGTATATGCATATATACTCAATTACACAAGATACTTTCTACGTTGCAAGTCACTGGGACCAACTTCTGGGAGTGCAAAACGGTTTCCTATGTGTACAGAATAATACGTGTGTATCGATCGTTTCGTCTGGCTTTATCCGTCAGGTACAGGAGCTCCTAGTAGGCAGCGTATCTTCCCCGATCTCTTTCTTTTACTTAACCAAACCATTGATTGCTCAGAGAGAGAGAGAGAGAGAGAGAGAGGTTACGTTTGCACCCAATAATGTAATTTAAAGATGGGAGCTAGATATGGTAGGTGATTAGGAGAGTAATATAAAATCGATGTTGTGTGGTTAGCTTGTGGGCTAATCTTGTCATCAGGGACGTGTGTCGATGGGAGTAGATGTGCCACCACGCAGAAATGGCTCTCGAGTCGACAACGAGGAGGGCACCCCCCTGTGGTTTTGGATCACCGGCTTTTGATCGTGGAAAAAGTTGCGGCCTTTTGTTCATCTTCTCTTCTTTCTATTTACTAGAGACGTTGTCTTGCGTGTACTCGTGCAGGCACCGTGTAGCAAATTTAACCTAACATCCCCACACTCGAGTTGTCGGGTTTTTTAGGCTCCATCCGTAGGTTAATTATTTTTTTTAAGTGATTGGAAATTTGACCTTTCTACACATGAATTTTTTATTAATTGTTTTTTTTAAGTGATTGGAAATTTGACCTTTCTACACATGAATTTTTTTATTAATTATTTTTTTTTTAAAAAAAATAATTTTAAAGTTAACTTCGCGAACTTTATTTCCAATTCTGATTTCTTTGATCACGTTAGCGTGATAAAACAATACTATCATGTCAGTCTGCATCTGAGCAAACTCTTATCACGCCATAGGTGATGGCCAGTGGCGTAACAAAAAAACTATTTCAGCGTACTTATCCTATAACGTGATAATATTGTTTTGTCACACCACGAGTGGCGGTGTGACTAAATGGATCAGAATTAAAAATAAAATTTACAGGGTTAACCGTAAAATAAAGTTTAAAAATGGTTAATTAATAATAATAAAAATAGTCTCTCTAGACAACCTTCAAGGGAACTAACTAGTTGGGAAAGTTTTCGCTTGATCATGTGGGTACATGATGTGGTAGCAAATTAAGCATGCTCTATAAAAGTGACGTTTAAGACAAACATGTCACTTACTAGGACTACAGCTGAACAAAGGGGCTGAGCATTACCGAACGCAGTTTAGCAAGAGGCCAAGCATTACCGTCACACCAGATGACACGGGCCGTCACCTTGTAAAGTATAGCGCTGGGAGAAATGCTGAAATTCAACTGATTGAGGTGCCCTCTAGATTACACGATCGATCGAGGACAGTGACGCGGTGGCGGTGCCCAACAGCATAGCCGGAGAAAGCAGCAGGCACCGGCGACGTCGACGGCGAGGCGCAGCTCCTAAAGAAAATGGAAGGCGATAGAGCAACAGTCGCAGTCGCACTAGACACGCCTCGCCGCGCCGCGCCGCGCCGTGGTGGTCAGGTTCACTGCATTCGCCGTGGTGGTCAGGTACTCAACAAACCATCACCGCAAAGGCAAGCATATAGATGTAAGACTTTTAAGGAAGGGGTTGTATGTTTATTTTAGTACAAAATCAGTTTGCTTAAACACACTAGTTATTTTCCAAATCTATGAATTAACATGATTAAATTTAAAACCAAAGTTTATTTTGTATAAGCAATAAACCATATTGGTGCCTTACATCCGGCTGTTCCAAAGTTACACATGCTTGCCTACCATTCATCTACACAGTTATTCCTGCATATTTATTTAGAATAACCTGATTTCTCGTATAATAGCATCTTACATCAACAAACGTTCTCTCCAATAAAAATGAAGAAGAAAAGGTTGTTAACTTCATTTCTGCTTTCTGAAGGAGAACATAAATAAATAGATCTCTTCCACAGGTTCGTTAAATAGCAAAACAAAAAGGAAATACTCCAACTAACATACATTCTAAATCACATATTGCAACATTTCAAAGCTGACTCTCCACACGCTGTAGTTTAGCAGCTACAGGTTTCAGCGTCTTGCAACATCAAACCCTTTTGCTAAGTATTTCCGGGTGCAAGATTGTAATTCTTCCATATTTCAGCAGTGTAAGCCAGTTGCATAATGCTCCACAGATTAATGATCACAAGGATGAAGCCATTAGAGATCATGTATTAAAAGTCTGAACAGGCAAACAGAAACAACTGAATTGTGAAGATAAAATGTAAAAGATGTTGATGTGTGCTATCCAGTGTTCTGGTTAGCAGTCACCGTGAGCGGATTTGATGCTTAACCGGTTAAGTACCAACTTATGCAGTTGAAATAAGGTCCCCTAAATAAAGTTTCTAAGATGGGATTAAATACATATGGGTGCACTTAAAACACTTGGGTCAACATTTCTTTCTATAATCATCAACACTGTCTATTCTTCTTCTTGAATCACATGCGATGCAATTTTCAACAGTATGTATTGCAAATTCTTGTTCATAAATATGCAGACTACTAACAAGCCCGCGTAAGCTTGGTAACTAGGCTTACACGCCTGGTTGTCGCCTCGCTCTACAGATGAATGGGAGCCTGCTTTCTATATGAACATACACATGATGGGCCTTGTTGAACGTAATTTTGTAACCTCCATTCATAATGAAAACTTGAGAAAACAACTTCCTTGGCAATCATGTATAGTGCTTGCCAGAGTACCATGCATGGCATCAAATTATTCTGCGCATATGTCAGAATGAAATATAAGATGACAATTGTTGAGGTAGGCAGAGTGAAAAATACTACATAACCTTCAATGGGTAGTGGCAGGCAGATAGCCTGATGGGTGAAGAAGAGCTGGTGGTTTTGTTTTGTTCTCGTAGGATCGGATACGAGGGGGACGAATGATTTTAGTGCTCTTTTTTTTTGGTAACTTATCGAAGAGTATCTACATTGAATTCAACTAGCAACAAAATCCAATGTACTCGTAGATTGTCACCTAGTTGTAGTGGTCGAAACAACTCTATTCTGTTCCACCAGTCACAACTATTGTTGACAACCGGGTGAGCAGCACAGCACGTGATCAAAGAGGGCAAAATCGACATGGTCAAAGAAGTTGCAATTGTTAGGAATAGCAACTTGTATTCTCAGGAGGCCAAAGGGTCAGTATATATAAACAAGTACAAGAGGTGAATATGCAAATAACCCCCCTCATAACAATGGAGAATAACACAATTACACATATATCTCTAACACCCCCCTCAAACTCATGGTGGATCAACAACACTAAGTTTGGAGAGGTAGAAGTCGTGTTGTGCTTGGCAGCACGGATCCGTGGTGGTGGGGGAGGGAGCCGAGGCGGCAGCGGCCCGATCCAATCGGGAGAAGCTCGCGATGCGGTCGTCGGCTTACGGCCGGCGGGAGGCCGAGCACGCGACCTGCGATCCGATGAGCGATCCGCAAGGCAAAGACGCGACGCAGAGGCGGCGCTGATGGTGCGGCGGGAGGGGAGGCCGGCGACAGCGGCGGGGCGGCTTGGGCTCGGAGGGAGGCCGACGACAGCGGCAAGCCAGCGGCGGCGGCTAGGTCAGGGGAGGAGGACGAGTTGCGCGTCCGGGAGAGGTAACCCTAATGGGCTCTGATACCATGTTAGGAATTGCAACTTGTATTCTCAGGAGGCCAAAGGCCCAGTATAAATAGACAAGTACAGAAGGTGAATATACAAATAACCCCTCATAACAATGGGGAATAACATAATTACACATATATCTCTAACAGCAATCACCTAGTTGAAAGGATTCAACTGTCAGATTTCTTCCGTTCTACGACTTCAGAATGTCTCGCACTGCTTGGAACGAAAACAAGTCGAAGACCACTCTAAACAAGAACTAGTCGAAAACAGAACACCACGAGAGCTGGTCGAAAACAGAAGAATAAGCCGCCGATGATGGCTAATCTTTCTTGGAATAGATCTGATCTATTATTACTCAATCATGTTCTGTGGCTACAAAGTGCTCTCACGACACCTCTCAAACCCTAGCACAAAACACCGAAAAACACTGTGTCGAAAGCCGCCACTAGAAGCCTCCCAAAAGCCCTCCTGTTACTCTTAAACTCTTTGACCTTTATATGCTAGGGCCCTAAACTGTGTCCTTATCAATACAGATACATAATCCTATCTCTTCCGAAAATCAGGGGACCCGAAACCTCTCAAATTCCGGGTTTTCCAATATCTCTAAACCTTTCGATGATGAACGTCTTTCATAATTCTTCACGCGTTGAAGCCTCCAGGACGACACCTCCGGTAGCTTCGACCACGAATCATGTATTCACCTTTGATCTCCATGTGCCCCATCGATGAGCATAACCACCTTGTGACATCCAAGACCAACTGAACCTTGGATTTCTCCCTCTTAGTTCTGGTCTTCCTTGTCACCGACCATGGCCGTCTCCATGCTCAACTTGCACATGTAAAGATTAAAGAACGTTTTCCTTGCACAAGTTCTCCAACTTGACCAATATCACTTCACACAAGCATATCACACTCACATCTATCAATAAACACGAGCCAGATCAACCACGACCTTAAATTCTAGCTTTTAGAAAAACAACTCGAGATCACTCTGTAAAACCGGTCTTACCACTATATAAACGCCGGTCATACCGCTGTCCGGCCAGACACGAGTACTCAAGGTACTCGAATAAAATAAGTATTGAAGCACTCGAAACCTACAACTACTTACTATAAGCGTACGACCACTTACCAGAAGCCTACGATCGCCTACTATAAGTGTTTTTCCAGTCACCAGAAGCCTACGACCACCAAGCATGAAGCCCACGACTACCGACCACGAAGCCTATGACTACCGACCACGAAGCTCACGACTACCAATCACGAAGCGTACGACTACAGTCCATTGACTATCGACCAGACACTGTAGCTTCGACTATCGACCAGCCACTGTAGCTTCAACTATCGATCAGCCGCTGTAGCTTCGGCCATTGACCAGTCACTGTAGCTCGCTATCGACAAGTCACTGCAGCTGCAACCATCGACAAGGCACTGTAGCTTCGAACATAGACAAGGCACTGTAGCTTCAACCATCGACCTTGCACTGTAGCTTCTTGATCTTCGACCATGCAACTCGGACTGTCATTCGTACTCGTTGCACACCTCAACTTACGACTGAGTACATTACTCAGAGCTTTACCACTTGGTACTCGGACCTACAGTGCTCGAAAATTTGTCACCTGATACTCGGAGCTACAATACTCGTAGATATAGTACTCGGAGCTACAATACTCTGAACCATATTACTCAGTACTCGGGGCTATAGTACTCGTAGCCACAATACTCTGAATTAGGTCGAAAAGGATCATCGAGTACCACCGATTAGATCGCCCGATACAAGACATGATCCGACCACTCACACTGAAAATCCAACAACCGAAACTTTCATAACCGTAAATGTTAATACAACTCAAACGTCAATTATTCATCATCACAAAGTCTACGACCAATTTACACGATCTTCTACGACCAATCCAGGTGGTCTAATAGTTATTTTTCACATACTTTTGTGTCATATAAACCTGGTTACAGTGGGATACTTGTAAACTGTCAATGGTAGTAAGTAGGGATGAAAACATATCAGATGGTTTCTAACTGATCCAGACGGAAATAGATTCGGATTGCCTCAGATCGGATAATTTTCGGATCGGAAACGAATTTGGATTTTTTTTGTCGGAAACGGAAACGAATACGGTAGGCATGCTATCCAGCGAATACGGATACAAATACGGATTATCCGGATAAGACCAAGTCCGGATATCCGTATTTCAGCCCAAAAGAGAAAATAAGATTTTAATTGATTTTTGAATTTCAGAAAATGCAACAAAACAAATAGCCTTTTAGAAAATAGCAAATAGAGTTAAAAATTCTAGAAAAAATTACAAAAATCCCTTGAATTATTTTTAAATTAAAAAATTAATTCTAATTTAAAGTTGGTTTTTATTTTGCACATAAATTATTTTAAATTTCTAAAAAATATGAAAAACCTTTTAAAAATCTAGAAAATTCAAGAAATTAATTATTTTTCATTTTCACTTTAAATCCAATAAAATCCCAGAAATATCAATAAATTTTATTTTTGACATTGAAAACTAGAAAATTAAATAATTGACTTTACTTTTTTTTCTTTTTAACCAAGGAAACTTTTTTAAATCTCAAAAAATCCAATAAAGTAATAACTTTATTAGTTTTATTTTTGGTAACATACTTTGGAAGGTTACAATCATTTGTGTATAGATTAACCATCCAGCCTGATCAATGTTAGTATGAACTAAGTTTTATGTATGTGATGGACTAAGTGTGAATATGTGATGACTTGTGACTTTGTGAGTTATGACTTATGAGCTAAATATGATAAACTAAGTATAATGTTTATGATGAACTAGTTAATGCAACTTGGTAGTGCCAATGTTATGTGTGGTTATTGAAAATATGAACAATTCATGAATATTTGAATCAAATAAACTAGTTATATGTTTTCGTTAATTTCTAGCATACAATTTAAGGAGTTTTCATATTCTAAAAAATATCCGTGACTGTATTTGTTTCAATTCGTATTCACTCTGTATTCGTATTTGATTTGTATTTGTATTCGATATTATTCGTATCTGGATTCATTCGAATAGCCCACGTCGACGAAGACGAGAACAAAAGAAAAAGCAAAAAAAGGCAAAAAAGAGTTGGCGACAGGGGGGTAAGTGCGCGAACCCAAGGCTCCATATAGCAAATCCTGCGTTGTTCGCCGGGGAAGAAGCTGTCATTGAAGAACAGACAGCCGGCGTACGAGCGACTCCTCGCCGGAGGATCCGGATCGAGCGACAGCGGACTCTCCGCCGGCGATCAACGGCGAAGAGGTGTCTAGTTGGGGTCTCCTTGGCTCTCGCGGCTCTGGACACTGAAGACCAACACTTTCGGCTCCAGGCGTCAGCAGCGACGGCAAAGGATGTTGGCGACAAATCCTGACCAGAGGTCTTGCACCACCATGGACACGAGCTAAAAGGATCCTCAACCATGGCAGTAGATCTCTGTGGATGTTGAAGAAAGGATCCCCAGATGTAGCAGATCTGGACCGGAGAGAACGCAGGAGACGAATTAGAAATAGATGCAATGAACAAAACATAATTACAAAAACATAGTAATACATGTATTAAAAATAGATGCAAAATGAACAAAACATAATTACAAAAAACATAGTATTACATGTATTAGAAATAATCTTCATGATTGGGATTAGCTGGATCATAGGTCTCGGCTATCACTATCAACATTGTCCAAATCATCAACACTATCCGAAGGAGGAATGTTGTCTTCATTGTCATTGCCTAAACGTAATCGCCAAGCATTTGTAAGTCCTTCACATTTCGCACCTCGCCTCGTCAGGCTGGCCCTCGTCATCAACCCTTTCATTGTCTACTTCCATTCCTATCGCCTTGCTAAGTCTATCTCAAACCTCCCTTGTAGCCCCTCTTCTTGAAAGAACTCTCCATCATATGTGTTTGGGTTGAAGTTGTAATCTTCATCGATGAAGTTTACCGTGTGGCGATACCTTGTGCACAATAGCCCAACCCTTAAGATGCTCTTTGTCTTGGCACGCAGATGGCGATAATAAACCAGACGGCCCGTTGAGCCACAATGTAGACATCTTTCCTCGATAGATTAATCTCGTCGAATCTCGACTAGCCCAAGCTTAGGGGTTCGCCTCAGCACTCGTGATGAAACCAAAGGCATTTGAATATGATTAAGAGGTTTGGAACCATAAATGCAAGTTCGTGATTTCTTCAATTCTTCCATAATAGTCGAGGCCATCGCTGTCGGGCGAAAACTCCGCCGCTTGTGGTTTTTCGATTGGGCGAATGACTCGCCGTAGCTTGTCGTGGTGAAGATATCCATTCACGCCATAACCTAAATGACTTGACCCTAACGACATATGTACCGCTTGCAAAATCGTCAACTCGTCACTTATAGACGATCGGTTTGGGCCTCGCAAGCACAAGCAGATAGATCGTTATATTATTCGAACGCACGATCAACTTGGAATGTCGAACTAAGTACGAGCTAAATTGGACAAGACTTCGCTTGAACCAAGAAATGAAATCGGGCCTCCGGTCTCGCACTCGTGAAAGAAGGGTATCGCTTCGGGGTAGGATCCCTTGATTCATGCCAGATTGACGAAGAAATTCCATGTACCAACGAAACAAGGGGTTGGACGAAGAAACAAGGAGTGATACGTATTGAAACAAGTTCGTGAAAACTTACCCAATGAACTGCCGACTCGACAAGGTTGGTCAACACATATAGCATGATATCGCGCCACTCTTCATTTTTCAATTGCTTAGTGGTCGATGCACTTGCGCTCTGAAGGCCCTTGGAAAAGGCCGAGGTTCGATTCATTTTCGCCAAAGATTGTAACGAGGGGTGGATTATAAACGCTAGGAAGGTTCTCGCTGTAGTATTTCTCGTGAAGTTTGACACCTCCGTAATGTATGCCTCTCGCAATGGAAGCCTCAATTTTGGCTTTATTTCTACATTTTTGCGAAGAGTCTTCAGACATCTCTCGATTGCACCAACCAAGATCGCACTGCCCCCATATGCGTGCCTCATACGGGAGTGCACAATCAAATGTCCGAGACGCCAAGAAAAAGCCGTGGAAAGATCTTCTCCAACTTACAGAGCAACACGGTGCCACTTTTTCCAAGTCATCAATGACGGTCCGAGATAGCCTCTGGCACAAAGTCAAGAAGAAATAGCTCAACTCGCCAAGACTTGCCGACATGCTCGGGACATAGCCTCGAACCATCGCCGGAAGAAGCCGCTCAATCCATATGTGGTAGTCATGACTCTTCATCCCGCTGATTCGCAGAGTGCCTAAGTTCACTCCCCTCTTCGATTCGGCCAGATACCCATCCGGAACATTAGCGTCTGGATCCATTCAAGTACTTCCTCCTTTGGTCCTTTTTCAAGGCGAAATCGGCCTTAGGCCTTCTCCATATCTTGCCGCGACTAGAGGCATCTCTTGATTTGGTCTATCATAACGCGAGTCCACTCTAGCCTTAGGGTTGTCCTTAGACTTTTCAAAGGTCCATGAGTGCACCTGGGATGCCGAGTGGAAGACCATACCGGAGGGAGGTAACGTCGGCGACGATCGGAAGGACCACGACGGCAGCGACCAGAGCTCCGAGAAGAAGGCGATTTACTAATTAATAGTTTATTTTCTATTGGAAATAGTATTCATATTCGCAGCAAAAATACGGACACGGTATGGTTTAGGCTTTTTCAATATAAACCCGGATTCGAATTTGACAAAGTATTTTACATTCTTTTACCGCAGTATGTCTAATTAGTCGGACAGTTTCCTTAAATTAGTTTGGAATCATGTTTCTTCATGTTAGATAAACAAATTACAACGATTAATTTGAGCTGTGTACGAGGATAAAAATACCTTGCATACTCTGTATTTCGTTCAAGAAAATATGGACACGAAAGAGAGTAGAGATTAGACTTCGATTCGTTTTCACCTCGACGGAAGAGTCAAAACTGTTGTATTATCCACACGCACGCTTTGTGGTACTGCACTGCAAGCAGGCAACAACGCGGCAGCTGAGTACAACACCGATCGCCGCCCGCCGCCGCCGGAGCAACAAGGAAGCTTGGCCCCAACGAAACTCTACCGGGACACTGACTAGTCCACGACCAGGAAGACCCAAAGCAACATCATTTAGAAACGTGGTAGGTACATGCAGAAAACTTGGAGAGAACGCAACCAAACCCAACTACAGCATGAGTTCAGGAACGCATAAGAGCTCACCTCCCTAACTCCATCGGCAGACACTGCCTACCACCTGTGCCCTCGACTTCTCTAGCTCAATTCCGGCCCTAAATCCTAAAACCCTACTTGCCGGCGAGAAAGGAAGCTCCGAGGTTTTGCGCCGACAATGGCGTCCCGTAAGTCCGGCTCCGTCCGATCTTATCTCACCCCGATTCCCCCTGTTTAGTAATAGTAATTAGCGGCGTGCGTTGCAAATTGGCCGATGTGGTGTGAAATTCGCGTGTTGATTGCGTGGTCTGGTTCGATTGGTCGCAGGTGTCAAGTTTGAGAACTCGTGCGAGGTTGGGGTCTTCGCGAGGCTCACCAACGCCTACTGCTTGGTCCCGGACGATGGTTCAGAGAATTTATTCAGGTTGGCATCTCGAATTTCGAAAACCAACGACTAATTCATTGTACACCAGCCACCAGGTGCTTGCCAGCTTGTGATTTCTTGTAGTGGCGGTGCGCCATGTTAATGGTGTATTTGTGTGGTTTTGGTTGTGACAGCGTGTTTGAAGCCGAGCTCGCCGGCGTCGTCCCGGTGGTCAGGACCTCCATTGGCGGCACGAGGATCGTAGGGAGATTATGCGTTGGTGAGCACGCATTGCTGCTCCTTGTGAACCGGACTACGGTTTGATTTGATGGTTACTTTTTATTGCGTGGATCTTGGCTTATAGGTTTGTGTTTGTGTGATGGTGTTGATCAGGTAACAAGAAAGGGCTGCTTCTTCCACATACCACCACCGACCAAGGTAGGAAAGTGTTCAGAACTGAGTTTTGAATCATCTTGTTGTGCGGGTTGATGTCTGAAAAGGATGAACAGTGTGTTAATCTTGTTTCAGTAGCTGTTTAGGAGTCTCTAAAAAAAGTAGCTGTTTAGGAGTTTATTTGTGAAATTGGTAAATGAAGGGAGGAAAGGATTATAAAAGGAGAAGCTAGACTCTTGGCATCTGTGCTTTCCTCTTCAGTGACATTATCATGACAGGCATTGGTTTGACATGGCTTCCTTTGTTTTCCATGTTCCCAGAGCTCCAGCACCTGAAGAACAGCTTGCCTGATCAGGTGGTCGTCCAGCGCGTCGACGAGCGCCTTTCTGCCCTGGGCAACTGCATTGCTTGCAATGACCATGTTGCTCTTACACACCCAGACCTGAACAAGGCAAGGAGGCTCTTGCCCTCGATCAATATAAGAGTTGACGCACTTGAAATTTCTCACCTGATATGACAAATAATTCTCACGCGTATCTGATCTGATAATCATGCAGCTATTTTGTACATGTAGCAAATCACAGTTCCGAGTAGTGGATGATGAGATGGCACTTACCTGACATATTTTGTGTGGCAGGAAACAGAAGAGGTCATCTCAGATGTTCTTGGCGTGGAGGTGTTCAGGCAAACGATTGCAGGGAACATCCTGGTTGGGAGTTACTGCGCCTTCTCAAACAAAGGGGGACTTGTAAGCTCAGCAGACCACAGCTTCTGTCTCGCATCAAGTGCACTGCGAGTGTAGTGAAGTTTCACTACTGAATAGTGAAAAGTGACCCTTCTTGATTTCTGAAACTGGTGAATTCTGCAGGTTCACCCGCACACGTCGGTCGAGGACCTGGACGAGCTGTCGACGCTGCTGCAGGTGCCCCTCGTCGCCGGCACTGTCAACCGGGGGAGCGAGGTCGTCGCCGCGGGCATGGCGGCCAACGACTGGACGGCGTTCTGCGGCTCGGACACCACGGCGACCGAGCTCTCGGTGGTGGAGAGCGTGTTCAGGCTGAGGGACGCTGGGCCGGGAGCGCTGTGTGCTGACGTGAGGAAGTCCTTGGTTGAGAGTACTTTTGTGTAGGATTCTTGGCCTTTGCCCAGGCCAGGCCAGCAAGTTCTGCACAGTTTTTAGCCTTGTGGGGTCAAATTGCTAACATCTCCCTTGCTGTATCACGAGTACAACGGTAGATTATGCATGCCATGTTCCTGGCATAACTGCTGGTGCATGAACAGATCTATGTTCCATTAATATTCATGTCAAAATGAAGATTGTGTACTTTGCAATTCTGGACCATCTTTTCCCAATCAAATTAGTATCAGGCTAAGGAGAAAGCTTGCTTTAATTAGCAAATATTACAGAGTTTATTTTATAAACTTAATATTACAGAGTTTATTTTATAAACTTTTTGAGTTACAACTGCGTGCAGACAATATGAGGGGGCAATCAGAAAGCAATATTCCTTTTAAAAAACAGAAAGAGAAAGCAATAGTCAACAGAAATGTAGCAAAATGAACCAGAGGACTAAAACTGATCAGAATCTGCAAGAGTAAACTTCAGATTCTGTACCCATCACAAAAACATCAATAGACCACTCCAACACAGCAAACAAAGGCTAGCAGTTCCTCACACGATAACATCATTATGTAAGAACTGAAGGCAAAAAAAAGGGAGGATTAACATACACAGGATTATAGGGCAGCAGCTTTAATTTCTATTCATAACTCGAAGCTCAGTAAAGCATGGGAATCCAAATGTAAAAAACACTAGTAGTTCGTTACATGACTAAGGCATTATTATCTCATCATATACTTTAGCAGAAAGCTATAAGCAGCACATGTATTGCATGGTGACAAGATGGACTTAACAGTATCCCAGATCCTAATCAAGCAATTCAGATATTGATTTCTTCTTGTTGAATGGATCAGTAGCAGCAAGTAAAGATGCCACAAAACTGTTGGGAAAAATGTTATCAGCCTTCAACCTGTCTTTAAATCCATAAGCAGGGGTCTTTGCCTGTACATATGCCTGAAGCAGCAACTGGTATTGTCTAATCCTTCCATTATAACCCATCTGCCGTAACTTGTTAAACACCTTCTCTGAATTGTGGATGTCACCTTTCTTTGAATAACTATCAAGCAACATCAGATATGAGCTGTAGAGAGGCTTGATCTTATTCTTATGAGATAGCTTGTGCAATATGGAATCAGCTTTCTCAATCTCTCCTGCATCCACATAGAGCTTCACAAGTGAATCCAACGTTGAGGTCCCTATTCTGCAACCAGCATCACCCATCCGCTTTGCTAGCTCCTTACCCTTGTCCAAAAGGTTTTGATAGGCATACACCCTCAGCAAAGCATTGTAGTATTTGGAAGAGAGTGTTTTCCATGTCACGAGCATATCCTCAAAGACTTTCTCGGCCTTTTCAACATTTCCAAGCGTGCCAAAAGCCTCTATAGCAGACAGGCACTCATTTAGACGAGGATTAGCCTCACAAACCTTCCAAATCCTCTCCACATCATCACTTTTGCCAAGAAAAGCATATAAAGGTAATAAAATCTGGCAAGCAGCACGGTTTCCTTTGATATCATCACCCTCCATTGACTCCAAAATTGCCTCAGCTTTCTCGCGGTGACCACCAAATATGTAGTGCTTTGCAATTGTGGCTTGAATCAGAAGATCTGGCTCAACACCGTCTGCTTGCATCGACTCAATGACTTTTTCCATACCTACAATATCTCTAGCAGCGCCCTTGGTGTCTACAAGGAGCTTATAAGTGAAGAGGGTTGGTTTCACATTCTCCTTTTCCATCATTGTGAGAACATCAGCGATCTTCTTCTTGTCAACCCTTTTGTAGAGTAGCAGAAGCTGGTTGCAAGCAAATACTGTAACTGGAAATCCAAGATCCTTCATCTTATTGAAGACTTGCTCTGCTTTTCTTACATTTGTTGTAGCCACACAATTAGCCAAAAGAGTCCTGTATACAATCTCGCCCCTATGAGATGCAGGAATATCCTCAATATAGCTTTCAGCTTTGTGAATGCCATGGACTTTAGCCATCAAATCGAGGCGTGAGGCATAATCACGTTCTCCAAGATCAAGTTGTTTGGATTCTTCAAGCCATTCCAGAAGCTGCAGAAAAACAGGGAAGACATTATCTTCCGAGGTAGACAACACAACAGACATGCTGAGGTAAGCAATTACCATAAAAGAATTGGTCATCTTTTCTCAGGCTACTGTAGACCCCCAGTAGTTAAATGTTTAAATATGTGGTTATTCACACGACAAAAGTTGATGCATTAAACATTATTGTTCCATGAAAAGTAATTTTCTTGTACAGCTATGAATAATAAAATAATAGGCATCCCATATACATTTTGAAAAAAAATATTGTGTGGTGGTACAAATGCATTTATCAACAAGGTTTTCTTCATTATTTTTGAAGCCAGCTGTAGCCGCACGCTTACATCTATTGACTATTGGCTACATTGGTTTTTCCAGTTACCAGCACGAGGTTGTTTGGCAAATATATGGTACAGGGTAAACATGCTTGCAATGCACAACAGTAAAAAAAATAGTGGTCAAGAAAGATTGCAGCATAAAGTTTAAAGAAATAATATTCAAAACAAGGTGGGCTAGTTTTTCCTTGCCTAGCAAAGCAAGGTGGGCAAAGGATCCAAACATGCCCAAAATGCCCTTGTCAAACAAAACCAATACAAAAGCACACTGACATGTTTAGAAAGATTCAGATACTCCAGCAAAAGATGTAGTTTGCATACCATTCACATGATCTCAGAAGTTACAATGAGATTCTCATGCCATGCTAAGTTCATGATTTGACATGGTCGTTGCCAGCATATTTGACCAATAACTTTGTCTTGAACTGTTACTTAAGGGATCTTTGCATGTTTCCTATCTTCACTACCTAGCATAGCTCCCAAAATAAGTAAAAGAGTAAAATCTAGATGTCATTCACCACCAAGGTTGCAAATAGATTTCAGCATTAGACATAGGTAAAGTTATGTTCTTATTTGCCCTCAAAAGGGCTACTGCATGTCAAGGAGTTAAGCATAACAATTGCTTCAGTTATAAGCCATAATTATCAGCAACATATAAAAAATCAATCAAGAATTTGTAATCATGGAAAAAATATATATAAATGTACAGGGTAAGTTAAACACCTCCAAGGCTTTGAAGAAGAACCTCCGCTTGCGAAGGTTCAGAATAACATAAAAGATGTCGCTTCTATCCATTGCATTGCCATCATTAACCCATTTCTTTAGTGCACCAGCGGCATCGTTCCTTGGAGCTTCCAACATAACTTTAAGAAGGGGGGACTGTGAGGCCTTCTTCACCGGCTTCTTCTCAGGTTTTGCATCAGCGTCCACTTCTGACAAGCCAATTGCATCAATGGCATCCTCATCAGAACTCTCTTCAGATGTCAACTCTACATCCTTTTCATTAGCTTCCGGCAGAACCTCCAGATCAGAAAACCCGTCCTCTAACTCATCGTCCTTATCACCAGAATTTGCACCAGTCTGCGAAGAGAAACTCCTACTCCACATGAACTGACCAGTAGAGAATGATGTCTGGAAGGCTGACGGCTTTGGTTGATGACAGCAACCCACTCTCCGACAATCTACCTCACGGTGTTCTTCTACGTTCTTTGAATCTGCACTTAGCGGTACCTCAAGATTTGTGCAACCACGAGCACTCACAACTTGGTGGGCACGGACCCTAAATCAGCAGCAAACAGTTAGCCAATCAAATATCAGAATTAACTGTGTATGTAACACGAAACACTAGGTATGATCCTGAGCAAGCATTCGCATGCAGATAGAATAGATAGTAAGGTATACCGGCTTCATACCACAAAACATGAGAATAACCGACCACGAAGTAAGAGAAACAAGCAGGGGCGTTGTTTTTTCTTCAAACACATCTAAGATCTTACAATACTTAATATTCTCACATCTGAATATGGCAAGACAACTACAGAATTAAGAATAACAGAAGCATCTGAAATCCCCCCCCCCCTCCCCCCACACACCCACCCACCCCCCTAAAATCCTAAGACTGCACTTACATGGCTACCCAACAGCATTGTGACAAAAACAGAGCCACCAACAATTCCTACGTAATATAATAGTATTAGTGATGATCAATTCAGCAAAGACGCGAACCTTCCCCCCCGGCAATGCTATGGTCGTTGTTCACCAATCAACCGGGTTCACAGGTTTCGGCACGGGAGATCAAATGAAAACTAAAGAAAGAATGGATCTACTTAGCGTGACCGCGAGACAAGATAAAACACTGAGAAAATGGAGAGGCACACGGATCAGATGCGCCGCTAAACCCACGGATTCTTCAAGGAGACGACAACATCTGGACCTAATCCAAGAACCGCAGCCGGGGAGGGGAGAGCTACCTGAGGGGGTTGCCAGCTCGGCGAAGCGCCCACATGGCGGCGGAGGAGGAGGATGAGGTGGCAGTGAGGAAAGGTGGGAAGGAAGGAGGCGGCTAAAACCCTAGCGGAAGGGTCTGCTTTTTTTGTGGGGAGGGAGGGGCGATGAACCCTAAAACCCTAGCGCGAGGCGAATGGAGCCGACCGGTGACTTTACTGCTGCGGTTTTTAGATGAGTAGTATTTTTTTTTCGTCAGAGACTCAGAGGCGCTGGGTCAGTGGCTCTGGGCTACGCTCACACGACAAGTGTACACGAGAATGAATATTGGGCGACGGTTGCTTGAGCCTTAGTCGAGTGGTGGATTTTATTTTGATTATTGGTTAATGCAAATAGGATATTTTTTCCTTCAGTGAATTTGGTCGCATAAATATAATTTAACCATAATTGTTATTTAGTGGTCGTCCGTGGTAACAATACCAATTGATGTTATATCCCACGCTATCAATGACGAGCATACCATCTCTATGAGTCTCCTTCCCCTATTGCCCCGACTCCCCTCTCTCACGCATATATGAAGAAAGTGAAAAAAGGTTATGACGTAGCCATAACTAAATTTACTTTTTGTCTTTGCAGTTGGGCGATAAAATATGTCTATAGAGTATTTATAAAACTATTGTATCGACATAATATTGCTCATAGAAGACAACTAATGTTCTTTTTTTGTTAAAAAAATATATTACCTACTAGGGCTTAATAGACATAGTAAAAATAGGTCGTTGGGAGGTTGTGCACTTATATATAAATTTGGTCTAATGTAGTTAGGTTAATAAAATTTAGAGTAATATTGCGCATAAAAGCCTATTTGTTCCTAGACATTGATATGTTTTTTTAGTTAGTGGAAGAGGTCAACGCCCTAGTCCTATGTAGCTTTTTGACATTATAGGTAATAAAGATGACAAAGACAAGCCAATGAAAGTAGTAGACAATACCAAAATAATGATAATTTTTTGATGATAATGTTGTAACTTAAAGAAGAGAAGTATGATGCATAAAGAAGGAGAAACTTACAAAGATGTCTTATTTCCCATTCCATAACCAAGAATATAATTGAATGTGGTTAATATCAATACTGAAAAAGTTATTTCTAAACCTAAAGCTAGAAGAGGGATTGTTCCGGGCGGGGAGCGAGGAATTGTCACGATAATGGCTACTCAACGAATTTAGAAAACAATGTCAATTATTTTTAGCGGTGAAAGTGAAACTACTCTAGCGTATAGAAATCTTCTGGGGGGTGAGGAATTGTCATGATAATGACTAAACGAATTTAGAAACAATGTCAAATGTTTTCAGTGGTGAAAGCGAAACTACTTTAGCATATAGAAACCATCTATGAGAGAGTCCATCTTTCTCTTCTCTAATGCGCATGTTTAAGTTAGGATAAAAGTCCTAAAATATCAATCTTAAACCAAACAACCCATATACATCCCCCCGAACAAAACTCAAATTTTGTCTGCGTTATCTATCCAGACCCTGTAAACACCTACATCATTTCATCAAGACTAGGAAAGATTGGATTAATCTCGGCACGGAACTGGACTGCGTAACACGGGTTTCCCGGGCCCACCACCGCCGATAAGTACCCGACCCAGCTCGCCGACGCAGCACCCAAGGAAAGAGAGAGACGAGACCCGTCGCCCCGGAACCACGCGTGTCAGCCATCCATTGCCGACCCCCACTGCGCGCGCTGTTCGGCGTTGTGCACCCGATCCCCATGCGTCGCTGATAGCCGAGAGAGAGAGAGAGAGAGAGAGTATAGTATAGAGAAGGGGAAGCCAGAGAGAGGAGACAGAGGTGGCCGTCGCGTGGTGGCCGCTCTGTTCTTCCCCCCACTCCGATTCTCGTTGACACATGTGCGTGAGAGAGACGAGCCTCGGCTCGATCTTAACCTTGATTTTGCTTTCGCTCGATCTCATCGTCGCGGCTACTGATCTGTTATTTTTTTTTGGCGGGTGGATCAACCAGGTCGTGTGACGCGGGGGGAGTTCTGATCCGGATGGTGCAGCGTCGCGGGATCGCCCACGGCCATGATTGATCACGAGCGCGCAGGTCAGATCTCTTCCCCTCCAGATCCCGCCCTCTCTAGTCTTCTCTAGTGTTAAAAAGGTCGCGTCTTGGAGTGGTGGCGGTGGAAAAGGTGCGATTTTTCGGATGTTTTCGGGGCAATTTTTAGCGGGGAGGTTGGTGCTGACCAAAGCTATCGCCTTTACGTGGGTTTCAGTGACCTCAGGTTGGTAGTGGCGATGTACCGCGTTGTTGTCGCAATTCTGTAGGAATTTTTCTATCTTGGAGCGCCTTAGTTGCTACTTTTAGGAAAGACAAGGAATTATTTTGGAGATGTTGGGATTTCTAGGAAGTTCACAGTCTGAATTAGTTAGGGGTGCATCTGGGGTAGGATATTGCTAGTCACTGCTAGTAGGATTTTTTTGCTAAAAACAAAGATGGTACTTTTGGTTTTTGGTGGTACATATGCACGGTAACGTTCCTTTTAGTTGAGAACATTTGGAGATTATTAGGCTTAACTTTAGATTTCTAGTCTTCCGAGCTACCTGGCTCAACTAGAATCATTTGAATCGTCATGCTGAACTGACAATCTAGTGAAGACAAACCTTGTGTCGATTTTTGTGGGCATTCATATTTCTTTCATATCAGTGTACAGTAAATCTCTGTTCTGGGATGGCATACAAGTGTTTCCTTTTTCTTTTCTTTTTCTTTTGCTCGGAGCAAACACTGTATTAACTTGAGGAAAAGTTGGGAATGAGGGACAATGCAGTAATGTTAGTGCGTGCAGACTGCTGCCTCCGTTTGTAGGGTATGTTTATGGGCAGAGTTAGTAATGCATTTAAATTCAAGGGATTGGGGTCCTTAGCTGGAGCGGTATTAATGTTTATGTTGAATAAGTTTAGCAGTAGTTCTACTACCTCTCTACTAACATCTATGCCACTCGGCTGTTTATGTTATTTTTAGTATATGTAGTGCTTATATTTTGTGCAAAGGTATACTATACTAAAGTCCTATTAGTATACCGTGATGTATAACGATAATAGAAAAATAGAAAATGGCTGGTGATAATACTTTTATGCCTTGAGAAACTCTCGATTTGTTTACCCAGTTCTTGTCTAATATATCCTGTCAGTAAAGCCTCCATGTGAAAAGGCATTTGAACTAGTTACACAATAATTATGCAAGCACGGTGAACTCAACATGCTGTTTTAAAACATCTTTTAAGTGAAAACTTCCTAATGCTCTCTGAAAAAAGGTGGGAAAGTTTGGACATCGGGAAACACAACTTCTTTCTTCTGCTGCCAAAGCCTCCAGCTAATGTATTTTGAGTTCAAATTATTTACAGTGGTCATCATGTGACCACAACAAACTCATGCAGCACTTATTTTGTGACGGTAGTTGTCAACTGATCATTGCTACAATTGAGCTTCAGTTTTTCAATGTTCTTTTGAGATGCTGTCTTTTGTTATGACAACCATACGCTGTTTGGACCTTATTGTACTAAGTGCTTCAGCCATTAATTGTTTGTGACATATGTTTCTTGGTGTCCATTTTGTTTGGTTGAGTCCTGAAATGTTCATTGGAAATCATGCAATATGTTGAGCATATGATACAACTTTAATATGTTCTTTTAACTGCATGGACTGTTTTACTTTGCAATGTTAATTTTGTCATATTCTTATTTAGTTTATTTGATGCAGAGGAAATGCAAGTTAATATTGAGGTACCTCCATGGTGCCTCAAGCCGAATATTTCTCAGTATAATAACTCTCAAGAGCACAGAGGTGGCATTGAAGGGTTTGCTGAGAATAATGGAAGTAATGCAGCAGAAGAAGTCTGGGAGGCATCTCCTCTTCCAAATCAAGGCTTTAGCAGACCCTTCTTTCGACAAGAATTTTATGCTTGGCCATATATTTATTCTGATTACCAAATGCTGCGGCAGCCACAACCTTATTGCTTTGACAACCAATTTTATCAGATAAATAGGGACTTTCCCATTGATAACAGAGTACAGTATCTTCCATTCAAGATGCTCCCTCAAGGTTACCCTCATGATGCACAACTTCAGGAATTTCAATATTTTGTGGTTATTGACTTTGAAGCAACCTGTGACAAGGAGAATAATCCACATCCACAAGAGATCATTGAATTTCCATCTGTCTTGGTTAACAGTGCAACTGGACAACTGGAAGCTTCCTTTCAAACATATGTTAGGCCGACATATCATCAACATTTGACTGACTTTTGCAAGGAGCTTACTGGTATACAACAGATTCAGGTCGGTGCGTATTCCAGCTTTCGAATATTCTTAGATTTGATAACTATGGTCATTGATTCAAAATAGTCTTCTACTTGATTGCTTGATCTAATAGCACCTTGCTAAGTAATCATTTATGTACTGTAAGTATATAGACGACAAGGAGTCAATAACTTTTCATGGTAGTGTCAATTATGCAAACACACAGGAACCAGCTTGGTCTGTACATTTTCTAAGAATTTTAAGTACAGTTTCAGATATATATCCAATTGATCTCCTGCAGCCAGATTCCATAAGGCAACATTTATATTTATATTTTAGATGCTGGCTAAGACAAAGACCAGTTTACAACCCATAGTCCGTACATGTAGCATCCATCGCCTTTTCAAGTTTGAACATATAGATTGTTATAAATGTAACAGATACAAATTGTATTCCAATTAATTGAGTAAATACGGATTGAGTGACATACCTTGTTGACAATCTCTCTTTTATTTGGGGTGTTACAAAGGATACACATCTCCTTATCTCGGTTGCCAATTTCCGGCCAATAGCCATATTTCCATCCCGAATCATTTGACTTTGCCTTCCGTTTTGGATCGGTCTTTGGATCATACACGGCCTCGGAGGATGCAATACTTGTACTTGCCATTTTTTTGCCTCTGCATTAGAGAGAAGTAATCAGCGATCCAGTAGAAGCACAGCAGCAGTTCACTAGTTCAGCGATCAGTAGCAGCGCATAAAGCCATAAAGGATAAAGCAAAGCAATGCATAAATGCATTCGGCTCAGCACTCAGCACCCCACTCACCGACGGCCGACGTGACCCGCCTCCCTCTCTTCTCCTGCCTCCCCCTCCCTCCCCCCGGCGGCGACCCAGCCTGCCCGCCTCCCTTTCCCTACCTTCTCCCGGCATCCCCCTCCCAGCGGCGACCCAGCCTCCCCCTCCCACCCGGCCGGGAGGAAGGGGGAGGTCGGGCCGCCGCCGGGAGGGGGATGCAGGGAGAAGGGAGGGAGGGGGAGGAGGTGGAGGCTGAGGAGGGAGGGGATGGGGGCGTACCTGAAGGCCAAGCTTGCCGCGAAGTCCTTCCAGCCCTGACGGGATCTAGAGCGGAATCCGAGGCGGGACGGAGGCTGTAGCCGGAGCTGCAAGGGACGGGAGCGGCGAGATGGAGGTGCCGCCTCCTAGGGTTCCAGATGAGTCTTCGCCCTCTTTCCCCTTCTCTCTGGTTCCAGATGAGGCTCGGGTCGCTTGGTTTAGTCACGGGCAAGGCTAGCCCAACGCTCCTCCTCTGCTAAGGCGTCGCCTCAAGCCGCCATAGAGACGCCTTGTCCCAAGGCGGACGCCACAGTAATCTCGGCAAGGTAGGGTGACACCTCACCCCTGCATTGCGCCTTACCGCTTAGTTAAGTGACGCCTTGGTAAGCCTGAATATATGAATCATGAACTTTACTTCTTTATTGAGAATATTTGTACTGTTACTTTATTATATTGCTGATTTGCATGGTTACATTGACAATATCTTTGTTTTCAAGTCTATATTCATATATAAAAAGATGCATTAGATGTATTTTTGCTTGCATGAGTGTACATATATATAAATCTAAAACGTAAAATAAGGTAACCTCAAAACCGATTACAAGGCCGATTTCCGTATAATCGCTATAAGGTGGGATGATCGAACGAATACCGCTTACCGATTTTTAGAACATTGCTGAGTGGTAGTCATTGCTGGAGCTTTAGAGCAAATACTTTCCCTGAGCCATCCGTGGAGGCATCGAAATGCAGCTGATATTATCTGTAGAGCCTTCTGAGGAGAGGAGAAGACAGTAGAACATTATGATCAGGAATTCCTAGATCTTTACCGCCATTGATGGGAATGTTGAGAAAGTAACTAGGCACTTGGCCCGTATGTTCCCGGTAAAACATGGGCATTATTTGACTAGACATGGATATGGGGCATTTTATGGAAGTGTACCTTTTCTTTCAGTGAAAGAAATTTAACACATTAGCTTTGATGACAATATATCATTATTTATTAGCTAGCGTATTTCAAGGTTAGCATACGACTTTTCATAATTTACTTTTTACTTTTTTGAGTTGTTAAAATTGTTGTTATGTCTATTTTTTATTTCTTATGGGAAGATTGGTTTGAGATCTTGAGTAGTCAACATTAAGGGCTTGAGTAGTCAACACTAATTAAGTAAATCCATTTGACAAAAAAAAAAGAGAAATAAATACGCATGTTTTTATAAACCTATTAGTTTCGTATCACTTTTCACTTTTACTGTAGTTTTATGAAGTGCAATATGCTATTGGGCAATATGTGAAATGTACTATTTCTGTTTAATACATATTTTGCCCATGTTGAAAAATGGTGTTGTAACATGAGTCACATGACATGAGTATGATGAAAATTTTTGACTTTTCTTTTGTGTGTGATTAGTAATACAATTTTCTCTGTGCATGTTTAGGTGGACAGAGGTGTACCTCTAAGTGAAGCCTTGCTCATGCATGATAAGTGGTTAGAGGACAAAGGGATTAAGCACAAGAACTTTGCTGTTGTGACATGGTCTAACTGGGATTGTCGTGTAATGCTGGAATCAGAGTGCAGATTCAAGAGAATCAGGAAGCCCCCTTATTTTAACAGGTAACATATATCTCATATTTACATTTTTCTAGTTTTGGGCCTTGTTTTGTTTTTTCTTAGCGTGTAAGACATAATAATTTATTGTTTTCTTTGTTCATTGTGTTAACTGTTATGTGGCTCTATAACTGTATTAGGACAATTGATCATGCTAAAGTAAGTTTGGTAGTGTTTGTACAATGGGAAGATTGATTAGTGTCCTAATGTGTAATTACTGTCTAGTGTGACCTAAGTTAGGTCAATTTTATTAACTAATGCATCATATCATTCTTGAGGAGTCCCTTCGGTTTTTACTACTGGGAGATTGAAAATATAATTTTGCGTGATGCATTGTGTATGGCTTATAACTATAGGGTTTAGGGTCATGTAGGATATGCTAATGAGGAAATTGCACCGCAGCCACCTATGCTTTCTAAAGATAGCAGATTTCCAACTACAGTTTTCATGTTGGCAGTTCAGCACTTGTAAGATTGAATTGTTGCAAATTACCACCTTGCACATTGAATTTTGGCAGTTCACCACCCTTACTTTTAAATTTAGTACAATTTACGACCTATACTTTTGAAACATTGCATCATATTACTTCATTTTTTATTAAATTATTTGCTACCACAATATGATATATCTACAAAAGGTATGGATGCTCATATATTGCACACATCTTATACCAATTTTCTAATATTTCATGCATAATAATAGGTGTTGATTTACTATCAACTTAAATGTGCATGTGGGGAATTTTTAAAACTAAGTACAGGTAGTACTAATTCATATCAAATCAAAAGTATAGGTGGGAAATTGCGAACATCAAAAGTGTAGGTGGCAGTCTAAAATCTTGAGAGAGTACGGGTGTGTATGGTGCAAATTTCTCTGCAAATTGCTTAAATATGTCAATGGCAACATGTCAATTTTGTTTGTTCTCATTTATCTTAACCCATTTGGTAGTGTACTGCCCCATGACTTCAAGTATTTTATATAGCATTCACATCAAAGAAACCTAATGTCTGAAAACTGTTCTATAAATAAAAAAATTCTGGGAACCGGGGTCCTGTTAACTGGAGTACTAATGCTTTTCAATTCTGATTTCTGATCTTTTTATCTGTTCGTGCTGTATATATAAAAAAATTAAAGCCAAATTTCTGTACTAGATGGCAGATGTCTTACGTCCAACTTCCAAAGAAATGGTTTCATGATCGCACATGCCAGCTTCCCTTCTGAAAAATCCACTATTTATATAGATTTTTTTTATCCATATCACTTTGATTTAAGTTAAACAAAAATACCACATGCAGGATGTTTGGAGGTAACAATGCAATACCCCTGCATTTCCTTTGGAATTTTTTTGGTTCCTTCTGGGGCCTTGAAGCTCAAACTTTATAGAAGTAGGTATATGATATTCAGAAAGGTTTTGTAAATTTGAAATATTCACTTAGTGAGAGGATAGGTATAGTATGGAGCCATATATTATATCATGGTTGTTTAGATTTACGTTCTTATGTATACACTTGCTCGTGAAGAATAAAAAGGATCAGTTAGGTTAATAGAGTTAAAAAAGTTGCATAGTTCATGCTAAAGGCGATTAACTGATTATTGACTTTTTTTTTACCATATGACAATGATTTTTCTTGGGACGTCATATCTCATGCATGATGACAGTGAAAATTTTCCTACACACATACTTGATAGTCTGTAGTTTTGTTCGATAGCTTTCTCATTATTTGAGGAGTCGAATTTGAGCCTTTGAGATCAAGGCCCAATGTCGTGTATTTTTATTATTCTTTTGAACTCTGACAACAAGAAGGCATTCTAATCCCGACGCCTTCTGAACAAATGTTGATCAGGTGGATCAACTTGAAGGTTCCTTTCCAGGAAGTGTTTGAGGGTGTCCGGTGCAACTTAAAGGACGCAGTTCAGTTGGCTGGCCTTACATGGGAGGGCCGTGCTCACTGCGGGCTTGATGATGCTCGCAATACCGCTCGCCTCCTTGCGCTGCTGATGCACCGGGGCTTTAAGTTTTCCATCACCAACTCACTTGTGTGGCAACCTGCCCAACAGTCAATAACCTGCCAGTCATCCCCGGACCGTTCTCCTGATCCCACCCAGTTGCAACAGAAGCCAAAGGAGATGTTGGGATCTCCTGTCCAGGTTAATCCATATGCTGGCACCGCGGGAAAGGATAGGCCAATGTACTGCTTCTGCGGAGTGCTGAGCAGGTGGAGCGTTGTCCGCAAACCAGGGCCCATGCAGGGACGGTATTTCTATGGATGCGGCAACTGGACTGCTACAAGACGGGCAATCTGCCCGTACTTTGCATGGGCGTCGTGAATGAATATCCTGTCCTGTCCCAAGCAGATATCAAGGAGGGCAAAGACCTGGTGCTTTAACTAGGGGGAGGCTATTAGTTGCAGTTACCTGCCTTGATGGTTGCTGCGCCTCCCTTTTCGTATATATGATATAACTTTGCTCATAAGACAATGAAGTTCACTAGGTAGTGTCTAACCTGTCATACTGACTTCTGTTGATAGAAGCGAATGGGGATCAGATGCTGCTTAGGAGGCTTTATCCATGAATAATCTAAGTTTGTGGACGCTTGTTTTAACTTAAATGGAAGTCCCGTAGAAGGTGTGATTTGTGCAACTAGATCTCTAAAGTTTGGCTTGCGGATTGTTTGGAGTGCCCCAGTACTTATTTGTTGGGAACAAGTACACATATGCAACAATAATCATATCTAAGATTAAAATAGTGAGCCAGATTGTGCTAGCCTTGATTCCAGGTCAAAATAATCTTCTACTTTATTCCTGCCTTACGTTGTAGGTAAACTTCTCTTGTTTTCTGATTTGTTCCTTTCGTTTCTGAATTCGACCATTTTGAAAGGTTGCTACATAAAATTGAGAGATTGGTATTTAGTTCTGTTGGCAATTTTGCTGCTTGGAATAATAATAATATTTTTAAAAAATAATAAATTGTAACGTGGTATTATGGTCCCTGAAGCCCGATGGGTGTCCATTGTTTTCTTCATGGGAGTGGAACCTGTAAACCTCGTTCATTTTAGGAATGTAGCCATTAGTTTCTATCCCTCGAATGTCCTGAAAGAAAAATCAGGTAATCAATCTACTTTAGAAAGCGCTTAGATTATCACATGAAAGATTAGAGGTGTTGATCTGCATTGGTCGTCTGTTCTTTTTGTTTCTTCCTTCCGAAATTTCAGCTAGTTCTTGGCCTTTCACCTTCACGCAACTGGATGGGTGCAATCTGTTGAGGAACCGTCGCTAGCGAGTCTAGTCCGAGTGATTATCTCGTTGATAAACTCAGAATCGTAAGAACGATGTAACAATACAAGAACAGAATAATTGATTGAACGCAGAGATATGACGAGACTTCTGATTTTCTCTTCATTGCTTTTCTTGTATTCTTACATCGTTCTTACGATTCTGAGTCTGTCTACGAGGTAATTGCTCGGACTGAACTCACTAGCGACGGTTCCTCAATACGTTATCAGCACGATCGACTCTCCTCGGATCGAAAGGTAACCGTCGAAGAACGACAGCACGATTGACTCTCCTCGGATCGAAAGGTAACTGTCGAAGAACGACGTTGGTAGATTGAATCGTTTTTTATTTTGCTTTCAATTATGCAAATTTGACTTTATAGATTGGTTTTTTCTACGGTGCAAATTCATTCTAATCTACCGCGAGCCGACTTGAAGTCACCGGCACAATATCGATCGGTAGATCGTATGAAAAAGTGGATGTCGATTGTACTGTAGATTGGAAATTACAAATCCGTTCTAATCTACTGCGAGTCGACTTGAAGTCGTCGGCCAAGCCGATCGGTGGATTGACTTGAAGTCGTCGGCCAAGCCGATCGGTGGATTGCATGAACAGTACTCGTATGCACATCATTCAGATGAACAATGTATTCTCGTATGAACAGTACATAAAAAATTTGGCCGATGCGCGACTTGGCAGAAGATAATTAATTTGTAAGCATTAACGAATCAACTGTCTGGCCACTTTAGTGATTTGAAGAGCATGACCAAGTCGCATATGCCTACACGCAATGTGTCGAAGAGGGTTGAAATACCAAAGAAAATTGAAGGTATCTACAATCCCGTCCAGATGCATCAGAATAAAAGGACGAGAACTCCGACCCCTCGAATCCCAAGTAACCAGGGACATCTGGTGAAAAAGGATAAGAAGTATTTGACACAGCCGATCACCGAAGTTCCCCAGAACCAGAAGGGGAGCCATTTAAGACTTGACACCAGTATGAAATATTCAGTAAAAAGCCTACCGAATTTGAATATTCCCACGGAGGGAGACATCAGCATGGATGTGTGCGCACACATCGGAACTAAAAAACTAAAGGGACTTGTCCTTGCAATTGAAAGCAACAGTTAGCAAGTAGAAGCATTAAAAATATTGCCTCATGAAGAAATATCTATAAATTATGTGACCATGGGAGAATCTATGAATAGAACAATATACAATGTTGAAATTTATTTTACAAAGAAAATTATCATAATCATCGATCTTAATCGAGAGGCTGCATCGCTCGCTGAATGTAAGAAAAGATCAGACTGTGAAGATTGGAAGAAGGCAATAGAAGCAGAATTATTATCTCTGAATAAAATAGAGGTATTTGAGACTGTAAGCCGCAAGCCTCCCCATGTGCATCCCGTAGGGCATAAGTGGGTATTTGTTCGAAAGAGAAATAAAAACAATGAAGTTGTAAGGCATAAAATAAGGCTTATTGCACAAGGTTTCACTCAACGATCAGGAGTCGATTATGAAGAAACGTATTCCCCGGTCATGGGCGGAACTACCTTTAGATATTTATTCTCAATGGCAGTAAACTTGTATTTAGAAATGAAATTGATGGATATGGTAACTGCATGACTTTATGGGAACTTGAATTCATACATTTATATGAAGGTACCTGAAAGTATCCCTGTCCCGAACTAAGACAGAAAATAAAAATCTGTACAGTGTGCAGCTCAGAAAGTCATCTTATGGACTGAAGCAATCAGGCAAAATATGGTACAATCGCTTGAGTGACTTTCTCTGCAAGAAAGGCTACACAAATAACAAGGATTTTCCTTGTGTTTTTATACGGCGATCCCAGGATGGATTCTGAATAATCTCAGTATATGTAAATGATCTGAATATCATCAGGACCCTGGAAGATATTGAGAAAGCAAACTCTTACCTGGACTCGGAGTTCGAAATGAAAGATTTGGGCAAAACCAAATATTGCCTAGGCTTGCAGCTTGAGCATACCACTGAAGGGATTTTAGTACATTAGTCAACCTACACTCAGAAAGTGTTAGAACGGTTCGGCTTTGAAAAAAATATCCTTCGAAAGTGCCGATGGTCGGGATATTCTTGCAGCAAGACAAGGACCCATACAAACCTAAAGAAGATTAAGAGGAAGTCCTGGGACTGAAATTCCCATACTTGAGTGCAATAGAAGCAATCATGTATTTAGCAAGCTGTACTAGACCGGACATAGCATTTGCAGTGAACCTGCTAGCAAGGTATAGTACAGAACCTACCAAAAGATATTGGTAGGGAATAAAGGATATCTTCCGATACCTCTAAAGAAGCAAAGATCTTGGTCTATTCTACAGAAAGAACCAGAACCTAACTATGACTGGCTATGCAGATGCCGGGTACCTGTCAAAACCGGCATACAACCAAGTCACAAACAGACTATGTATTTCTATATAGTGGAACTGCAATTTCATAAAAATCATCTAAGCAAAGTCTTGTATGTACTTCGATGAACCACTCAAAATCATAGCACTGTACGAGGCCTCACGAGAATGTTCTTGGCTTCGGCGAATGATTCACCACATCCAGCAGTCATGTGGATTGAATACCGCACAAACCCCCCATTATTATCTATGAAGATAATGCAACTTGTGTTGTATAAGTGCAAATGAGTTATGTGAAGAGTCATCTCGCAAAGTATATCAACTCCAAGTTCTTCTATGCTCATGAATTGCAAAAGATTGACGAAATTAAAGTAATGCATATTAAGTCATACGAAAATCTTGCAGATTTATTCACTAAGTCACTTCCAACGTCTAGCTTTGAAAGATGCATACGTGGAATTGGAATGATGAGAGTTAGAAAAGTGCATAATTCAGAGGGAAAATCTTTCCAGACTCTTTATTAAAGCTTGGTCATAAAGATCGAGTACCCAAATAATAAATCCTAGAGATTAAATAAAATTGGGCGGATTGTACTCTTTTTCTGAAGTTTCTAGGCTAAGATTTTTAATGAGGCAATTCGTGCAGCACAGCAGAACGTGTATCATGTACTCTTTCTCTAAAAAAAATTCCACTAGGTTTTTATGGAGTTTTGATGAGACATGAACATGACGGATGAGTGACCAAGGGGGGTGTTAATAAACTGGGCCCAGACCAGACAGGCTTAGCCCATGACGGGCTCCTCATCCTTCCAGTGGACTATATAAAGGTAGAACCCCCAACCATTGTACTATGATTTTCAGAAGAGCAATAAAGATAAACCAAAAGTCATCTCATATATCTGTGTTCAATATATTATTCTGTTTTTTTATATTCTTTCATCGTTCTTACTATTATAAATTTATCTACAAGATAATCGTTTAATCTAGACTCGCCAACAACGGTTCCTCGAAACAATCTAGTTACGAGGATAAGGCTAGTTTCACGCAAGAATGTCACTGACATGCTCAAGGGTGGAGCAGACAGGACAGTTACTATGCTCTGCTTAAAAGCACATGAATTTTATTTGTTTTTTTTTTCGTTAGCTCTTCGTATGTTTCCTAAGCTACAAAATTCCGATTTTCCAAAGAGAGCCGGACATTCACATGGCATGGGGAACTTTTTCCATCCAGTAATCCAGTGAAGCTACACAAACATATTTCAGTTATCGAAGTCCTCCAACCTGTTAATAATTTGAAACAGACAATATGCATTCTCAACAGGTTAACTGATGGCAGGATTTCATTCTCATCATATCTCACAAATGTAGTGTTGAATCTACAAATACTGGTAGGGATACAGGAAGATCGATCAGGTACTGAAATTTCAAGGCAGCCAAATGGTCATATACCCTTGGTCAGATTATTTCCATGGCATCGTATCCATGCTCGTTTTCCTACAACAAGAAGTCAAACGTCCAAAAAAAAGAGTCAATAAAACCGATTAGTGACAGACCATTTTTAACGCACAATCTAATCATTCTCTGCAAATTAGGATCATCCAGATACATAGGTAATAACGAAACCGCAATTTTACAGCAGTTACCAGTACATGGACCAGGGCCTAATGCACTCAAAACTATATGACTAAGCTACCTGAACACATCATCTCTTCGGATTATAGTATGTGCAAATATCTCCGAATCAAGTCTGTTGCAGGACTGTCAAATCTTCCCGATAATATCACCATCAACTCCCAAGTTGTGAAAAGGTATAGCAGTCAAATTACACGCGCTTCCTATTCCTTCGGCCGAGCAAGCCAGAGAGAACTCAGGGCACGAAGCCGTGACGAGTAATCGCTTATCACAAGAAGTGCACGGGCAGACTGTCTAGTGGTCATGATCCTTTGCATCTGTTGAAGAGTCTGCTGCCGCAGGTTGTCAGCCTTGATATAGTAAAGAAGAAAGGAGTCATAAATGCAACAGTCATGCAGGCATAATTCAACAGGATATAGCAGATGATCTTAAACTATAGTATACATGAATTCATATACTCCAGAGTCCAGTCCAGACTTCTACACTATCATAGCACCATATCAAACCAAGCTTTCTATACTTATCTTACATTTGAAATAAAGTAAATACAAATACCTGGCGAAGGAAATTCTCAAGGGTTCCAAGCTTGCCCATGGCCATGGCCATTTGACCCATGTAGTTTGCCACGTTTCCTGTTGATCCAGAAGGGCCAAGAGACCCAGCCAAGGTTTCTGCCAAGGACTGCTGAAGGGCCTCCATTCCTTGTGAAAGAGCATCCTCGGCTTGTTGTGAAGACTGCTGAAGGTTGCATATCCCTGATAGCTGCTGTTCAGTGAGAGGTTCAAGCTGTGTCGAAAGAAGCTGCAGTTTTCTTGCTTATTAGTAACTCATCAGTAAAATCATCAGCACTTGAAACAAAAAAGGAGCCAAAGGAGTTCCAACACGCTATCTAAGGACAAGAAACGAAGTATGCAAGAACAAACAAAGCAAGGCATGATGCTGCATTATCAAAATCTGTAATTTGCCTATGTTACCTAAATATTAGTTTAAATGACCTAACAATCTATATTACACAGAAAGAAACAGAGATAAATCCTTAAGGTTTTAGACTGATGCACATTCTAGACTATCTTATAGTACAACATTGCTCATGTTAATAAGAAGGGCCTTGCTATTCCAGGAGGGCCAGGGCCCAAAAGATTACAAGCACACCCTAAGGCTGAAATACAGACCTTTAAAAGCTCAGATGGTCGGAAACCTCCTAGCCACAAGAAACACCTCTCTGCCGGTGCCTTCCACATGCCTGATAACACATGAAAGACATCTGCCTTGGCCGCATTTCCTTTTAGCTTGAAAATCTCTTCGTAGTGTGACATGATCTTATCAACAACACTATGGAGATCATTATCACTTGCATGAGCACTAACTGCAGCCCTTAGCTCATTAATTTGTTTATTGTGCTCTTCCAACCACCGTGCATACTCCATGTCAAAAGCCAACGCCCCTGTAAGAAAAGGCAGTTTAGTTATTTCTCCATTAAAAAAAAAGAATCTGGCAGGTATTGCTTGGAAGAGGGAGTATCCGGTGCATACAACCCTTTTGTAGGCATTTGTCTTTAATTTTCTTTCCATCTGCAGATCGGATTTTGAGGTGAAATTTTGTGGCATATTAGTTTTGATTTCATACCAATGTTAGAATGGTTTTTGCCTTTTTGGAAATGGATGCACCGTTTGATGTACCGGAGACTCCCTCTTGATTGGATACTTCCGTGGTAATGATAAAGCAAAACAGTTTCTGTGACAAATAATGATTAGATATTAATCACCGGAAAGATCTGATATTACCATTTCCACTCATGGAATGGGGCTGATCCACTGAGCTAGATATAAAAATGCCCTGCGAGAAAAATATCCATAAGCAAACTTCAAATGAGTCTTGCAACCAGAGCTCAAAACAATGACATGCACTAGAAGCAAACCTGCTGACGAGCTCGTTGCAACTCCTGCTCTAGCTGGGTAAGCTTTAGCCTGCTATTCTCCAACTGTTGAACATACGCCTACAAAAGAGAGCAAAATTACCAATGCCACACCACATATTGGCCACGAGTGAAATATACAAAAAGTTGAAAAAAATAACACGGAGGATTTCTAGGAAATAAACTGGATTTTATTACATTTCCATAAAAAACTTTTATTTTAATACTTTTTAATGTAACAGTTCACCAGAAACTTTTAAGGCATACTCATTGAAAGCTCTATAGGAAACCAACTAGCAGCAACTTTTTCGCCTTTTTCCTTGGTTTATATTCCAACTTTTAACAAGCAAAACCACTAAAGACTCTCTTGTGTGCAAATGTGGGCCAACACAAAATACTTAATCAAACCACACCATTAAACACAATTAACTTACTAAAATATAAAAATTAAAAGCTACACAGGCCTACATAAATTCATCTACCCCCTCTGTGTTTTCCCAGCAATATACTGTGCGAACCGTGCCATCGCTAACTGAACCCCAATAGAAGAAAAGAAAACTTGGACCCCCAGCAGCAGAATACAATTTAATTATGCCTAAATGATAGAATTCACAAAAAATAGTAGAACACAATACCAAGTGAACCAAAAAATCTTTAAAAACATAAAACACTTTAATAAAGAAACTAAAAGTAACATCCAAGTACCTTTTTCCTCAAACGACTCTTTCTTGCAGCCTCACGATTTTGAGCAAGCCGACGCAGTGACTACAAAGTAAGTCATTAGCAAAGTACTTGCTGCAACGGCTACAATATGAAACAAAAAGGAAAAAGCTACTTAAAAACTGTTACCTTTTGATCTTCATGTTTGTCCTTGGATCTGTCACTGGAGTCGGAAGCAACAACGAGAGCACCTTGGCCTGGTTCAAGCTGCAGATGACAACATAACTATCAAGTTCCCATCTTTCCTATTTTTACACAAGGGATTTTCCTCTATTAGATTACTGGTGTTTTACGTTGAAAGTTGAATGATATATTTTTATACTTATCCAAAACAAAAAATAGTTTCTTTTATTTTATGTTTTGACTGATTCTTAAAATAAAATAGAATGGAAAAGTAAAGGCTTAGGGTTGAAACTTATGCAAAAAAGAATTTAGTGACCAAGTCACTTAGCTCTAATTTTGTTTATCATCATCCTTTAGCTTACTACTTTTGTTGATTTATCCTGTCACTTTGTCTCTTAAAGTCATGTATGTCATACGTTCGTCAATGCAAAAACTTTTAATCATGTCACTGTTGTATTACGTGGCTTGCAAGTACCAATTGTTAGGGTTTGCAACTTTGCATTCCATACAAAGGTATTTTGGATACATATGAGCGTTCACATCAATATTATCAAAATTGGCAATGTCAACCACCACACAATCTACATATATATTTGTGGTTGTAAAAACAAAACCTGATTGTCATGCTTGTAACGACATCACCTAAGCGCAAAGGTGGCCCAGGGTGGACACCATGGAAGTTTGCCTTGTTAGATATATATATTGTGTAGGGTGTTATTTGCTTTTGTCCCCACCTTGTACTTGCTATATATTAGCTTTTGGCCCATTGGAATATACTAAGGCTATATTCAAACATGGTATCAGAGCTAGGGTTTCGAAACCCTACCTCTTAGCCACCAGCCGCCGCCGCCGCTCTCCCCGTAGCCGCCGCCTCCACGCCTTCCTCCTTTTTTACTTGCCCGCCGCTCCAGAGCCGCCGCCGCCGCCGCCTCCACGCTGCCTCCAGCGTCGGATCTGGTCGTCCGCTTGCCCGGCCGCCGCCTGCCCGTCGCCGCTCGGGCTCGCCCGACCGTTGGACCGCCCGGTGCTTGCCGCCGCCGCCAGCTCCTTTGCGCCGCGTCACCGCTTCGGCCGTCGCCGCTCGAGCTACTGCGTCATGATTCTGCCGCCGCCGCCGGAACCCTAGAGTTCCTCCTCCGTGCGTGTGTGTGTGTCTGCTGGGCCGAGCTAGCCCAGCCGAAAAGAGGGTAAGAAAGAAAAAAAAAAGGTTGATGTCTTCTACCGGAGGCTCCTTCGCCATCCCGCTCCCCCCAGTTCGGTTTAATGGGACGAACTTCCGGGAGTGGGCCGTTCACCTGAGGATCCACCTCAACAGCCAGCGTCTCTGGGGTCATCTCACTGGTGAGCAGCCATGTCCGCCACATCCTACACCGCCCGCACTGCCCGCTCCCTCTGCTGGTGCAGATAGAGCGGCTCAGGAGGTCGACAATGCTACACTGGAGGAGCGCTACAGCTCTACCAGTCTGAGCTGCACGTCTACAAGCGCTGGCAGCAGGCCGAGGCTCGTGCTACCACCATCCTGGTGGGTAGCATACCCGTGACCATCTCCATGGATGTGGCGGAGCTGCCTACGACACAGCTTATGTGGGAGCGCCTCCGAGCTCACTATCAGCCGACGAGCGATGCTATGTATCTCTCAGTTGTGCATCAGGCACACTCTCTTCAACAGCTCGATGCCACCGTTGATGACTTCTACCAGAAGTTGTCAGAGGTGTGGCGTTAGCTTGACTCTCTGGGGCCGGATGTCTGCCGGACCTGTCCCTACTGTGTGCTGCTCCGCGCTCACCAGGAGACTCATCGTCTCTACGACTTCCTGACGCGTCTCCGGCCTAAGTTCGAGATCAGCGCGCTCGACTCGACTCGCCACCCGCGCTCGAAGCTTGGTGGAGGCCTCACTACCAGGCGTCTTGAGGAGACTCGTCACCGTGGCGTGGCTCGGATCGATCTGTCTTGTCTCGCCAGACTCAGCTCCTCTGGTGGTTGCTACTGCTCCTTTAGCACCGACCGTGATCCCTCCCCCAGCTCATCCTGTGGTTGCTGCTTCTACTGCGGGTCTCCACTGCACCTACTGTCAGAGTGCCGGTCACAGGTATCAAGATTGTTACAAGCGGAGGAGGGACCAGAGTCGTCGGGGTGGACGTCCCCCGAAGGGCTCTGGAGGTTCCTCTCCCTCAGGAGATGGACTCTCTCGCTAGGGCTCCTCTGGTGACGCCACACAGTAGCTCCTCTCACTGCTTCAGAACCTCGGTGTCGGCTCGTCCTCAGACTCCTCGGGTTCTGCTTGTCTGGCTCTTGCTTCTCAGCAGTCTTCCTCGCCTTCGCCTCCGCCTCCGCCACCTCTCTCGTCAGGTATCTTGTCTCCGTGGATCTTGGACTCTGGTGCTTCTTTTCACATGACACCAGATTCTACCCACCTTACTTCTGTGCGGTCCACGGATTTTTCTTCCACTGTTCAGACTGCAGATGGTACCTCCCTTCCTATTACAGGCCAAGGCACCCTTTTCACTTCTTCTTTTCATGTTCCTGCAGTCTCTCATGTTCCTCAGCTTACTATACAGCTTATGTCGGCTGGTCAAATCACTGATCACGACTGTCGTGTTGTTCTTGAGTCTGACTCTTGTTGTGTTCAGGACCGCCGCACGGGGACTCTACTTGGTACTGGCTCTCGGCGCCGTGCTTCGCAGCGTCTTTGAGAGCTCGACTGGCTTCATCTTCCTTCCGCTGTCTCCACCAGCCAGTCAGCCACTACCACTACCTCTACTCTTGCTGCGTCCTCCACTACATCTTTTGCTCAGTGGCACCATCGTCTCGGTCATCTCTGCGGCTCGCGTCTATCGTCTTTAGTCGGTCGTGGTGTTCTTGGGTCTGTTTCTGGGAACACCTCTTTACATTGTATGGGTTGCAAGCTTGGCAAGCAGCTGCAGCTCCCCTATCCCACTAGTGATTCTATTTCTACTTGCCCTTTTGATCTTGTTCACTCTGATGTTTGGGGTCCGGCTCCCTTCGTTTCGAAAGGGGGTCATCGCTATTATGTGATCTTTATTGATGATTATTCTCGTCATACTTGGATCTACTTTATGTCCGAGCGCAGCCAGGTTCTTTCTATTTATCAGATGTTCGCCACCATGGTTCGCACTCAGTTTGATTCGGTCATTCGTGTTTTTCGTGCGGACTCTGCTGGTGAGTATCTCTCTGCTGCTTTGCGTCGCTTTCTCGTTGAGCAGGGTACTCTTCCTCAGTACTCTTGTCCTGGTGCTCACGCTCAGAATGGTGTCTCTGAACGTAAACATCGTCACTTGCTTGAGACCGCTCGCACTCTCATGCTTGCCTCCTCTGTCCCCTCACTGGCCGAGGTCGCTTTCTCTCTCGCCGCTTTTCTCATCAACCTACAACCTTCTACTGCTCTTCAGGGTTCTACTCCTGTTGAGCGTATCTTTGGTCGAGCTCCAGAGTACAGTCATCTTCGTAGTTTCGGCTGTGTCTGTTTCATCCTTCTTTCACCTCGTGAGCGCACCAAGCTGACTGCTCAGTCAGTTGAGTGTGTTTTTCTTGGCTACAGTCTTGAGCATAAGGGTTATCGTTGCTACGACCCTATTGCTCGTAGGATGAGGATTTCTCGGGATGTCACTTTTGACGAGTCCCGCCCTTACTACCCTCATTCCCCCACTGTCAGCCCGAATTCTCTTGCTGAGTCGATCTCCTTTCTGATTTTTCCTGACTCTCAGCTTTCTACCACTGTTTCGCCTCATCCTCCATCTACTCCTCCTCAGGCTCCATCCTGCTCGCCTCCACCAGATTTTCTTTCCCGCTCTTTTGTTGAGGCTCCATCTTTACCCTTGCACTACTCTCTCCGTCCTCGGCCTCCTACTTCCTCTCTTGAGCCTTCGTCTCTGCTGGGCTCTATTCCTAGTCCTCCCTCTCCATCATTGTTGGGTCCAGCTCCGCCTTCTCCTCCCAGATATGCTCTTCGTGATCGTCACACCATCAGGCCACCTGCGCGCTATGGCTTCGCAGCCGCTACTCTTTCTGAGCCTACGACCTACCGTGAGGCCGCTGCACATCCTGAATGGCAGCTCGCGATGTCTGAGGAGATTGCTGCTTTGGAGCGCACTAGCACTTGGGATCTTGTGCCCTTGCCTGCGCGTGTTACTCCTATCACGTGCAAATGGGTGTACAAGATCAAGACCCGCTCGGATGGTTCCCTTGAGCGCTACAAGGCTCGTCTTGTAGCGCGTGGTTTTTAGCAGGAGCATGATCGTGACTACGATGAGACTTTTGCCCCTGTTGCTCACATGACCACTGTTCGTACTCTCCTTGCTGTGGCCTCTGTTCGCCAGTGGCCCATCTCTCAGTTGGATGTTAAGAATGCATTTCTCAACGGCGAGTTGCGTGAGGAGGTCTACATGCAGCCGCCCCCTGGGTATTCTGTCCCTGATGGCATGGTTTGTCGCCTTCGTCGTTCTCTCTATGGGCTCAAACAAGTCCCGCGTGCTTGGTTTGACTGCTTCTCCTCTGTTGTCACTCTCACGGCTTCTCGCGGTGATCACGACCCTGCTCTCTTTGTTCACACTTCTCCACGGGGTCGGGCGCTCCTCCTTCTATATGTGGATGACATGATCATTACTGGAGATGAATCTCAGTACATTGCTTTTGTGAAGGAGCGTCTCAGTAAACAGTTCTTGATGTCTGATTTGGGTCCTCTTCGTTACTTCTTTGGGATTGAGATCACTTCTACGCCTGAGGGCTACTATCTCTCCCAGGAGAAGTACATTCAGGATATCCTTACTCGTGCTTGTCTCACCGATCGGTACAGTAGTGGATACTCCTATGGAGTTAGGTGTTCACCTTCTACCATCGATGGTGAGCCTCTTGAGATTCCACTCGCTATCGCCATATTGCTCGGAGCCTCGTCTACCTTGGGATTACTCGACCTGACATTTCTCACCCAGTGCACATCCTGAGTCAGTTTGTCTCTCCTCCCACTCAACTCCACTACAGTCACCTTCTTCGTGTTCTTCGATGTCTTCGTGGAACCCTCACTCGACGTCTTTTCTTTTCTCGCTCCATTCTTTCTGACTTCAGACGTACTGATGCGACTGGCTAGCGATCATTCCGATCGCGGTCTCTTCTCGCCTATTGTGTTTTCCTTGGTTCCTCCTTGATTGCCCGAAGACTAAGAAGCGATCGCAGCTTTCGTTCGCACCGAGATCGAGTTGAGAGCTATGGCACTGCTGATACCGAGATCACTTTGCCGGTGGCTCCTTGCGGATTTTGGCGTTTCTGTTTCTGCACCGACTCCGCTTTTATCAGATAGTACTGGTGCGATCAGCATTGCTCGCGATCCCGTGAAGCATGAGCTTACCAAGCACATTGGAGTGGATGCTTCGTACATGCGATCGCGGGTGCAAGACCAAATTATTGCTCTTCAGTATGTGCCTTCGGAGCTTCAGTTAGCAGATTTCTTCACCAAGGCACAGACTCGAGCTCAGCATAACTTCTACCTCTCCAAACTCAGTGTTGTTGACCCACTATGAGTTTGAGGGGGGGTGTTAGATATATATTGTGTAGGGTGTTATTTGCTTTTGTCCCCACCTAGTACTTGCTATATATTGGCTTTTGACCCATTAGAATATACTAAGGCTATATTCAAACATGCCTCACCTTGCCTAATTAGGCAAGCACCCAGAATCTCTGAGCGTCCATGGCTCTGCTGGGCAATTGCCTTGGATGGTGGGGGGTAAGCTAAGACTTAAGAGTGAATGTGAGGTGAGTTGAAGAGAGGAGTGACAGAGGGCGAATGGAACCCTAGCCGCCAGCGCCGCCACTTATCCCTCCGGCGGGCCTCCCTGGCTGACTGGCTCCCAACCTCCTCTCCTTCCAGCTCGATCTCACTGCCTCGAGATCCCCTTGTCTCCAGCTCACTGTCACCATCAAGCTTGCAGTTACCTACAGCTCGCTGTTGCCGTCCTCTCTCTCTCCAGATCCAGGTACCTCTTGTCCACTCGGCTCTGCTTCTCTCTTCTCTGTTTTACACTTCTACTACTTATTTTCTGCCCTGCACTTCTTTTTCTTCTTCTCTGCTACTTCTCTTCTTCTCCGTTCCGCACTTCTGCGGCTCACTGCTTTGCCTATCTCAGCATGGTATGCAACTGTCATCGACCTCTTTAATTTCCTCATTACTTGATACCATTTTGTTTGCATTATGTTGCATGGGCGACGTCTTGGCGCCTACCTAGTCGACTAGGCACCAGGCAGGCACCATGATCGCCTAGTCCGCCATGACAACCATGGTGATTGCACAAATCACATAATCAACTTATAGTGCACATTTAACAATCAATAGTTCAATTAGACAAGCTATTGGAAAGGACAAAATAAAAAGAACAAAAAAGGGGGGCAGTTGAGGAACTAAAACAAAGTCACGGGGTTTAAGGATCCAAATCAAGTAGCGACCAAATTCAACAAGTGTCATATAATTTTGCCAAAAGAATACGCCACAATCTTAATAGGCAAACTCAACTATTTATGCTGTTTTTCAGGACTCCCTAATTTGATGGACACCTACGTGAATTGTCCATGCATAACACATAGTTCTATTAGATTGTTAAATGCCCAGGTTTCATTCTAGTGATGTTTTAAAGTAATCTAAGCACTCCACGAGAGGCCTGATGGAATCTACACAGATTCTCTGACATCAATTCAAATTTAAAAAATCCTAAGTAGCTCACGCCGATGTATACTGTCTGAATGTTCTAGTATACATATCTTTGGCGTACTTTATTGATGATTGAACGAATAACAAGCTACACAATTTTCTTATACAAACATCCTCTACATCCCTGCATCGTTTAGTCCACCTTGCTGGTTTCAATTTCTGTTGTCACTCTTGTACATATTGTCTACTTGTAATGGTGAATCTCATGTAACTATATGGAAACATAGCCACATAATTTGTTTCTAACTGAAAATGATAAGCCTCACTTTTGATATCATAGGTTACCATTAATGATCGTTCAGATAATAGTTTAGTAAAATAACTATGCCATTCTCCACTCTGTACCATGAAGCCACACGATTAATATTCTATGTCAAATACCTTAGATCAAGGATAACAAGACTTTGCATTGGAAAAAAGAATAGACTTTGCCTCGGAGAAAAGAATAAGGACTCACCATGTGGTTTTCATCAGAATCATCTGTTGATGTATCTGTTCTTGGGCTGGCATCTGCCATTGTAGACTAGCCCCAATTCTCAATGTGACCCCCAGAGAGGAGATTAGGTCAGATTGTTGATTCTTTTGTGGTGATAAATCTGCAGATCTAATTCCCTGTAATGATGGATAAATCATGTCAAAGAGACATAATGTTTTGTACAAAGATTAAATATTGATGAAATTTAGACATTACTAGACATGACCAGTCCACCAAATTGATACCAAAAGTCCAGTTTGAAGTGGAGTATACACGATGAATTAATTAGATGAACCGGTTTAAATAGCAAGATTGGGTAAACAACAATAAATAATCCGAGGGTAACGACAAGCAAATAAAAACCAAATGCTACAGAAATCTGGGAGAACATACTTCAACGAACAAGCATTTATCTTGATGAATAAAGTTCTAAATACTGGATAGTAAATCTCAAGCCGACTAGTCACATGACTCCTCCACAGGATTGAGCAATCAATTTGTGGAGTTAGGCAATTGCCACCAAGAAATGGATGGATAGCTTAATAGCAAACTAATGCACTTACTATTCACACCACTGGTGATTAGCTGAAAACCAAAAGAATCATACTTCTTGCTAACACCCTCCAAATATATAGTTTCCGCTTTTCACACAGGGACAAATCCACCACTGTTCCTGTTGGATTGCAGGCAAAAGATTGCAATCCGCCACACTTCAGTAAGAACAAAGAACAGCTTGCATACAGTGTATTCAGCATTTCGGTTAAAATTATCCTGCGGGCCGGCAATGTCTAGAGAACGCGTTGGAAGTAGGATATGGAAGTAAACAAGGGTGAATCAGAGGATACAGCAAACTTCACCGCCAGGACTTTGAATAGCTCAACAAACAAAAAGGGACCACCAAGGCAAGGCCCTGATTTTGAAAGGCAGGAAAAAATGCACTTCCAAAGAAAATGCAGGGATAGCAAAAGCAAGCTATTTCGGCATCCATGAAGACTACACGATTAATTATCATTTCCTCGCAAAAAAAGAGAGATCATTTATCATTTCCGCTCACGTCAAATTCACATCACCTAGTAGGCTAGTAACCGCTTGCCTTTCTACCCTTGCAGACTAGTACAGAATCCGAGTTAAGCCGATGCAAGAATTAAGCATCGATTAGAACGAAAAGATAAGTGCAAACTCGCTGCAAAGCTATAAATTAATTCATCGCGCAACACAGCAGGGGAACAAAACGAGGGGCCTCGAATCACCTCTAGCCGGAAGAGCGGCCTTATCTTGCGGCGAAGCTACGGGGTACCGGACTGCACCGCCGCCCCGAGCTGCCGCCGCTTATGGCCCGCACGAGGAGGCCGCGGAGCCTGCTGCAGCTGCGGCTGCGGTTTCCTGCCGCCGGCGCCGCCTCTTGCCGCTGATGAGGGGGAGGGACCAGCGGAGGGGAGGGGAGGAGGCGGTGGGCTCACCGGAAATGGAATGGAACAAACCCTTGATTTTTTATCTCTTTTTTTGGCATGAGCGTAAAAGGAAACATATGCGAGGGGCAAGCAGGTAGCCGTACCGCAAGTGTCCCGACTCATCATATTGCTACATACACTCGTAGAGTGAGTAAGCACTAACCAAGCTAAAATAAACTTGGGTGCCATGCGAGATTGACTCGTACAGTGAGTAAGCACTAAGACAGAGACAAAAACTGATGATGGTATATTCTGAACCTATCCTATTACCAGGATGTGATAGACCGCTGATTTGTGTAATGTTAAACTTAGATTTAAACTGAGGGCTGAACGCGTTTTAGCGGGAGAGACGGAGAGCGCCAAGCAACCAAACCCACGCAGCAGCGGATCTAAAATAAAATCCATTACGTGTTACTACATATAACATTATATGTATATGAAGTGAATGAACGTAAATCGTAGGGTACATGTCTATACGTATGCAAAGTGAATGATCAAATAACATCAGAGGTTTTGTACACCCCTGAAGTTTCACATGGATTCGCTCCTGGACCAGGTTTGTTCCATGGGGGCATGTGGAGGCAATTGCCTCGTTTAAAAAAAATATAGATTTGTTGTTATTTTCACTGGAAAGTTACTATTCATACTCAAGGTTTCTAGTTTTCTGCCATTTTTTTTTACAGATATTTAATACTCGTCTCCCCTTATGTTATCTGCAAAAAAAATTAAGAATTGCTATATAACTTATGACAGTTTTTTGAAACTAAAACTGTCACTTTTCTGTTCGTTAGATGTGCTATAAGATTCGTGTTATTGATGTGTTGTAAGAAAAAATCATACTATTCTAATTTTCAATCGTCCTATTTGCTTTGAGATTTGCACTTTTCTATATTATGAATTGAGTCTGAATTTATTATGATTTTTTTCTCGAACATAACGAGTTCACCACATTGTCGTATTTTGTTGATATATAATTTTTTTATTTTTTTCTCAACCTGTCAAAATACATGTAAAGACATAACGGGTTCACCATATTACCGTATTTTGTTGTTATATAATTTTATCTTTTTGTCTTTGTTTTTGTTCAACCTCTCAAAGTACATGTGAAGAACATAACAGGTTCACCACATTATCGTATTTTGTTGGTATATTTTTTTTTGTCTTTGTTTTTGCTAACCTCTCAAAGTACATGTGAGATTTCGAATCAAGTGATGGAAATATAAGTTATTAAGACTTTCAAGAATAATTATAGTGACCAAGAACAAAAATTACATAAATATTTTACTGTAATTTATGTATTATGAAGTTGTAAATGAACTTTCAGAATGTGACAGTTTTTTACAAAAAAAAACAGTCGAATTTTGTGTAGACATACCAAAAAAAAATTATAGATTTGTTGTCATCTTGCAACATGTATGAATACTACTTTTTATATCTAACTGTATATATATCAGTAGAAAACTAACTTAGGAATATATCTAAAAGAGTGCAATTTAATGATTAAAAATATTTGTATTGCATTGTTTAACTTTGTTTAATCAACCTTTTTGTCCCCTGTCGTGGCTCGGCGGGTGTTCCCTAATAGAGGTAGCATGGACAAGACCTGGATGACTATTGGGATCCACACGACAACGTATGATACCCCCAACAGAGATGTAGACGGGAGATTAGTGGGAGTCCTGGTCCCCTATGGATAATGAAATATTTTATATAATTCTTAATTTGCTCATGTAGAATAGTAAAATATTTTTATTTAACACTCCTTAATATTTAGTTATCACCATATGATCCTGAAAGAAAAGAAAAAAATCTGACTCACCCAACCCCTATCCTCTGTGCGTGTCTTGTGTATATCCTACACTCACATGATATTTATTCGTAGTAGGTTTCGTGGTTGTACACCCAAGAATAGATGAGGGAGATCGGTGCATCTAAAACTTATAAACACGCCATACGTGTGAAGGACCTGTTTTATAGCATTTTCATTAGTTGTGGTGTGAGCCCACTTTGTACTTTTCAGATATAGTGAAGGAATTGTCATGCATGATTTTTTTTTCTTCATTTCTATTGTTTATGGCGTGAGTGCATATTCACTATACAAGAAACAATATACAACAAAAAATTCATAAGTAAAGAAAATGTATACCATATAAAACTTTTGAAAGGAAACAAATTATGGGCAAAAGCATGTTCTCGGGAGGTGGTGGCTGTTGACAAAAGTCAGATTCAAATCTGTAGTAAAACATTTTGGAGGGTGTCCAACCGTTGGCAGAAACTATCACCGGCTAGGTGGCAGCAATGCGTTCAAAAATGAAATCCAAGACCTTGGCAAGGACAAAAATAAAAAAGTGATGCATAAACATCCTATTATATATTCACCGTTTTCCCTCGATTTTATGCTTCAAGAAGTAGGTTTGCTTGCAATGCAATGCACTGACAATAGTGTTTAGGCCGTTGACGTTGATGGTGGGCTCGTAGGAGGAGGGATTGTTGAAAATGTGAATATTAATTTAATTTTAGATTTTATTATGAGATAAAGATCACACAAAAATTAGTGATACATAAATCGATACTAACAGCAGGCTAGTCGTTGCACTTCTAAATATACACAATAAAAGATTTACAATATAATAGTCTGATCGTACGACCAACTTACAGTCGGACCTGACGAAAACAGGAAACAACGCAGACTTGAAGCAGTGGTCGAAGCAGTGCAGAATATAGATGATGCAGCGCAGCGAGCGGTCGCGCAGATACGCTACCCAGAAACCTTATTGTCGCGCCATGCAGGTGAACTCTGCGATAATAGTTCGGAGATACTCGCTCACACTCCTTGTCGGTGCATGCTAAGAAGAAGGGATAGAATGGTTCGAACAGCACAACACTTCAACACTAGAGAGCGAAGAGGGAGAAGAAGAAAAATGGAAGTATTTTCGATCAGTCTTTGATCTGAACGTCTTCGTATATTGTTAAGGCTGATGCAATTACTCTCTAGTAACTGCAAATTAAACCATTGGTAACTGTTAATTCAAAACCAATTAATGGTATTTAAGCAGTGTTTTTATCAGATCCTGATTACGCACTGGTCTACAGCTTCGATTAGTGTATTTCAACCACTTTGATCTATGGATCTGACCATTAATTTTTAATCACTGTGTTTCGATCACTTATTTCAACCACAGTGTTTCGATCGCACTGGTCTATACCTTCGACCACAGTGTTACGACCACAATGGTCTATGATTTCGACCATACTAGTCTTATGGCTTCGACCGCATTAGTCTATGTCTTTGACCACATCGGTCCATGCCTTTAACCAGAAATAGAGAAATGCACGGTCAACAAAAGAAAAGTGAACTGGATTCATAGCATGTCCATGGTCGCGCGTTGTAAGTCACAAATTACGTGTTTGCCACGCGAATATATGCACGCGTGTATGTACATGCGCGTGTGCGACTTTAGCTATATAGTCATTCTCCTGTCATCCCATATCATGTGTTACATAATTCAAGGATGACGATGACTCTACTTTATAAGTTGCTCTTGCACCATTTAACTATGCAATATGAGATTAATCATATATATTTTGGAATTTTGGAAATAAATTAATCTTTACATATGAACCTATTCTAGCAGGAATTAGGAATGAGAGTTGTTGATAGGTGTGAAGTTAGCGAGACGTAGGTATTATGGAACGATAGTCAATATCTGGGTGAGCTCTAAGGGTATCTCATGCTTAGCTTTTTACGGTGGACTTGGACTCGCAGGGAGACAGTACGTGTATGCTCACAATCTCAGCTTAAGAGTCTCTATTCCTCGCGGCATTATCTCTTGGTTGGACATTTTTGAACTTTTTTTTAAATCAATTAACTAATTTTTAATTTATTTTATATTACTAATCCTTCGTAAATTTTATTTTCAAATTTTACCTTTTTGACCACATCATAGATGGTGTGGTATTACCACAAATGGTGTGGTATTATCGCAACACAATATTGCAACAGTATATGATAAATCTAGCTAAATAATACTTCTTGTCACGCCATCAATGGTAGAGTAATAGGATTTGACAATGTTGTTTTACCACGTCATGAGTTTAATAATAAAAGAGTTAAAATTAAAAATAAAATTGATGAGAGATTAATAATAAAAATAAATTAAAATAGATTAATTAATAAAAAAGTTCGCACTTTATCTACTCTAACTCGTTGCATCTTAAATGTTTTTTGCTTTGTAGGGTTTTTACTATTTTTACCGAAGCGACTGCTACTTAGATAAGTTTGGTCGGAACCTCGCCTTTCTGCTCTCCCACTCTCCCCTCTCCACTCTCCTCTCCGCCACTTTCCCCACTCCTCTCTGCGTCGCTCCCTCTCTCCGTCTCCTCCTCCCGCTCCGAACCGAAACCCCACCCGAAGCTAGCCAGCTCGATGGCCTGGGCGGCGGCGCTGGTGGTCGCGGCCGCGGTGCTGCTGTCGCCGGCAGCCGTGGCGTCGGCGTCCAACTCGGAGGGCGACGCGCTGTACGCGCTGCGGCGCGCGCTCGCGGACCCCCGGGGCGTGCTGCGGAGCTGGGACCCCACGCTCGTCAACCCTTGCACCTGGTTCCACGTCACCTGCAACCGCGACAACCGCGTCACCCGCGTGTACGTCACCTCAGCTCTTCTTGGTTCCAATTCCACATATATATTTGTGTGTGTTTGTCTGTTTTCTCTCGTGATTTGGATTAATGTGAGCTTGCGTTAAGAGCCTTATTGGTAAACTGCGAGACCAAAGTACTAGAGCTGGGAGTCGCTAACTCTGGGTATTACTTGTGCGGGCGTTTTGTTGTCTTCTGAGAGTTAGTGGAATGTATAGGGTAGTTCATGCACTTGTCGTGATTTCTTGGCAGGTAGGTGATTTGCAAATTTTACGGCGCCCTGTGTAACCATCTTTACAAAATTTTATGAAACAAAAATATGGGTGTGTTTCAGGTGTAGCATCGTATATGAGTATCACATACCAGATGCAAACACTACGCAGTGAAATTGCCAAGACTCAATTAGCAATTTTGGGAGGAATATGGACAAGCTCTAGAATTGTTAGCTTGTAATTGCAGCACACCTTAACTAATACATATCTTTTACTGGCCAGCTGTAGCTTGACAATCACTTGCATGCTAATCGTGTAATCATTCTTTTGTAGGGTTATGTTGATGCAAGCTGTAGCGTTGCACTTAACTATTGGTTGAAGTTTTTTTAAAGTGTGTCTGGCATACCTCTTTTGTTGTACACATAGATTTGGTGTCTGTTACATAATCAGCTTGAAAGGTAGCTGTCATATCTTTTTGGTTGCTGAATGCAAGCAATACCTTCATGGAAATGGACCAAATGGTTTCTTTCAATGAAACTTTCACAATGACACAATTTGTTTATAGCAAGATGTGCATGCCTTCTCTTTTGGTTTGTTTTGCTATGACTACAAGTGGAACAAAGCAACTGCCTGTCACTTGCCATATTCTGTTTCTTTCCAGATATGTCATCACATATGATTCTTTCTTACTACTGTATATCTTGTAGGGATTTGGGTAACTCAAATTTGTCAGGCCGTCTTGTTCCTGAACTGGGACACCTTGATCATCTACAATACCTGTCAGTCTATCTACACATTGATACTCTTTTCTTTTCTGAAATATAAGATATATTTTGCCTAGTTACATTTACCGTCATTTTGCTATATAAGATATGTTTCGGTCTTCTAATAATCCCCAAAACTGCATTGATCATCATTTGAACTTCAAATGGCATTTTACTTTGATTGAACTTAGCATTCATGTTAATGCTTGAACATCTTCTGAAAAAATCGTTTCAGCGAACTCTACAAAAATAATATTCAGGGCACTATCCCAGCTGAGCTTGGAGGTCTGAAGAGCCTTATTAGCTTGGACTTGTATAACAACAACATAACAGGGGCCATACCAAAAGAACTTGGCAAGCTGAGATCCTTAGTATTCTTGTGAGTACTGATCCTTTAGTTCTAATGTAACCGTGTATGACTATTTTCCTCACGAATACATATGCAAACATCACATTTTTAGTACTTTTTACATGCTATGATTTTTTACATTACGTTATTAACCCTTACCTTTTTTTACGTTTATGTAGACGACTTAGTGACAACCGGTTGAGAGGTCCAATTCCAAGGGAGTTGACAAAAATCTCTAGCCTGAAAGTGATGTAAGTGTTCAGCTTCTAACACTGCATTTACTGAATTATATTTTCTGTACATATTAATGATAATATTTCATGTTGTGCATGCATGCTTCCAGAGATGTCTCAAACAATGATCTATGTGGCACAATTCCAACTAATGGACCTTTTGAGCACATACCCTTGAACAAGTATGATCTGCAGGCTCATTGCCAATTTATTTATTTAATGCAGTGTTGTTGACTTGCTTTGTGTGTTTCTGCATCTAATGTTCTGCATCTATGAGAGGACAAGTGCCATTAGTCATGCTATTCCATCATCCCAAACTATGATGTACGGACACGTCGACATTTTCCCAAAAAATGCCAATACAGTGACACGGCTATATATATTTAAATAAGAATAATATACACATATGTATTTGACGAGGATCTGATAATCCTCATTTTATCTTTTATCTATAATTCTTATTATGGGTAAATATGGCGTCACGTAGTCCCCAGAAGTACCCCTTATATGTATAAGGGAGAGGCCTACCAAGTGATTGTAAGTTCTCCTACAATCACCTTCATAGTCGTAAGTCTTACTACGACTATGTAATGGTCGTAAGTCCTTCTACGACCACTACCTGGTCGTAAGTCCTTCTACGACCACTACCCAGTCGTAAGTTCTTCTACGACTTGTACTCAGTCGTAAATCCTTCTACGACTATTATCCATTCGTAAGTTCTTCTACGACCATTACCCAGTCGTAAGTCCTTCTACGACTATTGTCCAGTCGTAAGTCCTGCTACGACTAAGTTAACCACGACCACCTTATAATCAATAAAACCTACAAGCGAGTGGGTCCAATTGATTAAGGAATTCAGACGGTCCACATGCACTATTATTCTGCGCAGTAATAGTGCTTAAATACCCCATTACCTCTGAAAGATAACTGCCAAACGGCATGAAGGAGCCACTACGCCGATAATTACTGCAATCATGTGCCCATTACTGGCTTGATTAGGCGTCTCTTCAGCAGGGGAAAACGGCTACTCCTTCACGACTATATAAAGGCATCATTCAGAAGGACAAAGGGGAGGTAAGAAAAACAAGAGCCAATCGAGGACGATCAAGGAGAAAGACAAGTATTGTTCTTTGTAATAGTCTTAGTTTCTTGCTTGATTGTCGATAATACAGTCAATACCACACACACACAGGAGTAGGGTTGTTATTCTCCCCGAAGAAGGCTTGAACCTGTATAAAAATCCCGTGTCAATCGCTCTGCGTGATTTCATCTCTAAGAGACCCCCCGAATCAAACAATCTTTACGTAAGATCTATTCTAAAACACCGACAGTATTATTTTTCATTTTTCTACATGCTTGTCAAACTAAAATAATGTAAAGTGTAAAGTAAACTAGGAACATGTACATCTCAAAGATAACCCTAGCTTCTTAATTCTTCTTTTAGTCGGTTCATAAAATGTTAAATTGTTCATATTAATACCATTACCAGAAATGTAGAATCCATTAACCTGGGAGCCATCGAGAGGCGGTGCACTGATGTCTGTTGGTCGTCGGAGAGGGAGGAGGTGCGGCGAGCCGGCGGCGCGACGAGGGCGAGGGGGCGCGCGAGGGGGACTGAGGCGGCGTGTAGGGGGCAGGGGTTGGGGGGGTTGGGATCGAGAGGAGCTAGGATTATTCACTAAGGTGGTTGAGGTGGGCCGGCTGTGCGTGTCCAAGCTGTATCCGACATATGTCGGAAATTTTAAAAATTAAAATTTGTTGTTTAATTGACTGACATGCTGCAAACACGTGTCCGCGGCATGTTCGTGTCGTATTCGTGTCGAACACGGTGTCCGACACAGATACAACAACAAACCGAAGAGTTCGTGCTTCAGAGATCCCAAAAATGTTATGAAATCGATAATTCAGGAAGCTCGGCTGATTTTTTAAAAAGAAAAAACCTCGACTGAGTTTTTGTCTTATTTGAGAGCTGCTGCTCTTTTGTAGTAACACTGCTTTGGTTGTTATGTTACTCATATTCCTATGTGTCAGATTAAAAGAGTGGTCTACTTATAACCACATTATCTCCTGGAGCTTCTCCGTTCCCAGGGGCAGCCACATTAGTAGTATTTTTCTTTCCTCGTGGAAGCAACAGCAACAACATCCGGTTCTCGGTCGTCGCCTGCCCGCACCACCGCTCCAGATCGGGCCGCCTCCGAACCTCTCGCTTGGATCCGGTTGCCTCGATTCGAGTCGCCCCCGGCCCAAGCCCGAGCGGCGCTGACCTCATCACCACGTGGAGCTTCCCCGTGCGAGCAACGGCAGCAGTGCGCTCCTCGTGTTCCGTCGTGGGGTGCGCGACCCCTACGCCTCCATGTCCGGGTGGGACGCGGCATCGCCGTCCGCGCCTGCTCTCGGCGGGCGCGTCGCGCGCCAAAGACCGGCCGCGTCGTCGAGCTGCTGCTCCCGCGGCTCCGCCTCTCCGGCTCCATCCTGGCGTTCCTCTCCTGCACCTCCCGAAGGCCCGTCGCCTCTTCTGTGCCACGAGAGCCCTCGCTCCTGCCGCTGCTCCCCTGCAAGCGGCGCAAGAAGCTCAACAACCCTCACCGCTAACTTGGCGTTGGCCTTGGTGGCGCCCCTGGATTTGACCCCCTCTTCATGGCTGTCCTCAGCTGGAGCAATGCAAGGCGAGTCTAGGTGGGGAAAGAAGGGAAAAGGAGGAGAGAGACGGAGTCTTGCTCTGCTCATGCAAGGGGATAACACGACTATGATGCTTTCTCCGGGTTTGGCTGTGGGATGCTATCAGGATGGTTCGTCTATTGGGATGGTTCAGCTGTGCCTGGCATCTGACTACATAGTCCCGCTGATAGTTATCCTTAGGTTTTTCTTTTTTTGTGTCTTTTCTTCCGCTACGTCCATTCAAGTCTGTATCACTCAATTTTTGAGTTCGTCTAAGCCATGCGAGTCCACAAATTTATTGTCAGTCAGAAGCATAGGAATTCCCTTATGCATGGCAGCAACCGCCGCTCCCGCCTTCTTTCTGAGCCGCGTGCAGATCGTAGAAGTCATTATGATGATGCCGCTTCTCTTTTAGCCGCTGCCCCAAGCTTCTAAGGCCGCTGCGCTTCTTCTGCGTCGCCGTCATCTTGGGCTTCGATCTGCGTTGTCATGCTTCCACCTATTCCTATTCGGCTTGATTTGACAGCTCTCTCTATTCATGTCGGTTTCATCATCTTGTTCGTCGTGTTGCCACGGTCAACTCTCTCAGCCTCTGCACTTTTTGCTTTATGGGTTGTTGCACGACTCTAGGTGGGAGAAGATCTTTTGATACTCGACATATTTTCCAATAGTCGCATGCTACGACGACATTACCAAGACTCGGACTTTGGATTTTTCTATATTTTAGTGTCAACTCTTTCCAAATGCAATGCTATTGCATACACCTTGTATTTCAGTGGGGGTGTTGGAATATGAGTTAAAATAGGGACTCTTTTGTATTTCCTTATTTGCCTTTTGTATTGCCTTATTTGTATATGGCATACACATCTTGTACTCGTATATATATTGCTCATTGGGCCTCTTCAATATACACACTGTTAGTACAAGTGTGATATATATGCAGGTAACCCCTTATACAATGGGGAAAATACATAGCCAATAATATACATCTAACATCCCTCCTCAAACTCATGGTGGATCAACAACATAAAGTTTGGAGAGATAGAAGCCGTGTTGGGCTCTGGTCTGCGCTTTGTGAAAAAGTCTGTCAACTGAAGTTCTGAAGGCACATATTGAAGAGCAACAACCTGGTCCTGCACATGTGCCCGCATGTAGAAAGCATCAACACCAATATGCTTAGTAAGCTCATGCTTCACTGGATTTGTAGCAATGCTAATAGCCCCTGTACTGTCAGACAAAAGAGGAGTGGGTGCTGAAACTGAAACACCAAAATCCTCAAGTAACTACCGCAGCCAAGTAACCTCGGATGTCAACAAAGCCATAGATCACAACTCAGCCTCAGCACTTGAACGAGAAACTGCTCTCTGCTTCTTAGTTTTTCAAGCAATGAGAGAACAACAAAGAAAAACACAATAAGCAGAGAGAGATCGACGATCAGAGTGATCACTAGCCCAGGTGGCATCAGAATATACGTGGAGCTGTAAAGAGCTGGAGCGAGAAAAAATAGACGACGAGTGATGGTTCCACGAAGATATTGCAGAACACGAAGAGGATGACTATAGTGTAGCTGAGAGAGCATAAATAAACTTACTCAAGATATGCACATGGTATGAAATATCAGGACGAGTGATACCCATATAAACAAGACTTCTAACAAGGTGACGATAGTGAGTAGAATCAGCAAGAGGCTCACCATCAGTGGGCCGAAGATGAATATTAAGCTCCATAGCTGTCTCAGCGGTGTGCTGATTAGTAAGAGAAGCACGATCAAGAAGATCCTAAATATACTTTTCTTGGGATAGATAGAAGCCCTCAGGTGTAGAAATAATCTCAGCCCCAAAAAAGTAGCGAGGAGGACCCGGATCAGACATGGAAAACTGCTCATTAAGACGCTCCTTCACAAAGGTGATGTACTGAGAATCATCTCCAGTAATGATCATATCATCAACATATAAAAGGAGAAGCGTCCGACCACGAGTGAAGTGTGAATAAAGAGAGCAGAATAATGAGCACTGGCAGAAAAACCAGCTGCAGTGACAACAAAAGAGAAACGATCAAACCAGGCACGAGGAGCTTGCTTGAGGCCGTAAAGAGATCGGCGAAGGCGACAAACCATACCCTTAGGAACATAATTCCCCGGTGGTGGCTGCATATAAACCTCTTCACATAGCTCACCATTGAGAAAGACATTCTTGACATTAAGATGAGAGATGAACCATGCCCGAACAGACGTCACAGTAAGAAGAGTGCAAACAGTGGTCATGTGAGCCACATGAGCAAATGTCTCATCATAACAATGCTTATGCTGAAAATCATGTGCCACAAGACGAGCCTTGTAGCGCTCAAGAGAACCATTAGAGCGGGTCTTAATCTTGTAGACTTACTTGCACGTGATAGGAGTAACATGCGCGGGAAGAGGGATAAGATCCCACGTGCTAGTACGCTCAAGGGCAGCAATCTCCTCTGCCATTGTATGCTGGCATTCCTGATGAACAACATCATCACGATAAGAAGTCGGTTCGGCAAGAGCCGCTAAACAAAAGCGCGTAGTAGGCTGAATAGACTGGCTATCACGAATGGCATATTGAGGGGAGGCCAAAGAAGATGAACCATCAGAAGGAGATGACGCATCAGAAGAATCCTCAACTCGCGGACGACGAGTGTAGTAGAGGATAAGAAGGACGAAGGCCGGGAGGAGCCTCTGGAGAGGGTGGCGGGGGCGAAGGAGACGGTGAAGGAGGAACCGAAGAGGCCAAAGGCTGATGGAGGTGTGGTGACTATGGGGGTGGCAGGAAAAGTCATGAAAGAAAGCGACTTGACAAGAGATGCTGGACTGGTGGAGGGAGAAGGACGAGGGTAGAAAGGACGAGACTCATCAAAAGTGATGTTCTGAGAAACCCACATCCATCGGCCTACAGGATCCCAACAACGATATCCCTTATGCTCAGCACTATAGCATAGAAAAACGCACTCCACGGACTGAGCGGTCAATTTGGTGCGTTCATGAGGGGCAAGAAGAACATAGCACACACACCCAAAGAGGTGAAAACTAGAATAGTCAGGAGTCTTGCTACAGAGACGCTCAACTGGGATCCCACCCTGAAGAGCAGAAGAAGGCTAAATATTAATCAGAAAAGTGGCAGTAGAAACAACCTCAGCCCAGAAGTGTGGTGGGACAGCAGAAGCAAGCATAAGAGCACGGACTGTCTCAAGAAGATGACGATGCTTTCGTTCAGTCATACCGTTCTGAGCATGAGCACCAGGGCAAGAAAACTGAGAGAGAGTGCCCTGCTCAGCAAAAAAATCATGAAGGACTCCTGACAAGTATTCTCCAGCAGAATTAGCACGAAAGACACGAATAGGAGAATCAAACTGAGTACGAATCATGGTGACAAAAGTCTTGTAGAAGGATAAAACCTCACTACGAGATGATATAAAGTATATCCATGTGTGGCGAGAAAAATCATCAATAAAAATTATATAATATCGATGACCTTTCGAAACAAAAGGAGCCGGACCCCATACGTCAGAACGAACAAGATCAAAAGGACGCTGTGACACTGACTCACTGGAAGGATAAGGAAGTTGAAGCTGTTTACCAAGCTTACAACCCTGACAATTTAGAGAAACATCACTAGACACAACCCTAAAAGACCACGACGAAGTAAAGAAGATAAACACGACCCACAAAGATTTCTCAAACGATGATGCCACTGAGCAAAAGACATAGCGGAGGATGCAGCAGAAGCGGTGTCGACTGTGGAGGCGCCAAGACTGGCAGGGGCAGCGAAAGGAAGATGAAGCCAGTCAAGCTCCCAGAGACGCTGTCAGTCACGGCGGCGAAGGCTAGTACCAACCAGAGTACCCGTGCGTCGATCCTGAACACAACAAGAATCATAATCGAGAATAACACGCAACCATGATCAGTGAGCTGACCGGCAGATATGAGATGCATGGTTTGTTTGGGAACACGAGATACAATAGGAATATGAAAAGAGGAATTCGAAAGAGTGACTCGTCCTACGACAGAAAGAGGGGGTACCATTTGTTGTCTGAACAGTGATAGGAGCAGCTAAAGGACGAATGGAAGTGAGACTGGTGGAATCAGATGTTATATGAAAGAAAGCACTAGAGTCAAGAATCCAAGGTGATATACCCGAGAAAGAAGTAGAAGGTGGTCTCACTAGAAGACTGTGCAGCAGAACCAACAGAACCAGACGGTGCAAGAGCAGCCATGCGACGCAGCAGTGTGAGAAACTCCTGAGAATCAGAAGCACCAGAGCTCCTATGAGAGGAGGAACCACCAGTTCCCTGTGGAGGACGGCTACCACAACGTAAATCCTTCTTCTTGTAGCAGGTCTGCTGTATATGTCCATCCTTGTTGCAGTAAGTGCTGTGTAGTCCCCTACCAACAGCAGCTGTCACTGGTGAAGGCACCACTGGTGAAGAAGTAGCTGAAGACGTAGCGGGTGTAGAAATTAGAGGAGCTGCCAGAATCAAAGGAAACGACGGTGACGGCAGCAGACCCGTAACACGAAGGTGAATCTCCTCAGCATGAACAGCGGCAAGGGTCTCCAACAAGGTCACACGAGGGTGACGTGCCAGCAACGAGCACGAGTCTGTTCATACTCAGCCCGGAGACGAGTCAAGAAGTCGTAGGTACAATGAAGCTCCAGGTGAGACTGTTGACAACACTGATACGTGTAGCAAACATTCGGTCCCAAAGAGTTAAATACAACGCCATATCGCGGACAATTGGGCATAGAACTCGTCCATAGTGGCATCTCCTTGCTGCAGCGACTGCTCCTGACGCACAACAGAAAGATACAACGAATTACCAGATGGCTCGTAGTGGTTGCGCATATGTGTCCACATCAACTGTGTTGAAGCCAAACTAACCACATCCCCTGTGAATTGCATATCCATGCTAGCAACCAGAATAGCAGAATCACGAGCATCCTCATCAATCCATGTCTTGTAGGCAGCATACTGAGTCGGAAAAGTCTCTATAGCATTCTCAAAAACCTCAGATGTCTTTGTATTAGCATCTTCGGAAGCATCCTTTGGGAGTACAGTGGAGTAGGACGAGGCGGACAAGGCAATTAGTCAGGAAGAAACTCCCAGAGGCGCTAACCACGCATGTGGAGGCGCATATGCAGAAACTAGTTCTGATAATTAAGACCATTGAAGATCACCGAGCAGCGAGGAACAGAAATAGTGGTCATTGGTAGGCGGTGCTGGACAGCGCGGCGACCAAGGCAATGAAGTCTAACAGGCGACGCTGGACGGCGCAGTGGTTAGAACGACGTACTGATATATTTCTTTTTTCTTTCTTTTGGCTAGCTTCTTACTGGGCCGGCTCGGTTAAAACGACCTGCAGGCCAACAGAGCGCACGGGGGAACTAGGGTTCCCCCTTGTTGCTACTCCGGCGGCGGTGGCTCCGGTGACTAGCGGCCCTCCGACGGGCACAAGGGGAAGCGGCGGCGGCAGCCTCATGTGGAGGAGCGGCCGACAACAGCGGCTCCCCGAGTAGCGGAGAGCCTTCGGGCGGGGGCGGCGACGGTTGCCTGAGGCTGGGACGGAGGCACCGAACGGCAAGAGGCGGCGACGGTGTCGTTGAAGAAAGCAACCGGTGCTCGGCTTCGTCGAAGAAAGCTCCAGATCAGGAGATGACCTCACGGGTGAAGGTGCGGCAAAGATCTAGGCGACCATGGGAGGCTGAATTGGCCAAATCGCGGGTAGCCCCGAGCGAGGACGAAGCGACGGGAAAAGAGCTCGAAGCGATAGCGGCAACCATTCTTGAGGAGGTCGTCGCGTCGTGAGAAAAACACGTGAAAACCCTAACCCTATCTTGGTTATGATAACATGTTATGAATGACGCTTGTATTTATCATAAGGCCCATGGGTTAATATATACAAGTATAGGTGTGACATACATGCAGGTAAACCCTTATACAATGAGGAAAATACACAGCCAATAATATACATCTAACACATAATATTCATAACAGCAGCAAATGATTTGCATAGTGCTTTCATTTCTTATTTATTGAGGATGTATCTTCTGGAATTTGAAAAAAAAGCCCTTCTAAGAGCTACTTTCATTCATCCTGCGGTAGATGGTTTACATATACAGTTATTATCTATTTGTTTTGGTGCTGCGGTGTTTGGCTTAGATCTACAGTTATTATCGATTTGCTTTAAGTATTGTGCCAAATGAGAATTTAGCGACACAACAACTGATTTGCATAGGGGTATCACTTCTGTCTTATTTATTGAGGATATATGTGGACTTGTGCTCCTTGCTTACATGGCTGTTACTTGAGACAGCTGGAGCGTGTGACTTTTGTTCTAATCAAATTATCAAATGTGCAAAACTCGTTCGTCCTGTTTGCTCTGTCTCTAAGTCAATCCTATCTCTCTGCAGCTTTGACAATAATCCAAGACTGGAGGGCCCGGAGTTGCAAGGGATTGCAACATACGACACGAACTGCTGAAAGTGCCATGTGGTTCCCTTTCGCTTGCGAGATGTAGATGAATAGCGGATTAACTTTATTGGGGGTACCTGGTAAAAATGTAAGTCTAGTTGCTTGTACTCGTGCCTGCAAGTAAAGACAGGGCTGCAGCCCAATGCTCCTAGTGTAGATAATATTTATCGCAAGGCTGAGGCCCTCTGAACTGATAATCCCACGCAGTGTATGGTTGCTTGATGAACAAGGACTAATAATATATATACTGTCAGTTTTCATTCAGTACATTTTTTGTATCAAGCAGGAGCTTAGTTTCATTCATCAGCATTTAGGGAGTTACAATCATGTTGGATACAACTGCTAATACCCTAATCTGGTTTGTGATCAGCTATCAACCCTATGCAAACTTAAGCTACGTTGTCGGCAAGCTTTATAAAATCCTTAACAAATGGTTCTGCTCATATTTTTACACGTAAAATTGTTCATTTACAACCTCCCTCCAATCCTCTTTGATGCTCTTCATTCATCTATGGACTAATATAGCTACATGAGAAGGATCATTCATGAGAAGGATCATTGAGAATTGTTCTCATGTACTTCCTCTTTGAGAAACTAATGATACAGATACAAAGTAGTATTGGTCAAAGCATGCTATAGTTAGAACTAAACTGGTCAATACTTATCAAATGGTGAGCTGTTGAGTTTGAGTGTGATACAAATTTTGTTTTATACTTCAGCTTATAGTTCTACTCCTACACGAAGTTTTTCATATATCACTATAAATATATCATTGTAGTATGTAGGGAAGAGCAAAAGCTTTATCGTAAAATATTTTCTCATGTAATGATATCACCTTTGTGTGCTCCTGGTTTTTCCGGAAATGATTTTTTCACGTAAAATTTGTATATCCTATTTTTATTTTTTTATACATTATTTACAACATGAGCACATTAATTCGTGGTAACTCCTTACCAAATTTCAACTAAGCTTCAAACTACATTGAGCTGTTATATAATTGAGCTATTCAAGAAAAAAAGAGTAGCAAGTCAAAACGCTATGGGTTTATGGTGAATATCGAATTCTTCTGCTAACCTCTGCATGATACCTACACTTACACAGTATACAGTCCCATAAAACCGGCCGCTGCCCATTGCTCGACTCATTCATGTTCCATCTGCAAATGCACTCGACCAAGTAAGATTCTGAGCTACGTGGACTCTGACTGTTTGATACTTGTGCTGCAAAATTGCATGTGCAGTGCTGCACATTAGAAGTTGCAATCTGTTGTTTGCTTCTGCCACAGTTGAGTTGCACAACAACAATGAATGTGCCCAATGTTAGATGTGTATTGTACAATGAGTTCTTTACATATATACTACACATGTACTTGTATATATATTGACCCATTGACCTTATATGGAATACAAGCGTTATTCATAACATGGTATCAGAGTGTATCTAGTGTTTTCCTTCGTCACGTTGCTGCTGGTTCATCCTCCGACCGCCTCGTGGCTTTGCCCTCTCCACACTTGTCGTCGTCGTCGCCTCGGGTTCGTCACTGCCCGGCGCCGGCTGCCGCTGGTTCCTCCTCAAGTTCGTCACCGCCCGGCGCCGTCCGCCGCTGGTTCCTCTTCACGACTTCATCGTGCCGCCCGAGCTCGCTGCTATCGCGGGGAGGAGTGGTGCTGCTGTCGTCTTCGTCGAGTTTGGGTCGAACCGGAGCCCAACTTCTTGCGCCGTCGTCTCCTCCGCACGAGCTCTGCTTCATCGTGCCGCCCGAGCTTGTTGCTGTCTCAGGGAGGAGCGGTGCCGCCGTTGTCTTCGTCGAGCGCGGGTCGAACTCGAGCTCGACTTCTTGCGCCGTTGTCGCCTGGAGTTCTTGCGCGCAGGTAATTGGTTGGTCGCTCCTCCTCGGTCGTCGTCTCTTCCGCATGAGCTCTCGATTGGAAGCTCGATCCGGTGTTGTTCGAGGCCCCGCCGCCTCGATCCGGAACCAGGTCTTCTTTGACGCGGGCGACAGGGACAGCTGCGTCCGTTGTCTTCTTGCGTGTAGCCACCGCCGCCACTCGCGTCGCCGCCGCCGGGGAACCCTAGTTCCCCGTGCGTGTTTGGTCATGGGCCGAGCGATTGTTTCGGCTGTTAAGTGAGCGGCCCGGGAAAAAAACAGTATGTCGTTCTAACCGCCGCGCCGTCTAGCGCCACCTGTTAGACTTTGTTGTCTTGGTCACCGCGCCGTCCAGCGCCGCCTACCAATGGGCATTGTCTCTGTTCCTTGTTGTCTAGTGATTTTCGATGATCTCAATTATCAGAACTGGTTTCAGCACACGCGTCTTCATATGCGTGGTCAACGTCTTTGGGATTTTCTCACAGGTGAGTTGCCTTGTCCGCCTCGCCCTATTCCACATGTTGAGCCCGTGCTCCCGAAGGATATTTTTGAAGATACTCGTAAAGGTATATCTGATGCTTTTGAGGATATCATGGTGACTTTTCAGACTCAGTATACTGCCTATAAGACATGAATTGATGAGGATGCCTGTACCTCTGCTGTTCTGGTTGCTAGCATGGAAGTATATTTCACTGGGGATGTGGTTGGCTTTGCCTCAACACAGTTGATGTGGGAGCATCTGCGCAACCGCTATGAGCCGTCTGGTGATTCCTTGTATCTTTCTGTTTTGTGCGTTAGGAGCAGTCACTGTAACAGGGAGATGCTTCTCTAAACTATAAGGTTGTAAGCTTGGTAAACAGCTTCAACTTCCATATCCTTCTAGTGAGTCAGTGTCACAACGTCCTTTTGATCTTGTTCATTCTGATTTATGGGGTCCGGCTCCTTTCGTTTCGAAAGGGGGTCATCGATATTATATAATTTTTATTGATAACTTTTCTCGCTACACATGGATATACTTTATGTTATCTCGTAGTGAGGTTTTATCCATCTACAAGACTTTTGCCACCATGATCCGTACTCAGTTTGATTCTCATATTCGTGTCTTTCGTGCTGACTCTGTTAGGAAATACTTGTCACGAGTCCTTCGTGGTTTTCTTGCTGAGCAGGACACTCCATCTTAGTTTTCTTACCGTGGAGTTTATGCCCGGAATGGTGTGACTGAACGAAAATATCATCATCTTCTTGAGACAGTTCATGCTATTATGCTTGCTTCTGCTGTCCACATTTCTGGACTGAGGCTGTTTCTACTGCCACTTTCCTGATTAATATTCAACCTTCTTCTGTTCTTCAGGGTAGGATTCCAGTTGAGCGTCTCTATGGCAAGACACTGGATTATTCTAGTCTTCGCCTCTTTGGGTGTGTGTGTTATGTTCTTCTTGCCCCTCGTGAGTGCACCAAGCCGACCGCCCAGTCTGTGGAGTGCGTTTTTCTGGGCTATAGCGCTGAGCATAAGGGATATCGTTGTTTGGATCCTATTGGCCGATGGATGCGGTTTTCTCAGGACGCCACTTTTGATGAGTCTCATCCTTTCCACCCTCGTTCTTCTCCTTCCACCACTCCAACATCTCTTGTCGAGCCTCTTTCTTTATTGACTTTTCCTACCACTCTCATAGTCACCACACCTCCATCACAACCTTTGACCTCTCAGGTGCCTCCTCCTCTATCTCCTTCGCCACTGTCATCCTCTCCAGAGGCTTTTTCTGACCTTGTTCCTTCTTATCCTCTCTACTACACTCGTCGTCCGCGAGTTGGGGATTCTCTTGATGCACCACCTTCTTCTGATAAGTCATCTTCTTCGCCCTCTCCTCTTTGATATGCTGTTCATGATCGTTAGTCTATTCGGACTCCTTCGCGCTTTTGTTCAGCGGCTCTTGCCGAACCGACTTCTTATCGTGACGCTGTTGTTCATCAGGAGTGGCAGCATGCAATGGCAAAGGAGATTGCTACCCTTGAGCGTACTGGCACGTGAGATCTTGTCCCTCTTCCCGCACGTGTTACTCCTATCACGTGCAAGTGGTCTACAAGGTTAAGACCCACTCTGATGGTTCTCTTGAGCGTTATAAGGTTCGTCTCGTGGTACGTGATTTTTAGCAAGAGCATGATCGTAATTATGATGAGACTTTTGCTCTTGTGGCTCACATAACCACTCTTCGTACTCTTCTTGTTGTGGTGTCTGTTCGGGCATGGTCCATCTCTCAGCTTGATATCAAGAATGTATTTCTCAATGGTGAGCTGCGTGAGGAGGTTTATATGCAGCCACCACCGGGGTATTCTATTCCTGATGGTATGGTTTGTCGTCTTCGTTGATCTATTTACGACCTCAAGCAAGCTCCTCGTATTTGGTTTGATCGTTTCGCTTCTGTTATCACTGCATCTAGTTTCTCTGCCAGTGCTCATGATCCTGCTCTTTTTATTCACACTTCGTCTCGTGATCGGACGCTTCTTCTTTTATATGTTGATGATATGATCATTACTGAAGATGATTATCAGTACATCACTTTTGTCAAGGAGCATCTTAATAAGCAGTTTCTCATATCTGATCTGGGTGATCTTCGCTACTTTCTTGAGATTGAGGTTATTTCTACGCCTGAAGGCTTTATCTATCTCAAGAAAAAGTATATTCAGGACCTTCTTGACCGTGCTTCTCTTACGGATCAATATACCGCTGAGACTCCCATGAAGCTTAATGTTCATCTTCGGCCTACTGACAGTGAGTCTTTTACTGATCCTACTCGCTATCGTCACCTTGTTGGGAGTCTTGTTTATCTAGGTGTCACTCGTCCTGATATTTCGTACTTTGTACATATCTTGAATCAGTTTGTTTCTACTCTCACTCAGCTCTACTATAGAATACAAGCGATATTCGTAACACCCAAGACTGTATCTACTAGCGGGATAAGTTGTCGACCGAGATGCCTTTGTCGTCTTGAACTGTAAGCAGGCTATATACACACATCAGTCGATAATTTTCTCGCCGGCTGAAAATACATTCCACACCAAAGTTCCAACCGGATAAAGAACCACGGATAATTCGAGGACATCATCCCAAGAACCTGTATTTTTTTTAAGAGAGCGACATTTATCATGTAAATTGGCAATACAATGTGCTATGTATTGTAAGAGAATGGGATTAGACCAAACCATGCTGTAAGATGTATCCTGTTGCTGCTGTGCCAAATACACCAGCTAAAACTCCAGCTGTGTTAGAAGGACCAAGCAGTACACCCTGCAAGACGGGAGAAGGCAATCACCACTTAGCACCATATGAGTTCAAATCTATATGTTTTGGAACTGCGCACAACTCTGCGTACTAACAACATAACTCTAAGAATGCATCGTCTGATGGAAAATTGTGCTATAGAGAGATGATTGCAGCGTATCGAGGACCAATATCTTGATGATTTGAGTATAGACCAGACTGCGAGACTGCATCAGTTCCCTGAGATTTAAAGAAGGAAACGCATTATGCTTGAAATACAACAATAGGCCTTAAATTGGTCATTCAGACAAAAAATATTGTTCTATGACAAAAACAATGGCAATCGACAAGAAGCCAATGGACAATTACCTGGCTACAAGCCATGCACAACACTGCCATTGCAGGTGAATCGATATGGCTCAGTTGAGTGAGAAAAAACGCCGGCCCTAAGAATCCAATTGATTGCATGATCTGCAAGAGGTGGACGTACACAGGACACAATAGAAAAGAAAATGCATTACTCAACTGGCTGGATTGTGGATATCAAATAAGGTTACCTTATCAGTTCTCACTTGTCAACGCTATACTTATTTATTATGCTTTTTTACAACTTGACAGCAATCTTTGCCAATGGCATAGTGATGATATCTTTCTCCAATATTTGGTTTGAATTTGATGGCTACTTTGTGGAAAGGGTAAATTTCAGGACTTGCGTAAAAGTTGGTTCTCAATTTCTTTTAGTACGCATTACATTATTAAGTCTAAACTCAATAAAGGCCAAGGATTATTTACCTTACGAACTGTTTTCACTGATAATCCTCTGCTGAGTGCTGACAAGTGTGTCTGCAATCCAACCACCAACGGTTGCACAAACTGCCATCGTTAGCCAGGGAAGAACACAGAAAAGGCTGGATTCCGTGAGGTTGAATTTCAGAACCTATTTCAAAGTAAGTAGTGGAAAACTATGATGCTGAGCATACCTGGTTGTAGTATGTAGGCATCCATGTAAGCAAGATGAAAGTTCCCCAGCTATGGCAAAAATGCGAAACTATAAGAGCCCAAACAGGTCGTTTGGATAATATTAGTCTCCATGGAATTGTTTTAACAGGTTCTCGCGCTGCGCATTGCCTAGTAATGAGCTTCTTTTCTTGAGCACTAATTCCAGGATCCTCAAGTGGAGAACTATATGCCTTTAAAGAAACAGGAAAAAAAAACTCAGAGATGAAATACAAAATAAGAAAAGCCACACAGTAATACAGCATTGAGGGATCTTTTTTTTCTCTATACAAAAATGAAAGACAGAAACACCTTTTTCAGCCTAGTCGTGAACCAAACAGCCCCAAGTGTCCCAAATGAGTAGACGACTGATGGCCAACCAAATTTATGTATCAGCAATGGGGAAAATGCAAGTCCTGTCACTGACCCATGGTACATTCCACTATATACGAGAGACAATGGTCTGCTCCTCTCTGATACAGAGACCCATTTCGAAAGAATATTATTTATTGCAGGCATGGCAACCCCCTGGGACAAGAATGTATATGTTTATCATATCGATACACTGATGTGTTAAGAATATCAACTACTGAAGGTGAATGAATGACTAAGCAATGAAAATAAAGTTGTCGTAGTTGGGCAAATATCATGAGCGAGAAAAGTTCAATCTAAGCCAACGCAACAGCACCGTAATGCTGTAGTTTTCATTATCTTCACCGTTATTTCGCTTTCGCCTTTCTTCTCCTTCTCAATCCTCTTCTCCTTTTCGCCCTGTTGGCCAGTTCTCTACATTTGATGTAATATTCTCCTGACCTATCTTCCTCTATCCCAGTGTTCCTTGAGTAACAACAGCAATTTAATATAGCCATGTTTGTTTAGGCTTTTTGTGTGGCTTAAAAGCAAAAAAAGGCTAAATCTAAACAAATGAGTGATTTTTTTATACAGCTTATAAAAAACTTAAGCTATTTTAAACCTAAAAGCCATAAGTTAGGAAAATGGTGTTTTTTTTTGCTTTTGCGGAATGAAATATCCCCTTACCGCTGAACTTCGTTAAAATTACCCTCAAAATGTCATTCGTATATAAATGTGAACCTCTCGTTTTTTTTCTCAGAATTCCTTCACACCCACCCCTCTCCCCCTTTCCCCTCACCTCCCGTTCTCTCCCACCCGCCGCTGCCGACTCCCCTCCCTCCCCTCCCCATCCCCACAGGCTCCCCTCTCCCCCCACCCCACAGGCTCCCCTCTCCTCCCCCCACTGTCGCCGCCTCCCCTCTCCTGCCCCCACCGCCACCGCCGCCGTCTCCCCTCTCCTCCCCCACCGGCGCCGCCTTTCCTCGTCCGACGCCTACTCCCCAAGTGCGACGTCGCCTCCCCAACTGTGACGTCGCCTCTTCTCGTGCTCCGTCGCCATCAGCAAGATCCTCATATCTAGATCAAGGTAGTTATGTGGAAAATTGAAATCTAAAATCTAAAATTGTAGAATGTATAGGTATGTGAACGTGTTTGAAATCTGAAATTGCATACTGTCTGTGAATGTGTCATGTTGAATTTGAGGACCATGGGCACCATGTAATGTGTCATATTGAATCTGAAATTGAAGCTAGGCATGTTGAATATGAAATTGCATAGTGTCATGATTTGAAATGTATAGGTCTGTGTATGTGTTTGAGATATGAAATTGCATATTGTCTATGTATGATCTGCAATATGAATTTAATAGTCTGTGCGTGGGTTCTTTCTGGAGTGGCAGAACTGCTACAAAAAATGGATGTTGAATGTGTTATGTTGAATCTGAAATGTGTCATGTTGAATCTGCAATGTGTGAGTATTCTTGTTAGGTATTTGTGTATCACCCTGTGTATATATAAGTGAGCTGTTCTGGTTCATATTTCTGAATTGGAAGTGTGATTTAGATATTATGCAAAGTGATGCCAGTGGGATACATTTAGAGCTCAAGGCTTAAAGTGATGCCAGTGGGCTTAAATTGTATTGCTCTGTGATGAACTTTTTGAGAGATGTGATCTTGACGAAGATTATGATTCAAATGATACACAAACTGGATCATTTGGAGGGCACGGTGTCAATGGATCAGCAATCGATGATGGCTATATGAGTGTCTTTCGTGATATCATTGCCACTCCTTTAATGACTGCAAGAGGATAAAAAGATTACATTAATATGATATGATCGAATATTATTTTGTTTGGTTAGATAATATATGTCTTTCTATATTAATTTCTTTCATTACGCAATGTCCAAAATTAATACATGCATGAACGAGCAAAAAAAATTCGTTTCATATGTACACTTGCACGTATCATCATATTTACAAATTTCATGCAAAAATAAGTTTAAATACATGCTTAAAAAGATCATTCAAACCCTCAAGGGTAATTCAGACTTTTTATCCCTCACACACAACTCAATAAGTCAATATCCTATAAAAAGTTAAATTACCAAACACTAAATCTTAGCTTAAAAGCTCAGGGGTTTATAAGATTTGCATTGAAGACGAGCTACAGACGATATATGGTCATCGGGTAGCTAGGAGCGTGCCATTAGTGGTGAGGTGCACAGCGTCACTGGCGATGGTGACAAGATTCTTCATATCGTTAGACAACGACTAAAGCAGATATGCTGGCATCAATGAAGATGGAAGGTTGTCGCGGTTAGTGATGAAGCCATAACGTTAAGTTGGTCAACGTCGAATAAGAGGAGCAACCGGCACAAGAGAAGAGGACATCGTTCATGTATAACATCATGCATGCGTGTGTGCATACATGCATATGTAAGAATAGAAGCACAGACGTACAGACTACAGAGGCGGATGAGCAAAAAGCTTGGAGTAGAGATGACGTAGCCGTAAGGAATAAGCTCGGGGCCGCCGGAGAGAGCATGACAGGTGTCCCTGACAGGGATCAGTGACGATTCCATGTGTATGTGTGTTGATGTCGCAACGGTTAGTATTAAGCAATAATTAGAGAGAAGTAGAAGATAAGTATATCATAAAGTATTGCATTATAAGTGGTAGCAGCTGAGAGGGATCAATCAAGATTTGTGATTATTGTTGGAAGTTGAAGCAAAAAAGTTGCGACAGCGAGAATGGATAGTAAACTCATGGTCCGATGGGGCAGCTGGCGTGTGAGGCAACATAAGTTCAAGGTCGGTCGCCTATAGTGCATCAGTGTATGCGTGAGCATTGTACTCTAATACCATATAAACTAATAAGATAATTTACTGCATACAATCAACATATTGCTTAAGATTAAATAGAGGTACATGTGCATGCATACAATTTGAAAAAAGTAACTAACAGAGTAAGAATAGGTGCATGTAGCTACATAATCTATGTATGATGGTGAGTGGTTACATTTGTAAAATTCTAATAACTTATTATGCTAAATGATTTTCTTACATCGAATCTCATACTTCAATTACATTTCAGAAGTTGTATTTTCCTTCAACATTCTATTGCCATTTTCAATATTTATGATATCTTAAAAATCTAAATAATATACAAGATACATAAATATATTCTCAAGCATTTAATCAAGCTTCAAAATAATTCTAGCTAGTTTTGATAACGACAATGAAAATTGAATATCGTTTGGTTTGCTACCAATATTTGGTAATGTCAACAAAATCCAATGTCACATGTGGGCAATCCGAGGGTGAGGAAATTACTCACCAAAATTTTAGTGATGCCAAAATTTATCTTGGCCACAATCCAAACAACTTTCGTTTTGCCAATTTTTGGCTTGGTTCATTAGGGTTATGAACCAAACAGCTCCTAAATCATCATGAATAATAAAAAATGATGATGCGGTCTATAGAATTTTCTAGACTTCTAACTCCCTTTAAAATCTCAACTTTAAATTCAAAATGTGTTAGAAGAAACAAAAGAGAGAGAGAGAGAGAGAGAAGTTTGTTTTCCAAATCAAGAAAAGACAAGTTTGTTGTGGATAGTAACATTTGTCTTTTTTTTATTTTATTTATCATTCTTAGAACATAAAATTTTCTACATAGGTAAGAAAAATTGAGAAATGCATCATTGACCCCCGCTTTTCACGATGAATTGATTCCCAAAAGGAAAAGTGGGTGCATAGAATATGTTGTTGTCATGTGTGTACCATCTATTGTTACCCTCGACATCGCATTGCTAGTGCATTATCTTTACTACTTAAAAAGACTCTAGTGGTGGCGAGTGATGCATTTTATGTGCCCCCTCCCCTTTCCCTATTAACGTAAAAATATGGTGCCAACAGGTAGGCCTTCCCCGCTCACCTGATTTTTTTCTCATGAGAAATCACCTACTGTCTCTCCCAGACAAATCTCTCTCTCTCCCCCCTAACAATCTATCCCCTTCCCTTGCGATCTCTACTAGTAAACACTCCCATGCACTCCCGATCATCATCTCCTATGTCACCCTCACAATGACCATCATCTCTCTTGTTCCCCTTCTAATTCACATTATTCCTGGCCTCATGTAGCAACATGTTGATGTTAGCGCATGGCGTGATAGCAAGCTGCTGCGATCGATGAGGCAGTAGGGGTGGATAACGATCAATGAGGCTTGCTAAGCGAGAAGAATGACAAGGGGCTGGATAACTCGTTAATTACCGCTCGGCTAGGCTTGCTTGCTAAGCTAACGAGAAGAATAACAAGCCCGGCTTGGCTCATTCAAACTCGTTAATTCGGCTCGTTAGGCTCGTTACTAACAATTGAAGCTAAACTCGTTACTAACAAACTTGTTAACTCAACTCGTTAAGGCTCGTTAACTCGGCACTACACACAGTGGGTTGGGCCTCGTTTTCTTAACGAGCAAAATGAACAACTCACAAGCCAGCTCGAACTCGGCTCATTAAGAAAATGAGCTAAATTGCCGACCCAGCTCGTTAAGGGACCGAGTTCGAGCCGAATTCTTAACGAGCCGAGCTGGCTCGCGAGTTTCATGTTTTTTTCACCCTTATAAGGTAGCGATGCCCGAGCACTCCGCGGCATGGATATCCGTCAGCGACAGCACTTGGGAGAAAACCAGGTGACAACAGGCACTGATGAGGATGTGAGGAGCGTGAGGCATCATTGAGCGAGCAAGTTGCTCTGCCGGCCAACTGTGTCTCCATGGATGAAGAACATCGCTATAGTGTTGGATGAAGCTATCGATGCCTACGATGGACAATGAGATCAGCTTCTAGAACCTCTTGGTGTCCAACACATGAATGCTATGGGGATTGACCTCATGGTAGGCATGGTCGCTTGGGCTTTCATCGTAATAATGGGTGAATATGCAACGTACATGATTAATTCTCCAAATTTTTAATATGTTTTACAGAGCCTTTATCTATTGTGTGAATTGTTTTCTTGTAATTACTTCATTATTGTTTTTTCAGAGAATCGGAGCCTTAACTGATCTAGAATAGCAGGGGTCCTCGCTGGGAAGAGAGAATAATCGTAAGATTTGGCTATGCTCATGCTCATTGCATTCGATGACAACCACACGATGCTCGCCTGTGGAAACATGAAAAGTACAAATATAGCCGGTGGGTGTACTCTCTGTCTGTTAATTTGTTTTTGAGAGTACAAGGAGGGGACACACACACGCGCACTCCACTCATAGCACACACATACAAACTCACGTGCGTGCCCACAACCCACGCTAATTCGTTCCTTGTGTATTTTTTTCATTGAATGTCATACGGTATAGCATGATGATTAACGAATCAAAGATGATTTTTGTATACTTTTAATGGTTTTATTACTATACAACACCAAAAAAAAATCTATTTGGTATTTCGCAACAACGCGGGGGCACTTAGCAAGTTTTACCGTAACGTCAGCATTGTGAAACAACCACAGCGACGTTGGACTCGGGAAGATATTTGAAAAAAAGAAAGAAAGAAAGAAACCCAGTGAAAAAATATCCAGAAACAACGAATCCGTTTTAAAAAGGACATGCTGCAACGACGCAACATCGGGAACATGCAGATGCAACAGTAAGAAAACATGTTCCAGGAGTGCACAAAATTCCTATCAAAAATTCATTGCAATATCCCAAGAATGGCTAACAATCAAAGCCGAGGTCGGATGGGTGCAGTGCGTATAGAATGGCTATAGGCTTATCTCAGAACAGATGATTTGTCCAGGAATTTCAGAAGAATTATACTATTTACGATAGTATAGAATGGATATAGGCTTATCTTAGAACAGACGGTATATCCAGGGATTTCAGAAGAACTATAAAATTTATGATTTTATTACGTCATCCTTCGAATGAAAAAAAAAAACAGTCGACCCTGTTGAACCGGTCTTGGTGTTTAGGATCTTTTTTTTCCGTTCCTTTCCCCAGAAAGGGCAAAAATATACCTACGCACCAAAGGACTTGTAGTGTTGCGAAAATTCTGCAAAAATCTAGCTATTTGTTTTCGTGTCAGAACATCCGTATCTTCTTTCTTCTTCTTCTTCTTTACCGGTCACTTGGACGTTGGCCAGACTAAATATAAAAATAAAAGCTAGTACTCTCCAGAACAAGAGAAGGAAGTTATAGCAGATCACGTGGGCAGAGCTAGCTGATCCAGTTTTAACAGTGTTACACGTGGAATTATCGGGCCACTTCCCTCTAAAACACAAGCTGTCCTCTCCCGGAGGAGAGAAAACCGCCCTCGAATAAAGTTGGGCTCTCTCTCTCAAAAAAAAAAGGTTGTACTAAAAAGCCAAAACAAGGCGGCTGCGTAAGCCCGCCGGCCGGTCGGCGACCTGAAAAGCCGCTGCGGTCATGGCCCGGCACGTACGCACTACCTTTCGCACATGCATTGCGTATCCTGAACATGAGCTATCAAAAAACTTCAACGAGGAAATTAAAAAGATAAATCAAAGAAGGCCCCGTTCTTCGGTACACTCCACTGAATCCTGTGCCCCAGGTCTCAACGCGTACGTCCTGCGTGCGGTTTTAACGGTTCACTCGGGAGGAGTTTTTGACTAAATGCAACTGTTGCGGATCAGTATTTACAAATCTAGTGCTCCTCGTGTGGTATTACGAAAATTTATAGCACAGACGTACCTCCTCGCGCCACGTATGTTCCATCGTGCGCCCCTAGCATAGACAACCATTGTACGCGCGCTGCGTGTCCGAACGCGTTGAAAACCGCACGCTCCTGGACCGGATTCACGAGCGGTTGACGTGTGGCAATTCTGGGGCACCTTTAGCCTGGACGAGGGTCTGTCTGTGCGCACCTACCCCGGACGAGGGCCTATCCGTGCTCCCCTAGCCCCATCGTTCGCTGGACGCCCGGACGCCGCATCTGATCCCCCCTCGCTCGGACGACGTCCTCTGTCGCACACTTCACAGGGCTACAGTGTTGGACCTAAGTAGACCAGCGGAGGAGCTCACGATGCTCTCGGGCCACGCTTATCGCCGGCGAGCCAGGCCACGAGAGCAGTCGGGGAGGCCCAAAATGGGTTTCCCGCAGGCATGCAAACCCATTGGTGCTAGCGGCGAGGGCCGGGGTGGTTCACATCGGTGGTACGACGACTGCCAGTAGCGGCGGCATTCGGGCTCCGGTGGTTATCACATTTCGGCAAAGCCCTAGGTTAAGTAGCGAGCGCATGAGCATCTTGGGGACTCTAGTAACTCACTGGTGCCGAGGGGGGTGACAGAGGTGGTCAGAGAAAGCTTGGCGACGATGGCCTGAGGTGGCGCGGTGGCGATAACCTAGGAAAGGGGAGGCGCCATCAGCTACTAGTGAAGCTCAAGGGAGGGTAGGTGGTGGTAGGAGAGGAAAGAATCGGATCGAGGCTTATCGAAGAAGGTGCGACGGCAAAAAGGTGCAGTTTTGGCCGAAAACAAGGAAGATGAGGTCGTCGGCGGGCACCCGAGGATGAAGAGGCAAGTTAGTTGAGGGGAATGGCTCCTCGTGTCCCAGAACACATGTTGACGCACACAACGAGGGAGGAGCTCATCGAGACGGGCGGGCGGTGATGGCGGCGTCCAGGCGTTGTGCTCGGTGGAGAAGGGTATGAGCTTGCATTTTCCTTGGCTGTTGCGCTCGGTGGAGAAGGGAAAGGAAGGATCAGATGCGACGCTCGGGCGTCAGCGCATGGATAGGCCGTCCGGGGTTGCGACGCTCGGGCGTCCAGCGCACGGACATGCCGTCCGGGGTAACGACGCATAGACAGACCCTCGTCCAGGCCAGGGGCACCCGGAATTGCCACGCGTCGACCGCAGGTGAATCCGGTCTAAGGGCGTACAGTTTTCAACGCGTCCGGGCACACAGCTCACGGATAGCGGCTGTCTGGGCTAGGGGCGTGCGGTGAAGCACACGTGGTGCGAGGAGGCACGTCCGTGCTACTAATTTTGGCAATACCGCGCGAGGAGTGCTAGATTTGTAAATACCGGTCGCAACAGTGTCAATTAGACCAAAAACACCACTCGGAGTACTTGAGCTTTGATTCGTCCGATTCTGCATCGCTATTGGTGTTGCATGTGGCTCCGACGACCGGGGACTAGAGGAGAGGGGAATGTGGGGCTGCTTGGTAACAACGTGGACCAAACCAAATTTTAGTAAAACCAATGAAAATTATGTATCGTTTGGTTTGTTACCAATATTTGGTAACGGCAACGAAATTCAATGTCACGTACGGACAATCCGATGGTGAGGAAATCACTTACTAAAATTTTGGTAACACCAAAATTTAACTTGATCGCAATACAAACGACGTTCATTTAGCCAAATTTTAATTTTACTTAAGCTTTAGCTATACCAAATTTTAAATTAGTTCAGGACCCATGAACCAAATAGCACCGTAGATCCCAGGCTCAAACTAAAAATAAATAAATCCAGACAGCACCCAAGGAAGTTTCTACTCGATGCCTCGGTGTCTCGCTGGTGTTTTCTGTACGTCCATCTTTTAACGTGGGCATTTCTTACGGAAAAAACCTCGTTCGTGTGCAGCAAAGAAACGCACGTGCCGAACCCGACCCGACCCGACCGTGCCTTCGTACGTTTCGGTTCGACGCATCCACGCGCGCGCCTATTGAAACGTCCTCCTCCCGACCACCCCAGGCGAAGTTAAGGCGACTTCATTACTGCCGCATTAGCTCAACACAGAAGCGAACGCCTGTGCCTACGCGGCTTTCTGTACCGCACTTCGCAAGGGGGTCGAGACCGACAGGTCGTCAGATATATCGAGCTCTCCTCCTTGCTCGCAGCTGGTAGCCAGGGGGAGGAGACGAGCGGTGAGAGAGGGATCAACCAATGGCCGCCGGCGAGAGCGAGACGGCGGCGCCATTGCTGGCGCCGAGGAGGGGGAGGGTGAAGCTGCGCGAGGGGTGCCCCGGGTGCCGGCTGGACGGGACCAACAAGGCCAGGACCGGCATCCCCTACCTCAACTTCTTCTACATTTGGGTCGTCTGCCTCTGCTCCTGTAAGCCTCTCTCTCTCTCTCTCTCATGTTGTTTGCGTCTCTCGTGTTCTTGGCGAGTGGCAAGTTCTAGGCGTACGTGCGCACTCTCTGGGTCTTCTTCCTGCCATTAATTAACTAGTCCCGTCTCCACTCTCCAGTGCATGTGCTCCTGTTTTACTAGCTAAAATAGTCTTATTCCGTGCTGATGCATCATCCAGAACGAACACTTGGGGGCCCAAAATCCAGACCAAAAAAATGAGAGGAAAGCTAACAAGCAAAACCAACATGTACACCTTTACCATTAATTACTTTTTAAAACGAATCTACAACATGTTTGACTGTATGTATTCTAAAATGTTTTTTTAACCGGACGGAAGGGCTGTCTATTTTCGTTTCGGAAAAATTCACTCCCCACACCACACCAGAGACAGTAAAAATCAGCCATAAGCCAGCCATTAACCATTGCAAGAAAGATCCCGATCCGATGGTCATCTATAGTAATCTGAGAATGATGGCCAGGCCGGTTCATCAATTCGCTGATAACGAGCACTGGCTCCATCGCACGAAGTTTCCTGGAAATTCACCCGTCTCCCTTCGCGGTCAAGAGAGTCGCGACGAGAAACGTACGATGCCACCGTATCACCAAGTAGATGGTATGTTGTATTGATTCCAACTTTTGATTAGCACGGGAGCCACCGGATCCTCTGTGCTAGTGAGGAGATAGCAAGACTAACGTGTGTGTGAAGTTCTGACAGTGGATGTCGGAGTACGTGTCCGGGTACCGGGTTGGCGGGTGTGGGGCCATAGTATGGATCAAATGGTGGGTCTCGGTCACTTCATAGCGTACAATACGTGCAATACAAATTTGTCAGTAATAATAGCATTAGGCGCACGCACGGGGTGCATTATTTTCCACGGCGCATAGGATCCTCCTCCGTCCAGGCCTAACTTAGATATGCGATGGGGATCGGACGGACCGGTTTGGCCGTACGTCAAAGCATGTCTCACAGATCGCTGTCCAGTATTGAATCCCTCACGCTGCCGTACCGGTGTGACACGTCTTAAAGTACGGCCTAGATGTCGTTATACGGAGTTAGTATTGCCGAAGTGGACACATACATAGGTAGGAGGACATGGTATTAAGTTTTATATGATTTCTGTACAAGATTCTATCCTCTGAAACCTCGTTTGGAACGCGGGAAGCAAGGAAATATAGTAGGATTCTACAGGAATTATACTTATTCCTGCAAAACTATCCAAGTTAGCAATGGCGGAGCCAGGAATTTAGTGTTGGGGGTGCACACACAAAGCAACACCGGGTACGATTAGTTCAAACCAGGGAAAAAGCTACCGGTTGGAGAAAAAAAATTCAGAGCCTAGCGATAGACCTGGTTACCGGTGGTTACTAGAATTTTTGGATTTATTTCGGCCGGAATTTTTGAATCAAAATTTGAATTTTTTGTGAACTTCAAACAAAAAGTACAGAAAAAATGCATAGCCAAGGTTCGAACCCAAAACCAACCTCTTCAAGACTAAAGGTGTTTGCACTATTGTGTTGCATATGGATACAAAATTTCTTTATATTTGTCAAAAAAAAAAAACTAGCAAATCTGATTTTTTTTTTTTTGGCCGGTTGGAAATTTTACCAGATGGGTCCGGTAAATCCGATTTTCGTAGGTAACCACCGAAATTTCATCGAAAAAGTTTTCCTTGGTTCAAACTACGCATCGCCCAATGAAGTAAGAAATTTGCCCTTTAGAAGTAAAAAAAAACGTCAAGATAAAAAGAACAGAGGAAATTGTCTACTAGTATTTTTTTCGTATGTCATTACTATAGTAATCAATTTGAAAAATGACTTGCATAATAATATGAATGTGAGAAAAATAGTAGTTGCTCCATGCGCACATGCGATTGTAGACGGCCGAGATGATACCACGACAAAGCTACTACGATCACATCACCTATGCTTGAGGAAGATATTTATATAGTTTTTAATTTATTCATACAGAATAATAAAATATTTATACTTCGACACTCTCGACGTTTAGATCTCTTCGATATGTAATCACCGGGTAAATTTTTTTGCTCCGAGCCTCCTCCCTGTTCTCATGTGGTTACTGACGCGCGCGCCATGCCCATGCATGTGCGTGCTAGCTGCATGCTGTAACATTTATCGAGCCATGTACTGCAACTGCACGCCCATAAGAACAGATGGCCGTCAGAGTCAGCTTTGGTCCTCCCTTTGGGTTGGGTTGGGTTGGGTCGGGGCCCATGAAAAGGAAGAAACGTACGCGCTAGCTGGGACGGTGCGTGCGTGGTGCATCTTGCTTTTGTTCCTACACATAAAATTAAGGAGGTAATTAAAAACAACAATCTCAAGACTTTTATGACGGGCTTCAACTCGTAATCACTGGGCACGTGGACGAAGTGGGAGCTCTGGTCCCTATAGTTGATGAAACTCTTTATATAGTTTTTAATTTACTTACGTAGAGTAGTAAAATATTTATACTTGACACCCTTCGATATTTAGTTATCACTATATAGCTCCCTAGTTAAAAATTTCTAGCTCCATCCCTAACTAGACACCGGGATTCAAACTACGATTTTTGCTAGAGTATTTTTATCTTTACTATTATAAAAGAAACACTTGGTGGTGATGATGAGTCTGCCATCCACCTCCCAGCCTCTTGAGTTGGTGAGATCTTTTGTGGATAGATACGTGTATATATGCATATGTTACTATAAGAGTATTCTATAGACAATTAGATCATCTACGTATGTGGTTTGTGAAAAGACTCTTTGTGGTTTGTCAATATGATGCCGATTATGTATGCAGCTTTTAGATGTATGGATAATTACCTTATGTATATTGAGTTTTCAAGTTTGAAGTTTATATACGTTTAATTGAAATCCGTTGCAACGTACGAACGCTCGGCTAGTACAACGTAAAGTTTCTTCATGTCCATTATAATTTGCGTAAATAATAAATGATCTTTTCTTTGCACTACATTTTGGTAAACAAAAGTTCTAAAAGTATAGTTTTAAAAAATATAGAAGTGTTAAAATACAAGGTAGATTTAAAAAAAATATTTCTTTGGTAGAATCAAAAAGGATTTTAGATTCTACGTCGATCCTACAATTCGCGATCCTGCTCAACAACCTCCAATCCGATTCAGAATTACAATTCTGACAACCTTGCCGCTCGTGTGCTACGACATACTCCTATGTTTTGTTATCTTTCCCTCGGACGAGAGAAAAAAAAAACTATCTACACTAGGGAAAAAACCATTTTCCTTACATATAGTTGACACGCGGATCCGTCTATGCATTCATCAAAACTCTATTCATAATTTCATATGTATAGTGATGTAGACTAATTAAGAAAATTGCAATCAACACAAAGAGGGGAAAACAACCCGGCCATGTGCTGTTACAAAATAGAAAAATGTCCAAAATATATGTGACATTTTGTAGTGGTGCATACAACCTCATATATGCTTTACCATGCCATATTAACTTTTTATATTATTTTTCCCCTTTGCATACCTCTTCCATTCATATTTTTAAAATCATTTACCACTACAGACTCGAGCACACACAACATCCCGTCCGTTCATGAACAGAGAGGGCTACGTATATATAGTACACAAATTTTGGTGTGTTCACATGCAGCACGCGTGCCCACGGGTTCGAAACTGTGTGTGCCGACTCCTGACTAGCTCGTACTGTCGTGGTGTGATTGACGTTGTCTTTTGGCGTCCAAAGAAAAAGGACAAGCTCAAAAAAGATCAAGGACAAGGTAGCCATGTGCGCTTCTCTGCAGGTCGGTCAGTACCACTCGCTCACTTAACTAGCACGTGGTATATGTGTATAGAAAGCGTGTCTCGTACCCTCTATGTAGAGTGAACAAGTTGATGAGTAAGGATATTTAATGTGTATAAAAATTTACATTAGAAGGGGCTATGTAAATAGTGATTTATAATAAATAACTATAATCGAGAAGGATTGTATGAAAATTTTTATCACGATTCGATATTTTTTTATATTAGTATCGTAATAATATTAAGATTCTATCATGTTAAGACTTTATTATAGGATTAGTTCGATCCAGTCAATCTGGGTTGTAAAAACGTAGGATCACATACTAGAATCGAGATTCTGGCAACTTGACGAGCGGATGAACCGGCAATTAAGCATAATTAGACAAGACAAGAGAGAAAAGTTCTTCCGGTATCATTTTTGTTTGTTTTGAAATGGGCCAGATAGTTCATATAGCTGGTTGTCAAAATTTGCTTAATGTCCAGATATGTTACAATATCAAACTTATGTGTAAAATGCGAAGGTTTTCGACTGACGTGTCCAGGAGGGTGGCACTCAGGTAGGCCATGCAAGGCGAAAAGATTCAAGGAGAAAGCAACCTCTGAATTTATTGCGCATCAAAAAAAAGTTTTTCTCTCTCTATGTTGGTTAGGTAATGTGTGACATGTTGCTCTATTTGGGACCAACACAACATATTAAAAGAATTGTTCCGGTGTTCCCATCACAGCTGGGCCCAAAAAGATCATGCATGTATGAGCAGTGTTCTCAATTATCAGTACAATACATGTCATAATTAAACTAAAATAATCAAGAACAAGGACCTGTTCTTGAGGCCTATATAACTCATGGAGAGAGAGAGAGAGAGATGTACTTTGCGGTGAAGCCGTTTCAAAGGAGAGAGACTTAGCCAAACCTCTGATCCCGCCACCTAAATTTAGCCAGGCAAAATTGACAGAAAAAACGAAAAAGAAAAAAGGAAGAAAGAAAGGAAATCTTGAGATCTGGACGTGTAAGAGATCACTGCATTCTCCGATTAAACTTCATCGATCAGCTCTTGGCAAAGAGGATGTTCTGGCACTCCCAGAATCCAAGCATCTTGATGAGGATTCAGACAGTTACACCTGCACAGACGGGAGGGATCACATAGCATTCAGCCATCATCGGCAGGCATCCTCACTCTCCTTGCTCACCATCGAGATGACCAGCGGCGATGTGCCATTGCTCGGCGACAGGAGGGTGTACCATGAACGCTGCCCCGGGTGCAGGCAAGAGAGGAGGATACATGCCAATGATCGGATACCGTATGCGGATTTCCTATACATTTGGATCACATGCTTGTGTGCCGGTACGATGTTCCTTTTACAGGTAGATAGGATGTAGGCATTAATCTGATCATCATCTTATGGAGCATCTGTGTGACTGTCAGGAGTTGTAGTGTAGAAACGCTATAACATTCAGATTGTCAGAGTGGTTATGATTCACGCATCATAATCGTTAGGAGTAGATGATGATCATAGATTGCGTGCGTCGACCAAGTAGTAGATCATATCAGATCCAGTCTGATTGTGAACCATGGTGTAGGTTGAGGTTCTTCAAGCGGCTCTTTTGGGAAATATTATCTGAAGAAAGCACTCCAGCTTGTCAATTCTTCTTTCCTTTATTGGTGGTTGTTAAATAGCTTCGATAGATTTGCAACTCTAGTACAGACAAATTAGTTGTAAGCGATACCCAGTTGACGTCAGTACCCAGTTGACGTCAGTTAACATCAACTAACATCAACGAGAAGAAATTCAGAGTTCAGGCCATTAAGTGATGGTCCCAAACAGCTGTCCTTATACATTCATTCATGGTCGCTTACACCTTTTTTTTTGAGAGGGCGCTTACACCAAATTATGTCTGCAACTGTTGCATTAGTGAAAAAAATATAAGTACACCTGGTGCCTATCACTGGACAACATTAATGACATGAAAATGCCGCCATATGCATTGCGATGACTGTGCTAATCTCATGCATTTTGTTTTAAAAAAAACCCAGATTTTTTTCACCGTTTTTTTATTAATAAAAAGTGGATATATTTATGTCATTTGTTTTAATTTAATGATATCAAATTAATTTTAGTGCTTTCTGACTAATACCTTGGTTTGTTGTCTTTCCAGCACTACCGATCCAATCATTGTTCCCCTATCTGTACTTCATGGTATGTAGAGATGTAGTAAACTTGAACATTTATCCTGAAGTATATACAGAGCAAACATAATGAATTATTGCATACTAGATGGTGATATTATGTTCACTTTTGTTATGATGCAACAGATCAGGGACTTGAATGTTGCAAAGGAAGAGCAAGACATTGGGTTCTATGCTGGATTTGTTGGTGAGCATTGTCCCCTCTCATGGTTTGACAAATTACCGAAAAATATGTGCAAAAACTTGAACTTGACGACTTGTGTAGATGTATCTATACTCTTAAAGCAAAGTGTACATGTACATTGTGATCAAATATTTATAGTAGACTCATGCTTAATATCACTATTCAACAACAGTTATTGTCGGCTAGTAGTTACTGTCTGTACTCTCTGTGTTTCAGGGGCTACTTATTTCCTTGGAAGAACCATCAGTGCTGTGCCATGGGGCATGTTTGCTGACAAATATGGGAGGAAGCCCTGCATTGTGATCAGCATCCTCTCAGTGTATGCAGCATTCAGTTATATTATGAAAACATAAAACATACATAGTACTCCATTCAATTGGACTGAAGTAAATCCTGTTTTACTTTTTTCTTCTTGTTCAGGATTGTGTTCAACACACTCTTTGGTCTTAGCACAACTTACTGGATGGCAATTGTAACTAGGGGGTTACTTGGGTTACTCTGTGGTATACTAGGACCAATCAAGGTAATTAACTGTGTGGATGGCTGAGACTAAGCAAAGAACACTTGGTTGTTGGATGCTCATGCCTTCGTCTTCATTCTCCAGGCCTATGCTTCAGAAGTCTGCAGGAAAGAGCACCAAGCTCTAGGAATTTCTCTTGTGAGAACAGTCCCTCTTATGTTTTGTAACCCTCAGTTTCTTCCGTTTGAAAATTGCTTAAAATTATCATGTTCATATTTATTACCAGCTACTCATGTTTAACATATGTCATAGGTTACTTCTTCGCGGGCAATAGCTCTTGTTGTTGGACCAGCTATTGGAGGATTTCTTGCACAGGTGAGGATAAGTCCACTTTGATAATGAGGAAATTTAGCCTCTTAGAAATATTAAACCTTCGTTGGACCATACTTCATTTCATCAGAGCTGACTTCTCATGCGCGTGCAAAAGAAAAGGAGAACCTCACATTTCTGACCTTTTATTTTCTTAGAACCTTTTAGTTTCATCTTTCAAGTTTGTGAAAAAAAATACTAATGGAACAAATTTGTCCTAAATATTCTTTGGTTGAATGGACCACTTTCCTGAACGAACAATAACCAAATATTCACTAAACACATGGCTCTGACTAACAGTAACCCTATACAAATGGCTCTGAGTAAACAGTCTTGGGCTCTTGGCTAACATTGTGTATCCTCTGTCCTGTATCAGCCTGCAAAGAAGTACCCTAATCTTTTCTCCGAGGAGTCCATATTTGGGAGGTAAATTATCATTCATAATGTTTCATAGAAAGAAATCTTTGTGTCATTTCAGGCAGAAGATAAACCTTTCAAGTGTACTTCTAATTGTAGGTTTCCATACTTTCTCCCTTGCTTCGTCATATCTGTACTAGCAGCAGGAGCATGTGTTGCATGCATTTGGCTCCCAGTACGCCGCAACCTCTCCCTATGATTATTCTTTCCCTTGAAAATCCTATTTGCTGAATACATGAAATACATCAAGATTGATTTGCCTTCGTTCGATAAAGTGTTCTGATGCTTCCAAAAGAATGCCCCAAGAGTAATAACTTAACATTTTCCCCTTGTTCTTAGGAAACTCTGCACATGCACCATGATGACAAAGTAGAAGCCATTGATGCACTGGAGGCACAGGTTGCTTCTTCAAACTCAGAAGATGGGAAAGCTAAAGAAGCTGGATCAGGGAGAATGGAATCTACAAAGAACTTGCTAAAGAACTGGCAGTTGATGTCAGCAATGACCCTCTATTGTGTCTTTTCTCTCCATGATACAGCTTATCTTGAGGTAATCTCTATTTCTGAATCTTAGATGATTATGGTAACAATATCTTCAGAAACAGTTCAATTTGATAAGATGCTGATATATCGTCAAATTTCGCCTATAGAGAACAATCAGATTAGCAAATAAAAGCAGCTTCACATGTTAATATGTTCTGTAAATTATATCTTCAGATATTTTCACTCTGGGCTGTGAGCAGCAGAAAATACCGGGGCCTGAGTTTTACGTCCCAGGATATTGGTACTGTGCTGGCTATTTCGGGTATGTGATATTTATCCAAGTTTTTGTCTATGATTATTGTGCATGAGAAATATAATCTGTAAAATGAACGAAATCAACACATACATGGCATGCTTCTTTACTCTTTCCTGTAGCATTGCAGTTGAATTCTTTACCTGACAACAATTTCATTGGATCTTGTAGGTTTTGGTGTTCTGGTATATCAACTCTCCATTTATCCGTTCCTTGCCAAGTATGTTGGATCAATCAAGCCATTACGTTCTGCAGTGGTATGTGAGAAATATATTCTGTGTTGATATACTTCTTTAGTATGATGCACTTTTTTACAGTACTAAATGCATGTTTGATTTTCAGGTATTGTCTATACTTCTCCTTGCAACATATCCATTCATGGCCAACCTTTATGGTTTGGAGCTCAAAATACTCATCAACATAGCTTCGCTTTTGAAGAATATGTTCGCTGTGAGTCAGTTTCTGCGATCTCTTCTATTATTCTATCTCACTAGACAACTGGAATAGGGAAAAGTTGAATCTTATTTTACTGACACAAATGCATGTTTCTGAATTCCAATTTGTACCGACACAAAGTTGCTGACAACGAAAAAAATGAAGAGACTACAATTTTTTTATACAAAAAATTAACTACCTAGAGAAATGAGCTCAGTGATGTACAAGATAACTTTATTATGAGCAAATTCTAATGTATCTTTTGAACAAAACAGGCTACGATTACTATTGCGTGCAACATTCTGCAAAATACCGCAGTGGTACGTATCAGAATCATATGCAGTGGACTAATTTCGTCTCAATGCATTTTTTTATGTTTACCGTTTTGCTACGTTCTTACATCTAGGTTCTAACTTCTCTCATGAAACGTGTACAGACACAAGAACAAAGAGGTGTTGCAAATGGCATCTCTGTGACTCTGATGTCAATTTTTAAAGCTGTAGCTCCGGCAGCAGCTGGCATTTTGTAAGCACGTTGTTTCTTTTCTTTTGTGGCTAGGAAATCTTCTTCTTTTTTCAGAAGAAAAGAAACAAGAATTGGCTTTGCTTGACTTGCAAGTGTGCTTTCCAACTAATTAACTTTTTTCTTTCCTTTTTGTAGGTTTTCATGGGCTCAGAAGCACCTAACTGGGTTGTTCTTACCAGGTAAACACATGGCTCTTCCAAGCCATGCTAATTGCTCTGCTATTGATAGATTTTCCTTAACTTGGATGGCAGCAGATGCAAATTATCAAGTGCATATACTTATTTGGTTCATCATGCAACATGCAGGTGATCAAATCCTGTTCCTGATGCTGAACATGGTGTCAGTAATTGGGTTCGTACTGACGTTCAAGCCATTTTTCACCGTGCCGAATGCAATGCGATGACACATCCATAGTAATGTACAGGCAGACAGTTAAGTTAAATCAGGGGCACTATCAGATTGCAGCCCTGGATTCCAAACTGCCAGAATTAATGTGTTGTATCATTACGTATTTTCGTATTCGGTTGTGTACTCAGATGTAATGAGATCTATGTTTTTTTGTCTAAACTCTAAAGGACCGGATGATGGATATGATAAATTGGTAACGAGATCAGGCTTCTTGTTTCCTGGATTTCTAATCAGTAGAGTTGCAGATGATGTCTTAAATTCAGTTACACTGGCTCCATTTTTTTAGAATGGAAATTTGTTTTTCGCATTTGAACCTTGGTCTCCCGCTGGAGCAATCTACATTGTCTGCATTTTGGTAATGAAATGAGGTTTAAATTTGAACTTGCCCGGGAGAAAATCATGGAACTGGTTAGGAGATGCTAAGGAGAGCATGGAATCTTGTTCTTTAGGGTCTGTTTGGCACGGCTATGGTTTTTCTGAGAAACGGTTTTCAGCTGGCCTGCAGGGCTAAACGGTTGAGCTGAAAAGGTTTGGTGTCTGCCTGTCTGGCCTTTGGGTGTGTTTGAAACGGCTTCGGCTTTTCGCTCAAAAAAGTTGAAAGCTGTTTCAAACACCTAGCTTTTTGCATCCGCTTCACATTACAGCGTGCGGAAGCCGGCCACGGGGAGCTTTCGCGGCTTCTCACAATCCTTATTCCGCATTTACCCCCGAAGTTGGCGGTAAGTTACCCGTCGTTTGCCAGTGAATAAAAACCCCCAAACCCACCAACCCCCCCCCCCCCCCTGCTGGCCTCCCTCCTTCCCACACGCACGCACGCCGCCCTCCCCCTCCTCCGCCACTGCCACCCTCCTCCTCCTCCTCCGCCCGCGCCACCGCCTCCCTCCTCCTCCCTTGACCCTAGCCAGATCTGGATCTGGCGCCTCCGCTTGCATCCTTCCTCCCTCGACCCCGTTGCCGGCCTCCTCCCTCGAGCCGCCGCTGGCCTCCTCCATCGACCCTGCCGCCGAACCCCTCTCCCGGCGGTGGCCCAAACCCTAGCCATCACCGCCTCTTTTCCCCCCTTTTTATTCTTATTTTTGTTGTAAATATATTATTTTGTAATAATTATGTATTTTATTAATTATGTATTGTAATAATTATTTTTAATAATTACTTATTGCAATAATTATTTGTTATAATAATTATTTATGTAATAACCATTTATTATAATAATTGTCTTTAATTATGCTAATTGTGTTGATTGCCGTTAATGGCAGTATATTGTGTTAATTGGGGTATGTTGTCGTTAATCATCGTTACACGCGATCAATTGCGGTAATCATCGTTCATTGCAGTCAATTACGTTAATCGTCATTAGTTGCGGTAGTTGACGTCAATTGCATTAATTGTCACCAATTGTGTTTAGCACCGTTAATTATCATCAATTATCATTAGTTCTTGTTAAATGTTGTTAATTGCATTAAACGGCATCAAACAAGTCCGTTAATCGTCATTACATACGATCAATTGCGGTAGTCATCGTTCATTGCAGTCAATTGCGTTAATCGTTGTTAATTGCATTAATTGTCATCAATTGCGTTTAGCGTCGTAAATTATCATCAATTACCGTTAGTTCTCATTAAATGTTGTTAATTGCGTTAAACGGCATCAAACAAGTCATTATTATCCTCGGAGGCATTTCAGATATTTTCCATCTCGAAAACTGTAGCCAGCATACCTAAAACATCTTCAGCCACAACCATACCATATAGGCTCTTTAGGTAGGCTGGCTGCAGCATCTGGGATGAGAAATATCTAAAATACCCTTGAGGCAAGTAATGACTTTTTGAGTTCTTATATGAGTGATCTAGACTGACACTGCTGCAACTGATGGCTCAGATTGTAACTAAGTAAAACTATTTGAATATGGCCTTACTCGTCCATGTAAAAGTATGCTTTTACCTTGATGTTGTCTTCAAGGCTTCTACTATGCATTATCCAGTGAACAAGATCTTAAGTACACCTCTCGTTTTCATGGATACTTGTAATTCTCTAATGGTAGAATATCATTTGGGCAGTAAACTTGGTGAATTTTAGTTATCCTTTTTCTTTACTGCTATCTTTACTATTGCACATTTGTTTTTCCTTGTGGCGTCTTCTGTTGAAGAAAAGCTCAAACTGTCATACATTTTTCTAGCACTGAATCCCCTTATATTGTCCAGGACATAATTACATTGGATCTGAGCATTTGCTTCTCGGGTTGGTCCATGAGGGCAAAGTTACGACAACCATTATACTCAAGACCATTCAAGCTGGTCCAGTAGCATAGGTTGTGAGGTAAATTTATATTGAAAGCTGGTTGATTACTTTCTGTCCAAATGGTGAGTCTTATCAGTTTTATTCTCATTTGATAGTCAGGAATTTGTCTTTCCTCTTTAGGTTCTCCGAATGATTGGTGAAACCACTGAAGACCAAACTCTTAGTGCTGGAGTTGGGGGAGGGAGCAGTGGATCTAAGATGTCCACACTTGAGCAGTACGGGACTAATCTAACAAAATTGGCACAAGAGGTACTATATTAGACTCGTTATATTGTAACACAATTGAGAATGTACTGGAATAATCTAGATCTTGTTGTGAGCAGGCAAAAGCAGATTGAGCGTGTAGTGCAAATTTTGGGTAGACAGACAAAGAACAATCCTTGCCTAATTGGAGAGCATGGTGTTGGAAAGATAGCTATTGCGAAAGGGCTTGCTCAACGCATTGCTACTGGGGATGTGCCTGAAACAACTGAAGGGAAAACGGTTTGTCCTCATTCTAATGACATCTCTTGAGTTAAATGTATTGCAATATTCACTTTCGAGTTATGTTTTAGCTCTATGTCAGTTAGATTTCTTGGTTGCTTCCTTTCTGCATTCTTTTGTTTGGATATATCAATCTATGTATTCCAAGGGGCCAAAGGCCAATATATAACAAGTACAATGATGGGACAAATGCAAATAACACCCTACACAATATATATATCTAACACCCCCCTCAAACTCATGGTGGATCAACAACACTGAGTTTGGAGAGGTAGAAGTTATGCTGAGCTCGAGTCTGTGCCTTAGTAAAGAAATCTGCTAACTGAAGTTCCGAAGGCACATACTGAAGAGCAATAACTTGGTCTTGCACCTGCGATCGCATGTATGAAGCATCCACTCCAATGTGCTTGGTAAGCTCATGTTTCACGGATCACGAGCAATCTTGCCGACGCACCAAGATTATCGATAGAAGCGAGTCGGTCTTTGAAACGAAACACCAAAATCTGCAAGGAGCCACCGGCCGTGTGATCTCGGTATCCACAAAGCCATGGCTCTCAACTCACCTCGGCCAACGAGCAGCTCGCAGCTTTGCTTCTTAGTCTTCCGTGCAATCAAGGAGGAACCAAGGAAAACACGAGAGGCGAAAGAGACCGCGATCGTAATGATCGCTAGCCCACGCCGCATCGTAGTACGTCTCAAGTCGTAAAGAATCTGGAACGAGAAAGAAAAGACGCCGAGTGAGGGTTCCACGAAGATATCGAAGAACACGAAGAAGGTGACCAGAGTGGAGCCGAGTAGGAGCGAGACAAACCGACTCGGGATGTGAATCGGTGAGAAATGTCGTCGAGTAATCCCAAGGTAGACGAGGCTCCCGGCAATATGGCGATAGCGAGTGGGATCCTCAAGAGGCTCACCATCGAGAGGGCGAAGGTGAACACCTAACTCCATAGGAGTATCCACTACGCTACCGATCGGTGAGACAAGCACGAGTAAGGATATCCCAAGGTACTTCTCCGGGAGAGATAGTAGCCTCGTGCGTAGAAGTGATCTCAATCCCAAGGAAGTAACGAAGAGGCCCAAATCGGACATCAAGAATCGCATCGAGACACTCCTTCACAAAGGCAATGTACCGAGAGTCATCTCCGATGAATGATCATGTCATCCACATATAGAAGGAGGAGCGTCCACCCCGTGGAGAGGTGTGAACAAAGAGAGCAGGTCGTGAGCACTAGCGAGAAGCCACAAAGCGGGATAACAGAGGAGAAGCGATCAAACCAAGCACGCGGGCTTGTTTTAGCCCATAGAGAGAACGACGAAGGCGACAAACTGCACCATCGAGACAGAATACCTGTGGCGGCCGCATGTAGACCTCCTCACGCAACTCGCCATTGAGATATACCAAGTACAACTAAGACTAGAATTGAATCCAATCAAAACCAAGCAAAACAACCAAAAACAACCGAAACTTAATTTCCTAAGTGTAGGGACGGTCGACTCTCTACTCAAGGGCGTCGACAGGTCCATGGGATCGACCTGCTGTAGGGGCTGCTCGACCTCCGACTGATGAAGTGAAATCACCAAAAATGAAGTTGCAAATAGGTCTAACTTTTGATCTACAACTCCAAACTTCATGAAACTTGGAACACACCTTCTCTAGGATGTCGGAACCTATTCCAATCAAGATCATGGAGATCCTGGAAAAGTTACGATATTTTCAGTTTGAGAGATGGATGGTTCAAAACCGAGTCAAAACGAACGAGATCCAAAAACTTGCTCGTGGGTGATTGATGATCAAGATGATCTTAGATGTGTTCCCACATGTCACAGCAAGCTAGATCGTTAAAGAAATCAATCAAAAACATGCGAATCAAAGAAAGACTCAAAATCACCAAATAGAGAGAAGAAGGGCAAAGAGACACATCTTTGATCAAAGCTTTCTTTGGATTGATTTGATAGGGTTTGGGTTTACCCACTCCATCAATGGAGGACAAAGCTCAATCCAAGAGCACAAGATCAAATCAAAACTCTCTAGAACCCTAACCTCCACTAATCCTCTCCTAAGCCAAAACTAGGGTTTCAACAATGAAAAGGGTTAAAGGGTGCAACCCCTCCTCTATTTATAGTGGAGACTTAGACCTAGATTCTAATGAAGGCCGTGAAGGCCCAAAAAAGGAGAAGGAGGCGAGCTCTCGAGGTCAAGTCTTCATCTCCCTGACCACTCGCGTAATCCAGGCACATCTTTCGCCGTGGAGAGCAAAGGTCACCAAGGGTATTTGTAAGATTGTACTCGAAAAACCCATTCTGGACCTCACTCAAGAGGAGTCCATCTGATCGAAGCGGAGATCAGCATTTCCATGAGACGAGGTCAGATGAGTCAATGGCTCTTCATGCAAGTGCAATGTTCTCCCATGACACCTCCCGACGAACCACGCATGGCACTAAATGAGTGCACTCGCCGAAACGAGTCCAGGATACTCGCAGACCGAATCGCCTGAACATCGGAATCATTATCCATTCAGCCATGCTGACTCCATTGACTTCACCGACATGACGGATCAGTTACGACTGCAATCATCAAGCTTAGTCCGATCATCGTCGCGTGACCGCTCAAGAGCTGACCACCAACACTCGCACAGATCAAAGACAAGCAAATAATCACGGAACGAAGTTCTTCACAACTTGACCCCGTTATGTCAAAACGATGCAACATAGAACACCATACCTGCAACTAAACTCATGACTTTGACCACCACGATGACACACGCCATGGGCACGACATTCAAATGATGAGAGCAGAGCCGAGCGCTACTGATGGCCATCTCGTGAGCGCCAAGGACTCGATGCAGCTCGAGCTCCCAAAGACGCCTCGAATCGACACTGGCCAGTCATGGCGATCCACGATCCTACATTGGACCAAACAACATTTAGGTCGATCAAGAACAACACGCATGGAATGCTTATAAGCAAGTGAGAACTTATGACGAGACTAAACATTGAATGAAGAAAGTGGAAGGATCCTCCTGTACAAAGTGTCCTCGATTCAATCTAATGAAATTTGACGCCACAATAGTGCGTAAACTTGTATGTGAAAGCCGAGTCCAAGATGCCACGGTACAAGTACCGCGAGAGATGCGCGAGAAACTCAGAACACGGAAACGCTATTTACCGTAAGCGAATTGATGTTCCAATTGAACAATCGATTAGCAATACAATTGCCCTAAGGGCATCACAGAAGCAACTGTCTGGGATTTCATATTTATCTCAAAGCCTACAATAATCCTAAAACCTGCTAAAAAACCAGCAAATAGGCTTTTAAGAGGGTAGGCAGAGTCGCTATTGAGAAATATCCAAAACACCCCCTGAGGCAAGTAATGACTTATTTCATGCCGTTTAAACGACAATTGATGAGAGTTACCGCAATTAACGACAACTATCGTAATTAACGAGAATTATCGCAATTGACTGCAATTAACGACGACGATAGCAATTATTGACAATTTGCGTAATTAACAATAATAATTACAATAAACAAATATGACCTACATAATTAATTTACAACATGAAAAAAAGAAGAAGAAAGAAAAAATAATAAAGAAAAAAAGGCAGGGTTAGGGCCGGCGGCGGCTAAGGTTTGGGCCATCTATTGAGCAGAGTGTTGCTTCTTCTTCTTTGCCACATTATGCATATTTTTATTTATAATCGATGTTTTATGAACTTTGTTGCTGCCTGTACGTCTGAATTCATGTACACATTGTACATTTGTACTACTACTATATGTCAACAATATGAATTAATGAATCATTTTCTTTAGCAATGCGATCAATTGGGGTATGTTGTCGTTAATCGTCATTACATACGATCAATTGCGGTAGTCATCGTTCATTGCAGTCAATTGCGTTAATCGTTGTTAATTGCATTAATTGTCATCAATTGCGTTTAGCGTCGTAAATTATCATCAATTACCGTTAGTTCTCATTAAATGTTGTTAATTGCGTTAAACGACATCAAACAAGTCATTATTATCCTCGGAGGCATTTCAGATATTTTCCATCTCGAAAACTGTAGCCAGCATACCTAAAACATCTTCAGCCACAACCATACCATATAGGCTCTTTAGGTAGGCTGGCTGTAGCATCTGGGATGAGAAATATCTAAAATACCCCTGAGGCAAGTAATGACTTTTTGAGTTCTTATATGAGTGATCTAGACTGACACTGCTGCAACTGATGGCTCAGATTGTAACTAAGTAAAACTATTTGAATATGGCCTTACTCGTCCATGTAAAAGTATGCTTTTACCTTGATGTTGTCTTCAAGGCTTCTACTATGCATTATCCAGTGAACAAGATCTTAAGTACACCTCTCGTTTTCATGGATACTTGTAATTCTCTAATGGTAGAATATCATTTGGGCAGTAAACTTGGTGAATTTTAGTTATCCTTTTTCTTTACTGCTATCTTTACTATTGCACATTTGTTTTTCCTTGTGGCGTCTTCTGTTGAAGAAAAGCTCAAACTGTCATACATTTTTCTAGCACTGAATCCCCTTATATTGTCCAGGACATAATTACATTGGATCTGAGCATTTGCTTCTCGGGTTGGTCCATGAGGGCAAAGTTACGACAACCATTATACTCAAGACCATTCAAGCTGGTCCAGTAGCATAGGTTGTGAGGTAAATTTATATTGAAAGCTGGTTGATTACTTTCTGTCCAAATGGTGAGTCTTATCAGTTTTATTCTCATTTGATAGTCACGAATTTGTCTTTCCTGTTAGGTTCTCCGAATGATTGGTGAAACCACTGAAGACCAAACTCTTAGTGCTGGAGTTGGGGGAGGGAGCAGTGGATCTAAGATGTCCACACTTGAGCAGTACGGGACTAATCTAACAAAATTGGCACAAGAGGTACTATATTAGACTCGTTATATTGTAACACAATTGAGAATGTACTGGAATAATCTAGATCTTGTTGTGAGCAGGCAAAAGCAGATTGAGCGTGTAGTGCAAATTTTGGGTAGACAGACAAAGAACAATCCTTGCCTAATTGGAGAGCATGGTGTTGGAAAGATAGCTATTGCGAAAGGGCTTGCTCAACGCATTGCTACTGGGGATGTGCCTGAAACAACTGAAGGGAAAACGGTTTGTCCTCATTCTAATGACATCTCTTGAGTTAAATGTATTGCAATATTCACTTTCGAGTTATGTTTTAGCTCTATGTCAGTTAGATTTCTTGGTTGCTTCCTTTCTGCATTCTTTATCATGTTTATGGTGTTCGGTTTAGGCATACCTGTGTAGCTTTCCTGTTTCCGTAGATTGACCAACATTTACCATTTGAGCACTATGAGATAGTAGGGAATTAGCATGCCTAATCTTTTTTGGTCGGCTATTATCAAGCCGTGTGGAATGACATTCGGAAGAATGATAGATCTTTTTTCCTTCTTGTACACCCATTATTCTTTCAGTAAAATTATCTCGTGTAGAATTATAGTACAATTCTTCTTTCAATAATGTTCACACATTTTAAGCTTTGTTTAGACTAATAATGTGGGGAACTTTTGCGTTTGGTTGGGTGGTTTATTAGTATGAAAAGAGAAAACTTTCCATTTTAGACAACTAAACATTCATTTAGATTATCTCTACTACTAAAAATAAAGACTTGGGGGTCATCCATCTTCCCCTCCCCTACACACCTCGTCCGTATGCTCAATCGAAACAAAAAGTTTGAAACATAAAAAATATACTATAAGAGTGCCAAAATGGAATAAATATAAGCATCAATTCGAGAACTAATAGTAAAGGGATTGGAAGTTTGGAATTGACAATGCATTTTTGTAAATTATACTCGGCCATGAGTATCGTCTTAATGTGTTATGTACCTTTTATACCTACAAGCGTGAATGTATAGCTGCAATAAAATATTTAGTGCTCTGGTTTATCATTGCAACACCGTCCGCTGCTGCTTCCCGTGTGCCATTGTTAGGCTCGGTGTCCTCGCCGCGGTGCGTGTGCCGACAGTGCTCTACTGACACACCATCCGCGCCCCCTGCCGGCGCCGGTACGGGATACGGGTGACCGCGGCCAAGCGAAAAGAGATGGATGAGCTCCTAGCCAGGGATGGCTCCCTGAAGTTGCTAGCGGTGGTGGCGAAGGCCAAGAAGACGGAGACGACGAAGGATTGGCTGGTCATGACAGCGTCGGCGAAGGAGCTTGGCTAGGTGGAGAAGGAGATGTTGGAGATCTTCTACAGCACTGGCTTCTAGAGGAGCCCATCGCAGCGCAATAACAGGAGTTGATCGGCACTGCCATCTCATCCACATGGGCTTCCTGATTGCAGGTTTCGTGGCTTCTTTCCTTCTTTGGAAAACAGAAACTACACTTGTGATTAATTGCAACATTAATATTGTGTTGAGGTGCTAATTAGTTGCTTTCTGTGGTACAAATAACTTGAATGGAGCTAAAATTATCTTCCTTACTATGAAATGCAAACTGCACAAGCAAGTACAAGGGGGAGGATGATGACTAGCAGCAGAGGAGGGAGAACCATGGCTTGTGCAATTGCTATGCTTTTCAGAAAGGCAAGTTCAAACATGGAGTTTCCTACAAAATTTTCCTATTAGGAGCATGTATATTCCCGCTTGTGCGTCTTCAAAGGTATTATAAGATTATCACTAGGAATGCACGTTGTGCAAATTACTACTCGCGCTGCTTGTGCATGACCAAAATACATGTGACAATCAATTGTTAACTGTAAAATGAGTATCATGTTACTTCATCAGAGTGTTTCTTGGAATATTGCCAATATTTTCTCTGATAGGATTAGTGTGATAGACATGGGGTGCTACTGTTTGCTTGCTCCTAAGATGAGAGCAACGTAAGAGAGCTAGAAGGGTTGTTACAGAAATGTGATAGTGTGATAAACTGATAACAGATCAAGAATAAATGCCCACACCTTCTTTCAGATATTCTTATAATTCTCATGAAATGGTTTTCTCAATCATAATAACGTTAGGACTGCATTATGTGGGTTTCTGGTTAACTATTGCCTCAATTTTTTTTGGGCTCGTGTCATTCTGATGCCACTCTTTGGCTAATGTTGTTGCAAGTCAGTATATAATGGTGGGCAGATATTTTGTGGTGGAACTAGCATTGTGAGACACTCCTGTTCACCAATAGTAAGGTGAGGCCTTTGTAACTGATCTTGGTTAAGTTTAATGGAAACGTGTCTATTCCATAATCGGTGATATGATCTATTATGTGTGATTGGCGATGGATTTGGTTTCTTGACACGATTAAGATATACTTGCTCAATCGCTATGCTGATGGATATTATTTGTTCTATGGATCAGAATTAGGCATTTTTCTTTTTTGTTGTCACATTGCAAGTGTAATCCGTGTACTGAATGTCTAAGCTGTATAACATCAAGGCTCTAAAGATATGGTTGCTTAAACGCTACGGAGTGCAGCAAAATCTTCTGTATACTGATTATGTTTTTATTATTATTATGATGTTGTAAGCTTAAGTCCCGGATGCCACATATCATTATCAATTGTTTCTTGTGTACTTGCATGTTCTAATGTATGATTGCTCTCACTGCTTTTGCTATATCATATCAACTGTTGTGGCATCACCAGAGGAGCCACTGGCGAGAGGGCCATCCCGAGGGAGAGGAACCTCGAGCCCTTCGGGGACGTCCGCCTGACGACTCGGTCCTCCTCCGCTTGTAACAATCCACGATACTGTGGCGGACGCGACAAGAGGTGCGATGGAGACCCGCAGAGAAACAAAGCAGCCCACTGGAGGAGCCGGAGAAGGGGTCACGATCGGCTTGAAAGAGGGCAAAGGAGCAGGATCTTTGAAGCGGACAAAGCAGATCGATCGAGCCATGCCACGGTGACGAGTCTCCTCAACGACGCGAATCGTGAGGGCCTCACCAAGCTCGGGCGCGGTGGCGAGTCGAGCCGAGCACGCCTGATCTCGAACTCAGTCGGAGACGCGTCGTGAAGTCGTAGGCGGTGAGTCTCTGGTGAGCGTGGCCGCACACAGAGGGACAGTCCGTGGACATCCGCCCCAAAGAGTCAAGCGACGCCACACCTCGACAACTTCGTAGAAGTCATCAGCGGTGGCATCAAGTCTCTTTGAAGAGAATGTGCACCGTGCTGGCCCGAGATACATAGCATCGCTCGTCTACCGTGTAGTGAGCTCGGGCGCTCCCACATAAGCCGTGTCGTTAGCGCCTCGCCACATCCATAGAGATGGTCACGGGCATGCTACCCACTAGGATGGCGGTAGCACGAGCCTCGACCTCCGCCAGCCGCTCGTGGCGTGTACCTCGGTCGGTAGAGCTCTAGCGCCTCCTCCACTGCAAAGATTGTTGACCTCAAAAGCCGCCCGTCCGCACTCAGCGAGAGAGCCGTAGTCTTTGGCGGTGTAGGACGAGGCGGCAGGCCGTCTTTATCATGTTTATGGTGTTCGGTTTAGGCATACCTGTGTAGCTTTCCTGTTTCCGTAGATTGACCAACATTTACCATTTGAGCACTATGAGATAGTAGGAATTAGCATGCCTAATCTTTTTTGGTCGGCTATTATCAAGCCGTGTGGAATGACATTCGGAAGAATGATAGATCTTTTTTCCTTCTTGTACACCCATTATTCTTTCAGTAAAATTATCTCGTGTAGAATTATAGTACAATTCTTCTTTCAATAATGTTCACACATTTTAAGCTTTGTTTAGACTAATAATGTGGGGAACTTTTGCGTTTGGTTGGGTGGTTTATTAGTATGAAAAGAGAAAACTTTCCATTTTAGACAACTAAACATTCATTTAGATTATCTCTACTACTAAAAATAAAGACTTGGGGGTCATCCATCTTCCCCTCCCCTACACACCTCGTCCGTATGCTCAATCGAAACAAAAAGTTTGAAACATAAAAAATATACTATAAGAGTGCCAAAATGGAATAAATATAAGCATCAATTCGAGAACTAATAGTAAAGGGATTGGAAGTTTGGAATTGACAATGCATTTTTGTAAATTATACTCGGCCATGAGTATCGTCTTAATGTGTTATGTACCTTTTATACCTACAAGCGTGAATGTATAGCTGCAATAAAATATTTAGTGCTCTGGTTTATCATTGCAACACCGTCCGCTGCTGCTTCCCGTGTGCCATTGTTAGGCTCGGTGTCCTCGCCGCGGTGCGTGTGCCGACAGTGCTCTACTGACACACCATCCGCGCCCCCTGCCGGCGCCGGTACGGGATACGGGTGACCGCGGCCAAGCGAAAAGAGATGGATGAGCTCCTAGCCAGGGATGGCTCCCTGAAGTTGCTAGCGGTGGTGGCGAAGGCCAAGAAGACGGAGACGACGAAGGATTGGCTGGTCATGACAGCGTCGGCGAAGGAGCTTGGCTAGGTGGAGAAGGAGATGTTGGAGATCTTCTACAGCACTGGCTTCTAGAGGAGCCCATCGCAGCGCAATAACAGGAGTTGATCGGCACTGCCATCTCATCCACATGGGCTTCCTGATTGCAGGTTTCGTGGCTTCTTTCCTTCTTTGGAAAACAGAAACTACACTTGTGATTAATTGCAACATTAATATTGTGTTGAGGTGCTAATTAGTTGCTTTCTGTGGTACAAATAACTTGAATGGAGCTAAAATTATCTTCCTTACTATGAAATGCAAACTGCACAAGCAAGTACAAGGGGGAGGATGATGACTAGCAGCAGAGGAGGGAGAACCATGGCTTGTGCAATTGCTATGCTTTTCAGAAAGGCAAGTTCAAACATGGAGTTTCCTACAAAATTTTCCTATTAGGAGCATGTATATTCCCCGCTTGTGCGTCTTCAAAGGTATTATAAGATTATCACTAGGAATGCACGTTGTGCAAATTACTACTCGCGCTGCTTGTGCATGACCAAAATACATGTGACAATCAATTGTTAACTGTAAAATGAGTATCATGTTACTTCATCAGAGTGTTTCTTGGAATATTGCCAATATTTTCTCTGATAGGATTAGTGTGATAGACATGGGGTGCTACTGTTTGCTTGCTCCTAAGATGAGAGCAACGTAAGAGAGCTAGAAGGGTTGTTACAGAAATGTGATAGTGTGATAAACTGATAACAGATCAAGAATAAATGCCCACACCTTCTTTCAGATATTCTTATAATTCTCATGAAATGGTTTTCTCAATCATAATAACGTTAGGACTGCATTATGTGCGTTTCTGGTTAACTATTGCCTCAATTTTTTTTGGGCTCGTGTCATTCTGATGCCACTCTTTGGCTAATGTTGTTGCAAGTCAGTATATAATGGTGGGCAGATATTTTGTGGTGGAACTAGCATTGTGAGACACTCCTGTTCACCAATAGTAAGGTGAGGCCTTTGTCACTGATCTTGGTTAAGTTTAATGGAAACGTGTCTATTCCATAATCGGTGATATGATCTATTATGTGTGATTGGCGATGGATTTGGTTTCTTGACACGATTAAGATATACTTGCTCAATCGCTATGCTGATGGATATTATTTGTTCTACGGATCAGAATTAGGCATTTTTCTTTTTTGTTGTCACATTGCAAGTGTAATCCGTGTACTGAATGTCTAAGCTGTATAACATCAAGGCTCTAAAGATACGGTTGCTTAAACGCTACGGAGTGCAGCAAAATCTTCTGTATACTGATTATGTTTTTTTTTATTATTATGATGTTGTAAGCTTAAGTCCCGGATGCCACATATCATTATCAATTGTTTCTTGTGTACTTGCATGTTCTAATGTATGATTGCTCTCACTGCTTTTGCTATATCATATCAACTGTTTTTTGTGTACTTGCATATCCTGATGTATGATTCCTCTCACTGGTTTTGTTCGTTAGGCACGAACATCTTTGATAGTGACATAATTATATACATATAAATACAAGAAAAGTTTCCTTTTTCTAATGTGAAAAGAGTTCTTTGTGATATTGTTCTCTTCTAATGCTCTCAAGCCTTATTTGACACATGAACAAGGATAAAAATCTCGTTACCGGCCAGTTTACGGTGGTGGCGATAACGATAATCGGCGATTATCGGATTTACCGAAAAAACCGGATGAAATTCGTTTGAATTTGTTTAAAAACCAGTCAAAATTTGAAAACTAGAATTTGAATTTGCTAAACCGGGAAAAACCGGCCGGGTTGTCCGTTACCGGTTTACCGGCCTACCGGCCGGGATTTTGATCCATGCACATGAACCCCTTACAATAAAGAACTATGTATACTTCAATGAGATGATTTGAACATTCTATGATTGCACATTCAAGTGAATAGTATGTTTGAGATACTGATAGTACGCATGGTACATAAATTATTGGTGCAAAGTATGAATTTCTGTTGTAACGCACGGGCACATGACTAGTGTTTGTAACATTGATCAACCCAAAAAAAATAAAGGTCAGCCAAACATGTTCAGATTATCGTCTTTCCAAGACTGATAGAAACTTCAAGGAATCATGAACATTATGTTCATCCATAATGACCACAAATTATATAAGAAATACTTACATCTGACAGATATCAGAAGACCAAAACTGGGGGGGGGGGCACATAATTGAAGAATCACATTGCATATCAATGCAAGAAAATATACAACAAGAAGAGATACATACTGCTCAAATTAATCTTCGTAAAAATGAGGCTAGCATAAGTATGGATGGTGTTTGATATAACAGCAACAGAATGGCTACACTCTCGAAAACTTGAAAAGAAACAAACAGAAATAATTGAACAAACAAAATCTGAAAGACCAAAGCAGGATCTAGAAAATCTTCCAGGAAAACAAGCATTGCCTGCAGCATATGACACAGCATAGGAAGACTTGCAATGCCATAATCTTTACAGTTCAAACAATAGCAAACCCGGCAAAATAGCATCCAAACAAGAAACAATTTTGGTCTTTGGCTACTTTAGCTTCCCCGGCATTGATTCAGTTGATATTTCAACTCACTTGGCCATCATGACTTTAACGAATTCGTCATAGTTGATCTGGCCATCACCATCAACATCAGCCTCACGGATCATCTCATCCACCTCCTCATCTGTCAGCTTCTCGCCAAGGTTGGTCATGACATGGCGCAGTTCAGCAGCAGAGATAAAACCATTTTGGTCCTTGTCGAACACACGGAATGCCTCCTTGAGCTCTTCCTCAGAATCAGTGTCTTTCATCTTGCGGGCCATCAAGTTTAGGAATTCAGGGAAATCAATTGTTCCATTGCCATCGGCATCCACCTCGTTGATCATGTCTTGTAGCTCCGCCTCAGTCGGGTTCTGCCCCAGTGAACGCATGACAGTTCCCAACTCCTTAGTAGTAATGCAACCTGGAAAGAACATAATTTATGTCATTCAAGTCCAGGAATCGTTCAACTCTTTAGTATCACTATGTATTGCTTTAGATCATGAGGGCTTGTCTGCGTTTATAAACAGAAAATACAAACGGTACAATTTTACAAATCTACAAGACCAAAAATGAACCTTACTTGCAATGAATAGAAACAAAGTTGTTAGTATTTGGTAAACCAAACACACAAGTTGTGATGGCCATGAAGTTGGTAATTACTTAATAATAGAAAACACAATTTTCCATTTAGGCAAACAAGACAATTTACATCAACAGGAGAACACAGAGATGCCTGTATATCCATTTGAAAGGAGAGACTCGTAATTGAGTTGAGTGGAAAGTTCCCAATTTGTCGAACTTGAAAACGTACCATATCCGTAATGTGTCAGATTGCTCACATACGCAATAATTAAAATAGTATCTAAAACTTATGTAATGAGACATCTATCAATACATAATACCAACTAGTATAAGATATTAAGACATATTTTCCTAATTTCAGATTGAGGTAAAGAGCAGATGCTTGCTGACCCTGAAAAAAGACCAATTGCAAAGAAATTGGGCACTCGCATGTGGTGGGTACGGTGGGGTATTTGCAAGAACAATTAAGAGGAAATGGAAAGTAATATGACTAACAGTCCACCCCTGGTGGCATGTTTGGCTTATGCCAGTGGATGTCAACGAATTTGGATCACTGTGACATCTGCTGTTTATTTTTGTTTCTCCAGAATACAAGCCCTGCATATAAATATGTGGACTGTTAGCTCTCAATTGATTTCAGGAGTGTACAGGTGACAAAAGCCTGGATGGAATGTACTCGCTATTATAGATGTCGGAAATGAGCTTAAGTACTGGGAGACCAATGAGCAGACACTGGAGACCATCAAGACAATAGAAGAACTAGAGAAAAGACAAACTTTGACAAATCAGAACACCTCCATGAAATCCTGGATGATCTGACACCAATACACTTTTACTGAAAAAAAAAATGATGAAAATCTAGCTAACAATGTGAGAATCCATGACAACTCATGCATTCCAACAATTGTTGGGTTAATTGTCGTTTGTCTTCTTTCAATCTAAAATCAAGAGCGACTAGCATACCGTGCCACTTGGACAGACTGGTCCAGGCAGGCATCCTCCACATTTCCAGAGAGCTGCCACTCGTTAAATCTTAAATGTTAGTTATATGAAGGCATGGTGCCAAACTACCAGTGTGTTTATGTTTTTATTTTCAGTTTCAATGTTACATGTTCAGAAATACACATTTGTGGCGTGATTTAAATGGATAATGCACAACAGAAGATTATGTTACAAATCAATTATTTTAATTTCATTGCAGCCAATCACTTTACCAGTTGTATAATGACTTAATGAGTTTGGTCACAAAGGAACTGCATCTTTTGAATAATGGGCTCCTTACAATTATTGGGGATGCCTCCACTCAAAAAAGAAAAAGAATTGATTAATAAAAACTTAAATATGGGTAGTTTAGTAATAATTGATAACTTCCTATCCTCTACCCAAGTTGCAGTTGTCAAGACAAGACCTTCGATCAATTGATTTTTACTATCAGATATTCGTTGTAGAACTCCAAGAAAATGACCATGAGGTGTGTCATGATCAGGGTTCCGAAAATCGGCCGATTATCGGTAAAATCGGTTCTATCGGCGGGTACCAGTAGAAATTCAAATCGGCTCCGAAAATCCCGGTTTGGATGAATTTCGTCCAAAAAAATCGAATTTGCTTGATTTTTGTTCAAATTTGATTTTTTTTTTTAAAAAAAAATTAAAATCCGAAAAATTCAAAAAAAAAATGAAAATTTCGGCCGAAATTTCCCGATTTTCGGCCTTACCGGCCACCCCCAGTAAAAAAATCTCTCCGGTAGAAAAAACCCTGGTCATGATAGGCAAGCAAGCAAGCTAAGTGAGACCTTCAATCTATTGATGTTAGTCCTCCTGATGGTAGGCAAATAAATTTGCTGAGGACGAAGCTAAGTCTAGGGTAAAGTGATGTAGGTTAATAAAATTGCTGGGACGTTTGGTCAAAGAAGGCATGTGGCGGTGGCACCCAGGTTTGCGGCGAATAGATTCAGAACATCATCGACTCCACCCTCCTCGTAACAGAAATCCAAACAGCCTTAGCTAGTACTTTTCCTGATTTACCCTCCTCTCCCTATTCTCAAATCGATAGTTCCCCCACAACTTTTGTACCAGTCCCACACATACCTCTAACTCGAGACAACCAGATTATAATTAATGAATGGATGTTGACATGTTGTGTGACTTCTAAGCATTGGAAAAACTCTCTTTGGATAAAACTATCATCCAGTGTAAACTATATAATACAACCTTGCTAGAGTGAAATCATAGCTACATAAATATATGTGAAATGAGTCTACACTCTTCAGGATGCATTCTTAATTCTTTTGGTATTTAAGCTCTGAATACTGTTGTTCCTTTGCAAGACGTGACAGTTATTAGACAGGCTTCAACTATGATCCATATTTCCCTACCATTACATGTCTAGAAAAATTTATGCCTTAGTTGAATAAGCACAACGATTATAGCGAATTAAGATCCAATAAAGAATAGGAAAGTGAGTCTCACGGCAAAGACCCCATCCAAAATTAATGAAAGCACGAGTTATGACTAAACAACACTAGGCAAATCTCCAATCCTTAACACCAACCGATGATAGAATCAGCCAGCATTTACTCCCAATCGAGCTACGCCGCTATCAAAGATCCGAAGGTCAAAAGCAATCAAACATTGCAGGCAGACTCATCGACTCCAAACAGATCTTAAGAAATCAAGAATTGCAACAGATGGGGATTCAGAGGAACGGTGTGCAAATCAGACGTCAAGAAACCCGAGATCTCCGATCCCACACAACCGAGAATGAATCCACAGGTAGTTCCCTGATCGATTCTTGATCAATACTAATGAAGTAAACGGATCAAGAAGACGCGTGATAGTTTGCCTAACAACGAGGGAGGGAGGGAGAGAGAGGAAACAGAAGGCAGTACCGTCGCCATCCTTGTCGAAGAGGCTGAAGGCCTCCTTGAACTCGGCGATCTGGTCGTCGGTGAGTTGGTCCGCCATTGGCCGCAGGTCGGAAAGGCGAGGAAGGTGTTGATGCGAGCTGGCTCGAGTGAGAGGAGACTTCCACCGGTTCAACTGTTCAATCGGCAACTTGGCACGTTTAAATGGTTCTTTATTTCGTTCTTTCTACCCTCTCGGGATTTGACACTTATCTCCCCACGACGCGTGGGCTTAGGAATATTAGTAGGTTTTTCCGTGTATTACAACAGAATTTTTGTAGAACCGTAAAAGCGACTAGGAGGGGTGAATAGGCATTTTCTTAACTTTCTCGTCTAAATTAAATTCAACACGAACTTAACTCCTTTAGCTATAAAAGCTAAGAAGATCAGTAAGCGCACAGTGGAAGGCTTGTGCTGAATTCGATAACCCCCTCAACCACACAACACAAAAATAGAGAGGAGAACTCACTAGTCAGTTATGGGCACCGCGGTCGACCACCGAGAGCGAGTGGTTGGACCGACGCGTGCAACAAGCTGATCGGACCGGCTTAATCGGCGGTCGGACCGTTGGATATCGGTTCGACCGAAAGATCTTGCGGATCAAACGCGGGCGATCGGACCGCCGTTATAAAACCGGTCTGACCGATTTGGTCCAGAACCGAAAAATTTAGCCCAAATCCAAAACGAAATTTGATCCAACTTTTGAATCAACTAATGAAACTTGACCAAATTTCGAGTACACCTCCCTAAGGATATTAGAGAGCTATTTCTAGCGACGATCCTTCAGATCCACTCCGTAGAAACAATCTCTCAAGGTTTTACCGAAGAAGTGCACAAACCCTAGAATTATGAAAAACTTTGATTCAAGACTTACTTGTGGGGATTGATGGTCTAGATGATTCTAGAAGTATTCCCACACATCAAAGCAAGAGGAAAAAGGTCAAGAGACCAAGTTTAACCACTTGAATCAAGGAAGCACCAAATTCATCCAAAAGAGATAAGAACACAAAGGGAGACAAGTGATCTCTCAAGCAAGCATCACAAGATTGATTGATCACACTTGATGCTTACAAAGCCTCTCCAACAAGGAGGACAAGAGCTCATACAAGGAGCACACACACAAACTCCAAACCCTAGTTTCTCCTCTCCTCTTCTCCAAACCCTAGAAAAAGGATGAAGGGTGCCAAATGAATGCTTAGGGGTTTTACATCTCCCCCCTTTCTATTTATACTAGAGGCCTATGGTTTCACTTTTGGGACCCACTCACACATGGGACCCACACACACATAACTATTGAAGCAATCGCCTGCTTCACCACGTGTAGGTTGATCAGCGGTTCTCATCACGTCGCCAAGCCTCTCTTGTCCGAATCCCATCGGAATCTCCCAGAGACTCGCACCGACTTCCGCACCGCCTGATCCAACCAAATGCATCGAACTACCCGCTCGATTCATCTTGCCCATTCGCACCATGCTTGAGTCACACGACCACCCAGATCCATGATCGCTCGGACCTCATCTCTCCAAGCGTAGTCCCGATCCACCTCACCGCTGACGTCGTTGACTCGCAAGCCACCGCACAAAGAATAGACAAACAAATCGTTTCCGGGAACAAGTTCTTCACAACTTGACCCACGTTAGTTCCACAATGCAATATGCAACAATAAGGCATTGAACTCCATACATAAAACACATTCAAATCAACTCAATGCCAACTTGGCTAACCTCCAAGTCATCGGTGGTCCGACCGCCCCACAAGGCCGGTCCGACCGATTCCAGGCCGATCGGACCGATCCCACAACGGCGGTCGGACCGCCCCAAAAGACTTAGCCAAATTTTCAGCGTGAAAATCCGAAACCTTCTGGAAACTTCAACTGAATAGAACTTTTGACTGGGAGCTCCAAAAATGATGTGACCATATCCAGGAGACTCCCCTCACTTGCCTACACAACCTATTTTTGGCTCAGCTCCAAAAACCACTTTTCAAAATATCGGTCGGACCGGCCACCACGGCCGGTCGGACCTCTCCACGGGCGGTCTGACCGCCCGACACAACCGGTCAGACCGCCTGTAGTCTGACAGCCTTGGAGCAAACCCGAAAACGCGAGATTTTGCAAACCAACAAAGCCATTGCCAATTGACTCATCATCCTGAGATCGTGCATATATCCTCACGATATCCACAATCTCCCCATTGATGAACACATTTGCAATTTCTCAGAAAATATGGTTTTTCAGATTGAAAAGTAAAAACAATCGCCGTTTTCGCACAAAGGCACAACTTGGTCCATAAGCAAGAAAAAGCCTAGGAACCGACCAAGCTGGCTTCAGAATAGTATAAGCAAGTGAGATAAGGCAATGAAAGCACAAAAGGATTCAAATTCCAGAAAGTAGCCAAAAATCTCACTTAGGTCCAAATGAAAGACAATTGTTCTATTTGACCTTTGATCATTGTGAGTCTTCTTCAATTGCAAATAAAATCAGAAAAAGGCAATAGCACCAAGAGACTCAACTCACTATGATCACAAATTTTCAAAAGGTTCATTTTTTTTATATGTGTTCTTTTGTATGAAACCTTATGTATGAAACCAAACGCTCCAAAACAGTATTTTTCTTCAATCCTTCTCCCCCTTTGACAATGAATTCATCAAGATGCATGGGAAAAGAAAGAGCATGAAGGAATGATTTTATTTTTGAACTTTAGTAAAAAGGAGCCATGACCATTAAACATGAAGACAGTACAAGTATTATACCAAGCCATATAAAGAGTAGACGCTATATTCAATCATGGCAAAACATGTACTGCAAAGCTAAAACCAAAATAGCAGTTATATGAGATTAACAGAATTAATACCATGAAAAGTTGCTCAATATCATAGTTTCACTAATAGCAACCAAAAATGAGTCAAGCCATGTCTATAAGTAAAAAAGAGACTCAAAACAAGAACTGAGGCATTTTGAGCAATAAGAGTACACTTTTGAAGCAAAACTCAAGCACTTAGCATTTTTGAGCATTTTCCTAAGAAGGATTTTTTTTCACTGTGCTAGATCTCAAGCCTTGCCGCGACCATCTCAAGCGATAAGCTTAAAAGAGTGGTCTAGGTCATCCAAAACTCCCCCTGAGTTCATGCCTAGTGCAATGGCAAGCCGTCTCGTGAGAAAGGATTGGTGAGATCAGTTTTTTTCGCACAGAAAATCTCATTTTTCATTTGCTTGACTTAAGAAGTTAAAAAAGCTCATTTTTCATCTCACAATAAGTTCAAGACTCAATTCAACCTATATGACATGGCAAGAATCATAAGAGGATCACTAGAGCAAAACTAGTCACAAGATCCAACAAGACATGATTTGATTCAATTTGCTCACAGATATAAAGCTAGCAAGGCAAAAGCTAAGCTAAACAAGAAGAGCCATAAAAGAAGTCTAGCAGACTATCACTTGATATGACAAGGTATAGAATATGAAATCAAGCCATACAAGGATAATAATCAAAGCTCCACAAGTTTTATTATGCAATGCAAGACAATTGAAATGAAACATGCATTATGATACAATGATTGCAAAAAGAGCGAATTCCCCCTTAAAACAGCCCAATAGGACTAATAACCCTAACTCTCCCATAAGCGACAAACGAGAAGAATCAAGAGCTTTAGTGAAAATATCGCAAGTCGTTGTTCGACTCTACAAAGTGGAGCACAACATCACCCTTCTCAACATGGTCTCTCAGAAAATGAAATCGAATATCAATGTGTTTAGTCCTGGAATGTTGCACTGGGTTTTTGGCAATATTAATCGCAGAACTGTTGTCACAAAAAAGAGGAACACTTCTCAAGGATAACCCATAGTCCCGCAGCGTGGATAAAATCCAGAGAACCTGAGAGCAACCACTGGCTGCAGCTACATACTCGGCCTCAGCTGTGGACTGTGCAACCGAAGACTGTTTTCGAGAAGACCAAGAAACAAGAGATGTGCCCAAGAAATGACAAGTGCAAGAAGTACTCTTCCTTCCACTCTACACCCCGCAAAATCAGCATCAGAAAATGCACGAATTGAGAGAGCAGAAGAAGAAGAATACCAGAGTCCAAAGTCAAGAGTATCTTGAAGATACCTGAAGATACGCCGTACTGCTTGACGATGAGAAGCACAAGGAAGCTCGAAGCGGCGCACGGACATACGGCAAATTGTATGTCCGGCCTCGACGCTGTAAGATAGAGGAGGAGCCAATCATACTGCGGTACTCCTTCTGGTCCACGGGCTCTCCATCCTCATCAGGGTCCAGCACGGTGGTTGTAGCAATGGGAGTAGACATTGGCCTACTGCTTCCCATATTGAAGCGCCGAAGAAGGTCCTTTGTATACTTACTCTGATGAACGAAGGTGCCTTCTTTCAGTTGCTTGATTTGAAGACTAAGGAAGAATGTCAACTCTCCCATCATGCTCATCTCGAACTCACTGCTCATCGAATCTGAAAATCTGGACACCAAAGCATGAGAAGAACCACCGAATATAATATCATCCACATAAATCTGAACCAACAAGAAATCACTGCCATGCCTGAGAGTGAACAAGGTTTTATCAACCATTCCCATTTTGAAATCATTTTCAAGCAAGAAGCTCTTAAGCCTGTCATACCAAGCTCTAGGAGCTTGCTTCAATCCATACAGGGCTTTAGAGAGTTTAAAAACATGGTTTGGGAATTTTTGATTTTCAAAACCAGGAGGTTGCTTGACAAAGACCTCTTCTTCTATGAAACCATTCAAGAAAGCACTTTTAACATCCATTTGAAAAAGCTTGAAACTCTTGGATGTTGCCAATGCTAAAAGAATTCGAATGGCTTCCAATCTAGCTACTGGAGCAAAGGTCTCTTCAAAGTCTAAGCCTTCTACCTGAGAATAACCTTGAGCTACGAGTCTAGCCTTATTGCGAACAACCAATCCATCCTCACTTTGCTTATTTTTAAAGATCCATTTTGTTCCAATAACACGAGAATCAGAAGGCCGCTCAACTAAAGTCCAGACTTTGTTTCTTTCAAAATTCTCAAGCTCTTCATGCATGGCATTGACGCAAGAGGCATTAGATAAAGCATAGGAGATATCTCGGGGTTCAAAAGAAGCGACAAAAGCAGAGTGTGCAGGAGAATCAGGAGAAATAAACCTGGAGCGAGTGACTCGCTCTTGAAGATCCCCAATCATCTGCTCAGGTGGATGTTGTCGCTGAATATGAAGAGGTGCTCACAGTGCGTATGGCCTCTACCCCATGAGTTGTTGAGGTAGGAACAGAGCCACTCAGATCGTCGGTGGGGATAGGAGGAGGCTGCTCATTTGAAACTGGAGTAGTAGTAGCAGGCTCTCCACCCCTCTCAGAGGTAGCTGGAGGATGGTTCGGTTCTCATCCTCAGAGTCATCATCGACGAAGATGCTTCCTTGAATTTCAGGATCCTGTGTACCTATAGCATCGGGTCTAGTACCAGGACTAGCCTCATCAAAAGTGACTTCGCAAGTCTCAACAGTTTTGTTAGTGTCAACATTAAAAACACGATAGCCACGAGAATGAGCAGGATATCCAAGAAATATGCCATCAAAACATCTAGACTCAAATTTATCAAGGTTGCCATGTTTAAGAATGAAGCACTTGCAACAAAAAATCTTGAAATGAGAGACTTTGGGAGAATGACCAAATCTAAGCTCATAAGAGGTCTTCCCAATCACAGATCTCAAGAAAACCCTATTGGAGATATAACAAGCAGTAGAGATCGCCTCAGCCCAAAATCTCTTAGGAGTAGAATGCTCATCTAACATGGTCCGAGCTATCTCTACAAGGGTTCTGTTCTTCCTTTTTACAACACCATTCTGCTGGGGAACTCTAGGAGAAGAAAACTGATGCTCAATTCCCTTATCAGTGCAGAAGGTAGAAAAAGAAGAATTCTTGAATTATGTCCCATTGTCACTCCTAATGGCTCTCAAGGCTCCAGGAATATCAACAGCAAGTCTAAGGACCAAATCTCTAAAGAATCCAAATGCTTCGTCCTTAGAAGCGAGAAAATAAACCCATGAATACCTGGAGTAATCATCCACAACCTCCAACACATACCATTTCCCACCAGCTGACTGAACTCTAGAAGGACCAACTGTGTCTAAGTGAAGAAGTCATCCCAGTCCATCACCATTACCAAAGTAAGAGGTGGGTGGGAAGCAGACACCATCTTACCATGTCTACAGGGCGAGCATACAAGATCTCTAACAGCCTTCAGCCTAGGCAAACCTCTTGATAAGGATCCACCTAGTCGATTAGATGAATACTGATTGTTGGCCCAATCTTTCACGGTACACTCGAAGATCAGTAGCAATCTTACAAACCAATTCGGTGAATTGAATTGAAAGAAAATCAATATACTCACAAACCAATCTAATAGATTGAATTGCAAGTAGTTGTGTTAGGTGAATAGTAATCTGAAACAAGAGATAGATATCTTGATCTTGCTCTCAATCTTTCTCCCTCAATCTCTCCAACTCATATCACGACTCAAGAACACACGATATGCACCAAAACGGCTTTTCTGATTTTTATTATCTAAATCATAGCTTGTCCTCCTATATGGTGCAGCCATGGGGGTTTATATAGCCTCCCACGCAAGCACAAAAAGTCGGATGAACAGTATCCGAGTGCTACAGTAATTCCGTACCGAATTACTATTCACATGAACAGTAATCTGAGTCGGGTACTGTTCACGTGAACAGTAAACCGACCCAAAAAAACTTTCTTTAATTAGAATTAAAGCTATTCTAGTTTTGGAATAAAATATTAATCACCAATTGGCTGTCTGAATTGGATCTAAACTGAACCAACCCACATGCCATGTTCCTGGCGTCCTCTCCATGCATGGCCAATCTCCCTCTTGGTTTCCCTTGTGTTGTGGGCTTTCCTTCTCTTAGCTTCTTGCACGAACTTGTTCCATGCACTTGATGCTTCTTCTGACGCCAATGCAACCCTTGCTGCCATACCACCACATGTCTTTCTTGACTGCATGCAAGCGCTAGGGTTTTATCCCGAGAGAACGTCCCCTCTCGTTGGCCAGCATCCCCATCCACCCTATCGGCCTTCACAACATTTTGTTTTACCTTTTGCAATGCTTTGGTTGTAGATATGGTCGTATCACCTCTAATCAAGTCCTTGCAACTGACTCTAGGCAAATGATCAAAACCTATATGCCCAAGTCTACGATGCCACAAAACAAGATCATGAAATCAGAGGCTACAAGACACCTAGGACTGAAATCAAGATATCTTGAAATTTGCACGTAAGATCTTCTCAAATGGAGATCTCAAAACAAGCTCACCCGAGGAATCTAGAACTCTACACTCACCACTCTTAAACCTCACTTCTAGACCCTCATCAAGCAGCTGAGAAACAGATAGAAGATTATACCTCAGCTTACTTACCAAAGCGACGTCTTTAAGCATGAACTTGTCGTTGACGCGCACAGTGCCCTTTGCAGTCACGGTCCCGGTAGAAGCATCCCCAAATGTAATCAATTCGTTGCCGGATGCACGTGTGAGGGAGGAGAACCATCTAGAATCTCCGGTCATTAACTACTTAAGGAGGACCGCGTTACTTCCTAACAGGCGTTTCTCTAAAGGATAACTGCCACCGCTTCATTAACTACTTAAGGAGGACCGCGGGAGATGGAGAGGAGATCAATTTGAAGGCAATTGAGAAGATTAACAGTCGATTTGATTACAACACCATAGCAAGCATTGCGCTCCAGTGAACTAGGATTAGCCTTTTGTTTGACCATAGACATTCCTTATAATAGCCAGTTCATAGCAATAAAGAGTGACCACATTCTATTCCAGGAGATACGCACCATTTTCCTCTATTTTTATATATTCATAAGATCGGTGATTTGATCGTCGACAATACGACAACGAATTTCGGTGTGTGCATGTGAGGAAGAAGTAGGGCGACAACGGTTTGAGTGGTTGCGGAAGAAGTGGGGGTATGTATATGTTCACGAGTCAAGGGAGCGAGACTTTATCCCTATCATGTTTGGTCCACATGTTGGTGCGCCTCGATGAGGAATTTGAAAAGGGTGGGAGAGGGCAACCACATGTATAGAATAAAGGACATCGTTCCACTTCTATTTTATTAGTTAAGATAAGTGCCAAATCATAAAATTTTCCCTTAAAAATATGTAAGCACCATCAAGCGTCATTTTTTGTTGTGTTTTGCCGCTTTGAATGTAAGAATTTCACGTGAAATAGTTTTGATTACAATATGAGTAGTTTCCATTACATATGTCAAGCAACTGCCAGGTTTACCCGTTATAATTCCTTAGATGCAGGTGAAGAATATAGACCTATCATTATGAGTTAATGGAGTATTTTAGAGATTAATGATAAATCTATATGTGAGATTAACACTTTGTTGGACCGAAAAGGTGACTAGAGGGGGCTGAATAGGAGCACGCTCACTTTTTCATAAATACTGAATTCAACACTATTTCACTCCAGTAGCTATGGAGGCTATGAAGATCAGTATATCAGTACAGCGGAAGACTAATATGAATCCAATAAACACCCCTAAGCAATACTACAAAAGATCAAGTACAAGATAATCAATCATAGTGCATCACGGCCGCATCATTGGCTCAAGGGCGGTCGGACCGATTTCTGCCGGCTCGGCCGGTGGCTACGGGCGATCGATCACGCCCCCTCGAGCGAGCAGATCACCAGATGACGAAGATAAAAATAGATGAAACTTTTGATCTACTAATCCAAACTTGATGAAACTTGGAACACACATTCTCTATGATATCAAGAACCTATTACAATCGAAGATTATGATAATTCTTAGAAGAATAGCTATCCTTTTTGATTTGATTGAAGAAGGGTTCAAAATCGGGTCAAAATGAAAACTTGATCCAAGATCTTGCTCGTGGGTGATTGATGATCAAGATGATCCTAGATAGGTTTCCACACGTCACAGCAAGCTAGATCATGTGAAGAATTCAATCAAAAACTCGTGGATCAAAGAAAGACCCAAAATCATCAAATATAGAGAAAGAACGCAATGAGACAAAACATTGAACAAACTTTCCTTTGATTGATTGATATGATCTGGACTTACAGCCACTCCATCAATGGAGGACAATGCTCAATCCAAGAGCACGAAAATCACATCAAAACATCAAGAACCCTAGCCTCCACAAAAGCTCTCCCTAAGAAAATTAGGGTTTACAAAAATAGCAAAAGAGACGAAGAGGAGGTGCAGCCACCTCCCTCTCCTATTTATAGTGGAGTCTTAGACCTTCTAGAAGTTTGACTCTATTGGGCTCCCGTTAAGGCCCAAAACAAACGGGACACTTACGCACGTATTTTAATGCGCCATCTTTATCTCCCCTTGACCTAATTAGCTACACATAGCGTCATCTTGCGCTTCGGATTAGCCAATAGGTCACCCTTGTCCATCTTACACCACGCTTGAGTACATTGACCTCACCCGGCATCGTCGATCGTTCTGGACCTCAGCTCTCCAAGCCTAGTCCCGATCATCCTCGTTGTTGACCATCATTGACCACCAAGCAACCTGCACACAAGTAAACCGAATTTGAGAACAAGTTCTTCACAACTTGACCCATGTTAGTCAAAACATACATCATACAACATATATGCCCCGAAACTCATGACTTTGACCTAACAATCGAACAACGCCGCCACGACAGGAGACGAACCAAGTGGAAACCGGTCGATCGCCCCAGGGGTCGACCGACCACCTATGGGCTTCGCCCGACCGCCACCGACTTAGCCGAATTTCCCCTCTAGAAAACCGAAACCTACTGGAATTTTCAAACCAATAGAACTTTTGACTGGAGACTCCAAAAATTATGGGACCAAGTGCAATAGAATCTCCTCTCTTGCCTACACCCTCTATTTTTGGCCCAGCTCAATCCAACACTTTGGTGATCGGCGGTCGATCGCCCCGTGGCCGGTCGATCGTCAGAATCGGCCGATCAGCCACCTGGCCTGGTCGGGACCGATTATAGCTGACAGCATGCCAACTTTGCCAAAAACACATGAAACGACAAACCGTAAACGCCATTGCCAATTGTCACATCATCCTAAGATCTGGAGCATATCCCCATGATATCCACACACTTCTATTGATATACCTATTGTGTAGTCTTATTTGGATGAAAAGGTGAAAATCATGGAGATATACACTCGACATCATATTCTTATATCTTGTTGTGTTCTTCGAATCCAAAATATAGATTGAACTCCACTAAAAGTCTAACTTGAATATGTTCATGTATTTTTATTACACATTCGTGTATGCACACATTTAGGAGGAGTTCACTCTATGTTTTTAGGTTTCGTTAGTATTTATCTATATTTCTTTATGCACATATATTAGGGATCTCTACTTTGAAATATATCCTTTGAGTATATAAAACTTGTGTAGTTCATATATACTCATATCGCTTTTTATTCAATTATTTGCAATTGTGTATATGAGACTAATATGTGTGCCAAGTTGTTTTAAAGGCGTAGTCCCGGACTATGGAAGACAACATGAAAATGGCAATGCAAAGATAATAGAGGGATTATGACTAGTAGCTTGATAATATGTTCTTATGCAATCTGGATCAATCTAGGATCATACATGCATTTAGAGTTTGTTTTTGAAAGCCAACTGTGTTTTTCTCAAACAAATCGGTAGTATCGACGTTTTGTTGGTGGTACTACCACTGCGGTATGACCGGGATAGTGGTGCGGTACTACCACAACCCGGTCGTACCTCAATCTTGTTGACGATATGTTTTTTACAGAACGACACATTTTTATCTCGGTTGCTCACTTGGTGAACGGTAATTCCAGAGTTTTCTTGGCGGAACTACCGCATTGCGGTATGACCACATCTTGAGCGGAACTACCGCAGCCCAGATATTTCAAAATATAGACAGCGGTATGATATTTCCAGTATGGACCATTTTTTGACCTCGAAGGGAGGCGGTTGTACCGCCATATGTGATCGGAAGTACTAGAGAGCGGAACTATAGCATGATCAACGGCGGTAGTACCGCACCTGTCAGTAATAGCTTGTTTAGAAGCATTTATTGTATGTATATCTTAGTAATTAATGTTACTCATTGTGGGACTAATATTTTTCATGAGTTGGATGAATATGTTATGTGCCATGGTAATAGAGACTTTGGATGGCATCATAAGTTGATCATTATCAAGTTAAGGTTCAAGAAGAGGATGCATCATATGTTGATGCATATCAAGATCTCGAAGAGGAGATGATCATGAGTTGATCACCAAGTCAAGAGAAAACACATCGTGTGTTGATGGAGGTCAAGTAAAGGATGCATCATGGGTTGATGCATGTCGAGACGATGGCTCGGACTTGAAGTGAAAATGTGTCTCATCAAGCTTCAAGAAAATGCTCAAAGCAAAGGTATGACTAGCTAGGGTTAAGAATGTATTCCTAGTCTTTTACCTGTCTTGGTGTTTGGTTGGAAGACTGGATTGCTAGTATAGGATTATCGTACTATTAAGAGGGGTCTTGTCTAGTATCTTGAGTCTCATCATGTGTTGATAGCTCAATCTTGCTTGTTCTAGCTCTCCGTGGTATGGTGCTATTATTTGTGAATGTATTTTGCAAATAACCAAGGCTCATGCATCTAATCCTTATAGCATGTGACTACACTTTTCAAATGTGTTTTGCAAATTATTGAAGTACATGTACCTACTCTTTGTGGCATGATCTAAGTTTACAAATATGTTTTGTAAATTATTAGGATTCATGCATTTTCCCTTGCATGGTCTAAGATTACTTATTGTTATTTCTTTGGACTTAAACTATGATAGTGGCTCCTAGGAGTTGCACTTTTTGATTGGATCAAATGTGTTTAAAATCAATCAAATAGGTGGGTTGTGTAGCCCTCTGAATAAGCTTTCTATAGAGTCTAAGATCACTCAATTCCAACATCGAAGTCAAAAGTTATGACCTTTTTACCGAGTGTCGTCTGTACTGAAATTAGACTGCGGTAGTACCGCCCGAGAAGAGAGGTACTACCGCAGAACGGTAGTGTTGCGGTACTACCGCACAAAAAAATTTAACAGCTAGTTTTTGAGCCGTTAATGCACCCATGCAACCGATGAACAGTAGAAAACGGTAGTACCGTAGTTTGTACGACGGTACTACCGCAAATCTATTTTTGGGATTTCTGCTCCCAACGACTAGTTTTTGTGTGTGGGCTATAAATACCCACCTTAGCCGATTGAGAGACAATCTTTGGCATCCCATTTTACTCACTTGAGCTAGTGTGAGATTCTCCTCTCAATTGTGCATGTATTTCACCTTGTGAGCAAGGAGAGAGGTCTCTAGTTGCATGTGTTGCATCTAGAGGTGGATTTTGTATCCACTCGAGCTTGTGCATTCGTTGCACGTGGTGAGAGTCAAGTAAGGGGCTTGGCTTGTTACTCTTGGTGTTTGCCGAAACCTAGACAGCGTGGAGGCGTCGTGGACCGGTGATCTTCTCAGGAAGCTTGTGAGAAGGCCCGGCGTGTTGTGAAGGTTGGAGCTCACCTACTAGGAGCGGGAAAGAGCTACCACTAGTGGAATTGAGGTGTTTGACTTAATTCGTGGAGCCGGTCCATTTAGTTTGGACTTATCTCAACATGGATTAGGGGGGATCGACAACTCTCCGAACACCACGGTAAAACGTCATTGTGTTCATTATGGTTTATTTCTCTTGTGTTTTACTTTGTGCAATTTACTTTTCTAGAATTAAATTGCTTATAGTCTTTGTATGTTTGTTATCATTATCAATAGACTTATATTGTTGGTATATTTAGTCAAGACTAGTTGATTTAGGTTTTAATTGAGCAAAGCCGAATTGATTTACAATTCCGCATAAAACTCAGTTTTAGCTCAAATATTTTAAAAACCGTCTATTCACCCCTTCTCTAGTCGGCCTCCTCGATCTTACAACAGATTGCCTTCTCTGGTCCTCGCTTGCCCCATTGTGAAACCGCACACGTGTAGTGCATTCATTAGTATTTGTTTCTAAAGCAGGCTCCTCAACTTATTATCCTCAACAGAAAGATGGATGCCTCTCGTCGTTAGAGCAAGTCATTGATTGAGCGGTCACAATGGTGCCACCGCAAGCTACTCGTCGACGTGGACGATGACACACGATAGCATCCCACCTCATTCCAGTCACGTTGTGCTCCTCCTCGGCAAGGATCTCTATTTTTACGTGGCCTTTAGGGACGGGTTGTCGACTCGCTACACCGACGAGCCCCTCCACCAAGGAAAAGTGTCTTCGCATCGCTTGTACGACCCGCCAGACTGCAGGGCTATTAGAATCGAATCGCGTTCGCCTGTGTAGCGGGGCTATCAAGCCATCAAGGACTGTGCAAACATGAGGGAAACGAGATCAGTAGAGTCCGGCGAGGTTGGATCCAAGCTTTCTAGGGCGGTGGCAGTAGCGCTATGGAGGTGCATGTGAATTTCGATGCTAGTAGTAGAAAGTAGAGGAGATCCAATCACCATCAAAGGACTAACCACTCGGAAATCATAGCATTGTACGAGCCTCACGAGAATGTGCTTGGCTTCAGTGGATGGTTCACCACATCCATCAGTCGTATGGATTGAATACCGCACAAACACCCACTATTATCTATGAAGATAATGTAGCTTGTGTTGCACAAGTGCAGATGGGTTATGTGAAGAGTCGTCTCACAAAACATATCAACCCCAAGTTCTTCTATGCTCATGAATTGCAAAAGATAGATGAAATTAAAATGTTGCATACTAAGTCATATGAAAATCTTGTAGATTTATTCACTAAATCACTTCCACCGTTTAGCTTTGAAAGATGTCTACGTGGAATTGGAATGATGAGACTTAGAGAAGTGCATAATTCAGGGAAAAATCTTCACGAACTCATTATTAAAACTTGATCACGAAGATCGAGTACCCAAAGAGTAAATCCTAGAGATAAAATAAAATTAGGTGGATTGTACTCTTTTTCCCTTGATGAGTTTTCCCGAAGTTTCTTGGCTAAGGTTTTTAATGAGGCAATTCGTGCAACACAATAGAATGTGTATCATGCACTTTCTCAAAAAATTTCCACCGAGTTTTTATGGAGTTTTTACTAGGCATAAATATGTGAGGATGGGTGCCCAAGGGGGTGTTGGGAAACTATGGGCTTGACCCAGCAGCCGGCCCATGGGTGGACGATCTATCTAAAACCCTAGCAGAGTCTGTAGTCTATAAATAGGGGACGCCAACCATTGTAAAAGGTTGATCGCTTGATGAAGGAATAAAGAAAGAAGAATACCCCTACATTTTTGTCTCTCTATGAAGGAATAAAGAAAGAAGAATACCCCTACATCTTTGTCTCTCTATGTGTTCAATCTACTATTTGTTCTTGTATTGATTTGTGCGATTCTACGCTTGTCTACGAGGTGATCGCTCGGACTGAACTTGCCAGCGACGGTTCCTCAACAAGAATTTCATGTGAAATAGTTTTGATTACAACATGAGTAATTTCCATTACATATGTCAAGCAGTTGTCCAGGTTTACCCGTTATAATTCCTTAGATGCAGGTTGCCTGCTCCGGTCCTATGCGCCCCTTTGTGCTACCACACACGTGTAGTGCATCCATTGGTATTCATTTCTAAAGCAAGCTCCGCAACTTATTATCCTCAACAAAAAAAAAATGAATGTCTCTCGCCGTTTGAGTACGTTGTTGATCGAGCGGTCGCAATGGCGCCACCGCAAGTTGCTTGTCGACGCAGACAATGACCCACCACAGCATCCCACCTCATTCCAGTCACGCTGGGCTCCTCCTCGGCAAGGATCTCTATTTTTATGTGGCCTTTAGGGATGGGTTGTCGACTCGTTACACCGACGAGCCCCTCCGCCGAGGAAAAGCGTCTTCACGTCGCTTGTACGACCCACCAGACTGCAGAGCTATTAGAACCGAATCGTGTTCGCTTGTGCAGCGGGGCTACCGAGCCACCGAGGATGGCGCGAACATGAGGGAAACGAGATTGGTAGAGTCCGGCGAAGTTGGATCCTAGCCTCCTATGGCGGTGGCAGTAACACTGTGAAGGTGCATGTGAATTTCGGTGCATGTAGTAGGAAGTAGAGGAGATCCAATCACCAGCAGAGGAGGAACTCGTTCGGTTTCCAGATATGGGCTAATAGAGCTCAATACTTGATTGATGTGTTTTAGGGTTTGTTTGGCACGGCTGTAGCTTTTCTTAAAAGCAGCTTCTGACTGAGTTATAGGTCCGAACGACTAAGCTAAAAAAGTTTAGTGTTTAGTTGTCTGGTTTTTAGGTAGACTAGTTGCAGCTTGAAAAACGTCTAAAATGTTCCTAAGGCAAGCAATGTCTTATTTGATATCGTTTAACAACAATTAACATAATTGACAGTAATTAACGACAATTAATGATAACTAACACAATTAACGACAATTTACGATATATACCGCAATTAACTGCAATTAACAATGACTACCGCAATTAATGACGATTTAAGCAATTGACTGCAATTAACGATGACTACCACAATTAACACAATTGATTGTATTTAATGACAATTAACTCAATATACCACAATTAGCAACTATTAACGTAATTAGCAACAATTATTACAATAAACAATTAATTTATAACAGAAGAAAAAAGAGACGGCTAGGGTTCGACCCCAGAAGGGAGGAGGATGCGAGCAAAGGTGCCTAGGTTAGGGTTTGGGCAGGAGAGGCTAATGGAGGAGAAACCACCCCACACAACTTCCAGCTTTCTCGCGTTATAAACGGCTTTCGACTTAAGAAAAAACGGGTGCGAAAAGGCTCCCGCTTGGAACAGCTGCCAACTTTTTCAAACAGAAAGTCGAAGCCATTCCAAACAAACCCTTAAGTCATGATCCAACACCACTGGGGGGCGGGGCGTCTCGGAGCTTGACGATATGTGGCAATGCGGTCGAGTCTACCAAACGACTTGTGTAATTGTCTGAGCGTATTTCGCAGAACAAGATGGCTATATATAGTCAATTATATACCACAAGCATACCATTTTACGAATCAGCACGACCGATTCAGTTGAGGACAAAATCCCAGCATCCTGCTGGGCACATTGCAGAAACAAAGAGAGGGTATAATCCGCCAAATGGAGTGTCACGTTCGTTACAGAGACAATTTTCCTTACCCAGATCCAGAATCAAGTACGCACGAAACACTCCTTGCATTTACGCCCCCAAGACACCAAAACAAGCTACCAAGTAGCACAGCCCAGGGACCTGCCATCTCACCCAACTCTGTTGGACACCGTTTGGTAAATGGACTTCAGCTGAGTATTCCACTTGTCGATGGCTTGGTATTTCCTCATTCCCTTTGACCTGCAAAATGCAAATCGGATCACCTTCGGAACCTGATCGCGTAAAATTTGTCAAAGCAAGCGGAAAAGGTGGGGACTACACACCTGTCACCGCGTTCTAGCAGCTTGTTCACCTGATCTATGTGGCCCTGGATACGGTTGTCCAGGATCAGTGACACCAAGAGCTGCTCCACATCCTTTTCCGGGACATTTAGCTCCTAAATATAAACAAATGATAAAATAATCGATGTTAAGATAAACTTGACGCTGTACAAAACATGCTTCACAAAATCTGGGCATCCATGTTGCAAAAAGAACCGTATAGAGCATGCTTCACTAGATTAAGTACAAGCATAAACTTATGTTTGAATTGAACTGGAATGGTCTAGTTTTGATACAGAGAATTAAGGAAATTATCAAGTTTGTGTTCTCTGTCTTGTAATCTCCTAAAATAGCATATGCATATACCAAGGTCACATGATCTAATCATTCATGTAATTCTTGTTGTCACAGTAAATTTCTAGTATTTGTCTGGTGGAGGACAAGTACAGATTGACCAGAAGAAATACGAAACTCCCATACCAAATTTTGTTAGCAAAGAATAGCATGGACATGCAATAGAGTGAATATCCACCTGTGAAATGAATGGAATCCTGATTCTTGTATACGGCTTAATAAGCTTGAGCAGAACTTGAGTTCTGATGTTCTTCAATAGGTCTTCAATGTAATTACGGATAAATGGATCATCCATTATTGTTCTTCTATTGCTCTGGCAAAAATTCATAACAATTACATCAGAATCACTATACAGAAAATGAAGAGTTTAGAATTGCTGTAGGCATAACAAACATGGCCATCTATCCAAGAACACTGACCTTTAGGATCTTTTCAAATTCCATTATGTCATTCTTCTGGTATGCTGCAATCAAGTTTGTCATTGCGAGGATTTCAGGATCATTTTTGTACCTGCAAGCATTAAGGAGTGTAAGGGTGACATGAAGATCAAGCTACAAAATTTAAGAGGGGGGCATCAAATGTCTTACGGCTTAGCCTCTTGTCCATCAAAGGGATTCACTTCAGATTCCATCAACATATTGGCAAGAACGAGATATCTAGTGCGCAGCACAAAAAGAAATTTTTATAATAGGGATCACAGTGAGTTATAAAATTTATCTATCTACAAAGTTAAAATGGGAAAAAAAACGCAGATGATTTTGAGTACTTGAGGCACTGAATTCTCCGTGGATTGCCAGCTTCATCGTAGTTTTTGAATGCTTCAAAGAAATCAGTCGCTGCTTCCGCCCACTGTCTCTCAGCCATGTGCATCTTCCCACCACATTCCCGAATTATACCCATGATTCTTGGATGAGGTATCGCTGATTTGATAGAAAGAGCCCTCTGGTACAATTCCTGCAGCAGCGGTTCATTTCAGATAGTGCATTTCGTGCTAACAACAATCTAAGGTGGGATTCTAGCACCCGATATGGAAATAGAATTCTCAATATATAATCAATGCTCTTAAACAAATATTGCAAAAGAATACAAAGGTATCAGCCTTTGCAGGTTTCAGGTTATAAAGCTGAAGAGAGAACCCATTTTCTCCCATGACTGTCCCATCCAATTGCAGATAAGCATCTGATAGTGACTATATACTCAACGTGTGGCAAATATTCTTACATCAATAATGTATTATAACCTACCCAAAAAAAAATCGGCTAACAGTAAAGAATCATTTGATGAAGCAAGCAAATAACAGCACTAATACAATGCTTTGCAAGAAGGTGCCACCGGGCAAAGTAATTGAACGGCACACAACAAAAGGATGAAAAGTTGTCTAAAGAGTTAAGAAATATTAATGGAGTAGATTTTTTTCAACAAATATACAGCTAGAAAACTGCAATATCACACAACAAAAATTAAACAGACATGTTGATCACCGGTGATCCGTAACCCACTGAAGAATCACCTGTAAAAAGGCAGTCGAAAACAAGGATGCCTTACCTTCAGTTTTTTATTGTTCTTTGTTTCAGTGTACATTTGGATCTCGATAGCATAGACTTCCAGAAGTTGTGTGCCTTTCTTCTGGTCATCAGAACCATCTTCCCTTTGACAAGATTTATGCAGCTCCTTCAGTATCTGCCAGTAAGAAGATACATGCAAAATAATTAAAGTGTAATGGTTGCAGACTGTGTAAGGAAAAGAGTTTGACTAAGGAACTGATCTAAGCACCTTGCTCATGCGACCATACTCCCCCGTGTCAAACCAAATTTTGCAAAGCTTCAGATTTGTCTTAAACCATAATCTCTGCACCACAAACAATAGCAAGATATAAAGAGGAATCATTCGGCAAATAAAATTCTAGATTGGATAATGCAATAAACCAGACCTCATTTTTTGCCTCTTCAAGCGCTTTCAGTGTTGTCTGGTAGAACTCTTGCAGGAGAGAAAAGTTCTGACTAGCTGATCCAGAAACAAAATCCATTATGTTGTTTATACATTTCTCACTGTAGTTACGTGTCACAGCAGATTTTATGTATGTCAACATGTCCCTGTAGGCATCCATCATTTCTTTGTACTTCCCCAGTCGATAATAAAGCTTCACAGTTTGTTTGAGAGCTTTGAATCCCCTATGAATTGAAGACAAAGTTACAGATAAAATCAGACACTTAAATAGAAGTGGTTGTTGGATAACAATAATACAGTTCGTTTCACTGAAAAATTTGTATGGCTGAAGAAAGGGTGGTTATTTAATTATACATGTATAAAGTAGTCACAGAGATTTAAATATTATCCTTGTTACTTCTTTAGAAACATGGGACATGGTGGCAAGGCACACATTTCTACCAAGTAATGTACACTTAACACCAAGAGGCAACACCAGTTCCAACCAAGAAGGCCAGAAATGCCTGGAACTGGCATGGAACATGTCAAAACAGGAATACTACCTTTCTGGCAATTGACCTATAATCAATCAAGTAGATATCTGCCTACCAGCCAAATCTGCATTTCTTAACTGTTTTATAAGGTGCCAGGGCTCCACCGGCTCCTATACAATATTTTGAGTTGGTTTTTTGCCATTCTTTTTTTTTGGCTCTTCTCATCTTCTTCCTATTATTTTTATGAAACTAACTCCAACTAGCCTGAGCTATCCTAAAACTACCTTAAAATGGCCTCCAACCAACCTAAATCCACTCCAACTCAACATATACGGAAACAATAATTTCCCCCATCAAGCAGGTTAAAACCAAGTTTAACTCAATCATGTTCTGCCAGTTACCACTAGTAATTTTGCTCAACAAAGTGCAAGTGCATAGGCTCACTACGGTAAAATTTGCAAATTCAAGTGCATAGGTTCACACAACTCAGGTTACGTCAGTAATTGAAGATTTACGTATTTTATCATTAAAAATTGCAATAAGTAGTAATAGCCATGAGCCCATGAAGCAGGAATAGATAGTTCTTATGTAACTGCAAAGGGATCATATATTGTTGCGAGTTCCATGCATTACATTAATTAAACCAGATATCTTCCAATATAGAGCGCTTCTTATTCTGTGTTTTCAATCATCAAGGATCCCAGAATCCAGATAAATAACAAGTACAAGCGCCGAGGTTCTCGGAACTCATTACAGAGTCTAATATATCCAATAGTTTAAAGTTGTTTTGTAAATCTTGCATTGTTCCTGTTTAAGTTAAACTTTACAGAATAAGATTCGTAAGTATAGGGCAAAAACTTACCAATAGCTACTGCCTAGTGCAAACTATCTTGTTAACACTTAAAAATAAAGCCTTTGTTCATCCAAATGTGCAGCCCTCCACAAATACCACTAATTCTCCAGTAAGAATTGTATTTGTGGCACAAGATATTTCGTATCGGGAGAGATCCTGGTCAAGTCCATTTTATGACCGGAATTTTTCTAAGGCCCATCTTAGGTCCTGAATTTTGGGCAGGTCCACAATAAAGTGTGATGGCTAGTGAGCGACGTTCACATATATAAACATCCCAAACATATTAGTATGTGAAGGTTTGGAGTTCCTAACGCCTAAAGATAACAGTTAGCTTAGCTCATATATCAGATTGGGCATATTCAATATTCATTCAGATGGTCAATAGATTTTAGCGTTCGTATTGTTCTGGAACCAACAAGGCAACAAAAACATATTGCGGATGAAACAGAATGGTGGATCAGAATAGTTTAAAATGTTATAATGCTTACCATTCAGCCTTTTCAGGTTCCATACGAACTACTGCATCAAAACCAGCAAGTGCACCCTCTGGGTCTGTCTCAACCATACCTGCAGAAAGACCAATATCAAACTGTGCAGCACTATATGCATGAACCACTACAACCCACTAAATTTATAGCATTTGCAAATTTGTAGTAATTGTAAGCAAACACAATTTATGCAATCATCATTGTGCTCTCATCTCACTGATCAAGAAGAAATAACGTTTCATTCCATGAACCACATGAAATAGGACCAACCATAATCCCTGTATCTGAGTTCTACAAGATAGCATTCTCTGAAACTCATTGGGTTTGTGCAAATATATGGATACACGATCAACCAATCCAATAAGCCTTTTCACATTCAGAAAATTGATTGACTGGAATCTAAAGAAAACAAATCTCTGAAAAAAAAGGTCATTAAGCACTTAAGCCTTTAGAAGGCCCCATGCCTTACAAACTGTAAAACATGCCACGGCCATGCGAATATAAAACATGTTCCAAAGGAAAATAGCAGAACTTGACACCCCCCCAATATGTGCAAGATTCAATGCCATGTAGGAAGTGGTGGCACAACCAGTGTTCCAAAAATCGGCGCCTAGAGCTGATTAATCGGCCTCTAGGCGGCGGGTCTCCACCGCGATTTCCACCAAATCGGGGCCCTAGGTGCCGCCGCCCTAGTCGATCAAAGCCGGCCCTAGGCAGCCTAGGCGGGCAGGCGACCAACTTGGCGAACGTCTGCCTTCCTCACCGCTGATTCCACCTCTCCCGCCGCCGAATCCCCTTCTCTCGCCGTTGTTTCGTCCTCTCCTCAGCAACAGCGCTTCCTCCCTCGCCTCCCGCCTCGGCCTCTGCTTGTTCTCTGCCTGTGCTGCTGTAGGGAGGAGGAAGAAGGGAAGGTAGGGGTTGAGGAGGGAGATGATGGCGACGCAGCGGCGGCTGTTGATAAGCAGATGCGGCGGCGGCAATTTTGTGGTTGAGCTGATGAGAACCCTAGCCCATCCGGGAACTGAAGAGGAAGGCAGGGAACTAGGCTGGCCCAGCACATCCGGCCCAGGCTTCAACACATAAAACCCAGCTCCTAGGGTTCCACCACCGCTTCTCCACTCCATCACGGGCGCAACAGTGAACGCCAAATCCACCTCGACCGCCGGCCGGATCTACCTTGTCAGCGGCTGCATGCTCCTCACCGCCGGCCAGATCTACCTCGATCCACTAGGAGAAAGAGCTGCGCCGCCGCACACATGGAGATGGAGTGGAGCTGCATCGACGCACACGGAGGGAGTATGGAGTTTGCCGCTGGCTGGATCCACCCCCCCACTCCCTAGTCGGTCGCCTAGGCGGGCTAGGTGTGGGTTTGCCGCCCAACTAGCGCCTAGCGCCTTTAGAACATTGGGCACAACCAAGAGACCGGTTAGATGGGAAGCATAAGGTTTCATCCCTTTTATACCCTACTCAAAACCAATTTTCAGTAACTAATGTTGTGCAGGCTTTCGACATCATAAAGTTAGAATGCAGGCATCAAATGCAAATGAATAAAGCTTTCTAGAATGCAGGCATCAAATGCAAATGAATAAAGCTTTCTTCCAAACAGAGAATCTGTTACAGCTGCTGGCTTCTTTCCATTGGCTCTTGCTAGGAACACCTAGCGGAAAGGTCATGTAGTGGGAGTTCATCAGTTCAAGACGCAAGCAGGTAGCCAAAAACTAACCTCAAGCTAGATATTACTTCAAAAATATATATTTCTATTGCAAGCTGGCAATACAAAGATTACTCTTCCTGAATAATTAAGTAGAATCCACAAGAAAAACAATTGCCTTGTTTGATAACTATGTTTAAACGATTACATCTCCATAAATAAGCTTAATCTTAAATTCGCTTCAACAACAATCCAAAAAAGTGCATTATAAAGGCATTCAGTAAAAAAATAGTCACAAAAGGAATCCCATCTATAAAACAACTAGTGAGATCAAAGCAACCTCCTTCAATTTGAAGGCTAGAAAATCATACAATAATTCTTAAATCAAAAAAGGACAAACTCCAAGAAATCATCAATCCTCAGGCTAATTGAGAGGAAAAAAGGAAAGACTTTAGACAATCATGAGGTGGCCATCGATAACTATAATGGTGAAGATTTCTTCCATAAAAGTAGCAACTGAATTATTTACAAACTCTCTTTCTCAAAATTTGGATGTTGTATACATATATAGGGCAGGATAGTTTAAATAAGATGCCAAAACGAAGAGATAAAGCATGTGACAATCTGACCGAAACTGTCTTGATTAAAGCAATGAAAAAAGGTACCAATGTCTTCCTGTCCCAGCTTCATACTATACATGAATCCATCTTGACCATATTTAATAGTGATTTGATTTATAAGTTAAAAAAGAATAGATGTCAGGCATTCGGTTTTCTTATCCATTAGTTTTTTTTTTCCTTTTTAGTTGGAAAGGAAATTTTTGCAGGAATCAAACTGTAATTGTTAATTATAAAGGGCACACTAGGACTAAGAACGCAATTGTGCAGCCTGCTCGGCTAGTTCACTGGTTACCAGAAATGCGGTTCGTCCAAGTCACGGCACAGGATTCGGGTTCGTAGTTCGGCACTTTTTCTTCCAATTTTCACTGCGAACACGAATCCTGTACCCTAAACCTATTCGGGTTCGACGAATCTGGTTCACGATTCGTGGGGTTTTATAGCGAACCCGGTAATAATCGATGGCAATGCCACCTATATAACGTTCTTTCTCATAGTTGTGGAATACTGGAAACTCTATCCCCCACCCAAAGACAGCCCAAAAAAGCACCGCACGTGCAAACACGAGACCAACCCCCCTGATGCCTTCAATAATTTGACTTAACATATTTATTCCCCATTGCAAAACAAGATTGTAGCGATGTCTTTAATATTCTCAGCACAATTCCCCTCACCACGGAATAGGGCACAACACAATCACAACTAAACTGGCAATTACACACAAAGGAAATACCCATGCATCAGAATTCAAAAGGGGACCCTACGAATACCACTATTAAATGGGGATACGCAAAAAGAAAGTGACTAGTAGATGATAATCCAGTGGGGCACTATTCGAACACCACCCTACACGAAACAGGGAAAGGGATCACCAAGGAAAAACAAAGTGGGGAGAAGGAAGCGAACCTTTGGAGTTGTAGTACTGGTTCTCGATGTCGACGTCCTGCTCCTCCGGCTCATCATCCGAGTACTCGAACCCGTAGTCCTCCATGTCCGCATCTAACCACCGCCGCCGCCACCACCACGCGAACCAAAGAACAAGAAACGATCACAGAAAGAAACTACCATGAGAGAGAGAAAATCAACACCAATCGAACAGATTGGTAATCGAGGAAAGGAAACCAAGGGCGCGAATCGGAGGAGCAGGGTTTACCGGAGGCCATGCTGGCGACGAGGAGGTGACTTGCGCGGCAATGGGGGTCGGAGCGAGAGCTAGGGTTTCTGGGAGAGGAGGGGTTTGCGGAACGGGGAGGAGGAGAGGGGAGAACAGCTTTTGCGTATAGCCCCTGGAAGGCTAGGGCTTTAACAAACGAGGGTCGATTCCATTCCCGTTCATGGCCCGATGATTTATGGTGATTTGTGGATTTTTTATTAAAAAAACAACTTATTTTTAGTCAATTTATGAAAATAAACCACAATTCATTTTTTAACAGAAAGAACCCATCATGGCAGTTCCAGCGGGCCAGTGGGCCCAGTCGCACGACAACAAAGCGAATTTGCATGTTGCCTACCACGTGTCTCAGTCGCGCTATGGAGGGGCGATCGAGGCCTGTGCCAAACTACGTCGCATGATGAGCGGATGACAAACATCCACGCGGGTCAGTCGTTCGATCGGTTCGCGATTGGCCCTCAGTCGCACGGCCGGCTTGCGACTAAAGCCGCATATATAGTCAGTCGGTCAATGGCTCCCCCATTCTCAAAACATATAAGAGAGGAGAGGAGAAGAGATGTGACGGGGAGTGGAGGAGGAGGGGACTCTAGCTGCGCTCCTCTGTCTACTCGCGGGTGAGTTTGCTTCCCTTCTGTGGTTTATTGTTCATTTTAATAAAACACGGTACGTTTGCGACAATAAATATAGATTAGTGGAAGACACAGGCTTTGTAGCTGTAGATTGACATTTTTTGGGTTTATGTCGATGTAGTGTTAGAACGCAGGTTATTTATTTGCATGTTTTAGCATAAAAACGCTAGGCTACTCCTATTAGCGGATCGATTAGTGGAGGGCCTAGCCTGCTTAGGTTTAGATCCGCATGACCTAGGGATCCCAATTTTAGGGTATTAATAATTTTGAAATTGAATCGAATATTTTGTAGTAATAATTTTTTAATTGAATTGAAATAGAAAGAGTATTTTGATATGCATGGTAGCATGCTTAATTAGCATCCATTCTAATATCTTGAGTCTTGTGATAGATATATCAGGTCAATATTTTTTCATGGTGTTTTACAGGCAGAGAGAAGTTTGTGAGGGGCCATATGCGGTTGATTTGATCAATTTTCACATACCACACTGTATCACCCAAACCCGATAATCTTAAAATATGGGAGGTGTTGCATTGGCTGACATGCAGCTTCTCACTGGGCCAGACATTGTATGGTGTCACCGTTAAATGCTTGTGGTGTCGTTCGCCGGAAGTGGTTCGTTGGGAGTTAAGGTCCATAGAGCGAACAAAGTCATGACAGACCTGGTCAGATGCATGTAGACATCATGGCTATGAATAGTGTTGTTGGTACGGACACGTCCGAGTACACTTGGCAGTGCCCGTGAAGTAGGGAGAGCAGTGCGGGTGTACATATAGAAATTGAGGATGGTAGGATAGAGGATTGTGCAAATGCGGTTGTGGCGGCAGATAGGCATGTTGATCCCTACTGGACAGGCGGACGAAGTGGATGACATTGAATTCGTAATGGATGACTTGGAGTTGGAAGACCATAGGGCCAGGGCCGAAGAACAAGCATTGAAAGAGGACGAGGAGGATGAGAACTAAGGGTGCAATCGGAGCGAATATGGACTGATATAGCTCATCACGTATCATATTCCATCTTTTTCTCGGAATCGGATTCGGACACGGACAATACTGGATATGTGGATATCATGGGGATATGCTCCAGATCTTAGGATGATGTGACAATTGGCAATGGCGTTTACGGTTTGTTGTTTCACGTGTTTTTGACAAAGTTCAGTTCTGTCAGGTCAGAACCGGTCTGACGGCCAGGTGCGGCGGTCAAACCGGTCCCAAATCGGTCTGGCCGGCCATAAGCGGCGGTCGTACCGAGAATGTCAGAAAGTGGTATTTTGAGCTGGGCCAAAAATAGAGGGTGTAGGCAAGAGAGGGGATTCTATTTCACTTGGTCCCATAATTTTTGGAGTCTCCAGTCAAAAGTTCTATTAGTTTGAAAATTGCAGTAGGTTTTGGTTTTCCAGAGGGGAAATTCGGCTAAGTCCCAGTTGGCGGTCTGACCGGCCCATAGGTGGCGGTCGGACCGGCCCTGGGGGCAGTCTAACCGGTTTCCACTTGGTTCGTCGCCCGTCGTGGCGGTGTTGTTCGGTTGTCAGGTCAAAGTCATGAGTTTCAGGGTATATATGTTGCATGATGCATGTTTTGACTAACATGGGTCAAGTTGTGAAGAACTTGTTTCTAAATTTGGTTTACTTGTCTATTGTTGTGCAGGTTGCTTGGTGGTCAACGACGGTCAACGGCGAGGATGATCGGGACTAGGCTTGCAAAGCTGAGGTCCAGAACGATCGATGATGCCGGGTGAGGTCAATGTACTCAAGCGTGGTGCAAGATGGACAAGGGTGATCTATTAGCTAATCCGAGGTACAAGATGGCGCAAGTGTAACTAGTTAGATTAAGGGGTGTTAAAACGACGCATTAAAATGCATGCATATGTGTCACGTTTGTTTTGGGTCTTAACGGGAGTCCAATAGAGTAAAACTTATAGAGGTCTAAGCCTCCACTATAAATAGGAGAGGGAGGTGGCTGCACCTCAGTTTTGGTCTCTTTTGCAATTCTTGTAAACCCTAATTTTCTTAGGGAGAGCTTTTGTGGAGGCTAGGGTTCTTGATGTTTGATGTGATTTTCGTGCTCTTGGATTGAGTATTGTCCTCCATTGATGGAGAGGTTGTAAGCCCATCATATCAATCAATCAAAGGAAAGTTTGATCAATGTTTTGTCTCATTGCGTTCTTTATCTCTATTTGATGATTTTGGATCTTTCTTTGATCCGTGAGTTTTTGATTAAATTATTCACGTGATCTAGCTTGTTGTGGCGTGTGGAAACCTATCTAGGATCATCTTGATCATCAATTACCCACGAGCAAGATCTTGGATCAAGTTTTCATTTTGACCCGGTTTTGAACCCTTCCCTGATCAAACGGAAAAGGATCTTGATTCCTTCAAGAATTATATTAATCTTGGATTGGAATAGGTCCCTGATATCATAAAGAAGGTGTGTTTCAAGTTTCATCATGTTTGGATTAGTAGATCAAAAGTTTCATCTATTTACATCTGTGTCATCGGGTTTTTCAATCTGTTCTGGAGGCCGGTGGTCAGACCGCCCGTGGCCACCGGTCAGACCGGTCGGAAATCGGTCCGACCGCCCAAGGCCAGTGGTCCGACCGGCAGCGCACTGATGTGCTTTAATCGTTGTTGTTTTTATCATTTTGCTTAGGGGTTTATATTTGTTTCAATATTAGTCTTCCGTTGTACTGATATACTGATCTTCATAGCTTCCATAGCTAATGGAGTAAAATATTATTGAATCCATTATTTGTGAAAAAATGAGCGTGCTCCTATTCAACCCCCCCCCCTCTAGTCGCCTTTTCGGTCCAACAGGATACAAATACGAATAGTCTCGGTCACGGATACGGAGCGAATACATGTCGAACGAATACGGATTGTCTCGGTCACAAATATTTTACCGGATATTGCACGAAAACAGAAACCATATATGTCGCACATATAAAGATCAATCAACCATACTATATATCGAAAATGCAACTACATTAGTAATTCAACAAGCAAATTTAACTACATCATACAAAACATACAAACCAGTATCAATAACTAGTTAGGGATACAGAGAATGTTGATTGGTAGCAAGTTTGTAGCATCCCAATTTTTGAGTTTTTTTATATTTTATTTAAATTAAGGTTTTATTAAAAAAAATCATGATTTCTAGAATTTAATAAAGCTTAAATAGAATTATAAGAAATTAAAATAATTTAATATGAATAAATCAAACATCCATTAAATCTAAAAGTAATTTACTTAAGTTCATTATGTTCCAAAGTATTTTTGTAAATTTTCTAGAATTTTTTCGAGTTCATGTGCTATTTTTCTTGGCTTATTTGGATTTCTTGTATTAAAAAAAACTAAAAGTTCTCGTGGACCGATTTCTCTCTCCGGCCCACTAGGCCTAGAGTTTATTGGATACTATCGATAAATTATCCGGATAGCTCTGAATCCGACAAATACCTCCTTCTCGAATCTGTTTTGGTATCCGGCAAAAACTAACCGGCTCTGAATTCGAAATCCAAGAAAAATATTGGATATCCGGTTTTAGGGCTCCAAATAAGATCTGAATTTATTCAGATGGGTGAATGATTGGGAACTATCTGCTCTGTTTGCACCCTAATGACAATTGTTTAGATGATGATGATGTCCCCATGCGGCAGCGTCTAATGCTTGGAATAGACGTGACCCAGGAGGCATGGGTGTGAGTGATGGCCACAATTCCCGGTGGGAGTATGCATAGAATGTGGTGCATGTTAATGCCATGTTTGCAGATAAGTCAGCCCGACAAGATGCTATCAAATTGTGGACGATGTCAATGCAGAGGGAATTTAAGGTTATAAAATCAAACAAAGAGTAGTACGCTTTGAAGTGTGATAAAGATAGGTGTCCTTGGTGTGTTCACGCCTACAAGTCGAAGTATGAAATGCATTGGATCGTGTTGAAGGTGGAGGACCACTCGTGTGTTATGAGCAACATACTGCCAAAACACAGCAACCACACTTCTTCTTCCACTGCAAATGTCATGTATAGGGAGACTGTGGAGAAGGACATGAAGCACAACACATTATGCTGACCATTGAGTCGAGGTACAAGTACAAGATCGGTATGCAAAGGCATGAAGGCGAAACAGAAGGCACTGGAGAGAAGGATCAGCACGTTTGAGTCAGCCTATGGTAATCACCCTCGGCTACTTGATGTTATAAGGGACAAAATCCTAGGAACATGTATCGTTGTGAAGGATAAGGTTTCAAAAAAACTAGAGGGTACATGGTAATGCAACAGGCTTTCCTTGCATTTGGTGCCTGCATTTATGCCTTCCGTCATTATCGCCCACTCATGTGCGTGAATGGAACATTCTTGACCTGGAAGTACAAGTGTCTGATCTCAACGGCAATCGGCATGGATGCCAACAATCATATCCTTCCAGTGGCTAGGGACGGCAATAGAGCGAGGTGAGCACGAGCAGTGCTCGCCCACAGTCATGCCCACAAAGGGTGATGGGTAGAGAACCTCGCCGCCCAAGCCCATCCATCGCCCGCGAGTTTGCCCGTGTGCCCAACCAATTTCCAGCACGAATTAGTGAAACCCCAGCGAATCCAATAGAAGATCCCTAAATCTCAGCAACCGAGTAGTGGGAGACGTGGAGGAGGAAGAGGAGTGAAGGGGGACTTACAGTTGGCATCCTCCTCCTCCAGCTCCGCATACGTGTGCTCCTCTTCGATAATATGTACATTGTGCTCCTCCCTCACGGCGCCTCCCCCATTGTGCCGCTGGGGAGGAGCGCAACGGAGACCTTGTCGAAGAGGAGCACGACATTCGAGGAGCTAGAGGGGGAGGATCAGGTGCGGGGGTAAGGATAAGGTGGGGTAGAGGAAGGCATCCAGGTGGAGGGGGATGCGAGGTCCTGCGCGCCACACGTCTCTAGTCACCACGCCGTCCTCGCCCGTCCGTTGCACCGCGACCGACGCCATCCGTGCTTTTGTCAAGTTGGCCTCTCCGTGGGTTTGGGCGCTAGGTTCTCGGTCGTCCCGGTGGTGGAGAGTGGTGAAGGAGACGACCAGTGGGGGAAGGGGAGGCGACAGCCAGTGCGGGAAGGGGATGTGGAGGATGGGATTGGGGATTTGTTACTTTGTTAGGGTTAGGAGTTTGGACTTTGGGTTTGTGGTGTACTAGTGTGGTGTGGTGGGCTGTGAGCCTTAGGTCGTGTGGGTAGAAGTGGGTGGAGTGTGGACAGTGTGTGGCCGGTGGGGTATATGCCTGTAGACATATTAATTACTTGAGGCCCATCTGTCAGTGCATTCTCACAGGTAATTGGGCGAAATAGGCACGGGTGGGCGTCACCCATACCCATACCCGTTTACCTACTAGGCAGAGATTTTTTGAGATCAAGAAAACGCATTAAGGATTAGGGGTATTTGTTGAATAATCATGTGAGTTTTTTGTTTATTGATTTCTTATAACGTTCCTTGCGGCTAGTTATGCCACATGTAGCGGCTCGATCGTGGCACATGACCCTGCTAGTTGCTACTTATGGCGCTAGTCATGAGATCGTGGGTTATGAATAGCTTTCAGTTACTATTTAGTCGTAAGAATAAAGGAGAAGGAAAAAAACAGGAAAATGCTATGGCAATTGAGCAGAACCAAAAATTGTCTTCTATGTTCATCTGTTTCTTGTGTGTCCAGACGTTTTGGTGTGCATAGTAGCTAGCGCGGCTAACATCGTCGACAGGCTTGTCGTTGTATTCGGGAGGGCGCGCATTCCTAGGCACGATCCCTGGATCTCTGCTCGATGTCAAGAACGGGAAGGCTAAATCCTACATATGCAACACATAATACAAGGAAAAATGAGCAATTGTGACAAAAAATTTCAGTATAACTAGTTTTGGTTGCTGAATTTTTTGGTCACCGCTAGGCCAAGAACCAAGGTGGCAATGAGGACAGGCAAGCCAAGAACTTGCTTCTTTGAACTGTTGGAGTGAATCTTTGTGATGCATTGGCAGCATAGACCTACCAAAGGGCTTGCTATTAGAATTATTAGAGCCGTGGATAGGAATAGAGAACCCACTCCGGACCAAAATTAGGTGCCCACTACAAATAAATTTCTAAAAATTCAAGGTGAAAATCGTCATTTGGAAGTGCAAAAGGAGCCTACTTGTGTTAAACTGATAGAGTTTAGCCGTATGAATTTATTGAATTTGGCAAAGTTACAATCAAACAATATGAAACATCTCCTTTTGAAAATCATAGTCTAATGGCTAACAGCTAACGAAGTAACAAACTTGTGTGCTCATTTATTGGGAAAGACTATATATACATTCTTCAATTTCACTTGCTAAATACTTTGTTCAATTTGTTTAAAAACGACTTCCTTGAAGTGTAATGAAGGCAAAAACTGAATGAGTGAAAATAGTACAAAATCCTATCATACATGGGACCGATTATTCATCCGATCTCCGCAGTCAATTTTGAACCCAAAAAAAAAGGAAAAGGGAGGGACCATGGAACATCAACTAAAAATTGCCAAATCACCACATAATTAAACAAATAAAAACGAAACACATTTTTTATAGAATAAAATGGAAGTTTCTCCGCATTTTGACGAAGGTTATCAGTAAACAACGCAGAGAATTTACTCAAAAATGTAACCAAAGAGGCAAGATGGACCGTATATACGTACATTGCTTCCTCTCAAACTTGATTCAACCTCTTCCGATTCGTCTCTCCCATTCTCTCCTTCCAATATCAAGAAGAAAAATATGTGATCACGGCAAGGTACTACAATATCAAGTAATGTTGTTGTAATTTCAAGTCCATTATCTGATTCTGATGCTATTAATCTTTGGCATATGCGCCTTGGGCATATGAGTGAACTTGGTTTGGCATAATTGAGCAAGAGAGGACTTCTTGATGGACATAGCATCGGCAAGCTGAAATTTTATGAGCATTGTGTATTTGGAAAACACAAAATGGTGATATTCAATACTTCAATTCATACTACAGAAGGTATCTTGGATTATGTGCATTCTGATTTATGGAGACCATCTACTAAGACATCGCTAGGAGGTGTTAGCTATATGTTAACAATTATTGATGATTACTCTAGAAGAGTGTATCCTTATTCCTTGAAGCATAAATCAGAAGCATTTTCAGCATTTAAAGAGTGGAAGACTATGATTGAAAGGCAAACTAAAAAGAAGGTAAAGAAACTTCGCACTGATAATGTGATGGAATTCTGTTATAATTAATTTGAATCATATTGCAAAATTGAAGGCATTGTGAGACACTACACCATTCCCCATACTCCTCAACAAAATGGTGTAGCTGAGCGTATGAATAGGACCATCATTTTCAAGGATCGTTGCATGTTGTCTAATGCAGGTTTGCATAAGCATTTTTGGGCTGACACCGCTTCCACTGCTTGCTATCTTATTAATCGGTCTCCCTCTATTGCAATTGAAAAGAAGACTCCAATTGAGGTATGGTTTGGTTCTCCAATAAATTATTTAGAATTAAAATTTTTTGTTGTACTGCTTATGCTCATGTTGTTAATGGAAAATTAGAGCCTAGAGCTATTAAGTGCATCTTTCTTGGTTATAAATTTAGTGTTAAAGGATATAAGTTGTGGAATCCTGAAACACGTAAGGTTGTGATTAGCAGAAATGTTATCTTTAATAAATCTGCTATGCTTCATGATAAACTACATACTAATGTTCTTATTGAGAGTGTGCAGAATTTAAGTGTTCAAGTGGATCATTTTATTGGTTTAGATAACACATCAGATAAGAAAAATATTGTTGTTCATGATGCACCTATTGTTGAGAATCCTCCTATTTGTGAGCAGTCACCACAACAGTCCATTGCAGTTGATAGACCTAGGAGAGAAATTAATCCAGCCAAGAGGTTGATTGAAGAAGCTAATATTGTTGCTTATGCTTTGAGTGTAGCAGAAGAAATTAGAGGTAATGCATAACCTTCATCATACTCTGAGGCTATTGATTCCACTGATTGTAATAAGTGGATAACTGCTGTGCATGATGAGACGGAGTCACTTGAAAAGAATGACACTTGAGAACTAGTGAAATTGACAAAGGAGAAAAAGCTTGTTCATTGCAAGTGGGTTTTCAAAAGAAATGAAGGTATTTCTTCTACTGAACCAGCAAGGTATAAAGCACGGTTGGTTGCTAAAGATTATAGTCAGATTCTAGGTATTGATTTTAATGATGTCTTTTCCCCAGTTGTGAAGCATAGTTCTATTCGCACTTTACTCAGTATTGTTGCTATGCATGATTATGAACTTGAGCAATTAGATATTAAAACGACATTCTTACATGAGGAGTTGAAAGAAGACATTTATATGGACCAACCTGAGGGTTTTGTTATTCCTGGAAAAGAACATCTTGTTTGTGGATTGAAGAAATCTCTTTATGATTTGAAGCAATCTCCTAGGCAATGGTACAAGAGATTTGACTCAGTTATGCTCTCTCATAATTTTAAGTGATCTAATTATAATAGCTATGTTTATTTAAAGATTGTTAATATTTTAGCTATTTATTTGCTTCTCTATGTTGATGATATGTTGATTGCTGCAAAAGATAAGTCGAAAATAGCAAAACTGAAAGCACAGTTGAGTAATGAATTTGAGATGAAAGACTTAGGTGCAGTAAATAAAATTATTGGCATGGAGATTATTAGAGAGAGAAATCTTACAAGTTATACCTTAGTCAGCAAGGTTATATTGAGAAGGTACTTCGTCGTTTTAATATGCATGATGCAAAACCAATTAGTACTCCATTAGCTTTGCATTTCAGATTATTTTCAGCTTTATGTCCTGAGTCAGATTATGATATTGAGTACATGTCTAGAGTTCCATATTCCAAAGTGTAATTGGTTCTCTTATGTATGCCATGGTTTGTTCTCGTCCTGATTTATCTCATGCATTGAGTGTTGTCAGTAGATACATGGCTAATCCTGAAAAAGAGCATTGGAAAGCACTTCAGTGGATTTTCATATATTTGTGTGGCACTTCTAATACTCGTTTGTAATTTGGGAATTCTAGAGATGAACTTGTTGGTTATGTTGACTCTATTAATGCTGGCGATTTGGACAAGAGAATGTCTCTCACAGGTTATGTTTTCACCATTAGTGGTTGTACTGTTAGCTGAAAGAAAAGTTTGCAAAGCTACTGTTCCCTTATCTACCACTGAAGCAAGATATATGGCTATTTCTGAAGCTTGTAAGAAGTTATTTTGTTGAGAGGTTTGTACACCGAGCTTTGTGGAGATAATTCTTGCACTACCATATTTTGTGATAGTCAAAGTGCTATATGTCTTACAAAGGATCAGATGTTCTATGAAAGAACAAAGCACATTGATATGAGATAGCAATTTATTCAAGGTGTTATTGCTTAAGGTGATGTCAAGGTATGCAAGATAAGTACTCATGATAATCCAACTGACATGATGACAAAGTCAGTTCCTGTTACTAAGTTTGAGCTTTGCTCAAGCTTAGTTGATATTACAGTTTAGTCCTAGAGACTAATTGGTGCACAATGATTTTTATATCTTATTGTAGAGATATTTTGGTGATTGATGATTCTTCATTATGCTACAAGAGGAAATTCATCTCAGGGTGGAGATTGTTGAAATTGTGATCCGAATTCTCTAATATAGAAGAGTCCGAATCAGTTTCCAGATTAGCGGATACATATCCGACTTGGACTCTACGTCCTTTACCCCTATATATACCTCTTGTATACCTCACGTGAAGAACGCCGCTTCATTGTAATTTCGTGCGATTTGTAAACACTCCACATATAGTAATCATCGCCGGTTGGCGTCCGTGGTTTTTTTTCGCAATGGTTTTCCACGTAAAAATTCGTGTCTCGATTTTGCCCTATTTTTTCTAACATCTTCCTCCAATCCTCCGGCACTGGCGCCGACGTCGTCGCAATCTCTGTCCCCCTCTCTCTTCCAGTTCGTTTTGGAGGTTACAACTTACAGCCAACTGTAGCTGCTGCTGCTCTCCTTCTCTCTCTATTGATCACATGTTCCACCATGGGCATGGCCTTCTATCTCCGGTTCTCTTTTCCTTCCTCCATGTATTTTCTCTCTCTAGTCGAGGTATAGCGACGTGTTTTCCGCGGGAAATCGCAATCAAGGCTGCCTTAACGACCTGCCTACCCCAACGTGCCCGCTTGCATGACAGAGTGGATTGTCCGGCGCCGGCAGGTTGTGGCTATGAAAAATACTTATGCACGAGTGGAGAGAAATCCATATCATATCATATACACCGAAATATGTTTTATTTAGGGAATTGCTAAACAACATTCGACCATTTTCTTTTATGAATTTTCATCCGTTCAAAATGCTTTTAAATCTGTATTGTTTCTCATATGATGAAGTTGGTCCAAATTTATTATGATTTTTTTGAAACATAACGGATTCACCATGTTGTTGTATTTTGTTGGTATAGATTTTTACTTTTTTATGTCTTTGTTCCTGCTCAATATCTCAAAGTATTTTGAATAATGTGATGAAAATATGAGTTATTAAGACTTTCGATAATAATTACAGCGACCAAGAACAAAAATTACATAAATAAATTACTGTAATTTATGTATAATGAAGTTGTAAATGAACTAAACTTTGACTATTTTAGATGGAGAAAACAGTCAAATCATGTATAGATGGACCCATTTATTTATGGTCGATCGCAACGATATGTGAGCCCTTGACTAGTGTACAGATAACAATTTTTCCATAAGGAAAATCGAATTTAATTAATTTATTCCATTCTTCATGTCAAAACATGCACACAAAACTAACGAGGAAAAATATATATGCGCAAAAAAAAAAAAAAAGGCAGAACAACAATCAGATGACATTAATAGCGAACGGCGTCCGGACGGAGTGCGCGCCATCCAACCAGGTGACGGCGCCGTACACGTACCCCTTGCTCGCGCCGGCGTTCGCGAAGCTCACCTGGTACGCTGCCGTTGTCCACCTCCTCGAGAACACCAGCCGCTCCGGCGTCACCTTCACCGTCAGGCCCGCCGGCGCCTCGATGGCCGCCTGGTACGTCGCATTCGAGGGCCCCACGTTCATGACGGTGCGCGACACGGCGACCGCCTTCCCGGCCAGGAGCCGCGGCACGGAGATGGACGGGTAGTTGATCCCCGTCGCGATGAGGTCCGGCGAGGGCGCGCCGCGGGGGCAGGCGAAGCGGGCTGCACCGGAGACCCTGCGGACGAGCTGCTCCTTGTAGCCGTAGTAACAGAGGAAGTTGAGGTAGTCGTGCGTGTTGGTGTCGAACACCAGGCCCGGGCTGAGCGCCCGCAGCGGGCTGATCTCCCCGGCGCCCATGTCGTGCCCTGTCGCCGCCACGCCCGTGCTGCTCGCCACCGGCTGCCCGAGGTTGTTCGTCGTCGTCGCTGCAGCCAAGATTGTCTTGGTTAGAAACGCAAAATGCTCTGCTTTGCTCTGTTCGGAGACTGGATCTATCGCGTTCTTGATTCAGGTAACGTACCTGTGGTCATGAGAGCCGATCTGACCATGGACGGGGACCAGCCCGGGTGGGCTGACTTGACGAAGGCGGCGGCGCCGGCAACGTGCGGGCAGGCCATGGAGGTGCCGGACTTGATGGCGAAGGCCGAGGGCTTCTTGCCGGCGGGGACGTCCCCCATGTCCGTGGGCGGGATCGCTGCGGCGAGGATGCTCACCCCGGGCGCCATCAGATCAGGCTGCCACCCAAAGAATCGTGCCATCAAAACGCAAGCTACTACCAAGAATCTTTCGACGATTTCATTACCATGTAATGCTAATTAGTGATCACTAGTAGGATCAAAATGCTGGAATTACTCGAAAATCAGTTTCACCTTAAGGATGGACTCAGTGAGACCACCAGGGCCACGCGATGAGAAGGATGCCACCACCGGTGCAGGCTTGAACTCCTTCACGTCCTCGGACGGGAGGATCACAGCCGTCGGATTCCTGAATCAGCACAAGATTGCTCACTTCAACGCCTTCCCTTAACAGGTAGCGTTTTGCACCGAAAATTTTCGTTTATTGACTCACTTTGTGGAGTTCATGTACTCGAGGATCTGAGCTCCGACGTCGGTGCCCACCTGGGAGAAGGGGAAGCTGCCGGCGTCGAACGGCACGTCCCTCTCGGAGTCTTCGATGATTATCAGCCCCCTCGCTCCCGCCTCCTCGGCGACCAGCTTCTTCACCCGCCGCGACACCATCGGGTCCGTGCCGATGCACACCACGATCTTCCCGGCCGCCTTCTGCTTGTCCAGCGATCCAGGGTAACAGTTGCTGCAAACGTAGCACATTGACGCAGGCGATCAGATCAGGTTGATCAATTTGCTACCGTGACCTTGAGAAATGTACAGTGTTTTCGGTGCGAGTTGCAACGTGTACTACCTTGCCTCGGACACCGGCGTGTACCGGCCTGCCACTTGGGGCCCAAACACCAGTGGGTACTGCCCTCCACTGAGGCTCTGGTTGGAGAAGTTGATGGCAGCCCCCTGACACGAATCGAAATTAGCAAAAATGCATTCATGTTGCAAGGGCAAGAAGCATGTCAATGGCAATGGCACAGTGGTGCGCTTACCTTGACGACGCTCCCGTTGCCGAGGACGACGCTGGACTGGAAGGTGCGGTCGATGCTGGAGGCGGCGACGGTCAGGATCCACGGCGCGGAGTTGACGACGGTGTAGGGGTTGGGCCCGTCGTTGCCGCCGGAGCAGATCACCAGCACGCCCTTCTGCTGCGCGTGGAACGCGCCGAGCGCGATGGGGTCGGTGATGAAGTCGGACTGGAACACGGAGCTCATGCCGATGGAGATGGAGATCACGTCCACGCCGTCGCTCACCGCGTCGTCGATGGCCTTGAGCATCGCCGAGCCGGAACACCCGCCCAGCGAGCACGCCTTGTACACGGCGACGCGGCTCGCAGGCGACCCTCCCTTGGCCGCGCCCCGGGCGAGGCCGTAGTAGTCCGCGTCCGCCACGACCGCGCCGGCCGCCGTCGACGCGGTGTGCGTGCCGTGGCCGACGGTGTCCCGCGGCGAGACGGTCTTGGCTGCCGGCGCCGGAGCCTCCACGGCGAGTGAGGCGTTCGACGCCAGCGCCGCCGAGTCGGCCTGGCTGCCGTAGTAGCGAGCGCCTATGAGCTTCCTGCGACAGTGGGACAGCACAATGAGCTCCCTGCTACAAGGGCACTAGTTGCATTCAGAGAGTGCAGAATGCAACTGTTACTTACTTGTTGCAGTTGGTCTTCTTGAAGTCAGGGCCTTCCATGCACACGCCGCGCCACCGCGCCGGCACCTCCTGCATCCCGGCATCGCTGAAGCTCGGCGACTCCGGCCAGACACCTGACGATGACACCAATCAAAATGTATGTGTGCGTCAGAACAGTTGCAGGTGTCAGTGTCACGACTTCCTTCCCTTTGACGTATCAAGATATGGCCTACTCTGCAACACAGCGTTGCACCCCACGTACATACCGGTATCGACGATGCCGATTATGACATCGCCGGACGCGCGGCGGACGAGGCGGTCAGAGCGGAGCCCGGACTGCACCTCGAGGAAGTCCCACGACCGCGTCGTGTGCAGCTGCAGCGTGCGGTCCCGGAACACCGACACCACCCTCTCGTGCCCTTTCCAAGAACCAAAAGAAATCAAGTCCAAATTCATCATTTACGCTTCACAAGCACGATCATATTCATTGCAAGGCATAATTAGACGGATCGGGAGACGAACCGGACAGCGCGGCGGCCTCCTTCTCGGTGAGCACGGCGGCGAAGCCCTCGAACGCGTGGTGGTAGCTCTGCGTCAGCGACACCCTCTCCTGCTCGTCGCTCGGCACGATGGACGACAGCATCTGCAGGTGGGCGGCTCGCACCGCCTCCGCGCCGCCGCCGCCGCCCGACGGGTTCCCCATGTAGACGACATATGACTGGATTTTATTCAATATTAGCGTCAAACAACCCATCGTACCCCAAGAACTCATGGAACAAGCGTAACTCCAAAGGTAGCTAAATTCAATTCTTGCAGTTCAGGTGCATGCCAAGTGCAATCCAACAGTACTACTACTACTACTACAGTACAGTGCTTCTACCTCTTTGGTCTGGTCTGGTTCAGCTGAGAGTGGTACCAGGAAGCGGTAGGCGAGGACGAGGATGACGAAATGCGCGCGGTTCACCATTGATCGATGCTGGCACGGTCAGCTCGATCCAAGGACTAGATTAGCTAATGGAGACAGCTCGTGCAAAGGTAGCATCCGGAGCACAAGAAGGGATTGATTGATATGATACTTGCAGCATGGGTGACGGGGCCCAATTTGTAGCAGGAATTCTGCCTCTCTTTTCTACCAGAATCCGATTCATCTGAACTCTGACCGGCCTCTTTATGTTTCTTACTCTGGTACCGTGGTACGTGCTGCTTTAGCCTCGCTTTCGCACAGCGCATATAAACTTCTCATGGAGATACGATTGTCTCCGTCGTCACCTGATCCACCACATGTCTCTGCCTGAAACGACACCCGAATTAACGCTGCGCAAATTATTGTTTTCTGAAGATTGCTTGGCACTGAGGGATGGAATTTATCCGCTCTGACACTTTCAGTGGTGGAGACGGAGCCTTGCTTTCCTCGATCTCCTCGTGCACTTGGCCTCACTATTATTTTCTGATTTAGCTGTATTATGAAGTGTTTTCATGCTTTATTCTGAAGCTTTTAATATGTGTGTGATATGAAGTGAACATTTGGACTCCACTACTTCCATTGCTTCTTGGTCAGTGGTTGCTGATCAGAAATATAACTAAATGTGACATATCATTACAAGGAAAGTGATGGATCATAAACTTGGCCAAGAATCTGTGCCGTGTTGCTGCTGCTTTTTAACCACACATGTCGATAAATTGTAGCATCAGAGTTAATTGTGTGTGTCGGTGCTGCCTAATGTGGCACTACTTGACAAAGCTGGAGCAGGTCATTTTCAGGCACCTGACTACCTTCTTTTGAAAGAAAAAATTCATGAACCATAACAGCGCACCTTTAATTATGGTGTATTTGGTTGGGTGAACCAAAGTGAATAAGATGAGATAGTACAGAATGGATGAGACCGTCCTGGATGAAATGATACATATATACTGTTTGGTTGGTTGTATGAGATGATATAAGAATATGTTTGGTTGGTTGCATAGGGTGATCTAGAATTGAATCAGATGGTGTTTAGTTGAGGTGATATGGTTTGTTTGGGTGAGATTATCTTAATAATATTTTTTCCTTTCATCTTTCTTCTCCTTTTCCCTTTTCTTCCTTCCTTTTTCTTTTCTTCCTCTGCATTGCCGACTGACGGTCTCTTCTTTTCTTCCTCTTTCTTCCACCGACGCTTCTTCTCTTCTTCATCTCCCCAGCGCCGTCACCTCCCCAGCCCCACCGCACCTCCATTCGCCGCCGCCTCCATGCCTCCCCAACGCCGTTGCGCCTCACTTCTCTCCTCTTCTCTTCCTCCCGAGCCGGACCAGCCTGGATCTAGCTATGGGCCGCCAGATCCAGCTGCGTCGTCTCAAGCCGCCACCATCGCCGGCTCTCCCTCTTCGCGTCGGACCTCGCCGAGGCCTCATGCCGGCTCGTGCTCCGTGGTCACCTAAAGTCGCCAGCGGTCACCCGAAGCCATGCGGGCGAGCGAACGCGATTGGGATGAGGTGGTTCACCCGATTTTTCGAATGAGTTGATACAACATCTGGAAGGAATATTGTCCAAAGTCGGATCATCTCATCCAGGATGGATTGGTTCCATCCCTTCAACTAAACACGGGATAGGGTATATTCACGATGATCCGATTTAGGAACGATCTCATCCACCGAACAAACACACCCTTGACACTCGTTTTCTGGTAGTTGAGCTCTCACCTCAGGCAGCATGGAAACGCATTTTTGCAACGATGTGCTTCCTTTTCTTTCCTATTATTACTTATTTTTCTTCTTTCTTTCTTTCTTTCGTATCGATTGCCATCGTAATACCTTATAGTGGGATCGATGACGATGATTGTTTTTTCATGGGGCTGGAGATCCAAGACCGCGATCAGATCATACTGATCATCATGAAATGGTGGGGAGTAAAGTGAGAAAGTAGCGGGAGAGGTTAGAGTAATCAGTGCCGGCACATGAGCAAAAGGGTTTTAACAGCACCCTCCCTGCCTGCCTTTTGCTCCAATCGGCCAATCCATCACAACGCAGCATCAGGCCATATCGGTGTTTCTGATTGCCATCTCGTTGCAATCAAGCCGTGATTCGGTCATCAATCAAGCCGTGGTCCGGTCATCTTGCGGCAAAGCAAAGCTCGAGTCGACCGGTGGCGCAAATGGTCGCGGTTCGTCTTTACGCTTTGCTGCTCTGAGTGACCGAGCAGACAAAGAATCTGATCCTCTCTTCCATCTAAAATTGAGACCAATAGTCTCGTCTGATTTTTATTACAAGTCAATCAAGTCAAAATTTTCCTCTTCTTTATTTATATCCTAGGTTGTCCGGATACCCCGATACAAATATGGAGACACGATACGCTGATACAGTGATATGTTATTTTTTACAAAAACACCGATATGGTGACACATGTATATATAAAAAATAAAAATAAAAAGTACATAAATTAATAAATTGCAATCATTTAGGGTTCAGTCTGCTAGCGCAGAAATAAAGAAGACATAAGTTATGATGTACAAATACTATCAACAGCACGTCCAAGGTTTAGCTTACATCAATGCAATTGCAATCGAAATCCATACAGTTGGTAAAAATTGATAAAAAAAAGAAGAAGAAAAGAAGGTAAGTATAGAATATATTTCTCATTGAATTGTGGATCAAATCATAGGTACCACGGTTTCTTTCAGCGTAAGAAGATGATGTTGGCTGCCCAAGTAATTTTAATGACAATTGCTTTCTTGTTTGCTTTGGGTCTAGATGGGCTCTATCCTTAATTGAGTCAAAGGAATTAAATCCAATTCCAAACAAAGAGAATCAACTAATTGTTGTTTGATTAATAGATCAACCATATATTTTTGAGTCGAATAAGGGGTGTTAGGGTAGAGAGGTATAAGGAAGTTAAAAAAACAGAAAAATCATCGATACTCACAGGATATGTATGAGGGTCGTATCCGTATCCAATATTGTCGTAGCAAAAAAGGCTAAACAGTGTAAAAGGGGACCCCCGGTAGCACCAAAGAGAACCAGGGGATCCTCGGAGGGAGGACCGGAGGGAGAGGAGCCAGAAGCACAAGATGTATGAATGTATTGTCTTGTGAGTGAGAGAATGAGGGAGAGCCCCCTCTTACATGCCCCTGGGCTTTCTATATAGGGCTAAGAATGGATATTTCCCTCCTTGCCCTTGCATTGTATTGAGAGAGGGGGATATTTATGTACATTTGTCTAAGTATACCACTTGGACTTGACCTATACACATGTATGATATCCCTCATGACACACCAGTATTTTTTACGACCCTATGGGGCGGGGCACCCCTTGGTACCCTACTATGACAACTCCCTCGTCTGCAAGAGCCAAGTCGCGAGGACAGGTCCCGCGGTCCCGAGGGGCGAGCAGACGCAGCCCATTCACCCCCGGTCCCTCGGGAGTCGGGATACCCCGACAAAAATCGACAAGGGGACACCCCGCCGAGGCACAACCTTCGAAGCGGGCGGCGCGTCGAGACAGAGTCCACGTGGGCGAAGTCGATACAGGGCCGCCCTGCTGAGGCCTGGCCTACAAGGCGGGCGACGCACCGTGGCCGCCCCGCCGAGGCTATGGCCTCGAGGCAGGCGGCAAGCGGAGATAGAGCCTGTGTGGATGAAGTCGACGCAGTGTCGCCACGCCGAGGTATAGCCCACGAGGCGGGCGACATACCAAGGTCGCCCCACCGAGGCTATGGCCTCGAGGCGAACGGCAAGCAGAGATGGAGCCCGTGTGGGCGAAGTCGACACGTTGCCGCCACACCGAGGCATGGTCTACGAGGTGGGCGATGCGCTAAGGCCGTCCCACTGGGGGTATGGCCTCGAGGTGGGGCGGCAAGCAGATATGGAGCCCGTGTGGGTGAAGACAACGCGGTACCGCCACGCCGAGACATTGCCTACGAGGCGGGCGACGCATCGTGGCCACCCCGCCGTGTCTATGGCCTCGAGGCGGGCGGCAAGCAGAGTTGGAGCCTGTGTTGGCAAAGTCGACGCGATGCCGCCACGACGAAGCATGGCCTACGAGGCAGGTGACACGCCAAGGTCGCCCCGCGATGCCGCCATGACGAGGTATGACCTAGGAGTGGCGTGAAGGGATGATGTTGTCTGCCTGAGGAGGCGGCTGTTTGTTGTTGTTATTGTTATCATTATTGGGCTAGTTTGGGAGCCCACAGCTAGCGGAGGGAGGTGAAGCCGAGCGTCGTTCCCCATACTCTTTTTTGATTGGGCTCCGCTTGGGAGTCCACTACTAGCGAGGGGGAGGCGAATCCGAGCGCCGTCTCCCATACTCTTTTTTATTAGGCTCCGCTTGGGAGCCCACTGTTAGCGAGGAGGAAGCGAAGCCGAGCGCCGTCCCCTATACTCTTTTTGATTGGGCTCGCTTGGGAGCCCACAACTAGTGAGGGGGAGGCGAAGCCGAGCGCTGTCTCCCATTCTCTTTTTGATTGGACTCGCTTGGGAGCCCACAGCTAGCAAGAGGGAGGCGTAGCCGAGTGCCGTCCCACGTACTCTTTTTTATTGGGCTCCGCTTGGGAGACCACTGCCAGTGAGGGTGAGGTGAAGCCGAACGCTACCCCCCTATACTTTTTTTACTTGGGCTCCGCTTGGGAGCCCACAACTAGCGGGGGGAGGAGAAGCCGAGTACCACCCCCACTATTTTTGATTGGGCTCACTTGGGAGCCCACAGCTAGCAAGGGGGAGGCGAAGCCGAGCGCCGTCCCCCATACTCTTTTTTGGTTAGGCTCGCTTGGGAGTCCACTGCCAGCAAGGGGGTGTAGCCGAGCGCCGTCCCCCATAGACTTTTTGATTGGGTTCTGTTTGGGAGCCCACTGCTAACGAGGAGGAGGCGAAGCCAAGCGTCGTCCCCCATACTCTTTTTGGTTGGACTCCGCTTGGGAGTCCACTACTAGTGAAGGATCTAGACCCGTCATTATGAGTTAACGGAGTGTTTTGGTGATTAATAACAAATCTATTTATGAGGCTAATATTTCTATTGCTATATCTAGTGTGTAGTCTCATTTGGATATAAATGTGAAATTCAATGAGGTATGCATTTGACATCATATTTATTATATATTGTTGCATTCCTCAGAGCCAAAATATAGGTTGAACCCCACCATAAGTCTAACTTGAATTTGTGCATATGTTCCTATTACATATTTGTGTATGCACACATTTAGGGGGAGTTCACTCTATATTTTGTGGTTTCATTAGTACTGATCCATATTCCGTTCTCCACATATATCTGGGATCACTACTTTGAAACATATCCTTGAGTATATATAAAACTTATGTAGTTCGTATATACTCATTTGTTCTCTCATTTATCTACATTCAATTATGAGTAATTGAAGTGGTTATCATCAATTACCAAAGAGGGAAAGATTGAAGTATCTTGTCCCACCATTATGAGTTAATGGTATTTGTCGATGATCAAATCGTCGATCCTATGAAAATATATATAAATAGTGGAAAATGATGTGTATCTCCTGGAAGAGAATAAGGTCGCTCTTTATTACTATGAACTAACTATTTACAGGGAATACCTACGATCAGGCAAAGGACTAATCTTAGTTACACTAAGTATGATGTTGGCTATGCTACTGAAATAGATCAAAAGTATGAATCTAATGCCAATAGCCTTTGTCTTCTTCTCTGTCTGCCCCCCTTGATCCTTCCATGCTCCATCTTTAAATAGCTTTCGAAGAGGTCTCCCCCTTGATCCTTCCATGCTCCATCTTTAAATAGCTTTCGAAGAGGTGGCAGTTGTTTCTGGAGAAGACACTTGTGCGAAGCGTTGCATCAAGTCAGAGGGAGGTGGCAGTTGATTAAAGTATCAACTGCTATGCAGTTAAATATCGGTGAGACATTCAACCATTAGTCGGTATCTTAGGATTATGTAACGATGCGCGGTATGTAGTATACAACACGTGTTTCATTCATCACACGATAAAAGATATACCTGGATTTGGATTCAGATATCAGTTCATAGCTTTACTTTGAGCAATTCAGATATCGGCAAGTCTCCGAACACCACGGTAAAACATCATCGTGTCTATTGTGGTTTGTTCTTGTGCTTTACTTTGAGCAATTTACATTACTTACATTAATTGCTTATATATCTTTGTATGCTTGCTAGTCTTCATTTGTTGTATATTGTTGGTGTACTTAGTAAAGATTAGTTGATTTATGCTTTAATTGTGCAAAACCAATTTATTATTAGCTTACGCATTAAAAATCGGTTTTAGCCAAATAGATTTTTAAAACCGCCTATTAACCCCCTCTAGTCGGCCTCCTCAATCGTACAACTAGCGATACTCTTTTTGGTTGGACTTCGCTTGGGATTCCACTACTAGCGAGGGGGAGACGAAGCCGAGCGTCATCCCCATACTCTTTTTTATTGGGCTCACTTGGGAGCCCACAGCTAGGGATGAAAACGGATCGGATATTTTTCGTCCGATTCAGACGAAAACGGATTCGGATAGTCTCGGATCGGATTTTTTTTGGATAATTTTTGGATCGGAAACGGATTCGGATTTTTTTTTATCGGAAACGAAAATGAATATGGTAATGGTACTATCCGGCGGATACGGATACGAATGCGGATATTCCGGATAATAGCACTTCCGGATATCCAAACTTTGGCCCGGCCCAGAAATTTCCCACAGCCCAAATTGCAGCGCCACTAGGCCCACCCAGCCGGCGGCCTTTGCCTAAACCCTTAGGGTTCCCTTCCGGCCTTCCCCGTTCCGCCGTTCAGTCGTTCCCCTTCTCAGCTTATCCAATCTCCACTTCTTCTCCAGCCGCACAGCCGGGCGACACCACCACTCTCCACTCTCCAGTCTCCACCCGCGCCGTCCTCGCCCATGGCCACCACCTCGCCCACCTCGGCCGGCCATCTCGCAGACTTGCCGTTCCCGACGGCCGGACCCACCGGCTGGTTCCCCCTCCTGTTAGCTGCCCCTCCCGGTCTGGCTCCCTCCTCCGCCGGCCACCTCGCCTCGCCTCAGTGGCCATCTCGCTTGCCTCACCTGTTCCCGAGCAGCGGGACCCAGGCGGCTGGCGTGGCTCCCCCCCCTGTCGGCTCCCCTCCCGGTCTGGCTCCCCTCCTCACCGGCCACCTAGCTCGCTTTGGCCGCCTCTCGCTCGCCGCCTGCCTCGTTCCTGGGCAGCCGGACCCATTGGCGGCTGGGCACTGCTCCTGTTGGCTCCCAGCCAGCAGGCTCCTCTCCCCGTCGGTCATCCGTAGCTGTAAGCAAATTTTGTGGTATTGTAGTATGAAACTATGAATGGCTATGGCTGAATGCTGATGTTGATGTAGTATGAAATATGAATGGCTGAATGTTGATGTGGTGATGGGCTCCTGCCTCCTAGAGTCCTAGTGCTATACTGGCTTACAAACATATGGAGTAGCATTGGATGAATCATTGGCAGTCCATTCATCGTCTATGCATGTGAACACAAGTGTAGAATTGTCAAGTTCTTACATCTCCTCCTGGATCATTAATGTACATAAGAATTTTTTTTTGTGTTATCAATGCTGTCAAGATACAACATACAACTAGCAGGCTCTCATCTTAGTGCTGATGGAGTGATGGGCTCCTGCCTCCTAGTGCTATACTGCTGATGTGGTATTGTAGTATGAAATATGAATGGCTGAATGCTGATGTGGTGATGGGCTCCTGCCTCCTAGTGCTATACTACTGATGTGGTATTGTAGTATGAAATATGAATGGCTGAATGCTGATGTGGTGATGGGCTCCTGCCTCCTAGTGCTATACTACTAATGATAATGAGGTCATTTATATAGAATGAGATCTCTTGTATTTGACATATGACATCAGTTTGACGTTGTTCAATCCTTCTATGATTAAATGTTCTGTTGTTTATTAATATACATGCCTCATTGATTGATTGATATCTTATGTATTCCCTCCACTATCTTGTGCTAGATTTGTGATGGAATCTACAACTGGAAGTAGTAGTGCAAGTGTAAGCAATACATCTCCTGCTTTGCTGGTGCCACAACCACAGCCACCTTCCACTGCTACAAATGATCCAGTTGCTGGTGCATTGGTGCCAAGGAATGAAGTTGATTTGACTGGTGAGACTGGTGTCGAGGCCGACATTCCTGTTCCTGCTGCGAAGAGAGCAAAGAAGTGCAGCTCTAATGTTTGGGAGCATTACACAAAATATGAGAAAAAGGAGGGATCGGATGGCAAGATGATTACAGAGTATTGGGCTAAATGCAACAAGTGCAGGTACGAAGCTCGTTGTGAGAGTTCAAGAGGAACATCAGTCTTTTGGAATCACTTGGGTAGCAAGCACCAAATCAAGGGAGGCCAACAGCTTCTAAAATTGATGAAGAGTGGAGATGATAGCTTATGATGATTAGTCACCACTTGCATCTATTGAGACTTATAGGTATGAATGTATACTTCCAGTGCATCTCACGAAGTGAAGCCCTTGGGGCTCACCTTCTTCCTCTCAAGCACGAAAGCACCAAAAAAAGCTGGGTGAGTACTTTGAATGTACTCGCAAGATATATAAGAATGATAACAGATCTATACAATAACTATATGCAAGCTTACTTAAGTGGAGCAGGATAGGACTCAAATTTGTAAGCATAAAGCAAGTTTTATTTGCAATAATGTAATAGATTGAAAGCAATTTAACAAATCTGTTTTTAATGTTCAATTAACCGAAAGAACAAGATTAATAACAGTAAATAAAAGACAACAATCCTGGAAGTGACTAAACCATTAGTCACCACAACAATAGCATGAATTCCCCATTCATGCCAACCATGTCAAATTTTAATTTAAAAAGGTTGTAGTCTAGTTCTTGCACGACCTTACCAAGCATGTCCATAACCTAGGACGAGGCTATTCGAATAGCTTTATCCCTGCAGGGTGTACCAACTTACCCACATGTCAGACCGCCTTTTTGCCACATGATTAAGCACACTACCTTTGGTATCTTAAGCGCGGCTAAGTCCTCGAGACTTTTCCAATATTATGTATTACCTTGAGTCGCGCAGTATGGATAGAAACCCATACGTTGTGTCCGGGTCGTGGCCCACCTCGGACAACTACCCCTCACGGTAAAGCCTCGGACAAGCTGCGGCGCCCTCGAGGTGGAGAGTCCATCCGGAAACTCCACCACCGCACACCCAAACACAAGAACACAATTCCTTTTTCACACCACACACACAACGCTCCTCCTGCGACTCGGAGATAACACACTCCAAAGTACTAGGTCAAGAGGGGTCCCATATAACCCTCATGTGGTTAGTACGCAAAAGCACTTGGCTTAGTGACACAAGTAACTCGGTCCTTAGGGACCTGGGCACCTTTCCTTGTCACACCCAACAATCACACCAACATGCCATTGTGCCCAAGTCAAATCATTTTGTTTCATTTTCGGTTTTTGCAAAACAAAAGCATAAGGTCTTGAACAAAATAAACAAAATGATTTGTGTGATCAAGGTCATCGACTAAGTCGATAACCGCCCAATTCTACCGGTAGCTAAGCATTTCTAAGCATGACATCGCAAAGACAGTAAAATAGCATAATTAAATCACCGGGCTCTAATTCACCAGTGATGATAATAACTTATGGTTGTGGCAGGGGATAACATTTTAATGGCAACAATGCATTAGGAATAGCTACCTCTAAACAGGGCAAACATAATTGGACACAAAAGCAATGCATACATATAGTTTGTAAACAAGATATTAGACTTTGAAAGTAATGGAACATTTATGATCAAATATCTTGCCTTGTTGAAGCTCGCTGTTGCTGTATTGCTGCAGAGGATCACTCTCGACAGTATCAATATGGTCGCAACCTATCGAAAGAACCAACAAGTACCAATAAGGCGAGAAACATCCAAAAATGCAACAGCAAAACTCAGCAAAAAGGTCTCAAATTTTTACAGTAGAAAGAACATAATTTTTATGAACTAAAGCAACAAGAACCAATTGATTTGGATTCTCAATGCAAAAGTTATGGCCAAAACAATTTCAGTCGGCCAGAAAAATGAAAAACAGTACTATTCACCTAAGCCATGATTTTAGTGAAATTTTCTAGAATGACACAGCCACTGAAATTTTTATGATAAAACAAGCATCTTATAAGATGAACAGCCCCACTAGATTCATCTCATTTGGAGCTTGCAATAATTAGTTATGAGTTTCCTAAGATTCACTATTTTTCTGTTGAAAAGATAATCAGTTTAATGCTTACTTTCAAAATAAAACTTTTCTGCTACTGAGATAAATGAGCAACCTATACTGGAAATAATTTTACTAAGAATTAAAAATAATGGCACTAGTTTTATCATTTTTGAAGCTACAGAAAAATACTTATGAATTTTGGAAGATAAAACTATTTTTCAGTTGATAAATAACTCTACCCGAAATACAACTCGGATAAGCGACGTGGACAAATCGGGCGAAGATCATCGATCCAACGGCCCACACGCGCGACAACAGAGCTTAACGCGCCAACCCTAAGCATCGGCCGTTGGATGAAAGATGAACGAACCGGATGCCAAGGATGTCCGTGGTCCGAACGTTCACACGAACATGAACCGTTGATCTTGGATCCAACGGTCCACGCGGATCGAACCGTTCGGACGGTCGAACGTTCATTCAGATCTGGACCGTTGATCTAAGGAGCGACGGTCCACATCGATTCACGTTCAAAACTTCGCGCTGGTTTTCGTCCGACAAAACGGCGGTGAGCGAGGCTCACCGCCGACTCACAGTCACGGCGGTGCGAGTAAAGGCCCAAAATGGGTTCCTAATAAACTGCGCACCCAAGGAACCAACAACTTTGGTCAGGCGGTCTAGAACGCCAAGCCGAGATGACGAGATGACTCAAAATGACCAAAACGCAAAACGCAAATGAGCTCAGCTGCGGTTCAAGGAAGCGGGTGCCAAGCAACTAGGGACTAGTAAGAAGTTACATGAGCCCAGAGAACGCACAGAGAAGGGTTGATTCAGCTCTAACGAAGAAGAATGGGGACTTGGTAGAAAGGAAATCGCAATTAACTGCTCTCTGCAAGCAAGCGACAAATTGAGTGAGGGCTATTGCTCACAGAGAGAGGAGGAAGCTAAGGCGTGAGGATTTGAGTAAGAAAGGCCGAGCACCACTTTCACCAAGAACTTGAAGCTTCAACAATGGCGGCCGAGAGCAATATTTTTGAAATGGAGCTCACTCAGTGTACTAGAAGCAATGCTGGAGCTCGAGGGTGTTTAAAGGAGGATAAGGAAGCCCTTTGGAGGAGTCTTATAGCCGGAGCGACAAGAGGGAGCAACGGCATGAAAAATGGCGATGCATTCTTGAGGTTGGCCGAGAGCGACGAGGCGAATAACGGCGAATGAGAGACGGCAGTGTGGAGGCGACCGGACGGAAGCATTAAATGCGGAAGAGCCGTTGGCAAAAGGAGACGCGATGGGCTCTGCCAGAAGATGCTGTGCACACCACCACCGTTGACTCGGCCGGCCGCGAGCGAGAGGAAGACGAAAGAGATCGGTAGTTGGATTTTAATCGGACGGTGAAAAAGAACGTCGGCGATAACGATTCAATCGCGCGCTTGATCTCGGGCGTTGATTTGGATCCTACGGTTCACGTTAGCGAGGCGTTGGCGGTCCGAGCGTTCACGCGATCGTGGCCGTTGATTTAGAATCAGCGGTTCAAATGGATCGGCGCTCGGATGGTCCGACGTTCACGCGATCGTGGGCGTTCGATGCCGATCCAACGACTTCGCAAATCCGCGCGCATTGCGTCGAGCCGGTGCGATTAGTTGATGAACCAAATCAAGTGGCTCGAGCCCTAGTCGACCGAACCCGAGAACAAGTGACAACCGCGGGTTGGAATTTGAATAAGCGATTTTGGGAATTATTTGGGATAGCAAACAAGCTCCAAAATTATGAAATTCTAACCGAGCTTCTTGTGAAAGAAGGAACCTATATAAAATTTTCGAGACTTTTATGCCTTGCATTTTCTCTAAAAATTCCGTATATTTTAGGAGTTTGACTAATGTTTGACTTGCCTCAAAATTACCCAATAATTTCTGAAAATTATGAAATAATTACGAGGTGTTAAACATCACTCCTAGGTTCAATGAAAATTATTTTCGGGGGTTGGGCACAAGATTTTCATGAATGAGATTTGTGTTGGTGTCCAAATGGCAATTTGATTTTTGATTTCACATAATTCTTTTACAAAAATTATGGGCCCGATCACGAAATCAAGATCGGAGAAAAGTTTTAATTTCTCCTCATTTTTATTACATTTGAAACACAAACCAATTTTGGGATGTTACAAAACCTCCCCCTTACAAATCTCGTCCCGAGATTTGGCTCGCTCGGTAAAGAAAGATGGATAGTCTCACGAGGCGATCTTCCCTTTCCCAAGTAGCCTCATCCTCGAATGGTTTGACAACTTTGAGGAATCGATGGTCTTATTCCTCGTTCTTCGTTCGGCCTCATCGAGTATGCGAGCAGGATGCTCGCGATAGGTCAAATCTTCTTGGACATCGAGAGTTTCCAGCGAGCTTCGCAGATTGGAACACGGAGGCACTTCTTTAATTGGGACACATGGAAAACATCATGTACCCTTCGAGTGCGGTGGCAACTCCAACTTATAGGCGACAACTCCCTTCTTCTCGGCGACTCGGTATGGACCGACATATCGAGAGCCAACTTGCCCTTGGCCGAATCGCCGATGACCCTTCAAAGGAGAGACTTTGAGATACACAAAGTCATCGGGCTCAAAGCTCAACTCACGGCGACGGCGATCCGCATAGCTCTTCCGCTGGATTGAGCGGTGCGCAAGCGATCACGAATAAAGCCGGACTTGACTCTCGGCCTCATTGATCGAGTCGGGCCAAAGAAAGGTCTTTCGCCCGTCTCGACCAATTCAACGGGTCTGCACTTTCTCCGTATAAGGCCTCGAAAGGTGCCATGCCGAGACCGGCCCGAAAGTCGTTGTTGTAGGAAAACTTCGGCAAATGGCAAGCACTTCTCCCGTTCTTTCCATAGGAGAGGACACAAGCACGAAGCATGTCTTCCAACACTTGGTTGACCCTTTCGGTCGACCATCGGTTTGGGGTGATATCTTTGTGCTAAAGGTAAACGGGTTCCCATCGCCTCTTGCAAACTTTGCCAAAAGCGAGAGGTGAAAAGAGAACCACGATCCGAGACAATGGTCTTAGGTACCCCATGTAAGCTCACGATGCGGGCAATGCGAGATCCGCCAAAAGACCTACACGGAGATCCGTCTTGACCGGAAGGAAGTGAGCCACCTTAGTTAGCCGATCAATGACAACCCGGATGGCATCATTGCTCTTGGAGGTCGAGGCGGACGGTGATAAAATCCATTCGATCGAATCCACTTCCATTCGAGGAATAGGCAAAGGTCGGCGATCTGGCTGACGCCGATGCTCAATAAGGCATTGCAATGCGCTTTCCGATCGAGCGCATCGGCATTAGCCTTGAATATCTTTGTAGAGGAAAAGAAGAAGTTGTATGATTACTTCAAAACACTTGCATGTCGCTTTAGTACAACTATGGACATGTAGACATCAAACCAAAATAAAGGTTACATGTGTATCACTGTGCATTGGATAGATGACAATTGGAACATGCAGAAAAGAATTATTAAGTTTATGAATGTAGAAGAGCATCATTCGGGAAGAAACCTGTGCGCACAGTTTCATGATAGTGTAGTGGACTGGAATCTTGATAGGAAATTGCTTGCCTTTACTTTGGATAATGCATCAGCCAATGATGTATGTGCTAAGGGGGTAGTACTAAAACTCAATAAGTGAGTTCCCTTGATTTGTGATGGTATCTTTTTTCATGTGAGATGCTTGAATCATATTTTGAACCTTATTGCCCAAGGCGGTTTGAAGCAAATTGCACCAGCTATTGCAAATATCATAAATACAATTGCAATTGTGAAGAACTCTCCATTGCAGTATGAGGAATTTATGAAGTGTGCATCATAATGTGACTTAGATGTGACACATGGTCTCCCATTGGATGTTCCAACAAGGTGGAACTCCACATATCTTATGTTGAAGCAAGCTATTTACTATAGACATACTTTTGGTAGGATTTTCCTTCGACATAGAAGCAAATATATGAGATGTGCACCGACTGCTGAAAATTGCACCAGCTATTACAAATATCAGAAGAGATTTTATGATGCTACTGAGATCTTCTCTGGCACTAAATATCCAACATCAAAACTATTTTTCAATACTTTTTGCAAGATTAAGCTTGCCATTGCAGACTGGTGTGATAGCCCTGAGCCTATTATATCTTCTATGGCTCATTTCATGCAAATTAAGTATAATAAGTATTGGAAAAAGTCCAACATGGCTCTAGCTGTAGCATATTTTTTTGATCCTAGATACAAGACAAAGCCAGTACACTATTTTACATATAAGATCTACCATAACAATGCTCCAGAAGAAGTTGGTAGATTCATGAGTGTTATTAACCAGTTGTTCCAGGCTTATGTGTCCAGTCCACTTGTAACTTCGAAGAAGACAACAACTGCAAATGTGCAAACAGTTGATTCTCAACCATTAGACCAAGAGGTTGAGGATGAGGAGAGTGATGATGATCTTGATGCAGATCTTGAAAGGTTCTTGCATGGCAGTAGTGCTGTAGGTCAAGGTACCAAAACTGAGTTGGAAGTGTACATGGAACAACCACTAGTGGAATAGAAAACAGAAGGCAAAATCTTATTTGATGTTTTGTCATGGTGGAAGCTTAAGCAAGCTGAGCTCCCTATTCTCTCCCGACTTGCGCGTGATGTTTTATCTATTCAAGTGTCGACTGTTGCTTCAGAGTCAGCTTTTAGTGCTGGCGGACGTGTTGTCAATCCATTTCGCAGTCGCCTTGATCCTGAAGTCGTGCAAGCTTTGATTTGTACCAAAGATTGGACTGCTGCGTCTCGAAAAGGTAATATTGAGTTCTACATTTGTGTTTGATTGGTTTATGTGTAGTATGTGAGGAGATCTTTGAGCATAATTAATCTTTTCACATGAAGGTGTAGATATTGGTGGATCTATCCTCACTGAAATGGACATGGAGGGAATTGAGCGATGCTTTGGAAGCTTAGCAATGGTTTGCTGTTTTTTTACCTAACTATCTAACTCATTGGCTTAATTTAATGTCACCTTGATAAATGATACTCATTGATTTACAAATTGTAGTTGCAGGAGCACGAGGATATGGATTATTTGGAGGACGTGTTGGAGGACATGGATGAATGACCAATCACTAGGTAAATCTCCATATCACTTACTTTAGAATTGTAGAATCATGGTTAGTGTGGAAATTCCATTCACTTGTTGGAGTACTTGATGTTCTGTATTTACAATGGAGATAGTTCTTTTTGTATGATAGATTTGCCAAAAATTTCATGCATTAATATAATACTTTAACTGTCATATCATCTTTGCTAGATCTTTTATTCTTTTGCATAACAATAAAAGAAGGAAAAGATGACGTCTGATTCGTCTCATACATTTTCCAGGGCTGAAGTTGGAGACTTGGAGGCTTGATAGTGCCAAACCGCGAATGTTATGTGTGGCTGCTGAAAATATGAACAATTTATGAATGCTCGCATGAAACAAAATAGTTATATGTTTTTGTTAATTCATACCATGCAATTTAAGGGGATTTCATATTCCGAAAAAATATCTGTGACCGTATTCGTTTCAATTCGTATTCATTCCGTATTCGTATTCGATATTATTCGTCCGTATCCGTATCCGTATTCGTATCTGGGGTATCCGTATTCGTATCCGCATCCGAGAAAAATATGAAAACAAATATAGCAGAGCAATTATACGTCCGTATTCGATCCGTTTTCACCCCTACCCACAGCTAGCAAGGGGGAGGTGAAGCCGAGCGCCATCCCACATACTATTTTTGATTGGGCTTGCTTGAGAGCCCACTGCTAGCGGCAAGGGTTTGGCTTGCTGGCACACGATTTGCGTGGTATTTAATCAACCAACAGACTAAGAGGATGGTAAAATACCAATTACATCAGGAAGGAGGGTAAAATTCCAAAAACACATCTAAGAGGAAGGTAAATAATTAATTCTCCCTTCATAATAAGGGATAACTTTGCACCCACTTCAATATTTAACATAATCCATCCAAGAATCAACCCCAATGAATGCACGGTCGTTGGCTCACGGAGGTGTTAGCGGAGCTTACTGGGGTTGGAGATGACATTAGCGGCGGCAGCGGTGGAGAGAGGTCGTGCAGGAGGAGGCGAGGAAGGAGACAGTAGAGGACAGGAGGAGCGCCATGGGTGTGGATTTGACTTTTTGGCCTATCTATGCACAGCAAGATCACCTGAAGAGATAAGACTGTACAGGAAGAGAATGCTCTGTCGTCCGATCAAGAATCAACTGTCGAATTTAATCATACTTGAAACGGGGTGAGAAGCTCCCTTATGTTATGCATTTTGTAAAGAAACAAAAAAAGCAACCTTAGTTTCGTCATGGCCCATGTGTCATAGAGGGAGAGGGAATGGAATTTTGGCAAGCAAAACATTGGTCACGTTTTAGCTAAAAATTAGGCAAAACTAGCCAAAAGCTATCAAATCATGGGGGAAAGGCATATTTTGGTCAATAATCCGAACGATGACGGGTACAACCAAAACTATTTTTTCATGCATTTGTAATGCTCGATCTCAACAAACACTTTTTGTGAACACGCGCATACCGTAACACGTGATTTGCGAACGTACCAAACATTAACAAGTCAGTCTTAAAAGTCGAACAACTACCCCTAGTTTTTTTACTAGGGGCAGGGACTCTGCCATTCATTCAAATGAGAGAATACAAACACTACTTCCAAAGAGATACACCACATATAAGGAAGGGCCCCGCTGTAAACACCTCGGAAAGCACCACTTACACAAGGCTAGAGGCAAACGCCAAAACTAGCGCCACACCAAACACACTAACCGCTCTCTCTCGTGCAACACTAGCAAGAACTGGCTAACAAGCACAAGACAATCCAATCATACGAACACTGGTGCACGAAGCTGAAGAAACCACGTATCATTGCAAGGGCTAGAAGTGCAGTCATAAGAACTTTGTACAACACCCACGCGGCAACACCGAACACCAACGCCAAACACCAACACGATATCCAGTACGCCCACTCAACGACACCAAGAGACCAACACCAGGACCGGAGCACCACCACGACTAACCACTACAACAACACGAGGAGCGCCATTAGATGCACCACGAAACCAGCAAGCATTACCCTCCAAACAGACAACCAGAGCAAACCAATGATCACAACCGAGTTGCCCTGGGCATAGACGAGCATCGTAGCACGAACAATGGGAACTAACCCCGCTGCACACAGTAGACTTGGCCGACGTGCACGATACGACGTACTGAGCTCGCCAGCAACACACTGTACCTGTGCACCCCGACACCGCTCCACTCGCTATGCAAAGCACTGGCAGTGGCCTACCCATATTACAAGACACCGGACCAACTACTCAAACGAGGGCCTCCACAATGATCGAACTACTGTAATACCCCGATCTGCTCGTAGTGTAGTCTGTGTGGTTAGATTAGTCCCACATTGCTTATCTAAAGTGTGTTGTAGTAGTATATAATGTCTGTTAGGTCCAAACGTGGTACCTCCGGGTTAACTCTTTTACACAAAGCGAAGATGAAAGTGTAAGTGGAGTGTTATGCATGCGCGGGTCCACCCCATGGGTGGGCTGGACATTGAGCGGATTTTCAGCTAGGGTGTTACGCCTGCTTCATCCAGGACGTGATCGAGCAACGAGCACCCGCTCCTCAAGCCTCTTCATCGGTCGGGCTGCTCCACCTCAGGACAACGACGCACACAATGAGCACCCCCAACACCAACACTCTAGTATGGTCAGGCCTTCTCCATGGGCAAAGCACACCACCGCATGCTATGCCATGCACTGAAGTGAGGCTACAACGCGCCTCACCTCGCACACGACCAGGCGCACTCGACATCGCCCCGCTGTGAAACCAAACCTCATGCAGCCCGCGACATACCGCCACTACCTCACTATCCGTCGAGTCACCAAGCACCCGACATAGCCAACCCTGGTCACCTTTGTGACGCCCACGTGAACCCTACCGGGCTGCACCACCAACAATTGTCCCTACAGCGAGGAGACGGTAACCCACCCTTTGTACTGCGGAAATACCGCACTAAAACTTTAACGGCTAGTTTTTCAGCCATTAATGCACCGTCGATCGATGAGCGATGAAAATGGTAGTACTGAGTATGTATGCGGCGGTACTACATAAATCTGATTTTTAGAATTTCTGCTCCCAACGGTTAGTTTTTGTGTGTGGGCTGTAAATACCCACCTTGGCCGGTTGAGAGACAATCTTTGGCATCTCATTTTACTAACTTAAGATAGTGTGAGCTTTTTCTCTCAATTGTGCATGTGTTGTACCTTGTGAGCAAGGAAAGAGGTCTCTAGTTGCATGTGTTGCATCTAGAGGTGGATTTCGTATCCACTTGAGCTTGTGCATTCGTTGCACGTGGTGAGAGTCAAGCAAGGGGCTTGGCTTGTTACTCTTGGGGTTTGCCGACACCTAGACGTAGTGGACTGGTGATCTTCTCAAGAAGCTTGTGAGAAGACCCAGCGTGTTGTGAAGGTTGGAGCCCACCTACCCGGAGCGGGAAAGAGCTACCACTAGTGGAATTGAGGTATTTGGCTTAATTTGTGGAGCCGTTCTAATTAGTTTGGACTTACCTCAATGTGGATTAGGGGAAACCGGTAAGTCTCCGAATACCACGGTAAAACGTCATTGTGTTCATTGTGGTTTATTTCTCTTATATTTTACTTTGTGCAATTTACATTCCTAAAACTAAATTGCTTATAGTCTTTGTATGTTTGCTATCATTATCAATAGTCTTATATTGTTAGTGCACTTAGTCAAGACTAGTTGATTTATGTTTTAATTGAGCAAAATCGGCTTGATTTATAATTATGCATAAAACTCAGTTTTAACCAAAAGATTTTAAAAACCGTATATTCACACCCCTCTAGTCGGCCTTCTCGATCTTACACCTGGTCCAACGAAGAGCGCGTCGATATAGTGGTCGTAGTCGATCGTCTGACGTAGTTGATCGTTCAACGTAGTCGATCGTTCAACGTAGTCGATCGTCCAGCGTAGTCATCGCCGATCGTCTCCTCCAGCAACTGATCACTTTCCTTGCAATGTCGTGGATCGTCCTCGAGCGCAACAACAACCGCAGTAGCGCCTCTACGGTATCCACATGTCTAGGCAGGAATACCGTACGCTGGTGTGCTAGCACCAAGTCGCACGGGAAGACATTCTCAAGAAGATGGCGGCTAGTGTTTGGAGCAACTCACATCAACTCTTGTTGTGTGTCTTCTCTGTTACCTATGTCTCTTCCCAACAGCCTGAAGCATCTCCTTAAATAGTGCCAGTAACGGATCCTGTCTGAACAAGTTTGACGAATCGTATCCATACTGGTTTGTTTCAACTCATTAAGTGTGTGACCATGTAGGTTCATGCATAATCGGTTGTGACTCGGGAACTCCTTTCTGGTCATGAGTCGTCAGCAGCACCTAGCAGGACACAACGATTCTCGAATACACATAAATTATATCGGACGAACCTTAATGCAATATGATCTACGACCAGGTCCTATTTGGTCTCGACTAGTTCGCAACTCCTTACGGCCAGGTTTCAACCAGCCTACGACCAACTCATATTTGGTCTCGACCAGTTCGTAGCTCCTTACGACTAGGTTTTAACCACTTAGTGATCATGTTCTACCAGCCTATGACTAACTCGTATCTCCATACGACTAGTCTACATCTGATCGAACTGAACGACCAACTCGTGTGTTATCCTTTTGCCTCACGATATCTGGTTGAACTCTAGGTGAGATGTTATGTCTTCCATGGACTGTTCAATACTTTCTCGATAGAGTGATAGATAACTTCTTGTGGTCGAACTCTTTGACCGCCAGTGGCATGACCATGCACTTTCTTTATTCGACCACATCGAGGGGCTAGAGATATCTCTCCTGTTATGTTAGGAGAGGCAAATCTCATATCCGACCAGTCACATTCCTCTGTGTGTTTCATAGCATACTCGAAAGCTACCTTTATAACTACCCAGTTATGGAGTAGCATTTAACAACCCCAAAGTGTACTCTTACACATGTAGAAAATCTTACTAATCTCAGGTCTAAGGATTATACATCATCATAGCTTGAGACCAACTGATGATACATGAAAGCATAACAATCTTAGCAGTGTCTCAAGGTGGGTCAATCCAACCCCATGTTCTCCAACATGTGTTCATATTATTGATTCGATATCCCTATATCCATGACTGGTGAAATATGATCATCAATCAATATATGTGCTGGTCAATAGAGTCACTAGTGTTTCGACCAGTGACATCCGACCAGGTATACATTTAGAATGACATCATCATAAGTTAAAAGAGTTTCACCAACAAGTCACATACTCGTTAATCTTTATAACTGATGATTCATTCAAAGAACATAATAATACTTATTCAATAACACATAAACATAGACGTGATACAATCATCTCTATGATTGCCTCTAGAGCATATCACCAACACGCACATGTTACGAGAACAAAGAAACGTAAACAAAGAGAGTGGTGATGGCCGAATGTTACAAGCCTATCGAGGTTTTGATAGTCTCCACGATGTGCTATGATCTTACCGAAGCTAGGAACCCTTGCGCCACTCTCCTTCACCTTAGGCACATTGAGTTTGCGGTGCCATCATGTGTCTCCTCGCTCCTCTCCTAGCCTCTCCTCTACTTCTACATGATTGCCACTGGTTTGCTCCTTTGTTGCACCATCACTGCCATGCCACCACAGTAACCTCTTTGCTTTGCCACTTCGCGGCCAGTTGGGAAGGAGGTAATGATATTGTTGGAGTCTTCCAGGCCATTTTATACTGTATGGTCAATCTAAATGACTGATGTACCAGCCAGCCAGTGGCATCTAGTAAAAGTAATACACCAACATACCATATACTAATGCAAAATAGGATAAGTAGTGACAACACCATTTTCTATAGTATTGACTTTGTCTACCATGTTTTAAAAAGCTAATAATTTTACATCAACTTTCACAATTCACAATTTTCTCCACACCCTCCCACCTCACCTCCCACGTGCATTGACAGGCTGCCATCCCACCACCTCTCCACTAGAAATGTTGGACCACCGTCCCTATTCCCCTCCACGTTCTCCCCAATCTACTTCTCTCCCCTCGACAATTTGTCCCTATGCCCCTGCTTTCTCCTCCTCCAGCCCTATAGCGTCGCCACCCTGGGTGGGTGGGCTCAACTTTCCTACCCGCAACCAATTTGCTCCTATGTAGCACCCTCCCTGCATTGCTTCCTATGGCAAAGTTGGAGCATTCCTAGCTCCTCCTCACCTGATCTAGGCCCGAGCGGTGATTTCTTCCTTAAATCCGATGGGGTAGCGATGGATTCTTTCCCCAAGTCTAGCGAGACGAGAAGTGGCTTCTCCCATAAAATCTGATGGGGTGAGTAGCGGGGGGCAGGGACAGAGAAAAGGGGAAGCATATCTGGTTGAGGAAAACTCGAGGCACCGACAACAAGGTGGATGTACAAGGCGGTAGTGTTACTCGGACTTGCACCCGAGGAATCCAAGTGGTTGACGAATAGTAGAGGTGTTGCATCTGAGGCGCTGAGCCAGTCAGAAGGTAGAGGATAAGGTGTGGATATCGTGAGGATATGTGCACGATCTCAGGATGATGAGTCAATTGGCAATGGCGTTGTTGGTTTACAATTTATCGCGTTTTCGGGTTTGCTCCAGTGCTGACAGGTCACTGGCGGTCCGACCGGCCAGATCGCCGGTCCGACTGGCCAGTGGGAAGGTCTGACCGGCAGTGCTTGCCGGTCCGACCGCCAAAAGGTGATGATGGAATTTGGAGCTGAGCCAAAAATAGGTTGTGTAGGCAAGTGATGGGAGTCTCCTGGATGTGGTCACACAATTTTTGGAGCTCCCAGTCAAAAGTTCTATTCATTTGAAATTTCCAGAAGGTTTCGGATTTTCGACTTGAAAATTTGGCTAAGTCTTTTCGGGCGGTCGAACCGGCCTGAAATCGGTCGGACCGGTGGAGTGGGGCGGTCAGACCGTCGATCACTTGAAGCTTGGCCTTGTTGGCATTGTTGTGTATTGATTGTGTTTATTGTATGCACTTCAATGCCTTATTGTTGCATATTGCATTGCGGAACTAACGTGGGTCAAGTTGTGAAGAACTTGTTCCCGGAGACGGTTTGTTTGTCTATTCTTTGTGCGGTGGCTTCGTGTCAACGACGTCAACGGTGAGGTGGATCGGGACTACGCTTGGAGAGCTGAGGTCCAGAACGATCATGGATGCCGGGTGAGGTCGTATGACTCAAGAATGGTGCAGAATGGACAAGATGGATCGAATGGGTAGTTCGGTGCAGCTGGTTGGATCAGGCGGTGCGGAAGTCGGTGCAAGTCTCTAGGAGTTTCCGATGGGATTCGGACGAGAGAGTCTTGCCAACCGGATGAGAGCCGCTGATCAACCTACACGTGGTGAAGCAGGAGATTGCTTCAATAGTTATGTGTGTGTGGGTCCCATGTGTGAGTGGGTTCCAAAAGTGAAACCCTAGCCTCTCCTATAAATAGAAAGGGGGGAGATGTAAAACCCCAAGCACTCATTTGGTCCCTCTTCCTTTTTCTAGGGTTAGGGTTTGGAGAAGAGAGGAGAGGAGAGGAAGGTTGTGTGTGTGCTCTTTGTTGAGCTCTTGTCCTCCTTGTTGGAGTGGCTTTGTAAGCATCTTGTAAGATCAATCAATCTTGTGATGCTTGCTTGAGAGATCATTTGTGTCCTTTGTGTTCTTCTCTCTTTTGGATGATTTTGGTGCTTTCTTGATTCAAGGATTTATGCTTGGTCTTTTGACCTATTTTATCTTGCTTTGATGTTTGGGAATACTCCTATAATCATCTAGATCATCAACCCCCACAAGCAAGTCTTGAATCAAGATTTTCATAATTCTAGGGTTTGTGCACTTCTTTGGTAAAACCTTGAGAGATCGATTCTACGCAGTGGATTTGAAGGATCGTCGCTAGAAATAGGTCTCTAATATCCTTAGGGAGGTGTGCTCCAAATTTGGTCAAGTTTCATTGGTTGAATCAAAAGTTGGACCAAATTTTATTTTAGATTTGGGCATTGTTTTTCAGTACTGGACTAAATCGGTCTGACCGGTTTTGCAACGGTGGTCCGACCGCCCGCTTTTCAGACCGCCCAGTAGCGGCGGGTCGAACCGATATCCAACGGTCCGACCGTCAATTAGTAGCCGGTCCGACCGCTCGTTAACCGTCGGTCCGACCGCTACCATCTGGCCGGTCGACCGCGATTACCAGCACCAAACCAAAGAGATTATTTCCCACTTTTGTGTCGTGTGGTTGAGGGTTATCGAATTGACAAGGCTTTCTCTCGTAAACTTCTTCGATCTTCTTAGCTTTCATAGCTAAAGGAGTAAAGTTCGTGTTGAATTTGATTAAGGCGGAGAAATTTGAGAAAGCACCTATTCACCCCCCCTAGTCGCCTTTACGGTCCTACATAAGGAGAAGAAGATGCAAATAGAGGTGGTGTGAGAGTTCATTTGTAAGGAATATGTGAGATAAGTGTTGCTCTATACTTGTCCATGCCCGCTACAAAGTGAGCGAGATAAGTGCTTCTCTAGACTTGTCCATGGTAGCAAATAGGGATGTCAATCTCGCCCAATAATTCGATTACCCGTGGGTAAAGACCCTAATAGATGCGAGTGTGTTCTTAATTTTTTACCTACAGGCATGTTTGCGGGCGCAAAATTCCGCCTGATGGGTAAACAGGCATAGGCATGGGTGACCCCACCCATGCCCGCTTCGCCTAATTACTCGCTAAATAACTACTTACAAGTGGACCCAACAACACACACACAAACACATATGCAGACTGTGAACTAACTGGTTAAATAGTCATTTACCCACTGGTAACTAACGCACTTAACCAGCCATTTACCCACTGGTAACTGCTTGTCATCATCACCCAATAAAGCCACAAATTCAAACACAATTCAAACATTTGAATCTCATTCAAACACACACACACACACACACACACACACACACACAGAGAGAGAGAGACGCATGGTTCAGTAAAAAATAAGGTGGACTTGGTCTACCAAGTGGCGTGTCACGTCACAACACAGTCGCGCGTCGCAAGTCACGCGATTTTTCACGTGAAAATATGGGAATGCGCGCGCGTGCCTGTGCGCGCGCCTGTGTTTAGCCAAAGCCCTCCTCATGCTACACTCATCCATGTGTCACATGTTTCAAAGAGTGGCAAGGACTCATCCACCTTATATGTTGGTCACCTCCACTTTATCTTATCAATATGATACTAAATCATACATGCTTTGGAATTATATAAAATGAGCCTCACTCATATGGGCCAATTTCCAACAGTAGATTCCTGCCTGAAGAGTATCGGGCAGGTCTCACACCACCGCCCACCCCCTTTAGATCTAGGCTTGCCGAATACGTGGCATCAGCTACTCCCTGGTATCCTCGTATAAGTGTTTTTGTTGTAATTGGTTTGTTGATTTGTTGCACCAAATAATTTTTTGTTGCAATTGGAGACGTGTTTTGTTGCAGCGCTTTGCTGCTATTGTTTGTTGTTGTTGAATGAGATTTTGTTGCACCCTTATTAATCATTATTGTACTCACTATCATTTTTTATTGTGGCTTTTTGTTGGTAGATAGAACGATTATTTCGTATTTGTTGCATGCAAGTTAATATTTGTTGCAAACTTAAAAATTAATTGTTGCACTTATGCCTTTTTGTTGCACCGAATCAAACGGTTAAAATTGATGTCTTAAATGAGATCTAACGGGTGAGATAAACGTATAATAAAAACACTCTCAATGTACGTTTAATCGCCCTCGTATTAGTCACATATAGTACTGACCATTTTGTCTATTTTGGCGAGAAAACAACGATGCCTTAAGGCCCCCCAACCTCCCACTAGGGATGGCATCGGCGCGGCGAATGCGGTAGTGCTCGCCATACCGTACTGCGACCGAATTCCCCACGGTATACGCGAAGGACGACGGCGAAAAACCTCGCCATACCGTCGCCATGGTACCGTCGCCCATGAGCATACCGTTTACCGCGAATAATGCATCACCGCGCAGGTACCCATCGCCACGTACATGCTCGTTACCCACGAGCAATGCATACATCAAGTTCATCATAATTCACACATCAATGGTGCATCACGCATTCAACAACTAATAAAGTTCATCACAATTCACATATCATGTTCGACAAGACAACTAATCAAGTTTAACAAATAAAATACAAATACAAATTGACATAGTTTCTTACACATGTGGGTAGATCACGGGTAATCGAAGCGGAGTGCAGGTGGAGCTTACCCATGCCCATACCCGTTTACCGATGGGTAAGAATGTGCCGTTTTTCATACCCGCAAGCAAAGAAAACGCCATATAGGGTATTCACCATGACATCTGGTGTCGAAGATAATCGCCACCCCTACCTCCCACTAGCAGTGGCCTCCTCTCCCTCGTCCTTTTCATCGAAAAAACCCCCCAATCCCCATGCTCTTGCCGACCCTGGGCGCCTACTAGAGGCTACTGCGCCCTGTCGGCACCGCATGCCGTAGAGGAGTGGGATTCAGATAGACGCCGAAGCGGCGGAACTGGGTTCGTTGGTGAATAGCCTGGACGACGGCTGCCTCATGCATATCTTCACCTTCCTCAGCCCAATCCTAGGTTTGATTCGCGCTCCTAATCTTATGCTTCCACCACCTTCCTAGGAGAAACGATTGAGGCGAATCGGTAAATGTACGAATGTTTGGTCGCATTCGGTGTGGGATTGGTTGAGGATTTTTGGGGCGGGGGAATGGGTATGGTTTTTGACATGCTTTTGTGTGTGTGTGGGGGGCAGTATTGGATTTTGGGAAGATTTGTTGAATTGGGCGCTGATCTCGTGCGGCCGTGTTGCAAGATCAGTGGGATTTGGGAAGTTGTATTAGAAGGGTGCGTGTATGTAATGCATGGGGTGGATGGAAATTTTGATAATGTTAGTGTTTCAGTTTCCTTAAATTGATGTTGGGTTATGCTACTATTTGGGTGCAGTTATGCAATTGCACTGTAGTTTTGGCTCATAGATGTGGTGTCACTAAGCACCTTCTATAGGGAAGTATTTTCTCAAAATTAAATCTCAGATGGGTTGGGGCTTAGGTTTGTTTGCTCAAGTGGGTTTTACTATGAAATTGTAGAAATTAGTACCACATTGGTCCGGCTGATGTGTTGTTGCTAGGGAGGGAACTTATCATTGACCCTTTTTGGCGTCGTAGTTGCATTTTGGATCGTCGTTCACGTGGTTCGCTTGTCTACTGGTTGAGCTCACAATGCCTGTTATGTGCAAATATTCAGATATCAAGGAACTTTTTGTTAGGCTGAATGTGTAGAAGGTTGAATGTGTAGAGCAGGATCATAATTGGTTTTTGATGTGTTTGATTGCATCATGACTGCATTTCTGATATCATTTTCACATCTCCGTTGGTTAAACCGAGCAACAAGTTTATGGCCTTGTTATGCAGTGTGAATGTGTACACATTGAGTAGTCTTTGTTAGATTGGCATGGATTCAAAATTCGGTTTGAACAGGTCATATTCCATCGAAATTACAGGTTAGTTATTGTTTTCACATCTCCACTGTCTGATTGGTGGTTCTATGAAAACAAATAATTTGATTGTATATTGCCCTCAAGGTGGAAATTTGTAGAGTTTTGGTGATATTCCATTTTATGATTTTGGATAATTTATCTCGATCATATTTCTAGAGATAATCAAACCTCTAACTCACTGATGACATGCTTGATTGTGCGACTGCTATAATTTTTGTATAATATTGTGTCACTGCTGATGCACTTTAAAGTTTAAAGTGAACTTTTTTAGCACTTCATTTTTGAAACTGCGGATAGGTATAACACCACCCTCGTTTGCTACAGATGGTGCCTCCTTGCATGCCATCCTCGGCTATGGTTGCATGTGTAGCAGTGGTGGAAAAAAAGTTTTCCTGATATACTTGCCTTAATGTTGCTCTAAAATCAACAATATTGAAATGGTGGGAAGGAATTAGACTTGCCAGATATAATGGGGTTTATGGTTTATAGCTGTGAGGTTTTTGGATTTTTGGCAGTAAACTAAGGCGGTACCTTTGTAGTATAAGTTTAGTCTGTTTGGGAAAATAGTGAGTTTGCAAACTATTATGTGTTCCCTATTTACCTTGCCATTTTCCTCTCATCTTGTGTCATTCTTATGTCTTTTTGTCCTAACCTATCCAAGCAGTGCATTGGAGTTCCTTTCTACCTGCAAGATCGCAAATCTGACTATAAGGGCGGAGCTTGGTTGCTGCTTACTCCACTGAAGAGGTAGATTAACTATTGAGGAGTGTTTGCTACAATGTGTGCAAAACCGTCTGGACTACCTATCCTTCCCAATAATCAGCACGACAATTGAGTATAGTGCATTCTCATCACTCAAGGAGTAAGGACATGGTGTAACTGTTGTTCGCACTCAGATTAACTTTCAGAATGGATTTTCTTGGCCGACATCATCGATCGTCGTCGAAGCATCCAATTCTGATAGATGCATTCTCCATGACACTGGCAGAAGCTGTTAGAACTACACTATCTTGTCAAGGATGCATTGCATGCTTTGTTACTGTGATTCCGAATTTTTGTTACAACTTACAAGTTTGTCAGAAAGAAGATTCACAATGCCATGTTTCTACAATAGGTGATTCCGTGATTGTCACTTTGTTATTGACTGCAACAAGAGACCTTGGAATCATAGCAAGAAACCAGACCTCACCATCAGAAGAAGATGGCACAAGCACTGACAGAACAACTAGGAGTCGCACATCAAAGAAGATGGCACAAGCACTGACAGAACAACTAGGAGTCGCACATCAATATCAATAGCATCCAAACAAAATTGAAGTATTGCGTGATCTGCGCAAGATCTTCCGTCCGAAGTTCTCACTGCGCCGTCTACAACATCTGCGTCGACAAGTTCGTTCAACACCGCCCCTGGATAGGCCAGTGCGTACTGCATAGGACTGGTATGAAGTGAACTATATGAACAACAACTTATATTCTTGGTAATATAATTTCAGATGATACTCAGGAAGAAATTAATGTCATGTCAATTGCTTATTCATAGAAACCACAGATTTGTACTTACTGTTGATATGCACATTTCACATTCGGTGACAAGAATTAGCGTGAAGCTGGATGCTACCGCGATGCAAGGATTTTTCACTTTGGTGAGATCTTTGCCTGAAATGTTTGCTCTTGAAGCGTTCAGTTTCATGACAATCTGGTTCCTTGCAAGCCTTTTACCCTTCCAAGCCTTCCTCTCAGCCAAGAACCAAGTACACACACAGACAATCTATGAGACAATGACTCCTCACTCTACTGCATCATGTTGGCATTTCGCAAGCGATATATACTTCCAAGTTCCAAGGTAGAAACTACTACATACACATACGTTTTGCAGCCTGAATTCGATTTGGAGTGGGGTGTTACTGTACGCAGAGAGCTGCTCGATGACTTGGAACAAAGTAATAATATGCAAGCAGAAGGATGCTAGAGGCTGAACTACGCATTTTCAAACGATTGTCTTTGAAGTGATAAATGTATGACTAGGGTACCATTTTCTTTTCTTAGATGCAATGTATATATTCACCATGGTTTTGAGGCGTCACATTATTACTGAGTTTGCTAATGATTGGATTAGATCATTGCAGATATCCTATCTCGAATTGATAGAAACTTTACTGACAATGTTGGCCTAAAGTTTTATGTGATAAATTATCATGTAAAATGTGCATATATAGTATTTCATGTTCTGTTGCAACGCAGAGCACATGGCTAGTGTATATCGATTTTGAAGTTTAGAACTTATGCATGTTTATTTGAGATCTGTTGCAACGCACGGGCACTCGACTAGTTCCTAAAATGCACCACTTTCTTTCCTCACCTTGTCCGAATTACTAAAATACCATGCTAACTATAACATCTCAAGTTTTTTAGGCCTTGTCGAAAATTTTCAAAATAAAAATAACCATTTGATTTTGTTGAATTGCTAAAGTTTAACTTGGAGATTTTTTAAATTAAAAGCATTTTAATATAAATTAATCAAACTTCAACTAATTCAACACTTGGTTTATTTTAAGTTTATTGGAGTTCTATGGCATTAAGTTCTCACTTCTCTGTTTATTCTGAATTCTCGTTGACCCGTTCCTTTCCCCCGTGCGCCGACCCACTCCACCTTTCTCGGTTTCGACCACCCTTCCGGTTTCAACCATCCTCTTTGTTTCGACCACCCTTGTGGTTTCGATCATCCTCTTCGTTTCGACCGTCCTTTCGGTTTCGACCACCCTTTCGGTTTCGACCGTCCTCTTGGTTTCGACCACCCTTTCGGTTTCGACCATCCTCTTGTTATCGACCACCCTCTCGGTGTCGACCATCCTCTTGTTGTCGACCACCCTCTCGTTGTCGATCATTCTCTCGGTTTCGACCACTCCCTCGATTTCGACCAACCGCTCGGTTTCGACCAGCCCCGCTTGTCTCCTCCCCACATGCTCCCGTCTTTCCCCCGTCATGTCACATCCATCACAAAAGTCCCTGAGCATTAAATGTTGTCACCTCCGTCCCGCCCGTTCCCCTCTTGTCTCCTCCCCTACCTACCCCCATCCCCTCCCTTACCTGCATGCCGTGCGCCCAAGCTGTGCCACCGTGAATCCCGCTGCTCCGTCTTATCGCCCGTTCCTGATCCTTCCTCTAAAAATGGAGCACCAGAGAGCCCTTTTCCTCCTCTCGTTTCTGTTGGAAATATGCTCATACCGTGCAACCACAAATCCATTTATGGGGTGAACCTAGCTAACTAATTAGCAATGCTTTGAGTCGGTTCTGTTTGGGTTGATAAGTGGCGCCAAAGGGGTCGGATCGAAGCAAAACCTTAGTGAGCAGAACCGAGTCAAAGCGAAGCTTTGTAAAAATCTTGTGATAATCTCTTAGTCGCACACCTTGGAAGTGTGTGAACAGACAATATACGATGATTGTCTCTTATGGGTCAAGCTGTACAACATCGACAGAGTGTAAAACTATTCGAATAGCCATATCCTCGGTTATGGACAATGTCTGGTGATTTAACATGAGGGGTGGATTTTCTCAAAATATTGTCGTGGATGGTTTCGAGTTGTTGGAGTGGTCGTTGGTTGGGAAATGAACATGGTGTCCACGAGTTGTTTCAAAAGAAATTTGATTATTTACGTATTAATCTTTCAAATGATGCTTTACAATATACTTACTGTATTTACTGTCAATATTGCATTCTGCAAAATAGCCATAAAACTATCCTTGTCAAGCCTTACATGAATACTATTTGCATATATTTCTCTACGACTTGTTGAGTACTATAAGTACTTATGGATTTGCGCTATTTGTTAATCAATCACCGAAGAAGACCCGGGGAGCATCGAGTTATACGAGGAAGACTACTTCGAAGACCATGCGAATTAGGCCGCGTCCTCCGCTCGATTGCCTGTAGGCATGTCGTATGGTTTCCACAAGTGGTTTTTCTTTTCGCTGCAAGTTTACTCTGTTGTCCTTAAGTCATGCATGACAAACTCTGTAAAGGTTGACCATAAGGTCCGTTTGCTATTAAGAAATATTGATTTGTCTGCTTTCTAGCTACCTTGTTGTATGTATATGATTTCATCGATGCTGTAAACTGTATGGATTAGCTACTGATTATAAAACTAGTTCGGAATACACAAAAGATACAATATACCGCCGCGCTGTTGGTATACGACGGCCTGTTAAGCACATTATTGAACACCGCATAAATAAAGTGTTATTTGTAACCTAAGGAAAACATAGTGTGCACGGCATGTTTCGAATTCTGCATAGATATAATTAGCCGTATCTTCTCTCGAAATAAAAAGGAAAAATAAATTAGCGGTAGCAAAGCAGTAACTGACGATAGCCCAGGGAGGCGTGCGTGGCTGGACGGTTGAACCCTAGGTGAGAAATCTGCAGACGCAAAGTCCAACCCGGCCCATCGTCCATTCTCCCAGCAAGCACAGGCACATCACACAACAGCCCCATCGTCGCCCCCACTCCCCACCCCATCGTCCTATTTAGCCACACTTCCGTCACCCACACCCCACCCCGTCTCCTCCCGAAAACACTCGCCTCCGATCCCTATGCCGAGGCGCCAGCCTTAGACCTAGCCGCCGCCGCCGCCGCCGCCGCCGGACAGGGACCCCCCGATTCCGTGGGCACGTTGGGGAGTGAAAGGTACTGGCACACCCCGATCGCCGCCGCCGCGTTGCGCGGCGCCGCAATGCTTGCCTGGCGCGTAGAGTCTGCGATTCGGCCTCGGTTCCGGGCGGGTGCCGCCGATCGGGTCCGGGGTGGCGGCGCCGGCGGCCGCCGTGGTGCTGGGCTCGGTGTTTTAGTATCGGAATGCCACGGAATTCGGGGTGTATCGGGTGGGATTGCTCGGGGTTCGTGGGATCTCGCCGTCGTCGGATCTCTCGAGGGTGTCGGGGTGCTTCTGGGGTGGTTGCGGCTAGATGATAGCTCGGTTTGGTTCGCTGGTGGTGATCGGATCTTCGGTTTTGCTTTGTCATGGCTCGTGGTGTGCTTAGATCCTTGGATATGGTGGCTTAATAGAGCGCTTTTGATATACGGACGCTTTTGTCATGCAATCAGATGTTTGATTTGCTGATTAGGGGATGAAACCACAAGGTTGATGTGCATGCATGCGTATTTGGCATTTATAGTATAGAATTGCTTAGCAAATGCAGCATATAGTTCCTGTTACATGATTGTCCTGTCACCATGTTGTGTTGCACTTACGGTGCCCATGTATGCACATGCTATAAAATGGAATGGCTTAGCAGATGCAGCACGTAGCGCTTCTTAGTTGATTATTCCGTCATTATATGTTGTGCTGTACCTGCGCAGATGTTTGTGCATGTGTGCCTGTCATGGAATAGGATGGGTTAGCAAATGCAGCAGAAAGTTCTTGTTCGATGATTATTATGTCATTGTGTTGTGTAGTGCTATTGTTTTTTTGGTTTGGTCGTTGCTGAGTATGGCATTTCCATTCTTGCAGATCACTCTACCCCAGGCTGAGCTGTGGCTGGTATTGGCGATATAAGTGTTTGTTAGCTATTTTCTCCTGTGTCTTGGGTCTTAATCTTTGATTAAGCGCCATTGAAAAGACTGTACATGAGAAAACTCTTTTATTGAAACATTTCACTTGTAATATGAATGTATTGTGACAATCCTTCTTCCCGTGCTAGAATCATATATTTCAGCTTCAAAGCTCTTATGGTACTTTTCAAGTTTCCTATTGAACCGAATACCTAATGCATTAATTCTGAGCTTGTAATGAACATTCATGCAAATTCGTAGATATTAATTCAGAACCTGGTGGCATATTAACCTTGGATACTTGGTCAACCGGAAAATTGGAGCTCCTTGTTCATGTCCTCAATGGAGAGCCTAGCACAGTTAGAGGTTTTGTGTGAAAAGCTTTACAATTCGAGAGACTCAGCTGAACGAGCGCATGCAGAGAGCACCCTCAAGTGCTTCTCGGAGAACAGTGACTACATTTCACAGTGCCAATATATATTGGACAATGCCTCAACTCCATATGCCTTGATGTTGGCCAGTACAAGCTTGTTGAAGCAAGTCTCTGACCGCAGCCTATCTTTGCAATTGCGCCTTGATATCCGTAATGTTTCTTTTCCGAAAACATAGCATGAAATAATATATCATTGAGTTTTGGTTGTTCCTGTTCTATTTTGCATCTGCATGGCATGTTGGCATTTATGTCTCTTTCTATTTGTTCACATATGAGTTGCGTGTCGTATGCAGCATGTAACCACACAAAGTAGTTGTAACTCGTTTATAGTGATGTTCAGTGTAAGTTACCATATGCATAAGTTTTGTCGTTTCCTTGATTCTCAACTTATTTCCGTTTTGTCCTTAAAAACATTTATGCTTCTGTAACATAGCTGGAGAATATAATTTTCTTATTTCCATTTTATCCTTCCGTTTTTTTTTGCTTCTGTAACATAGCTGGAATAGATAATTATTTATTTCCATTTTATCCTCAATTTTTATGCTTCTGCAATGTAGCTGAAATACATAACTTATTTATCCGTAACCAATGTTTTTTTGGCATACCTTTGTGTCTCTTTTATTGCTAATTTTAGACTAACCTTTATGTGATCTGTGTGAAGGGAATTATGTCATGAACTATCTTGCCGCAAGAGGACCTAAATTGCAGGACTTTGTGACTAAGTCCCTAATCCAGCTCGCATGTCGGATTACAAAATTTGGATGGTTTGATGATGACAGATTCAGAGAGATTGTCAAGGAAGCAACAGATTTCTTAGCCCTTGTAAGTGTGTCTTACGTTTTGCCGGCATTGAGATGGGAGTTTTCTAATTGTCTGTCATGTATTTAAGTAAGACCCTATACCTTAGATAGCTACTATGCTTAAAGCGGATTTGTATCATCACATAAGCCTTAGCCAGTTCAGTGACTGAAACCTGTTCTTTGGAACTAAGCAACCTTCAAAAGATAACCAGCTGTGCCAGATAAATCAACATTCGTGTATGCAAATGAATGTGTGCAATGACTCATAAGAACTTTTGAACATTTGAAGCGCAAAGAATTGTAGATCAGCTTATTTTAATTATTGATGGCTTGAGCTGTATGATTAGGAACTAATTATTTAACAGAGAAGATTTGTATTGCTTTTGCATCCTTTGTTAACACCCAACTTCTTATGAAGCACTTCCTTTCAAATCTGCCAGTGATTCTCAAGAAATTGCTATTTTCAGTTGATAATCATATAGGAATGGTTGGTGTACATTTATAATGATTTACTTAACTACGCTTGTCAGATTTTGTTTCAACCCTCTTCTTATGAAAAGATCATTTCGTTTTGTATTTTGTACGCTTTTCTAGCTGTCGAATCACTGCAGATTATTTTAAACCTTCTACAACTGTTGCAGTATCCACATGTTATTACATACCTTATATAACTGTTGCTATTTATTTTCTTTATACTTCCTCTGTTCTTTTACAAATGATGTTTTAGCCTCATGCACACACAGTGTTCCCCTAGGTGCCCGCCTAGACCGCCTAGGCGCTAGGCACAGCCCTCCTACCTAGACCGCCTAGCCGATTTATCCCGCCTAGGCAGCGATTAGGTGCTAGGCACTGGGCCTACCTCGCCAAGACCAACTATGTAGAGTGGGGCTGCGGTGATGAGGTAAAACTCAGTCCGACATATGTGGGATGCGATCCGTCTGGCGGCGTCGACTACGACCGGGATCGACGGCGCTAGATGCTCTCATCATCGCGATCCGCTTGAGATGCGATTCGCTTACCAACAAGCGGTGCCAAAGAGGCTTGGGCGCCATCATTGCGGCCGCGCATCGGCGGCCGCGCGCGCAAGTCTACATTGCGAGCGCCGCGCGGAGTGGGAGCACTTGGCCTTCAAGCTAGGTGAGGGCGTGGATGACTTTGTTCTCCGTCTCAACACTCTGTGCGCGGCCGGTGCGATTCGGCGACGACACCTACGGCGAGGAGAGCGTGGAAAAGCTCTTCCGCTCTGTCCCCGAGAAGTACAAGCGAGCGGCCCGCTCGATCGAGTCTCTGCTGGACCTCTCCACGATGACGATCGAGGCGTTGGGTCGCCTCAAGGTTGTTGGCGACGATGAGCCTAGCGCCTCTCGGGACCGTCTCGGTTGGCGAAGCTCCTCCTTACTCGGGAGCAGTGGGTCGCGGCCAAGGTGACGGGAAGAAGGGAGCCTTCTTCCACGACGGCGCGCCATAAGCATGGCAAGCGCGACAAGCCGCGCAAAGACGCTTCGAGCATGGGCGCGAGGGCGTGTCGAGGTAATGATCGTGGGCGCCAGGCGGCGCCGCTGGCAAAGCAAAAGCCGACGCGAGGCGACTCTTGCCACAATCTGCGGCAAGCTTGGTCATTGGGCGAGGATTGTCGGCGATACCACACGCGGCCAGCCCAGCGTCGCGAGCGAGCAGAGGAGGAGCGGTAGGCTCGTTCATTGCTCATGCGAGCATCGAACTACCTCCGTGGCCGCCGCGATGGCTCTCCTCCGCCTTGCCAGCGAGCCAAAAGCACATGCCTCCTCATTTCACGGCTCCGACAGCGACAAGGCCGGCGGGTGGTGCCTCAACACCGGCGCCGCCCATCACATGACCGGTCAGCGGAGTTCTTCGCAGAGTTTGACTCGGCGTCAGAGGCTCCGTCAAGTTTGGGGCGCCTCCGCGTGGAAATCAAGAGCGTCGGTTAGTCATCTTCGCGCCATGTCACGGTGAGCACGTGTACGCTCGCGGCTACTACATCCCCGTCTGCGGAACTCCATCATCGGCTTGGGACGGCTCGATGAAACGGCTCGTGTCGAGATCGAGCACGGGTCTTTGCGGTTGGGATCTTCGTCGCCGCCTTCTTGCCAAGGTAACGAGGCGCCGTCGACTCTACATGCTTCACGTCTTGGTGGCACAACCCTCTGTCTCGGCCGCTCGTCGGACGACGAGCGTGGCGATGCCGCAGCGCTTTGGGCACCTTCCCGAGGCCACTGGCGGCTCGGTGCCATGGAAATGGTGCGAGGCTGCCGTGCCTTGACCATGTGGAGTAGTTCTGCGACGTCTGCGTGTTGGCGAAGCGGCGACTCCTTTCCCAGCGGCGAGTTTCAGAGCCAGGAGGGTTCGAGCTCGTGCAGCGGGACTTGTGTGGCGGTGACCGGCCACACCGAGACGACGCTACTTCTTCTTTGCTTGTCGGCGATCTCTCCCGCTACATGTGGGTGATGGTCCTCGGCGGCAAGGAGAAGTCTGCGGGCGCCATCGGCGCCGCATTTAGCTGCGAGGCGAGTCGCGGCCGCAAGGCTGCAGCGTCTTTGCGCCTGATTTCTTGGCGGCCAATTCACGGCGGTGAATCGCGCGTCGTATTGCGCGATGAGGGCATTCAGCGCCCTACTCGGCCAGCCGTCTGACCGCGTGAGCAGCGGTCGTCGTCGGCGCCATAACCGGACGGTTGTGGGGATGGCTCGGCCCTCCTCAGCGAGAGGGATCTGCGGTGTCTTCGGGAGAGGCGGTGGTGGCCGTCTACATCCTCAACCGCTTCGCCTACCAAGGCGCTCGATGGCGGGACGCCGTCTGAGGCTTGGCATGGGCCTTAGCCGGCGGTCTCCACTTGCGGGTCTTGGCTCTCTCGCGTTCGCCAAGGAGTTTGGTCACATCGGTAAGCTCGGCGGCGGAGCACTCGGGAGTGTTCATCGGCTACGCGGAGGCTCGAAGGCCTACGCATCCTCGACCTGTCACAATGCGTCCGCATCTCGCGTGGCGTTGTGTTCGACGAAGGCGGGCGGGCGTGGGACAAGGCGGTGGGCGGCGGTTCGACCGACTCTTAGGGACTTTGTTGTCGACTCGTCCATTTCGAGAGGCGGGAGCTAGCGGCTCGTCTTCACCGAGCTCGTCCACCTCGACACCTTGCTCGCCGCGGCTCGGCGAGTGCTCCACCACTTCGGCACCGCTCGCCACGCTCTCTCCCGCGGCTCGCTCTCTCTCTCTGCCGGAGGCCACACCGGGATCGGCCCCAATAACCGGTCCACGACGAAGCGGCGCGTGGTGGAGTTCGCTACTCCATTGTCTCACGGCGAGGACCGCGTCGGCGCCTACCACGGCGGCGAGCCTCTACGCTATCGTACCATGGACAACATCCTCGGCGGCGGCCATCCTGGGGGGCGCGCGGCGACTTCGGCGGGCTGCGCTTGGCGTCGCGGCGGCGAGCCTCGTTCGCCAGCGGCGGAGGAGCGCGGCATGGCGTGTCGCGATGAAGCGAGAGATGGGCCGTCGGCGGAACGGGCGTGGGGTGGCGGATCTTCTGCCGATCGCGGCGATCACCCTTAAGTGGGTGTTCAAGTGAAGCGGGATGGCCGGCGCCATCATCAAGCACAAGGCTCGCTTGGTAGCACGAGGTTTCATGCGGCGGGAGAAGTCGACCGATGGCGCCTTCGCGCCGTCGCGCGCATGGAGTCTGTTCGTCTTCTCCTCGCGCTTGCGGCCCGGGAGGATTGGCGCGTCCATCACATGGACGTCAAGTCCGCCTTCCTCAACGGCGACTTGAAGGAGGAGGCCTACGTCCGTCGGTGGCCGGGATTCGTCATCCCCGGCAGGAGGGCAGGTTCTCACTGCGCAAGGCCCTCATGGCTTCTGGCGAGCACCACGAGCTGGAACGCTAAATTTGGACTCCACCTCAAGCAAATGGGGTTCCAGCAGAGCGCGCCGCAGGTGCGGTCTCGGCGGGGCAAAGCGGCAACGCCTGGCGGTGGCGTCGTCGACGACACATTGATCACCGGCTCCAGGAGGCGAGTCGGCGTTCAAGGCGGAGATGAAGACCGCCTTCGGATGAGCGACTTGGGCTCTCTCCTTCTACACGGGGATCGAGGTCCACGGGGCGACTCCGTATCTCCCTTGGCGGACCGCTATGCCAGCGCACCGCCGTCGGTGGCGGGCTCACCGGCCGCAACCCGACCACGCTCCTATGGAGGAGAGGTGGCCGAGTCGTGAGCACGGCGGCGGAGGAGGTGGGCCTTGACGCGATCTGCGGCGCATCGTGGGCGACCTTTCGCTACCTCGTCCACAGCGCGTCGTTGGCGTTCGCCGTCGGCTCGTCGGTCGGTTCATCACGGCGGCCGACGGCGGAGCATCGGCGGCCGTGAAGAGGATCCCCGCTACGTTGCGGGCACCTCCGACTCGGCTTGCACTACCCGAGGTGTCGGCGCGGCGCTTCATCGAATGCAATGACAGCGACCACGCAGCGACATCGACACCGGCAAGAGCACAAGCGGGATTCTCTTCTTCCTCGGCAAGTGCCTCGTTAGGTTGCGATCGATCAGCGGCGGTGGTGGCCTGTCGGTGTGAGGCCGAGTACATAGCGGCTTCCGCCGCCGACTCGAGCGCTACGGCTCGCTCGGCCTTGGTGATCTCCTCGGCGAGACAACGAAGCGGTGGCGCTCGGGTGGACGACAAGTGCGCTCGGCTCGGCAAAGAACCCGTTTTCCACGAGCGAGCAAACACATCCGAGTGAAGTACCACTTCATCAGAAATTTGTTTGGATGAAAGCGACATCAAGGCGAGCTACATCAACACCACGGATCGACTTGCGGACACCTTTCGCCAAGCCTCTTGGGAGGTAAAATTCCTCGAGCTCTGCTCTAGGATCGGGATAGTTCAACTCTCCCACAAGACGACGCACAAGACTTAGGGGAGAATGATGAATAAGTCCTGTCTTGTGGTCTTTGTGGGGTAGGTTTGTCAATGACTTTAAGGATGACATCTTGGTTGTCATAGGGCTGACATCTTGGTGTCATAGGGCGGTAGCTTTAAGGACGACATCTTGATGTCATAGGACAAACATCTTGGTGTCATAGGACAGCATCTTAGGATAGCATCTTAGCATATGCTTGGTGGTTGGCGACCTATAAATATGTATCCCCAACCCTCGAGTTGGCATGGCATTGTGTTAGAAATAAACAAAGAAAAATTGCCTCATCTCTAAGTGTCATCCTCTCCATGAGAGTAAGGATCTTGCTAACACCAACAGCAAGACTCCAGCGACTAACATGGTCTGCCGCTCGACTAGCACCTAGCTCCTAAGGGAACACTGTGCACACATACTAAGAAAATATGCAAGTTTTTTTTTAAATGAGAATAAACAGGAGGAACCGTGTATCTGTTTTTAAGAAGAAGAATGAGGACTTGAACCCATGATCTCAACCACCACAGCCTTGTATTATAAAACTAGGCCACACTGGTGTCCCAGAATGCGCAAGATTATCATCATACCTTTCCAAAATTTGTCCCATTTACTATGCCATTAAAGTTGTTCACCCCCCACCAATCCACCCATCTTTAGTCTAAGTGATCAATGAACAAGAATCTCTCCCCAATTAATGGTCTCGCACAGTGAAGTATGCATTAAACAAAGGTCAGGGTAATTTAGGAAGATATATCTATATGTTACCTTGAAAATGTAGAACAATTTTTTTAGAAAAAGAAATAAAACATCTCACTAAAACACCATTTGTAAAAGAACAAAGAGATTAACAAATCTCCGTGATGATTTGAACTTTTGGAAATGCCTCTTTTTTCTTTTTGCCATGCAAGAGTCCTTGATCATGCTAAAACTTGATCATATGTCTTTAATATGCAACATTAGTGTCAATTAAATAAATTTATTTACTTAAAAGGGAAATGAAATGATTCATATGTGGCGATATTATGTTTTTTATTTCACTTCTGTTTCTAGTTACCTGATGCATTTTGCTAAATTTGTTGCTTATGCTTCTGTCATTTCAGGCATCTCAGGATCATTATTTAATAGGATTGAAGATACTAGATTTTCTTGTAATGGAAATGAACCAGGTGAGACCTATAATATTTTCTGCTGTTAATACAGGTTTCATAAGTGGTTTCTGCCCTATTCAGTATGATCCTTGCTTCAAAATATTGTTGATACGGTTGCTTCTACCAGGCTGCACAAATTTGTGTTGTTTAAATCTGCGTCTCATGTACAGTGTTGTTGGCAGGCACACATATCTAGCTTGCATGGTGCATATGAAAGCCACATGCACATACCTTCATAGAACACTGCATGAGAGGGTCAAGCATACATAACTACATAAGGGAGTACATATGCACTATCTTGTGGGTTACTACATTGTACCATAAGAAACAGTTATCAGAAGCATGCAATTAAACATGTATAATCCCTATGGTCGGAATATTAGTGTTTAATCCTACCAATTTTAAGAAGAGGTGTTATTAAATATTAATAGCTATGGTCGATGTATTAATGTTTAACTTTTAAAGAGCTTTAGTATTGATGGGAATAGGTGGCAACATAATAGGTGGGGGTTGTGGCCAGAGATAAAAAAAAACCGTCCGGTTAACTGGTCTTACCGGTCGGGTCCGGTAACAGAAAACCGGCCGGTTTTCTCGGTTTAACAAATTCAAATTCTAGTTTTCGAATTTTGGCTGGTTTTTAAGCAAATTCAAACGAATTCCATCCGGATTTTTTCTGGTAAATCCGGTAACCGGTCGGTTACCATTTCCGACCAGTCACCGGAAACTGGTCGGTTCTGGGTTTTTTAACCCTGGTTGTGGCACACATTTGGCAATGGCCCTTGGGACTGTAAAGTGTATACTTGTGGAAGATTCTTTTTATCTGATTGGAGCTGTGGTGCACATTTAGCAACATCCTTTGGACTGTAAAGTGTAAATCAATCTTTTTGTTAACCTACCTTACTGTTAGTACGATCTGTAATCCACATCTTTTTATGCCTTTCTTCTTCTTCCTTTTTTCTTGTGTAGCTTCTTTATATATGATCGCATGTCACTGAACTCATAAAGTGGAGTTCCGTTTGCCTTGATAACAGTACCTAGGCTTGCACCCTACTTAACATGAAGACATAGTGTACTAGCTTGGCTTAATATGAAAAAGTTGTGTATCCAACTAGTTTATATCTCACATCTTAGTTTTCTGTTTTTCTTTAACAACTCCTCTCTCCTACGAAGAGTTGGATCAATAAACTTTTTCAGTATGTAGTTAACTGCTGTATACATTTTGCATACTAACTTCTGCTTGTAGTGTCCACTAATATCTTTACCTCTGATTGAGGTTTTTATTTGTTACTTCATTCTCCTTTTAGTACTGTTTAGAATGTCATACACATTTTTGTTCATTTCTTTTCCTCTGTAAGGTTAACTATAAGAGAAATTTGACTAATGTTTATTATGTTGGTTTATGCATATAGCTGAGTACGATGCCTATGACACTAAACAGAAAAATTGCAAGTTCATTCAAGGACCAGTTTCTTCTACAGATCTTCCAAATTTCTCTAACCTCATTACACCAACTGAAAAGTGAAGGTAATGTTCAAGGTATTATGTTGGCATGATTTTTCTTTCCAGTAGATTGTATTGGAATACCTTCATTGATTTCATTCCCATCTTCTGATACAATCTGTACTTAAACTGCAGTACCAGATGACTTTAGGCATGTCCCTCTTTCGCTTGCATTGAAGTGCTTGTCATTTGACTTTGTTGGTTCTCCAGTGGATGAAAGCTCTGAAGAATTTGGAGCAGTGCAGGTATATTGGTTGCATACTTGTTAGCTTCTCTTTACAACAATTAACCAGTCATTGTATCACATGCTCTTTCTTGTTTATGTATATTTTTTTATCTTGATGCAGCTTCCTGCATCTTGGAGGCCTCTCCTTCAAGATCCTTCCACTGTCCAGATTTTTTTTGATTACTACAAAGTCAACGATAATAATGTTTCAAAAGAGGTACACTTTGCTTGGGTGATTTGATAATAAATAGTAATACAGCCTGCCATTTTTTTATTTATTGAGTGATTTGTTCATTAATTTAAAAGAGGTACATTTTGATCCACAATTCCACTTCTTTCAAAACTGACAAGAGGTACTGTCTGATGGGTCTGATCATTAATACAATTTGCAAGTTTAGTATTTGTTAGTGGTTACTACAATCTGCAAGCCCAGGTGCTGGTGTTGAAGTATTTTGATTGACTTCCATGTAATAGCAACCCTTTTTAATGTGTCTTGACTCTTGAGTCTTTGAGAAGTATTTATTTTCTCCATCTGTTGTGAATTTAATATCTTCTGGTGGTTTCTTTTGTACTGTATTATTTTTCTTTTTTGAGTCTGTTAAAACTAAAGCTCAGCCCAATCCGCCATATCCAAACAGGAACTATATTTTATTTTCCCTTTAGGAAATGTGTCAAGTTCAGTGTAGTACTGTATGCTTTATTTTCTTCACTCCCCTTCTCTCTCTCTCTCTACTGCACTTATATATGCGTGCAAGCCTTTTGTTTTCTACAGGCTTTGGAGTGTCTTGTCAGACTTGCTTCTGTCAGGCGCAGTATTTTTGTGGAGGACCCTGCACGGTCCCAGTTTCTCTCACATCTGATGTCAGGCACCAAGGAGATACTCCAAACTGGCCAAGGTTCTACACTTAAAACTTTTTGTTGCCAAGTTAGTAATTGATGCTGGTTTTCTTCCTCTTACAAACTTCACTTATTAGGAAGAATAATCCCGATTGAAGTCCTCTTACGTGAAGTAAAAAGGCCTCTTTTCTGTTAGTTAAGAAGCATTTAATCTCGACATGAGTTGATTAACACCTCTAGTAATGTTGTATATTTTAGGAGACTTAAATGGATCTAATCATAACTATGTTATATATTGTAGAAGCCAAATTTGCTAGCAGAGAAGTAAAAGTTGTCCTTTGATTTGATATGCTTACAATAATTAGTCTTCCAAAGTAGATAAGTTTGTTGGTTGAGGCACTCCATGCAGGGCAAAAATAGATGATTTTATGTAATTTATTTTGACTCTGCAGGTCTTGCTGATCATGGTAATTACCATGAGTTCTGCCGTCTTCTGGGACGTTTCAAAGTGAATTACCAGGTTGCGATTCTGTTACTTAAATGAAGAATGACCCTAACCCTACTTCATATCTTGGTTGTTCTATAATCAAGTATATGCTTTGTATTTTTTAAAGCATTTATTAGAAAATTAACAGGTTGTGATCCTGTTAGTTTTTTTTTAATGATTGGTGCATTGCTCAGTAACTATAGTGATGCAACGATTATGAAGTATGCACATAGTTCTCTTACAAAAGTTTTTCTTCCTGATTTGTTGACTCATGCTAAGTGTTAAAGGAACAGCAGTACAAAATACAAATTTGGTAATGTAGCTTCTCATAATCTTTCATGTTTACCGATGAATTGAAGCAGTTAACTCCTTATGGTAATAATATACACTAGTGCCATTATTTTGCGGTGTGACTGCTGATGTTTACTTTGTGCAGTTTAACTAGTGGCCATTAAAAAGAATACTGTATTTGAGGGAACAATGAATTAACATTATATTTATAATCCTTGTTATATGCCTTAAGGGTGAAGTATTGTGGTTATGGCCTAATGTATGAGGAAATGTATAAAGGTGTCAAGTGTTCCTTTTTTGCAAACTTCTGTTGCCTGACACACATTTTTTACCAGTGCGGATGGTTATTCCAAAATTTCAGTATTTTTACCTTGTAGCAATGAGCTATTGCTTATTGCTGTTTGTTGTCAAGTTGTATTTTGTCGTTTTAAATGTTATAAAGTGAAAAAAACCCGGAATTTTAATGTCATTTTGTCCGTTTGTCGTCATACTCTATTCAAAGTTTGTCACACATCTCAGTTCCTTCTTATTTATAGAATATTTTGATAATAATGCACCTTAACCTATGGTTGATTATTGAAGCAACATGTTGGTTCGTTATTTGTGAATCTACATTGTGTCATCTTTATAATTATCTACAACACTGATTGCCAGATTATTTTGGTTTATATTTGGTTGTTATCGATGTTTGGACAAAATGATAGAATAAATTGCTTGGTGGTTGTACTGGTTTTGTTGATTCATTTTCCATGTTCCATTATAATTCGAGTAGCGGCCTTCGGTCTAGGAACTAACCCTTTTGAGATTAAATGCGAAAATTTAGCTTATTGTACTGTGCAGTTGTCAGAGCTTCTGAATGTTGAGTTTTATGGTGAATGGATTGGTCTAGTAGCAGAATTTACAACTAAATCCTTGCTGTCATGGCAGGTTTGTCTTTCTTGCTCATTTACTAGTCACTAGATCTTCAATAGTCAATGTTGTGAGTGTTGTGACTGGTATGCTATCGGTTATTTGTTCTGTAGTGGGCCAGCAATAGTGTCTACTATCTTTTAAGTCTTTGGTCAAGGCTGGTGACATCTGTGCCTTACTTGAAAGGAGACACACCAAGTCTGCTTGATGAAACTGTACCCAAAATTACGGAGGGTTTTATCACTTCTAGAATTAACTCTGTTCAGGTACTGTCTTATGTGAGAGCTGCAACTGCTGCTTTTATTTCAGTTCAAGAAGCAACTGTTGTCACTCTTATTGTTTTGTTACTTCTATTTATCTCAGGCCAGCTTTGCAGACAACCCATCAGATAATCCTTTGGATAATGTGGAAGTTCTCCAGGAACAGTTGGAGAGTCTTCCTTACCTTTGCAGATTTCAGGTTGCTACCATCTCATGAATTTTGGTTTCTGATTTTAAGAATGAATTTTCTTTCAAAACTATGATTTGACTCCATCTTTGAAACCATGTCCAACTGAAAATAAGATGCCTTAATTACTTAATAATTTGAACACTTTCTGTTAATGGGATTTAAGCCCTGCTCCAGCTTATCAGAAAATAGGGTTCAGGGTTCGCATGTGTCAAATTTGGATTAAACATATGAGTTGTAGCTATCTTTTTACAGCTTACTCCTTGCACTTCCTTTAAGTTCCTGTAATTAGCATAAGAATTTCCTGCTGCCAAAAAAGGAGAATCTACACCAAAATAATGCAGTAGATACTTCAAACTTCAACAACATTCTGCTATTCATTGTGTTGCATTTGATAAGATGCTGCTAAAATGTTAGCAACAACAGGACCTTTTTGGTACGTTGGGTGCTTTGTTCAATTCATATTGTGGACGAACTGTGAATGCAGAAAATACAACAAATAGGATAAAAAATGAAAAGGAAAAATGATAAGGAATTGCAAAGTGCTGTTGAATCAAAATGGTAAGATGCCAGTTTTTGACTTTTTGCTGGAGTGATATTTTTGAATGTGATGGCAGAAGGGTAGAATTCATCAAAAATAATAATTACCTGTCCAATTTCGAATGGAACAATATATCCTCTCGTTCCGGTATAAATAGTAGCTATCTGCTCTTCCACTGGGAGAGGGTTTGATTGGGATTGTTTAAGCAATTCCCGTAATCGTCGACCCCTTGCCAATTGATTCTGACTTGTTTTATCGAGAGCGTAGGCGATTTATGGAAAGGTTACTCTGCAAATTGAGCTAGGACTGGATAGATTTATTATGTCAGGTCATCACTCGCCGCTATGAGGGTTTATATCTGGCTTCATCGATTCCTAAAAGAGATGGAGATCTCTTGTTATCAGTTCGGCCTTTTTCGGCAAAACTGATGTATTGTTTCAGTTTACCTGTTACTTTTTATCTGGAAGGATCTTTTTAGAATTACTTCAATCATAAGTAATCTCAATAGCAATAGGATGCAGAAATTAAATGAAACCCCTTATTGTTTTTAAATTTGCGATTTGCATACATGCACTGACTGTTATTCTCTTTCGATGAGTTGCAGTACCAAAGCAGTAGTCTTTTCATCATAAATATCATGGAGCCTCTTCTACAAGCTTATACGGTATGTTAATGTTATTCCAAGAGCTCCTTTTTTAGAAGTGCGCTATTCAAAGTCGAATATTTTTTACAGGAAAGGTCAAGATTACCAGCTCCAGGAGATGCAGATGAGCTCTCTGTCGTTGAAGGGCAGATTGCATGGATGGTCCACATGATTGCAGCCATTCTCAAGATTAGGCAGACCGTTGGTTGTAGGTGAGCAACTAATTTTCCTTGCTTGTCAACTTTTTTCTGCTATTCTTTTCATGAACAAGGTTTTTCATTTTCTTCTGCAGCCAAGAATCACAGGAGTTAATTGATGCAGAACTTTCAGCCCGTGTGTTACAGTTGATAAATATTACTGACACAGGGGTGCACGCACAGGTTAGATAAAATGATTTGGTCACTTAATGATGAGCTAGTATACTTGAAGGCATGATGATTTTCCTTTTTTTAGTACTATCCGCTAGTATAGAATATGAGCGCCTGAGTAGGTAGGACTGGTTTTAGACAATGTTTTTTACAACAATTTTATTTTTCAATTTTTTTCACAGGTTAACAGCGTTAATATTTTGCCAGTAACGCATCATAAATAGCCAACTGCTTATTTCTCCATTTCCAGGGAAAATTAGAACTGCTGTGCTGTAAACCATGGAAATTCCACCGATGCAACCTGTTAGTTTTCACTTTTCAGGCAAAAGTAGTTGGAAACTTGAAATTGAGTGTATATAATGAAAATTGTTATATTTTGGGAGAGGAGACAAATGGGGGCTGAATTGTTCATGCTATTGCTAGAGCTCAAAGGGCAATATAGTGTACAAGAGAAACCCTAGACTAGACTACAATTATATAACTACCCCCAGGATTGAAATCTCGATGCAGGGAAGATCCGTGACGACGGCGAAACCGATAACCGGCGATTCTGCGATAAATTAAAAAAACCGGTCCGAATTCGAATTTCAAAATTTGAATCTGGATTTTCTCTGACCCGATTCTGCGTAGTGCTAGGAAAAACCATTTGGCAAACCGGAAAACCGTAAAATGGTGAAAATGGTAATTAGCAAATTTAAATTTTGAATAATGCAAATATTAATGAGAAAGTGTTTCAAGTTGTACATAAAAAGCTTGATTTTCCAAGCAAGAGCTTAACTAGGCTAGTTTGCCCTCTTCTAGGATGGAAAAATTAAGTATAGATCCAAACGTTCCCAAAGCAACTATTATGCATCACGATGAATTGAAAGGTGCCTAATGGAATGACAATAGACCAAATAAAATGCTGCATATATTCTAAATACACAGGCATACATGATTTTTCAAAAGGATGAGTAGTATGCTCTTGCACAGACACAATTGAAAGAGTAAATTGCATTGGTGCAATGGTTGTGAAATTACCTAAATGTTTGATTGATCAATGGTGCAAACATGATCAAGTTTAGGGGGGCGGCAAAGTACAATGCAAGTTCAGGGTGTTGAGTGAGACAAGTGCACAAGTTTAGAGAGCTCCAATGCAATTTACTCTAGTTGAAAATATTAGGTCCATTTGAATTCTTAACTATTTTATATTTTCCAAAGGGTGCATATTAATTGTTTTCTTGCTTCTTTCATGATTCCACCTCCTAAAAGGATAGCTTTCTAGTTACATAAGTTACCCTTAGGAGCTAGTATTTTTAGCAGAAATATGAAAGTTGGACTTGGTCGGCCATTCCTGGCCAAACAAATGCCAGTATATTGATACTAGTAATCATACATATGAAACGTGTGTCGCTGAACAAACTATTAGCAAATACTTTTTTGTATCTCTTATTAATCATATCGCGTCACTAAATGATTTGAAAGTATATGATTAAATAATCGTGTCGCTGAACAAACTATTAGCAAATACTTTTTTTGTATCTCTTATTAATCATATCACGTCACTAAATGATTTGAAAGTATATGATTAAATAATAAATCCAATCCTGAGCAAATAATGATGCAATCCAATTAATGAGAATGTGTTTCAAGTTGTACATAAAAAGTCCTCCTTTATGTTTTAATAGTGCTAAATATACTAAAAACTAATGTTTCAATACATAATCTAGCATAAGAATGCCTAAACCAACTAGGGAAAGACATTATGGAGTTAAAAATTCAAATGCAAATTTTAAAAATTTGGCGGTATTTTTTTACCGATTCCGGTCGGTAAATTGGTTACCGGCCGGTTTTTTTATCCCTGACTACCCCTAACCAAGAATTGGGAAACCGGTACCCCTAACCAAGGGTTGGAAAACCGAACCGGTAGAAATCCCGGTCGGAGGTCCAAAACCAGGTTCTGCGTGAATAAAATCCGGGAAAAACTCGGTCGAATTTCATTTTAATACATTTGAATTTGGGATCTAACCGCCGAGGTTTTGATTTGAACTTAAATTTGAACATTTCCGGCCAGAATTTTTCCCCGGTCCCCACCGGTAAGACCGGTTTCCGTCGTTAACCGTCCGGTTTTTTAATCCCTGCCCTTAACACTTTCATGACTATTACACTTCTACCACACATTACACTACTACCCTTAACACCCCCACTCAAACTCAATGCGAATGCAATAGAATTGAGTTTGAAGAGGGCAATACTAAAATAAAAGATAAATATGAAAGTCCGAGCTTGAAGATGTTATCGAAGCATGCAACTCTTGAACAAAAATTGTCATTAGGCTCTTCACACGAATGTCTTGATTTGGAGATGTTGAAACCGACAGGAATAGAAAGATATGTCAAATAAAGCCGACGAAGAGAGAGATAGAGATGAGGAAACGAACCAAGATCCACCTACCCAAGAAGTGAGGTGACGGTGTCGAATCTGGTGCTCAACGAATGTAAAGATGACCGACTAGAGCCGCCCAGCCAAGATGTGAGGTGATGGTGTCGAATCTGGCGCCCGACGAAAAACCTAGACGAAGAGACAGTTGATGATAACGACAAATAAGACTATTGGTCAAGAGTCGCAATGATGCGAAGATGTATAGCAAGATATCTACAAGAGAGGACCGAGAGGGCAAAGTCGCATCAATAACGATGATGGGGGTGACCGCACTCGATCCAATGGACAGACCGCGACAACCTCAAAAGGAAGAAGCAATCGGTTGATCGACAAAGGATATGATGAACTGGCACGACTTCGACGAACTCAAAGAGAGATGCAACGGACTTGGATGGACTCGATGGAAATCAAAAGAAAATAGACAGGATACTAGCTGCAGCAGATATCAGCAGGAGGTTACAAGTAGCAGTGATCACACATCTCCAAACAATCCTCCAAACAACAAGCATCGACTTGCCGCAGCTCACAACACACAACAACCAAAGATGGTGGAGATGGTTGGCGATGATAAAGATGAGCTGAAGGGCTCCCGACCGGCGATGACGTGCACAGGAGCCACCAGCAGAGCGCCACTAGCACTTCGTGGTGGTTCGGCAATGGCAAAGGATCTCCACAAGCTTGGAGCAAAAGGATCCGGCGATGGCAAGTGATGAGGTCGACGACGACGAAGAGGCCGACGATGATGGCCGGCTGTTGTTTCTGCCGTGCCGCTGCCTGCTCCCTTCTCTACTCCCCACCACCCCCAAGATGAATAGAGGTCGACAATGGCCAGCGACGAAGGTGGACTGGTGGAGCACAAAGATGACGAAGGTGACCTCGGATACAACAAGCTGGGGACCGATGATGACGAACCTGAGCTCGATCCGGCGACAAGCATCGCTCGAATCCAGGCCCGGCGACATCGGGCCTTCTCTGCTCCGCATCCAACAGAGCTGACCAGCAAGGCATCAACAGAGCTTGACGTCTCGATGTCGATGTGGAAGAAGAGTAGCAGAGCTTGATGTCGAAGCAAAGCACCAGCAGGGGAGCCAAGGCGGAGCTCCTTCGCCGGAGCAGAGGCAGTGCGGATCCGGGAGCAAGGCAGGGGAGGCAATGCGACGACGCCGGGAGGAGTTGAGCCGACGCGTGCTGGAGATCGTCGGCGTGGCGCTGCGGGACGTCTCGGCAACCTCACCGACCTCTCCCTGCTCGGGTGCAAGGTCCTGACCGCCGGCTCGGGGGTGGCGTCTCGAGGAGCTCGGCAGAGCAGGGGAGGCACGTGGAGGAGTGGATCCGGGCTTAGGGGCGTCTTCTCAGGCCGGGGAGGAGTGGATCCAGTCCGGGGAGGAGCTGCGGCGGCGTCTCGGGCCGGGGAGGAACAGATCCAGACTTGGGGGCCGTCGATGACAATGACGAGGCCTTGATCCACCGGGGTCTGAGGATGGCGGCAACGAGCCGCGCCTCGTCTGACTGGGACCTAGCACGAGCCTCGTGGTCTCGAAGGCGACGGCGGCAAGCTTGAGCGCGACGCCGCGGACGTCGAAGAGCGCCTCGCCATAGGCGGCGATGGCGTCGCCCCTCTTGAAGTGCACCAAGGATTGATATGAGAATTTCGCGTGGGAGCGTAATGCGGCGGGGAGAGGAGATTGTGTGAGCGTAATCGCTGCTACTGCTGAGACGAGCTGCTACTTGACAGAAACTACATAAGCTAGAGATAGAAACGAAATTGGGTGCTACCCCTGGGAAGGGAGATTGCCCCTCCCGGGGGCGGCTTGGGTGGAAGAAGATGGAGGTTAGAGTTTGAATCTGGGCTCTAATACCATGTTCGATTTTTGAAAAGAGAGAAATAGGGGCTGAATTGTTCGTGCTATTGCACGATCCCAAAGGGCAATATATAGTGTACAAGGAAACTTTAGACTAGACTGCAATTACATAACTACCTTTAATACTTACATGACTATTACACTTCTACCGCACATTACACTACTACCCTTAACAAAAATACTGAACACTTAGTATTTGGCATTCAGCCTACCTCCAGTGCCTGTCATTTTACTAAAATGTAACTTGACAAACTATGGGTTGAGACGTCTTTTTGCTTATAAATGTTGGTGTCAAAAGCAGACCTCCTACTTTTTAGGAAATGTTCTTCATTTTCTTGGTGATAGTAATATTTTTATGGGTTGCATTGGGTTGACAGGTGGCCAACTGGAGTGTCCAGCAAGCTAACAGCAGATAACATAGAAACAATAACCATATATGATGCAATAAAAACACAATTTAATAGGAGGTATGATTAACGGTGGCTTTTCAAAAGCATTTAACTTTTTCTATTTTTGGATATAGCAGTTTGTTGAAAACATCTTTTTTGGTGCAATAACAGCTAAATCCTATTGGAATTAGGAAAGATTAGCACACCTACTAAAAACTGCCCCTAAAACCTGTGTGTCAATGCTGTTATTACAAGAGGATTAGTGCCTTGTGTTTCTATTGCCCCGCTAAGGCACTAATGAACATTTATGCTCTTGTTGTTGTTAAAAGTGATGAACTCACACAGGATTTCCATTTTATTCTTCCTTTATTCTGGCTTATGGCATGTGCTCACATCTAGCCTTTTACTTTGCTTAACATATGTTAGTAGTTTTCTATAAGCTCCAGAGGCTTATTGTGTGAATGAGAATTGATTGTACTTTCATTGCAGAGGTATCAAGAATTAAGTAAGCAAAGGCTTGATCGAGCTATTCTCATCTTTGTGCAAAATTTCAGAAGGTCATATGTAGGAGACCAAGCCATGCATTCTGCAAAGGTTTAGAAGAAACGAAATAATATAATAATATTTTTAGTGCATCTTGATATACCTTTTGTCAAATGTCATAAAGCACTGGTTCTTTGCTGCAGCAGTTGTATGCAAGATTGTCTGAGCTACTTGGACTGAATGACCATTTAGTTTTACTCAATGTCATTGTTGGGAAAATAGCTACAAATCTGAAGGGCTACGCTGAGGTGACTTTTTCATCTACTGATTTCAGCTGTCTTTGATCTATAAGCTGTTGTTGACTATTGATGTGGTTACAGTGTGAGGATGTTATTGATCACACTCTGTCCCTTTTCCTGGAGCTTGCATCTGGGTAAAGTTGTAGCTATATGTATGCAAATTTCATATTCTCGTGTTTGGCATGATGACAATTCTTCATTTTGTATTGTCGTAGCAGCTATATGACTGGAAAGCTGCTTCTCAAGCTGGAGAGTACAAAATTCATCATTGCAAATAATTCTGTAAAGTCTTCCAACTAGCTTTCGTTTTATATGATTTCTGTGCTCATTGATCTTAGAAATGATTCCATTTTCATTATTCATCCTGCCAGCGGGAAATATTTCCGTTTCTTCAAGAATACAGATGTTCCCGCAGTAGAACTACCTTCTATTACATCCTTGGCTTCTTGGTCTTCATGGAAGACGGCCCAGTAAAATTTAAAAGTTTCATGGAGCCACTTTTGCAGGTGCATATCTACTTGTTTTCATGCTAATATAAATTTTATCGCATTCTTATCTGATTTTATTCTTTGTTTTCATCACAGGTTGCAGTTAGTTTGGAGGCAACCACTGATGCTGCTTTCCGGACTGATGTTGTGAAGTATGCATTTATTGGTTTGATGAGAGATCTACGAGGTATTGCGATGGCCACAAACAGGTGTATTATCTGAACATATACATTTTACGGTTATTAAGTTTATAACAGCTCCTATGTTTTGGAAAGTAACTGTACTTTTGTTGGTCTAATCCAGCCGCAGGACTTATGGCCTCCTATTTGACTGGTTGTATCCATCTCACATGCCACTTTTATTGAGAGCCGTCTCACTGTGGGCTGATGAGCCAGAGGTTGTCAATCATTACCAATATTACATTGTGTTTTCTAGAACACTTTTGTGTCATTGCATACCTGTTGCATGTTTTTTTCTCTCTGAATAAGCCTAACTTAATTATTTAGAATCCTAGGTTTCTAAATCTTGTCTTCAATTGCCCTAAAATATCACCTCAAGCAGGTCACCACACCCTTGCTCAAATTCATGTGCGAGTTTGTTTTGAACAAAGCTCAAAGATTGACATTCGATTCGTCATCACCAAATGGGATCCTTCTATTCCGGGAGATTAGCAAGCTGATTGTGGCTTATGGTTCACGGATTCTATTGCTTCCAAATGGCACTGATATTTATGGAAGTAAATACAAAGGCATGTGGATTTCATTGACTGTTCTTTCAAGGGGTGAGTATAAATTGTGTTTTGAAACATTTTCTTTCTATATTCTGCAAGTCAGTTGATTGCAGTTTCCTGGGGCTAGATGGTGGTGCTCACTGTTCTGCAAAATTTGATTGTGCTATGAACTTCGTTTTTTTTCCAATTTTATAGAGAACTCTGATTACATAGGTTTTAGTTTTGGTATTTATGCTTTGCCCCCTTTCTAATGTTTGGGATGGCACTTCTGTGAAATATTCTTTTCATGCCAACTTCATTGTTACTAACCATTCAAACACTTTAGTAATAAACTTACTTTATCCACTTGAATGAGATCCTTATTCTCGTGCACTCTATATTGACCTACACTGCAAAATCGTGTTCATTTTCCTGAAGATGAGACTCCTTACCTAGTCGTGACATTGGAGTTGAATCCTTAGAGGTGTCCTGAGGTGAATTTTGAATATTCAAAATCGTGTGATAGGCTGATAGCTGTAGTGGTTGAGAACATGCATGATGATTGTTTTGTAGTTCCAGTACAGAATACGGTTCAACTGACTAAACTGTAATGTAACTCGTGACAAGGCTTATATTCTGTTATAAAATATTGCAGAAGTTTCATACTCATTCAGGAGGGCCCTATGTTACTGATTTACTTGAATGCGATACCTAATATTATTCGGGCTTTCAGCAATTGGCCTTTTTTTTTGTCTTGTAGAATGCACTGTATTCTTTTATTATCACCGATTGCAAAACTCAGCTTTAGCATTTCTAGTTTGTCAGAGTGATGATTGTTAATCCCATAATAATAATAATAATAATTGCATTACTGAACTATCGTGTTGGATTGGCACCTTGTTGACTGTTTTGATTAAGGTTCGGACTTCACAAAACCAGTCTAACTTGCTGGTTCCACCGGTTTCTGGTCAAACCAGCCAGTAGCAGTTCAGTTGATAATTCCCAAATGGTTTTTAGTTTTTAGTGTAATGTGTTACTTGACTTATACTTTATTCCAAACCATTCAAGCTGATTTGTCAATTATGATTTTTCTGGTAAATTTCGGGATTCACCTGTTCTTGGCCAGTTTCTAGGAAACCTAATTCACCTGTTCTTGGCCAGTTTCTAGGAAACCTAATGGGGCTGGAAGACAGCTTAGGTCAGGTTTTGTAAACCCCTTGCTATGATTTGAATCTTAGTTTTGTTTCCATTATTATGGTTAAAATATGATCAAAGTTAGTACCTTTTCATACCAAAGAAGGAAATTGGCTGAGTTCTTCCACCCAACTGTGAGCTCATTACTGTGCTTATACTGTATTCTTTGAGAAACACTTTATTTTGCATTGCAGACTTTAAGATTTGTAATCTCCATGCTGATTATGTTATTGTTCTTCTGACTGGCATTTACTGGAATTATACGTACAGCTTTATGTGGGAACTATGTCAATTTTGGTGTATTTGAGCTTTATGGTGACAGAGCACTTGCGGATGCCCTTGATATATCTCTAAAGATGACCCTCTCAGTTCCGTTGTCTGATATAATGGCATTCAAAAAGGTAATCATGCCATTTTTAGTAATTTAGTTTACAATTGTTTTGCCATCCTATGCTATTGCTTTTCCTTTTATGTTTGTTAGCTTCATCAAAATATCCGTGCTAATTGCTAAGTTTGATAACGGTTAAAAAAGTTGTTCTCAGTTATCACATAGAATGTGAATAGGAGTAACGGTTCATATAGATTTAGCAGAGGTAACTGCTCACTCATCAGAAACTGGGCCAATTGATCTTAGTACCAATCTGATTGAGTTAGGTGTTTTTTCCCTTTATAAATCAAGCTCCCTGTATTTAGATAGTTGGTGTGTTAAATATGTCAGAGTCGCATTGTGGGTGCAGCCAGGGCCCAGGGTTCAAAAACCTGGTGGCAACTGGACAGTTCGCGTAAATTTCTAAATTTTGGCAAAATGTTATTATCATATGTTTGTTATTTCGATAGAATATAGATATGTGCTAACGTTTGCCTAGGCACCCATGTGCCTTATGTAATTTCCCTATATATATATATAATTCAGATTTATATAAAGTACAAGTGCAATAAAAAATGACCATAAAGAAGCAGGAAGCAGGAAATGTCTTGCAAAATAGTGGGCCCAGAATCTTTGCCTGAAACAGTTTTTGGAGTCTTTAGTGATACAAGTTTTTTCCTTTAAACCTAGAGATTTAGAACAATTTCTAAGACCATACAAATATATAAAAGAGTCTAAATAGTAAGCAGTACGCCAGTACCATGTGTTTGTAGTTTCCTTGTATTTTGGCAAAGCGGCTAGTTATGACTTATGATAGGTTAGCCCCTAGGCAATTACCATTCACTAACCAGTACACTTTAGGCCTTTACACAAGATTAGTATTACATGGTCCAAATTGTGTGTTTCCACCAGGGAATAAAATCCCGGCCGGTAACCGCCGGTTAACGGCCGGGGACCGAGATTTGTAATTTCAAATTTCGAAATTTGGCTTGTTTTTAATCAAATTCAAACGATTTTTATCCGGTTTTTCCGGTTTGAACGGTAACCGGCCGGTTACCGTTCCCGGCCGGCCGGCGGGAAATGCCCGGACTGGGTTTTGGATCCCTGGATTCCACTGGCTTGGTCCTATACAAATACATGATCTGGACACTGTAATCCAGATCTTGTGACAACACCAACACTTTGTGGTCAGCCAGATGCTTGAACTATTTTCCATTTTCATCTGTAGAAGCATTCAGAATGAGCTATTGCTTTGTTGCAGCTATCAAAAGCATACTATGGATATATGGAAGTTCTGTTCAACAACCATATCAGTTTTGTTCTCAATTTGGATACAAGCACATTGGTACATATTGTCAGCACGCTTGAGTCTGGTTTAAAAGGTCTAGATACGGGAATATCAACACAGGTATGTTACTATGGAACATTTTTACCACTTGAAAAATGTTCTTGTTACAACAATGTGACACTAGTGGTGGATCAGTGCTTAAACTATGGTGTTGTATAGGGGAGACTTGGTTGCAGCTTGTGGTTGCTGGCACCTAATAATCATGAAGTTTTAATTCTCTTTTTTGTATTTGGCTGAAGTTAGTTTATTACTTGTGTAATAATAATCAATTATTTTTGGAATCCACATTTTTCTTTAGTACTTGCTTGTTGGGCTAATCTGTATTCTGTTGTTTCCTTTTGGCAGTGCGCTTCTGCCATTGATAGCTTGGCAGCCTTCTATTTTAACAACATTACAGCTGGTGATGGCCCTCCATCACCAGCTGCATTGAATCTTGCTCGGCATATTGGAGAGTTCCCTAGTTTGTTTCCTCAGGTTTGTGGTGCTAATCTTTTTTACCATATTCTGAAAGGATCAGGGATTCAAAAACCGGTACCGACGCAGTTACCGGCCGGTAACCGGTTTTTCCCGGTCGAATTTTGTTAAATTTTGCTTAAAAATCAATCAAAATTGGAAATTCAAAATTTGAATTTGCAAACTCCGGAAAAACCGGCCGGGATTTCAAATCCCGGTCCCCACCGGTAAACCGGTTACCGGCCGCGGTTACCGGCCGGTTTCAATCCATGGAAAGGATACTGTGTAATATTAACATTGTTTTTGCAACAGATACTGAAGACACTTTTTGAGATCATTATCTTTGAGGATGCGGGTAACCAATGGAGTCTCAGTAGACCAATACTGAGTTTGATATTGATTAGTGAACAGGTGTCTATTATTATTAATCATGTTTCTATTCTGTTTTACACTCTTTTCCTAGTTTGTGTTATCTTCATGTCATTTTGATTTGTTGTTTTTGTGTACAGATGTTTAGTGATCTGAGAGCACAAATATTAGCATCACAGGTTAGAGTACTCTTTTGTTTGAAGTTCCATTGTGCATTCCCTCCTTTCCTCCTTTCTAATTTTGTTTTTCTTCTCTTGTTAAAACTTTCTGCCTTGTCATCAGTATGTAAGCCTTTCTTTTATTTTTAAGGTGAGGGGATAAATGATTTTTAATATCAATCATCTATCTGCATCCTGTTGATAGGAGGAATTGTTTATGGCTATCGTACAGGGTAAATTATATTTGGTTACTTTACCATGTTGTGAATCCAGTTTAGGGTTAACTGTTGGCTATTAATAGCTGCACTTTTACCATAGATCTCTAGTGTTGCTTTTGGATGCTCTTATTTGATTTGGTGTGTATTGAATGGTAGAGTACCTGAGATTGTTTCAGGAGTTTTAATTAGGCGGTTTAAGTTGTCTGAATTACATCAGAAACTGCAATTACATTATGCAGAAATCATCAAAGCTTTGAACAATGTTTGCTTGATAGTCACTCTGCAGAATCAGAACTTTTGGATAATGGTTTCTGTACTGTTACTCCTGCAAAACAGTAGCTACGCGAAATGTTTAATAGAAGATGAATTACAAAAGCTTTGGCTTCTTTAACATATGCTGATAACGTTCATCATAAAAAAGAAAGAAATTGCTAGAGGCTTCATCTAGTCTTTAGAAGTTATATTGCGACATCATGATTTATCATCTAGGAAAAGGCACCAATTTTTGAATTGGGCCATTCTCACTTGAAGAATGTTAATATAATTATAATGAAGTTTTAGACTCGTTGAAACCTATATATTTCTTGAATATATGGCTGTAACTAACAGAGAGTGATTATCCTGAAGAGCTAATGCACCTCTTGTTTGCAGCCTGTAGACCAGCAACAGCGCCTTTCGCAATGTTTCGATAAGCTGATGACTGATGTCACTAGGAACTTGGAACCAAAGAACAGAGACAGATTCACTCAAAATCTTACAACCTTCAGGCATGATTTCCGAGTGAAGTAACAGTTACTTAGAACCAGTTACCAGTTTGAAGGAGGTGCTCCTCCTTTGCTGTAAATACTTGGCTTATTTTCATCTTAGGAACCATCATTCCGTGGGGGGGAAACTTGTATGCTTAAAAACCCAGTTTGGCTTGCATTGGCCGAAAGATGGAAGGGTTCTGTCACTGCATGTGATGGCGAAAGGCAGTTGTAAATCTCTTAGCTTGTCGTTTGTATCAGAATGGTGAATGGTGGGGATTGACTTTTTTTAAACCTTTGTATCCCTTCCGTTTTGCTTGTACAGCAGCATTCATGTTGAAGCCGTGATTGCTGTTTCCCCAAGTTAGGGGGGAAAGCAGCTGTCCCTCAAATCTAATTCATTGGTTAAGAAGTTAGAAGGAAGAAAAGGATGTAAATGTGGCTTTGCTGTTATGGTGAAAAATGAAATCAGGGAGAAATGGAAAAGAAATTGCCCCGAGTACATTAGTAAAGTATTTGTTCAGCTAACATCTTCCCTGCAGATCAATCTGTTTTCTCTGTAATCTCCATCTTTGTATCGATGTTTTGTGTTGAAGGTCATTCGCAGGTTGATGTGGCGGCCACACTATCATTCGGTGCTGCACAGCATTGCTCTGTTGCAAGTTTTTGCAAGTCTAGAGTATTGTTGTGTGCTATCCCGAACGGATGTGTGAAGTTGAGCAGGGTTTTGGAAGCACGACTGCTTGGTTCAAGGTGTTTGTTCGAGTAATTATTATGGTCAATACCATGTATAGATTTGTCCGATTTATTCATGTTTCGTATTTTGCCTACTTATCTAGTCTCTTGCAGGCTATTGTATCAATGATAACTAACTACTTTTTTCTTCTTGAAAACTATTATGAAACTTTGGGTTTATAGACAATTACCAAAATACCCTCGCCACCCGTTAATCTATAAATAGGGCTTATCATTGTAAAGAGAGTTGACGATGAATGAAATGAGCTCCACCCTTTCTCTCACGAATGTGTGTTCATGTGTTCGGTTCTCTCTCACGTACGTATGGGTTTTTATTGTGTTCATGTGAGTCATCGTGTGTTTATGTGATTGATCTATACGTCAGTGTCAGCACCACGACCACAACCGAATTTCAACACGTCGTCGGGTATGCCGTTCAATACGTGTTAATAACATAGATCAATTATTTACGGTTCTAATTGCTACACATCTTAACTACCAAAGATTGGAGTTTACCCCAATCTCCCCACCCCACGCATCATCCCCTCCTGCGCGTGGAAATCCAGTTCTCAAAGAAACTGCCACTGCAAGCACCCATGCCACCGCTGCCGCTCCAAGTGTCTGCGCCCCGGCACCTACTGCGCTGGCACAGGGCAGGGGTAGGCGAAGTGCTCCAAGGGGTGCCGTGAGCCGTGGTAGGAGCGGCGACGGCAGGAGTGCGAGAGGAGGACGTCTGCACCATGTCTGGGCCTCGGCGAATGACGACGGCAAGATGGAGAAGGCCTCCTCCGGAGGCGGCGACAAATCGCAGGGTGTAGGATTGGTGAGGTGCAGGCGGCGGCGACGGCGCTGCAGCGGTCGGAGAGACCAAAAAATCAAATCTTCCCTTTCCATCCTCCACAGGGCTTGCCTTCGCCTAGCTCTGCTCCCAGTCCCACCTCTGCGTGCTCCTCTTCGCCCTCCTCCTCGGCATCTCCGCCTGCCTCGCCTGAGCTCCATGAGCTCCGCCGCATCCAGGCTGCCCCACATCGCCGCCGCCGGCACGTCCAGGGAGTCCAATGAGCTGGTGACGGTCGCAACCGGCCTGGCCCAAGAAGACGATGGTCCGTGCTGCTTCCTTTCTTGGAAAGATTGTTGCTTTGGTTGTTATTTCCTTTTGTTGGATTGCAGGAAGGCTGTGGGTTTAGTCGATTTGAGTGGTTTGACGAGGACCAGATTGGAGCTCTGGTCTTGATTGGTGGATCGGTTCATGAAATAATCGTAGTTTTCTTCATTATGATTTGGATTGCTCTTGATAGGATTAGTAAAGTGTGATAGATTTATTGGCTTGTTCCGATAAACATCATTTTACTTACTCTCTTGATATGATTAGTGAAGTGTGATAGATTAATTGGCTTGTTCCGAGAAAGATCATTTTACTTACTCTCTTGATATGATTAGTGAAGCATTCAATCTATTGGAGGCTAGACAAACATTTAATGTTGTGTTGGTTTGTAGAACAACATTTTAAGTATTACTTATCTTAACTACTAAATATTGGAATTTACCTTCAATCGTTCCATCCCGCGCACAGCACCCTCTTGCGACCATCCATCTCCCACACGATCCCTTAGAAATCCGGCTCTTAAAGAAACTGCCGAACCACCCTTCCAACCATTGCACCCGCAGTCCTTGCTCGCACCTGCGCCGTCGATTCTCTACTTGCACATGCGCCCCTTCTCTCCGGGCGCCTGCGCTGACGATTCCCATGCACGCACCCGCACTGCCACTGCAAGCACGCATGCCACTCATGCCACTGCCACTGCTGCAAGCGCCCCCGCACTGCCACTGCTGCAAGCGCCCGTGCCCCGGCACCTACTGCGCAGAAAGGACTCGGAAGAAAAGAATGCGCTAAATGAGCTTGAATCCCAGGTGATCCTTCTTACCATCTACTCAAATATTATGTCTTCCAAATTCAGGTATTTATGTATTGAAGTAAACTACGAGAAAATATTATTTACTGTCGTTTATTTCTAGAATCATCACACAAAGTTCTTGTTCTATCGTGTTGCACTAATGTGATGCCCGTACATATCACCATCTTTTGATTTTTTGATTCGCTTTATGTGTTAAAGAGAAATATTATTTCTGTAAGGTTTAGAGTTCCGTTGCAACGCACAAGCATCCTACTAGTTATCCTTAATGTTCACTGCGAGGAACCGATCTGAATTGGCGAGGAACCAATGCAACGGCGCCGTGATGACCGCGTACTACGGTTCTGAGCCTTTGGATCGAAAACTACAGATCAGATCGATCGATACAGTGTTTGTGAACAATACTAATGCTACAGTGACATTGATACATTATTTATGCTACAGTGACATATCTTAATCTCATATGTCGCTTTCCGAATCGACAGCTATAGGACAAGTTACAACACTGTTCATCGTGACATTACTTCTTAAAGTCAGTGGATACGCGTCCGCCGGGAGCCAGTACCATTTCCATGCGCGCTCGTTGCCGCTCGTCGCGCCCGTCGCCACCTTTAACACGAGCTGCCACGGCGCATCGCACGCTCGCCGCTGTCTGCATGCCAGTCACTGCACGCACCACCATCGCCGCCTTGATCGGGTTTGATGATATTGGGAATAGTCTCACATCAGTTGTGGAAAAGAAAAGACACAACTTATAAGTGTGAGAGATACCTCACCCATTGAACTAGTTTTTTGAGATAAAAATGCACAATACCACTTATAAGGCTATTTGCTATAGTGTTTGCATGCGGCAACCTGTGAGCTTAATTGAGTAAACCCGGTTGGATCTAAGCATGCGACCAGAGTCCGATCCTGCAATTATTGTTGGCCCAAGCACTCGACGAGAACTCACACATGATTTCTTGGAACACATGCACAACAAGAAGAACAAATACGACTCTTTTTGTTCGGCCGGCGAACTCCTCTTGCGTTTTCATCCCCCATTATAAAACAAACTGGTTACAATACTTTTTTATATCTACAATATGATATGTAACCCCCCCCCCCCTCACTAACACATTCAAGTAAGCCACTACCTTCACTAAATGCACTAGCTCCACTACATGTAAATTCAATTAACATGCAAACGACTTAGACAACAAAATTAACTCAAACAATCACCCCTTTAATCTTATCATGTCAAGCTTCTCATCTGAAAGGCCGATCTTTCGACGCATCTCAAAGAAGCATTACCTTTCTCTTGCTAACCACGCCACACAGTTGCTGTCCATGAATAGAGGGTACTAGAGGAACACATTTCCCTTCTCTTCCTCCCTTTGTAGTCGTCTCTTGCCGCTGGTGACACGACTTGCCGGCAACTCTGACTTTGACGACTTGGTCATTCAACTACGTGGTTTTTCTTGTGACTATGGACTCAACTACATTACCGCTATATCTGGTGTCGATTGAATAGATAAACCCAATATTTACTATTTTGTACTTATATCATGATTTTCAATTTATTTACCAGTTGTCAACATCTAGAGAATTACATGATATTGTAGGATACATTTGACACCACTAAATGGATATTTGCTTGCCCTGAAAGATAACAAATATATAACCCGTGATGTATTTCTAAGTGTATATTTGCTTGCCCCAAACATTAGGAAATATATAGCTTGGTCCTATCTCTATGTCATACCATTGTCAAACCTGCTGCTGACACAGCTGGACCACTTGCCGCTGAAAAGGCAAAGATTTTACAGTTTATGAGTTACCACCTCTACTCTACCCCGAAGAATGACTACATGACTATGAGTGATCTGTTGACTTAATGGCTTTACCTGAAAGAATGCTAGGACGTGTAAAAGTTGATTGTGCTCCTGTAAGCACACATGCTAGGATCGACTTGTGCTTCTAGGAATAGAAGTCCGTATATGAGTGTAATTCTGCACTGCACCATTTTGTCTCTTGACTAAGGCTGTGTAACCAGTGTGTTACTAAATCTTGATAACTATTGACAAGCGCGTGCATTCAAAAGCAAGAATATACCCATGGTGAGCTGTATGGAGACATATAGTTGTATTCTAGTTATCCCTAGCTATTTTTTAGATGTCGCTTTCCTACATGAGTCGTATTAATAGTATAGATAAAGTTTCCAACGAGCTTGAAATCTACTTTTTATAAGTGTATATTTGCTTGTCTGAACTATGACGTACCCCTGGTCGATTAGCAGGTCGTCGTCGATTAGGACCTGCTAATCTTTTTTTTCTAAGTGTATATTCCCCAGATTCTATAAATACAATAATGGTCTAAGTTGTCATATTAAAATCTTATCCCCTACTGAACAATTGATTAATTAAATCTTGCTTAATAGAATATATTGTCAATAGCATATCTTACATGTAGTAAAATAATTAATTTTACATATAATAAAATTTGTAAATTGTATGTTCGAAAAATGAAAAGAACGCTATGCCATGCCTTGCTGGAAATAATTGAACATGTATTCTTAACATCCACTGAGCCTCAATTCCCTAGTTCATAGTGCACTAATGCCCTCGTGGTAAAAGGAAAACTATTTTTCTTAGTGGCATCGGAATAAGCCTAATCATATGTTGATCTCTAATGCATCACTTTGTCTAGAACACACTACAATCATCTAATACGTATAGAATAACTTACGCCCTAATAGAACACCATCCACCACCCCAATGATTTCTTAATTGAACAAATTTGTAAGCAGAATGTTATAGAGTATATACTGGTTTCACGCCAATAAAATTGTACTCATATTGAAATATGGTTGCAAATCTTTGCTAAAACTCCAAATTTATTCCAAGAAAATGTCTGATGCACACGCTGTCACTCGAGTTTTCTATAGTTGGCGTGAAAAGGGGAAGAAAAATGGGCATACGAGGGATATTGAAACATAAGAGGTATATGAGATTTGTTGAAAACAAGAGCCATGGCAAGCATAGGGGCATATCCTAGGCCAAAGCTAGTGGGAAATAGCTTGAAATAATAATTAATCTAGTTTATTTTGGGAGATAAATTAAAATAAAATAGTGTTTGCATGCGGCAACCTGTGAGCTTAATTGAGTAAACCTGTTGGATCTAAGCATGCTGAGTCCGATCCTGCAATTATTGTTGGCCCAAGCACTCGACGAGAACTCACACATGATTTCTTGGAACACATGCACAACAAGAAGAACAAATACGACTCTTTTTGTTCGGTCGGCGAACTCCTCTTGCGTTTTCATCCCCCATTATAAAACAAATGTTACAATACTTTTTATATCTACAATATGATATGTAACCCCCTCACTAACACATTCAAGTAAGCCACTACCTTCACTAAATGCACTAGCTCCACTACATGTAAATTCAATTAACATGCAAACGACTTAGACAACAAAATTAATTCAAACAATCACCCCTTTAATCTTATCATGTCAAGTTTCTCATCTGAAAGGCCGATCTTTCGACGCATCTCAAAGAAGCATTACCTTTCTCTTGCTAACCACGCCACACAGTTGCTGTCCATGAATAGAGGGTACTAGAGGAACACATTTCCCTTCTCTTCCTCCCTTTGTAGTCGTCTCTTGCCGCTGGTGACACGACTTGCCGGCAACTCTGACTTTGACGACTTGGTCATTCAACTACGTGGTTTTTCTTGTGACTATGGACTCAACTACATTACCGCTATATCTGGTGTCGATTGAATAGATAAACCCAATATTTACTATTTTGTACTTATATCATGATTTTCAATTTATTTACCAGTTGTCAACATCTAGAGAATTACATGATATTGTAGGATACATTTGACACCACTAAATGGATATTTGCTTGCCCTGAAAGATAACAAATATATAACCCGTGATGTATTTCTAAGTGTATATTTGCTTGCCCCAAACAATAGGAAATATATAGCTTGGTCCTATCTCTATGTCATACCATTGTCAAACCTGCTGCTGGCACAGCTGGACCACTTGCCGCTGAAAAGGCAAAGACTTTGCAGTTTATGAGTTACCACCTCTACTCTACCCTGAAAAATGACTACATGACTATGAGTGATCTGTTGACTTAATGGCTTTACCTGAAAGAATGCTAGGACGTGTAAAAGTTGATTGTGCTCCTGTAAGCACACATGCTAGGATCGACTTGTGCTTCTAGGAATAGAAGTCCGTATATGAGTGTAATTCTGCACTGCACCATTTTGTCTCTTGACTAAGGCTGTGTAACCAGTATGTTACTAAATCTTGATAACTATTGACAAGCGCGTGCATTCAAAAGCAAGAATATACCCTTGGTGAGCTGTACGGAGACATATAGTTGTATTCTAGTTATCCCTTAGCTATTTTTTAGATATCGCTTTCCTACCCGAGTCTTATTAATAGTATAGATAAGGTTACGAATTTTTAGCCGATACGGCCGATTTTGATATCGTATTTGCGTTTTTGACCAGCGTTTCGTTGAATTTACAAAAATAACCGCGCTAAGACGCCGAGCGCGCGCCAATGGGGCTGGCTCGACGCGTGGCGCGCTGGCGCGGGCTGCGCAAGGCCACAACGCCACACGCGCGCTACGCTGCCCTGCCAACAGGTCATGGGCGGGGCGCGGGCGCGGCGCAGCACCGCTCGGGCTCAAGGCCAGCGCCACGTTGGCGCGCAGCGGCGCAGCTCGCTCGGCCTGCGTTCGCTGGGCGCTGGCTACAGCCACGCTGGAGCCCCGAGTCGCGCTCGCAGATATATTGAAGAGCGATCACGCGATTTTATTTCGCAATGCTCTTCCGCTAAGTTCATATTCACCACTCGCCACTCCTCCGCTCATTTTTTCTTTTCATTCGCTTGTTTCTCTCGATTATATTTCAACGTTATTAACGCAGTAGGTTTATCGTAATTTTTAATTTAGCTACATTCTTCTATGTTTAATTAGCCACATTGTCGCGAGAATGTTCGCTATGTATGTTTTGCTAGTCATGTCTCTACCGAGCTACTAGAACAATTCTACGATGAGGACCACCGGCAAGTCGTGGCTCATCACTGGCGTGGATGGCCCTCCGCCACGGCGCCGGGCGGGAGGGATCGGTGGCGCTAGACGATCGTTACGCCCTGTTCTCCGGGAGACGGGCTTGTTGCCCTTTGCGAGGATGGTGTCCTTCCAACGGGGTTCACCCAGACGCCACCGTTGTCCGCACTTGTGGACAGTGGAGGCCGAGACGCACACCTTCCATTTTCTGGGTGAGATGACGATCACCCTAATGGATGTCTCGTTTTGATCGTCTCCGATCCGGTGTGCCGCTTGTTCCGCCCTCCGAGAGCGGATCGAAGGTCGATCGAGCAATGGTTTGGCCAACCTCTCACGGAAGGTGCACGTGGCGCCCTCGGGCTTGGCCGAGGCGATTCAATGAATGCCGCAGGTGCACTCGAGGGCGCCGTTAGGACGATCTCGCTTACCTTCTCCACTCTTTGGTTGGGTCCTGCTTCCAACCACAAAGGGCGATTTTGTGAACCCAGCTTCATCCGCGTCGCCGAAGTCTTTGGTCGACGCGGGCCGAGCCGATGCCGCACTACACCGGGATCACCGGTCCTTTGCGCTACATACCGAGGGTTGTGTGACGCTCGGCGCCGGGCAGCTCGTAGCAACCTAGTCGTGTGCTACGTGCTCTCGCACTGTGGAGTTGGGAGCACTTCCTGCTAAGCGCCCAACCATTGAGACAACAAGCGCACCTGCCTCTCTCCCGCATGGCGACCCACCACATGACCCCATAGACGCGCCCACCATGGGCTTACGATGGATCGCGTCGGCCGTCGCAGGGCTGGGCCAATGTAACCGGCGAGGTGCTACTCGTTGTACCACAACGAAGTTCGAAGTTATTGCACGAGCGACATCATCCGTGTCCATGGCATGCTGGTTTTCCTCGCGGTTACGCCGCACGGCCGGTATCGCTTCATGCCTCGTGGATCGATTTTTGTGGACGACGACCGCCACCGGTGTTCTCACATATGGTGGAGCCTTACGCGCGCAGCGCTGTAATGCGACAGCTTTGTCTGCATCCGGCCGTGCCCCCGAACGCCGCCCCCCAGAGCGAGCCAGTACACCGTGAGTTAAATTTCATCCAAGTAATTTTTGCGCCCTACGCCTTCTTTTGTAACATTAATCTTTCCAAAATGCAGCAATCGAGGTCGTGGGCATATTTTGACCGGCAAATGCACCAAAGACCAAGTGATTCGACATGGCTTCACGGTGTGCACGTGGATGTATGGCATGAGCCGCGTCCACATGACCCTCGATCGTACAGCTGCGTACATGGAGTGGTACATGCCACTTAACGCGCGCAAGACTCACCATTCCTCCTCCGGAGCGCCTGGAGGAGGTGACATGTCGACGCACGAAGAGACCCTCCGCGACGCACGAATCGCCACAAATAGCTTCAAGACATGACGACGCCAGACGACACTTACAACCTCCGTTCGCAGCTTTGTTGACGATATTCAGATTTTTGTTAATGAACTCGCTACATATGTCACTACAGCTTGAGCGGCGGGCGCTGCCCGTCGAGCGCAATGGACGAGGCCCAACTCGCACTGGATAGAACCCCGCCGGCATATAAAAGTTTTGAAGCACATCTCGGCGGAGATGAAGAAGATAGTAAAGAACTTGAGCAGTGGGTCGCTCGAGGGACGACGCCTTGCGACGGCACGGCTGGGGGGCGTGCTCACCCGCTTAGGTCACCACGACCTAGCGAGTCCGGCAGCGCCGTGGCTGCCTCGCGTCGGTCATCTGCGGGCGGTCGCCGCACGTAAGTCGCTATGTACAAATTTACATCAAGTTTTGTAATTATGCCTTACGCCCGCTAACATCATGCCGCTTCTCGCCAGAGGTCCGCGGGATGAATCACTTCGCCGTCCGACCGCAGACACGCCCGCCGCCTCGGTCATCTCGCACCGCACATCCGGAGGTACGAGGTTCTTAGTTTACATCCGTAGTGTTCATTTGTACTAACATCGCTTCGCCTTGCGACTTTCACTGGGGTGACGGCCACCACATCGATCGATGACGACGATACGGGCCTCCCAACTCCTACCAGGAGCAAGACACGACGCCGTGGCAAGGACAATGGCGCGGTGGTTTTAGCGCGACGCAGGCGTAGCTCCTCCGGTTCGTGCCCCCGACGCTCAAGAGCAGATGTCCTCCGGTTCGGTGCCCCACGGATACTCCAGCGAGTTCATCCGCAAGAATCGAGTTGCGGTGCATCGTACTCCAGAGTGGCCCTCGAGTGGTTTTCTAGCCTCCGTCGTGGATGAATTCCTCGGTGTCCCCTGTGCCCAAGACGCCTCATCAAGACGACATGTACGCCTACCGACTGCCCAGACTCGACCATCGTCCACCTCCGCCTCAACGGCCTCCGCACCTCCGAACCGACACGCGCTTCTCGTGAGCGGTGGACGATTCCACGGGTCATGCTCGGCAAAAACAAGGCAGCGACGCGCGACGCAAACAAGCAGCAGGAGAGAGTAGTGGCTCAGACGAGTGAGCCGTATAGTTTCACGTGTTATGCTATTTTCATTGTACTACATTAATTGATCTGTACGAAAGCAACGTTATATCAAAAGATTCTTAATAAATAAAATAATAGAAAAATTACATAATCAAGTACACTTTGTCAAACACAAAAATTTTCATTTTTTTTTACCTCATTTGCTATAATTTAAAATTCGGGGAGACCGGCTTGTTGCGATTATGAAGATGCCGTACAACATGTGGGTAGCAACTACTTAACGATGTGTGCTACTTGTCTCCGCGGCGCCATAGCAAGGGAGCCTTGTCTCGACGCTTCTGGGTCTCGGCCAAGGAGCCTTCCTTATCGCCGCACTTCCACGTCGGGCCGGTATGTCAAGTCGTCTGCATTCTCGCGATTGTATGATGTAAGTACATCGTGATAAAGACAAAACGTAATAAGAATGTCAATTGTTCATAACTCACGCCGTCCATGTAGATTGCTCCCGGACGATCGGATACGCCAGGCGACCGGCTCACCGCATGAGCCTTTCCTTACCCTTGTCACGGATCGCCCACGCCGGGCCGGTGTGTCAAGTCGCCCATGTCCGCGCTTGCATGATGTAAGTGCACCGATAGTGAAAATCATAAGAAGGATGTAATTTCTTCATAATCGACGTCGTGGATACGGATGACGCCGGCGATCGGATACGCCAGGGCGGCGGGCTCACCTCATGAGCCTTTCCTTGCCCTTGTTACGGAATGTCCACGCCGGCCGGTGTGTCGAAGTCGCCCATGTCTCGCGCTTGCATGATGTAAGTACACCGTATAGTGAAAATCATAAGAAGGATGTAATTTCTTCATAATCGACGCTTGCATGAGCCTTTCCTTGTCGCCGATATGGATTACGCCGAGTTTATCGGGTCCTTCGGTGCCTCCTCATCCGCACGTAAGGTTTCCACCGGAGAAGTTCTCGCCCGCACCGAGTAGTTTAGCATGTACTCGCCGGATGAATGCCATGTCGCATATCTCGGGCCGTCAATCCATCGGAAGAAGTGGCGCGCATCTCGGCCGCATTACGGGGATGAAGTTAAAATTGAAGGAATTAAACACCGAGGAAAATCGATGCGCGCTGAAAGAAACGCTTACCATGTAGTGGCCGCGACTGTAGTGACGCCCGGGCGGCCGCGTTGCGGTGTGTGGATCAATGATCTCTCGCCGTTCACCACACACACACTTCGGACCGCAAACGTGGTGGCACTGGAGCATCTTTCATTGAAAATCCGGTATTTTAGTCGCTTCTCTTCTCGCAAGCGCTTGCGCTTCGCAACATCCTCTTGTAGAAGTTTGCCAAGAGTCCATAGCCGGTCTCGTATAATTTTGCGCTGTATATAACAAGCAAGACAGAAAAACTTTAAATTACGACATCGAGTGACGACCGGACGAACTAGGTCTGCTGGGACAATCCTTCATTGAGTGCCCAGGGTCTTGCATATCCTCGCACTTCACTCGTGCGGCTAATACATCGTACGCTGACTAGCATCCATGTCATTCCGGAAGCGCCGCTGCTGCCGCCCCTTCCCTATTCTCTTCAAGTCCTCGTTGGGACCCCAAAGCACCATGTCGGGCCAAAGATCCTTGTAGTTCATTTCCAAACCATACGAGTGAAACTCTCCGCCCATGTACCGAATAGGTGCCGCATGTCGTAGTACTCAGAGATGTATGGTGTAGCCATCTGCCGATTTGCGCACATGCCTTGTACACGTGCGAGCATGGTTTGTGGAAGAGCTTTGGCTTGTTGCGTGTGCATGTCGCCACATCACCTGGGTGCATGCCTGCTTTCTTTCCCCTAGCATGACTATTGACGATTTCGCCGGCTTGATCTCGTGACTTCGCCGAGGTCGCCGATCACCGAATGTCGTGCATTCGGCCTTCTCCATCTTCCGATCCATGTGTCTCTCGCATGTTCTCGACCACCGCTTGCCTTCGCCCATCCGCCGCTTGGTCGCGTGGCTCTATTCACGAAATAACTAACGGTGCGAGTCCATGTCTCCCGGACAACCGCAGTGATAGGGAGCCCGCGCACACCTTTCGTGACGCTATTGTAGACCTCGGACATGTTGGTCGTCATAACGCCGCACTCGCACCGCCTTTGTCATAGAGGAGGGACCATTTCTCCAATTCAGAGCGTGGTCGTTAATCCACCGGGAGAAGGTTATGGCGCTACTAGGTTGCTCCTCTCCGGAGTGGACTCCTTGTATGTCTCGTAGTCCTGTTCAAGGTCTCTCCAAATAGACTCAAACTTCCGTCGGGTTCTCGCATACACAATGCCTTGAACGCCTTCATGAGTTCCCGATCGCGAACCGCGTGAACAAGTTAGATGCAAGATGCCTCATGCACCACCGGATTGCACGCTGCTCCACCGGTGAGATGGATCCATCCCACGCGCATGATGTTGATGGCCGCCAACAACCCAAAGATTGCGGTTCGTGACTAGGCGACGCTGGGTCCGGCCTCCCACCACGGCCCTCTTCACGCTTCTCCAAGAACCACACCACCGGATGTGTTCTCGCCTCGACAATGGCAAATGCAACCGAGAAGTTGGTCATTCGTGATCGCCGCCACCGCGGTGAGGATGGTGCCCTTGTACTTCCTAGTGAGAAAAGTGCCATCCATCGTTAGCACGGGACGGCAGAACTTGAAGCCCCTGATGGCCTGAGCGAAAGCCCAGAACACCCTATCCAGTATGAAGTGGTTGGGCCCTTTTTCAAAGATCTTCACGCCCAAATTGTTTATGTACGTGCGCCGGGTTTGATCCGCAATGCGTGAAGCAATCTCGCACAAGGTTGTACGCCTTCGTATGTCCCGTACATAGTCTCGATGACTTTCGCTGGCTCGTCGAACCTTGCTGTAGCTAACTGGATAGCCAACCTGATTGACGACTTCCGACATCATCAGCTTGGGGGAGACAGACACGTCCGCCTCAACTAGGTGCGTGATGAGGTTTGCAACATATGCGGAAGTCACGCCCGATGTCGCAGCAGGGGCCGAGCTCGCAGTGTGGTCGATCGCTCTTGACCGTGAAGACCGAGCCAAAGATCTTTGCTCGGAGAGCGCCGACCTTGCCGTGGCGCCTTCTACTATGCACTTCATCGCAGACTTCCACTGGTTGGACCGTGCACTCTGTACACACTACCGATGGACAAAGCGCATCGTGCTATAGCTTGTTGCACGCCACCTTGTTCGGGAAGCGCCCAACTAAGAGGGTGTCGGCTTCAAACCCCATCGGAGCCTTCTTCTTGCGGTAGTACGAGCGAACGCACCGCGATATCATCAAGTCTCGATGCCACGTAAGGACCACCGGCCAGGCGTCCTCGCTTGCACCATCCGAGCTTGGGTTTGTGTCCTCGCTTGACTCCAACCCGAGTCTCGTCCGGTGATACTGTGGCGCCGATGCGGGCCGACCACCATGTTTCCGCCTCATTTGGCTCAAAATTAGGCACGGATTCTTCCCGAGGCAAGACATTCCGCGGCCGCCATCTTCAGTCCTCGCCGCGCTTGCCCGCTTGGCTGTGCCTCGCATCATCGTGGTTTCAGACGCCCTATGTACGAAATTGACGTACACCATAGGCTTCCCGTGAATGGTCGCTTCGGCCGAGACAATCTCCATGTAACGCCTCCATGCTATGCTTCCATCCACCTTTACGAGCTCCCACACATAATTGGTGCAGTGATCGCCTCAATCATAACTTTCTTCGCCCTGGCTCCGTGAGGAACTCCTTCTGATGCACTTCCGCACTCGTGAATATTCATCGCGTGGAGCCCTCCGCCGACCACCTTGTACCGCATCTCGACAGTGTCCAACCCATCGTGTCCGGCCTGCACAAGCCCATCGCCGTAAAATACAATCAAGTCTTGCATGTTCGAAAATACCTAAACCCACAAAGAACCACTAAATAATTACGACTAATTAATTAGCACTAAACTAATTCATTACTACCGAACTAACTAATTACGACTAATTAACTATCTCTAAACTAACTAATTACTGCTGATTAATTACCACTACAAAATACCAAGATTTTATTTCCACTTACTTGATATGTCAGAAAACTAATTACGACTAATTAATTAGCACTAAACTAATTTATTACCAAAGGAACTAACTAATTACGACTAATTAGCTATCTATAAACTAACTAATTACGGTTCATTAATTACCACTAAAAATACCAAGACTTTATTTCCACTTACTTCATATGTCAGAACGATGACTACTAAACTAATTACGACTAATTAATTAGCACTAAACTAATTCATTACTACTCGACTAACTAATTACTACTAATTAATTACCTCTAAACTATCTAATTACGACTAGCTAACAAAGACTAACTAATTACGACTACGGCAATAACGGCAAAAGCATAACACAAATTACCCGCCTTCCGAGGAAGTAATAAATCACCCTTCTGAGGAAGTAATAAATCACCCTTCTGAGGAAGAGTGACGAGAAGCGAGAAAACAATTACCTCCCAATAAAATTAATTATGTTACGTTCTCGAGTTCTCACGACGAGCGCAAGAACGAAATCAAACGCAATTGATATGACCAAGAGCGAGTGCGAGTTCCCAGATTATAGCGAGTGAAGGAGGAGTCGCGGCCTTGGCGCCGGAATTCGTAAGTATTGAAGCCGGAATTCTGGACGGGGCGACAGATGCGGAGGAGGAGGAGGATGGACGGGAAATAGGGCCACCCAACATTTTTAATTCGTGCTCGCCATCTCACGCGCAGGGCAGGGCGCGCGGCGCCGGCCGCCACGCGCACAACAGGCTCGTCTCGCGGCGGGCGCGGCGCGCTCAGCGCCACATACAACAGTATACGGCGCCAGCCAGTTCGCTACCAGACGCTGCCGCTCGCCAGCCGGCGCGCGCAGCAGCGTAAGGCCAATTGTGCTAATTTTGTAAATACACAATATACCGTTAAAATCGCAAATACGATATCAAAATCGACCGTATCGGCCAAAAATTCTAAGGTTACCGACGAGCTTGAAATCTACTTTTTATAAGTATATATTTGCTTGTCTGAACTATGACGTACCCCTGGTCGATTAGCAGGTCGTCGTGGTCGTCGTCGATTAGGACCTGCTAATCTTTTTTTTTCTAAGTGTATATTTGCTTGTCTATTGCTTTATACTCATTTTTTTTTTGTGCATTAGATAGCTATTCCCCAGATTCCATAAATACAATAATGGTCTAAGTTGTCATATTAAAACCTTATCCCTTACTGAACAATTGATTAATTAAATCTTGCTTAATAGAATATATTGTCAATAGCATATCTTATATGTAGTAAAATAATTAATTTTGCATATAATAAAATTTGTAAATTGTATGTTCGAAAAATGAAAAGAACGCTATGCCATGCCTTGCTGGAAATAATTGAACATGTATTCTTAACATCCACTAAGCCTCAATTCCCTAGTTCATAGTGCACCAATGCCCTCGTGGCAAAAGGGAAACTATTTTTCTTGGTGGCACCGGAACAAACTTAGTTATATGTTGATCTCTGATGCATCACTTCGTCTAGAAAACACTACAATCATCTAATACGTATAGAATAACTTACGCCATAATACTTGGAGTCTATATAACACCATCCACCACCACAATGATTTCTTAATTGAACAAATTTGTAAACAGAATGTTATAGAGTATATACTAATTTCACGCTAATAAAATTGTACTCCTATTGAAGTATGGTTGCGAATCTTTGCTAAAACTCCAAATTGATTCCAAGAAAATGTCTGATGCACACGCTGTCACTCGAGTTTTCTATAGTTGGCGTGAACAGGGGAAGAAAAATGGGCATACGAGGGATATTGAAACATAAGAGGTATATGAGATTTATTGAAAACAAGAGCCATGGCAAGCATAGGGGCGTATCCTAGGCCAAAGCTAGTGGGAAATAGCTTGAAATAATAATTAATTTAGTTTATTTTGGGAGATAAATTAAAATAAATTGCATAATTATTGTATGTATCTAGTTGATATGTAAAATGTTATTTACGCCATTGACGATATCCATGTTGTTGGAAACCACAATTATTGTAGTTCATTACCCACGCGGTTATTATAAAACTACAATTATGCAGTTCATTAACCGCGCGGTTATGCTAATAAACGACATTCTCTATGTATCAGGAAATCTGCTAATAAACGACATTCTCTATGCATCAACATTACAAAATACAAGGAATAACAGACATCACCACGCACGCTCATACGCGAATGTGTCTTCTTAGCGCACACTTAGAACAGACGGACATCAGATATAAATCCGTGAACCTCACAAAATTCCTATGAACCGCACTCGCATGTACGCAAATGTGAGTGTGAGAATTTGAGCACTGTTAGGTAAAGTCGTACACTTGTAACTCCACCACCGCTGGGTTCTTAGTTGATGCGGAGTTTTGATCTGACCAAACTCTTCGAAGAGGAAGGAAACTAGGGATTTTTAGTCCATGTTCATCGATTTTAAATGAAATCCAAACGCGAAGTTGGGCCTCGCTCGGACTTCGCCGATACGAAGTAGAAAACGTCAGCACTTTCCAGCGTACTACGACGCATCTATACACCCACGTAGTGGTGGGCATTGGTTGTGCTGCGTCGCGACGCAAGATCGCCCATCGTGCTTCGGGCCGCATCGCGTCGTCGGTCCGCTCGGCCGGCCACCTTGCCGCGGCCGCCCGCCGCCTTCTGGCCGAGCCCAGGCATAGCCTAAAGCCCATTTTGTCGATCGCGCTGCGCCACCAAGTCCAAATTTCTAAGTAATTATAGACATTCGGAAAGACAACAACCGCCGCCGCCCAGGAAGACAAAGACACCCATGCCATCCACGCCCGCTCCCCCTCGTCATAGCCTCCTCCTCCTCCTGGACGTCGATGAAGAATTCAACCCACCTCAGCTGTGCCGCACGCTTGCGAAGGGGTGAGAAAGACGGCGACGAGGAGGTGGCTGGAGGGAGGGTAGAGGGCGGTGACACGTGGGGAGGGAGGGAGGGCGGCGACACGTGAGGAGGGAGTGGGAGGGAGGGTGCGATCGGTGGTGCGTGGGGAGGGAGAGATAGGGAGGGCGGCGATCGACGGTGCGTGGAGAGGAAGGCGGCTAGAGCTGGAGGGAGGGGAATCAGGGAATGTGATTATGGATTCGGAATTTGGGAACCAGGGCTCGGGGGAAGGGGTTGGGAGAGGTCGGGAGGGATGTTGGGCCAGGTCGGGTGGCAGAACGAGGTGATTGGTTAGGTCAGACCGGTGTGGGGGAGTAATTGGGCCAGGCTGAGGGGGTTTGGGCTAGAACAGGAAGGTTGAATCTATTTCGTGTCGGACCGACCCATGCACAGCGCCGTGCTGCTCAACGGATCGCATTCTCGAACGCAGCTCAGCCTATTTTTCGTGTCTTATCAGTCCGATCCACTACATACCATACCAAAAATATACCGCATCAACCGAATCTCTGACCGGCAAAAAAAAAAAAACACGACTTAACCCTCAACTCTACACCCGCGCAGCCGGGTTAGCGTCCAGTCAAGCCGCTCGGTTGCACAGGAGCGCGGGCGACGTCACGCTGACGCGAGCATGACCTCAGCCGTTGGAGGTGACACGTTGCCTACCCCAACCAGCCAACGGCTTGCGGTTCAGATGCAAGGGTAGACTGGTACTGACCCGCGTCGCGACGCCAAGGACAAGCCTGCATCCAGCTCACTTGCTAGTTTGCCCAATTCGCGCGCGCTTAAGTTAAGCTAAGTTAGCTAAATGCACTGTTAGACTTAGTACTACTAGTCTAGACTTGATTAAACTAGTACTCCAGCCAGTGTACTAGCTCCGTTTCGAATATATGTCGTTTTAGTATATGTACTGGTCATATATTTTTATTTTGACCATCGTTGTATAAAAACTACTAAGGCCCATAAAATAAAATTCAAAATAACATATTTTCATATAAATTGATGGTCAAAGTGTCACCACGAAGACGTGTTAATTAGATGTGGTCAGATGGGTCATACCGCCCGGACCGCCCCGAGACACGACACTGTTAACTTAGCCTAGACACGGTACGACCCGCACTGTTCATGAATTGTGCCGGCTCGGCATGAAGGTACGTGTTGTACTTTGGCACGATGGGTCGGCCTAACACGACACGAACAGTATCGAGACATCCCAGGTACAGCACGAGCCTAACACGACCCATCTGAATCCTATATATTTTTTTGATTTTTTTTAATCTTTTGGGCCTAACGAGCCAAGTGGAACGCAACCGGCCTGTCAGGCTAAATAGGCTCGGACTGACTTAACCCAGCATGACAGACCATCGGGTCATGCCAGAATTGTCCCCAGCACATGAACCCGCACAACACAGTTCATCTATTAGCCGAGTCACAATGCGCAGGGCTGAGCCGCCCATCTGGCCACCGACCAGGGCAATGCCATAGCTAAGAGTGCTATTATCCGCTACAGTACATACAACAGCTGGAATGCATGGGTCGTTGATCAGTAGGGACACGGTAGGTAGATGTGTAACACAATTTTGACTTGGGAAGTCAACCGGCGCGTCACCGTCCGTCCGTACCCTCCCGTCGTCGACCACATGCATGCAGTTGCAGCGACCTGCGCTGGCTTTAGTTTCAAGATCGTCTACCTAGGGGACAAACGGTACCTTACGTGTGTGTAGTCGGGCTTTATGTACAGTACACATATACACGGAGTTTTTTATATATATTAAAGGGGTGTTTAAATCCTCTAATTTCAATTAATAAAATCAGCGAAGGTAAACATCCCAGACGTCGAGCGCGGATTGGCCGAGGGCACGCTAGCTCCCCACACCGCCTGAGCATCGCTCAGTTCCTATGTATACACGGAGTATCTATACTAATGTGAAAATGGCCGGCCAACGGTTGATTAACTTAACTGCTACATATGGCAAAAAAAAAATCCCATTGAAATGCTGTTATTTTTTTTAAAAAAAGAAAAACTAATGTGCAAATTTGCCGGTCTATTTTTATTTTTTGACAAATCTTAATGTCCTTTTCAAGCGAACTTCTGGATGTGATTAGCGCACGGGAACAAAAAGGTAGACGATTGCGCTATACAGCTGTTTCCTCGTAGGATCCGCAGCAAGCACTAAGCAGATCGGGTTAATCAGTGACAAAAGGAAGCAAATTTGCTTGGAGAGAGCGGTCACGTGAGGACTTTTCTCCATTAGCGGTTGATTTCTCTTTTTATAAAGGAAATCAACGAATGATAGGGTAGAATCATTTTCTTCCGCGACAAAAGTAATCAGTAAGCAGCCCCATCTTCTTTGACCTAGCTAGAAAAGTGGCATTTCCTTTTTATATAAAAAAAAAAGAAGAAAAAAAGTGACATTTCCGAGAGAATTAATTATGCAAGGCCACCCGCTTGCATGCGGACTCTTTAAAAAATATGTATGTGGAAGTAGTACACCGACTATATAATTAACCTTTTTAGGAAGTCGATAGCGATTTTTTTTTCTCCGTGTCTGGCGCTATTCGGTGGCGCAATTGACAAAATATCATCCACCCATTCGCAATTGCTGAAATATCGTGTACATTCGTCTCAGTGACGATCGGACGTGTAGCGTTGCGCCACATCACCCTCGTCCGTTCAAGTGGCGCACGGACAAGCCGGATCCGTCAAAGGGGCGATTGGACGCGCGAGTGTAGCGCCATGTCACCAGGTCCACTTGGCAACCGTGCGGAGATGGCACCACGTCCGCACCGCCAGCGTGCGTAGACACCATGTCCGCACGCCCAATGTGCGGCTCTTTACTGTGCCATGCAATTAGCATTGCTAATTAATTAGTGCGGATTTAATTAGCATTCCTAATTAGCTTTTATTGTAGGAATTTATAAATATAACAAATGAGTTCCAAAAATTATAATTTTTGGAGTTACCCGACGTAGTGTACTTACCTGTGTAAATTTTTCATAATTTTATCCATTCTGAATTTTTCTAGAAAATTTATTTTTTGTATACTCTTGTAGGAATTATATATATATATAATTAGATCCAAACATAAGAATTTTTTTAGGCTCCTTACACAGTGGACTCGACTATGTAATTTATCCATAATTTTTTATAAGCTCTTCAAATTGCAAAAGCTTCTACGCAAAAATGTCATCTGGACCATTCGTTCACTGCAGCGGAATCGACGTTGGTGCGACACGTCAGGGCGTCCGCAATACAGTAATATACCTCCCTTTTTGTAAGGCGTCCTGATTTAAAATAATAACATTATTATTTTATTAATCCGATAGAAATAATTGTGGGGGGAATAGATAGCAATTTTAGGTAATACATTTAGCAAATCTTGTTTATGGGTTGTTATTTTTTTGAAAATAAAAAGATGGTGACAAGGTTGGTTGGTCCGTTTGTGATTTTCGTAGATTTTCAAGGGTACAAAATCTGTTAGACTCGCAATAACATTTTATGATTATCGTATTTTATTGTAGCGCGGTAAATTTTTGAAGAATTTTGTGAGAACAATTGAGGTAGCAATGATTCGTAAGTAGGAAGTTAAGTGATATTGCGATGCGACATAATTCATACACGGTGGAGAGCTTTGAAGAAATGGCGCAACGATAATAGCACGACAGTAGATCCAACAAGGGGGTTACATGACACGTAGGCTAACGAACCAAGGACGGTACACACATGTTTTTAGGGAATTAGAAATATATGGGACATATGGGCGAAGAGGGTCGAACTACTGCGTGGAACATGGCTATTTGCCCTTGATGCCGTTCTGTGAGCAAGTCCCGACCGCCACCGGGCGGCACTGTAACACCCAACCCAACAGGAGCCTAGAATGCTACTAAAATAATAAGATAACAAATTAAATTACAAGTCTTTCAACTAAATTTCGACATAACTTCCCTTGTGTGGTTATGCATACAAGGGGTTCTAACAAAATTCAATATCATAATCAAATATTTCAACAACTAATTTAATTCATAATCGCAAATAAACTACCATGATACGCTAATCAACTCTATTACCAAAATAACAGAAGCATGAAGGCATATCCAATAAAAATATCATAATGGTTTGCTCCATTATTAATTCATAGTCCAAAATTATTCATTCATGCAAGTTCGTGAAAGTGTGCAATATATCATATCATCTGCCCTTCCCATGCATGACGTCTGCGCAAGAGATACCTAAAAAAATACAAACAAACAGCAAAGGTGAGTCCATGACTAAGCAAGTGCAAATAAGTCAATAAACTAATTTTACAACTTTTTCATATTTAATTAATCACAATATCCATATCAAGAACAACTCATATGTTGCATGCAATGCAAATGCCACCGATGCACCTTTTCTTTTCTCTTTGCATTTACCGGTAATACGGAGTATGTATCCGTCGATGCATACCCATACATCTGCCTTCTAGCACATGGATCATAAGCCTACACTCCATGAGTGTAGGGACCACAAGCCCGTCCAAACATGACGGAGACCTCAAAATCAATATTTGGCCTCCACATGGCCAAGTCTAGAGGATAATAATATGATGCATATGAATCTATACAATTATCCATCATAAGAATGTAATAACCAGCCGTAGCATTCATGAGAAGGAACATAATCACAATGCAAGTATTCGTAAGCAATCACTTTAACATTACTATAGACTAAATGCACTTGCCTTGACCGTACGAAGATTGATGATGCAGAGAGGGCACTGCCCCTGGAACCAACCCACCGCCTGAACATTTCAAACAACCTTAAAAACAGAATATTTCTGGATAAGGTATTGCTAGAAACAAATATATGACAAGCAACGCTCCCTAACGCAGTCCAAAACACCAACTCCCATAACAACACTCTGCCCCAGAACGGGTCAGTCCCCTTCTAAAAATCATAAATTTATGTAGATTTAACCAAAATTATTGATATTTGATCCCCTGAAAAGCTTACAAAATTTTCCACAATAAACTAGTTGGCAAGACTCCCAGATTATACAATCCTTTATCCCTAGTAAACAGATTACTCAACCTGCTAAAACTCGTCAGAGGTTCTGGACAGCGAGACTAAAACTTTCGTAACTTCCAGTATAGACATCCAAAAAATATGACCTTTAGCTCTATGAAAATCTTATTAAAATATCTGCAACTTTCGTGTTGGTGAAATCCTATAAAAAATTCATTATCTCATTCCTAATAACCAGTTACTACAATCTGTTAGAACCTGATAGACTGAAGGAATATCAGTACAAGAAAAATCTGTATCTTTCAAATGGCTTATCCAAAATTCATGATATTTATCAATCTAGAAAGCTAATGGGATTTTCCATGAAAGTTGTGTTGGGAGGTTCCCCTGAATCGGTCATTATCTAAATCTTATATATTAAATAAGGCGACTACTGTAAAGAAACTAACATATCTTCCAAACCACAACTCCAAATGACGTGATCCAGGACTCTACGGAAAGCCAACGACGATGCCCACAAATATCTAAGAGATGGTATGGCCAAATTCCGTGGTTAAATACCCTAAAACAGCCGCGTACTCCAGACTTCTAGAAATAAATCTATAACCGATATCTCCTAAACGCAAAATTACAAAACTAATCAAACGAGATTGGGAAGGTTACCCTTAGAGAGCTCGCTGAAGAACGCAAGAACCACCACGTGATCCCTCTCCCTCCCCTTCTCCCTTCCCCCCATTATTCTTCTTAGCCTGCCACACCCGTGGAGATCTTCCCCTTCTTCTTCTACTTGGTCGGCAGTAGGAGGGGGTCTCTTGGCCGACAGCAGGGGATTACCAGGGGAAGGAGGCACAGCAAGGGTGCTGGCCAGAGGGGAGGAGGCACAGGGAGGGCTGCAAGTGGCGGCCAGCGAGGGCGCCTAGGGTTTCCCCCCTTTTAAGTGGTCGGCTGCCCTCCCCCTTGGGCCTAAATGCTATGGGCTACGAGCTCACAGCCCAGGGTGTTTAAAATATGTAAAAAACCCCCTCTAAACTTCTTCAAATTCTATTTTCTAGTTAATTCTTTCCCCATGAATTCTTTTCTTCTTGCTTGAATAAATTTTGGGGTATTACAGGCACGCCACGACGAGACGGTAAAGCATTTTTCGTATAATTTTCGTCTGGCAACACGTTTCTAACTTAGTCTTAGTTTTCTTACAGTACTATCGCCTTGCTCGTATCCAGCGCAAGACTGCTGACGCTCTACGCCGGGGGAACACCAACACCTTTGATTGCATATTAGCCGCGATGCGCTCCATTTACGATGACACCAGGGCTTCAACGAGGAGCATAAATTGCGGTCGCCACAGCGACGTTGACGTACAACATCACAGACATCGAGGGCACACTCCAACCCCGCCGCCTTCGGCACCTCCCTTGGCACCGCCTCTGCATGTCCATCGCACTCCGGGAGTCGTCGGAGCTACGGTCGCTCAGCCTCGATGCTCCTCGAGCCAGCGGTATATCAGCTGGCAGTTCTTGTCATCAATATTTGTCTATGCACTCCTTTGGAACATATCTCATAATAGTGTTTGTTCTTGCAGCACTTGCGAGGGGACAACACTCTGCTTAAGCCGTCGTCATCACGGAGGGAGGCATACGATTGGACTTCCTCGCCGGTGCAACGGTGTTCCACTCCCGACAGCGACCCTGACTCATCGCAGCGCCGGGACAACGGGTTGGGATCATTGGCACACGACATTCAGTCACACGTGTGTGAGCACAACCGGTGGTTCGACCAGACGTACCAGCGATACACCATTAAGCTTTATAACACAGACTGCCTAGGAGGATTCTCGGCAACACAGCAACGTACTCCATTACGCTTTAACGTAGCTACAATAATATTTATGTTGCACGAAACTAAGAACTAACTCACCGAATACACTTCCCGTAGGATGTGCACCACTGGGTGAACGATATGCTCGGATCTCAACCGATGCCCACTGAGATCAACGCAGCGCCCCAACTATGGCTTCCAATGCGTATGTCGCTCCCCTGATAGGCTCACATTCCCTGAGGATCAGCTACACCATCGGGGCAAGCGGCGGGCGAATGTACCATAAGTTAACGGCGTGCAGGCTAACATGTCTTTTGTGAACTACTATAAGTGTCTGCTATATGTAATATGTGAACAACTATATGTAGTCTTTTCCTGGAATACTTGAAAATCTTGGCTAAGATTATTGGCAACGTGGTGCGGCGACGCCATCTCTACGGGAGGCGAGGCTGACGGCTTCGGGCGGGACCGGCGACGCCGACATCTTCTTTTCCTCCCTTCCCTTTTTTCCCTCTTTATGTGATGCTCCGCTTGTTAGGGGGGTGCCGACCAGCGGTGGTGGCAGCTACTAGCCGAGGAGGGCCATGTGGGGCAGCGCCGGCCGGCGTAGGCCGACGGCAAAACAGCGGTGACACACAGCTCCAACCCGTGGGTCGGTCGGAGTTTTTTTGAGTTACTATTCATACGAGAACGCATTGTGCATAGAAACATTGATCATCATAGTACTGTTTATGCATCCACCGATCGGCTTAGCCGGCGACTTTAAGTCAGTGCGCGGTAGATTAGAACGAATTTTTAATTTTTAATTTACGGTACAATCAACATTCACTTTTTCATGCACTCTACCGATCGGCATTGTGCTGGCGACTTCAAGTCGACTCGCGGTAGATTAGAGCGGATTTGCACCGTAGAAAAACCAATCTAGAAAGTCAAATTTGTATAATTGAAAGCAATCTAGAAAAGCGATTCAATCTACGAGTGTCGTGCTATGACGATTACCTTTCGATACAAGGAGAGTCGATCGTGCTGATAATGTGTTGAGGAACCGTCGCTGACGAGTACATTCCGAGCGATTACCTCATAGATAAACCCAGAATCGTAAGAACGACGTAAGAATACAAGAACAAAATAATACATTGAACACAGAGATACGAAGGAATTTCTAACTTCTCTTTATTGCTCTTCTAAAAACTGTAGTACAATGGTTGAGACCTGCCTTCTTCGTATAAGTTATTGGATTAATAAGAAACCCACGTATGAAACCGGTTTCTTAACAATATCGAATCGATCACGCTCACTCGTCTCAATCCTAAAGTCTAGAAATGGAAAACGAATGGGATTCCTTTTCCATTTCCCCGTTCCTTTTCCATTTCTTTCTCCCTTTTTCTCTCTTCTTGTTGTGCTGCCAGCTGCGCCTGCTGCGTGGCGTGGTTGAAGCCCAGCTCAGCTTGAAAGTTGAAACCGACCCCCAGTCAAGTATCACGTCGATCCATCCGGTGGGGCCAGGCTCCTGACAACGCGGCTTGGCCCCTCCACGACTCTTCCTTTACGTGCTTCCTTTTCCTTTTCTCTTTAAGCGACGAAATTTCGGTTCACACTCCGAATCTCCGATCCGTTACACTTACTGGTGCTGCTTCTTTCAAAACAGTCCATCCAGTGGCATGCACCACACAGATATCCCATCCATGGATCCACCGATTTCGAACCATGTTTTTCGTTGGGATCGAGCTCTGGTGCTATGTACGTGTCGTGTGTGTGGCACACAATTTTTTTGTTTTGTTTCTAGTTTTTTTTTTTACTGGTGCAATGCACGTGTGTGTGGCACACAATTTTTTTTGCTTCTTGTTTTTTTTTTACTGGTGCTATGTACGTGTGTGTGGCAGACAATTTTTGTTTTTTATTTCTTGTTTTCTTACTGGTATACCAGCTAGTACTTAGACTACTTGCCTAGCTGTGTACTGCTCCTACTCGGCTTGGGCAGCAAGAAGAGTAACCAGTAAAGATTACTGGTCCAGCCTCCGGTAGATCGACGGACACAGTCACCAGTGGACGGCCGCCTTTCCAGAGAAGAAGCAGTGACGACGCGGAGACGGAGAGAGAGAGATGGATTAGCCACCAAGCCAGCCAGAAGGAATATGTGGGGCCCACGCGGCAGCGGCAGCGGCAGCGGGCACACTGCATGGATGGGTGGGTCGAGCCAGCTAGCCACCGCGCGGGCCTCCACGCCGTGACGCTCTCTCTCTCCACGCAAACGTCATGCGCACCCTGCCTTGCCCACACACACACTCGTCAATGCCTCGAGGGTACAACACTGTTGATCCGATCCGTACTATTTATTGATCGAGTCAACACAGCATGTTATCCTGGGCTATGCAAGAACGTCACCCTGGCACGACGGGCTGGGCCGACATGGCAAGTGCTAGTCACGGCACACTAGCCAGGCTACAGAGAGGATGAGGAGGAGAGGGCAGGGCGGACGAGGCCGGCGTTGACAGCGAGGAGGAGGAGGCGGGGGTGAGCGCGGCTGCGGCGACACGAGGAGGGAGAAGAGGGGCCGAGGGAGATGAGTGGAGGGAGAAGAAGAGCCAGGAGGACGAGACCAGCGCACGGTAGCATGCGTGGACGCTGAGGCAGACGGCGACAACGACGACGGTGACGGTGACGGAGCCAAGGTCGAGCGGTGGTGCTCAGGCGGCACCAGCGGGCGACGGTAGAGCGGCTGCACCGAGACGAGCGCAACAACGATCCACTCGGACGGAGGAAGGAGGATGGAGGTGTTGGGTGGAGGGAGGGAGAGAAAGAGGGAAGAGAGGAGAAGAAAGAAAGAAGAAGAGAAAGAAAGAAGGAGAACAAAACCCGTCGTGCGGATGTGCGGGAGAAAATGAGGAAAGGAGGAAAAGAGAAGAGAAAAATATAAACAAGAAAGGGTAGAAAAAGAGAAGAAAAAGGAATTGATATGTATTTTTGAATTCTATGTATTTTTCTATTTTTTTCCTGATTAATTAACTAACACTAACTAATTACAACTAATTAATTAGTATCTAATTAACTATGTCATAAATAATGATGTAAGAATAATTTAACAATAACTAATTAATTATGACCTAATTAATTACAACTATTTAACTAACACAAATTTAATTACGAAAAAAATGAAAACGACTAAATTCATTACGCCTAAATAAGCACAACTTATTAACTACAACTAACTAACTAACTACACAATTAATAATGAAAATACGTACGAGAAAAAAATTATATGCTAATATGGACGTTAATGACAGCTCTAAACAATACTTAATCGTATGCGAAAAGGAAATCGACAGAGCGAGCGAGGGAGGATGAGATTTGGCGAAGCGTCTCGCTGGTCCCTCCGAATTATAGCCTAGAAGCGAAGGGAGGAATTAGATTCCCTCCCGCGCGCAGTTTGCATGCATGCACAACCAAGACAGGGATGGACGATCGACCGAAATAAAGCGCAGTGATGGACGAGCGACAGGACTAAAGCGCATCAGGGAGCGAAAATGCAGGCATGATGGCGCGTCCGGGGCGGGGAGGACCGGACTTGGGCAACAAAGCGCGTTCGGCGAGGAGGCGACAAAGGATGTTATCGAGGCACACGCGCGGGTGGGAGCCTCGTCGCCATGGGCGTGCGACCGTGGCGGACATGGGGAGTGCGGCGCAGCCAAGTGTCCAGCGCGGAAGAATCCAGGGCAGGGGTGCACGGACAAGGGTTGCCCGGGCCAAAGTGCCAAGGGCGCACGGACAAGGGCTGCCCCGGCCAGGGTGCCACAGACGAGGTGGTGACCAAGCGCGGGACGTGCAGTAAGGGGCGACGTGGCGGGCGGAGCGGCATCCGGACCACTAGGGAACGAGAGAGGTGCCAAAAATAACATTACACTACACGAACGACCAGTTTGCTACTACTAATATGAGTTTTATTCTGGTTCATAGTTTAATGAACACAATTTCAAGCAATTTAAACTTTAGAGTAACTCCAGTTTAAATCCTACCTATACTACCAGAGCATAATAATTATTGTTCGATCAGATCTTAAGTCCTAAAATACCTTTAAATTGTACCAAAAAAAACTATCCTATACAGTATAACAAAACCCATGCAACAATCAATTATTCTCAGCTATACCGGCAAAAACAGTACACCACCGGGTACGGCCATCATTTTGCAAACCCCCACCCACCCCATCCCCTTCGCCTATAAATCAACACCGCCCTCTGCCTCTTCATCGATCGCCTTCCCCCACATCGAAGCAAGAAACAGCACCTCCCTCCCATGGCGAACCGCTGCGCGAGCCTCGACCCCGCCTGGGCCCACCTCCCCACGCCCGCCCCGAGCCCCTGGCCCTACGCCGCCTGGCTCTCCCCCGCCGCCGCCTTTGAGAACGACGCGCTCACCTCCGCGCTCCGCGCCTCCATGTCCGGCGCCTCCTCCCCGACCCCGTCCTCCTCCACCACCTCCTCCGCCTCCGAGATCCTCGGCACCCCCCACGACCGGATCGCGGCGCCAGGATGCAGGGCCGGCCCGGGCCCGGCCCGGGCCCAGACGCGGCCCGGGGCAACGGGCCGCGTCTCTAAGCGGAAGCCCCGGGCGTCCCGCCGCGCGCAGACCACCTACATCAGCGCCGACCCGGCCAACTTCCCCCGCATGGTGCAGGAGATCACCGGCTTCCCCGTCCCCGGCGCCGATCCCGCCTTCGCCGCGTCGTCGCCGCCGGCGCCCAGGCCGGCCGAGCTCGCGTGCGTGCTCCCGACGCTGGACACGTCCGCCTTCTTGCTCGACCGCGCCCGGCCGCCGCCGCCGAAGCGGGAGGAGGACAAGACCTCGAGCGGAGCGGCAGACGCAATGGCCGCGGCGGCTGCGGAGGCGGAGTCGTCGTCGCTGCTGCTGGAGCTGGAGGCGATGGTGAGCGCACCGGCCGCCGTGTCCGCCTTCCCGACATTGGAGAGCTGGGGAATGATATGACTTGCTGGGTTCTGCAGAAAGTGAGATATAGATGCCTAGTTCTTTGCTCTGTTTTCCTCCCCTCCCGCTTTTAATGTTTAGGAGCTTTTTGGTCCGTGCGATCTCACATCGGACGGTTGTGGGCGGTCGATGCCGAGCTAGGTGGCCCATGACGCTGCAGCAGAAATCTTGCGAGTTTTTCCATGTGGTGTAAGCAAGCAGCTAGCGGTGGTAGCTGTTGTTGTTCTTGCCTTGTAGTTAAGTTAATGAGATGGTGTTAATTACTCTTATTAATCTAATTACTTGAGTCGAGACAGTGTGAATGAATTAAATGTGGCCCGTGCCTTCCGGTTTTTGTTTTGATGTGTCGGTCGCGCCCAGAGAAGAGGGGGAGGGGGATGGTCGTTTGGAGCGGAGCGGAGCGGCCTACCGCAGTTGTGCTTTGAGCTGAGACGTTGCCGTCGTGCCTGCGATGTGGACGGCGCAGGTGAGTAGTAACTTGGACCAGTAGAACAAGCAAGCAAGATTAGCCAATTGTAGTCATTAGTGGTATGGCTCTTGACTGGAGCTCAGTCCCTGGTTGACCAGGTTGAAATACAAGTAAATTATTCGTCTTTTTTCTGCCAACTTAATTTTCTGCATAAATTAGACGGTACATACAACTCAATATGATATCAGAGCTAAGAAATTTTAAATTCAAGATCCGATTGACACAATTTTTTTAAAAAATAACTCACTTCGATTCCACATATTAGGTTTGAAGATGCCTACACATGAGGAAGAGTGTCGAAGTATAAATAAATTGTTTGTTTTTTCTCATCAATTTAAATTTTTAGGTGAAGTCACCGATACATGCAACTCAATATATCATCTAGCCCACGAGCTAGTAGTACCAGTGTTACCAGTGTGTGAACGATGACGAATCAAACGACGGGAACGATAGCAAGTGATATAGTACTACACGTTGAGCTTAATCGTGGTAGCCAATGTGCGTGTGGCTTGGTTTGTAACATAGGACAGCCCAACCGTCGGCACATTGATATTCGGACAACACTGCGACTCCGGACCACTAGGGAACGAGAGGTGCCAAAATAACATTACACCGCACTGAACGACCAGTTTTGCTACTACTAATATGAGTTTTATTCGGTTCATAGTTCAATGAACACAATTTCAAGCAATTTAAACTTTAGAGTAACTCCAGTTTAAATCCTACCTATACTACCAGAGCATAATAATTATTGTTCGATCAGATCTTAAGTCCTAAAATACCTTTAAATTGTACCAAAAAACTATCCTATACAGTATAACAAAACCCATGCAACAATCAATTATTCTCAGCTATACCGGCAAAACAGTACACCACCGGGTACGGCCATCATTTTGCAAACCCCCACCCACCCCATCCCTTCGCCTATAAATCAACACCGCCCTCTGCCTCTTCATCGATCGCCTTCCCCACATCGAAGCAAGAAACAGCACCTCCCTCCCATGGCGAACCGCTGCGCGAGCCTCGACCCCGCCTGGGCCCACCTCCCCACGCCCGCCCCGAGCCCCTGGCCCTACGCCGCCTGGCTCTCCCCCGCCGCCGCCTTTGAGAACGACGCGCCCACCTCCGCGCTCCGCGCCCCCATGTCCGGCGCCTCCTCCCCGACCCCGTCCTCCTCCACCACCTCCTCCGCCTCCGAGATCCTCGGCACCCCCACGACCGGATCGCGGCGCCAGGATGCAGGGCCGGCCCGGGCCCGGCCTGGCCCAGACGCGGCCCGGGGCAACGGGCCGCGTCTCTAAGCGGAAGCCCCGGGCGTCCCGCCGCGCGCAGACCACCTACATCAGCGCCGACCCGGCCAACTTCCCCCGCATGGTGCAGGAGATCACCGGCTTCCCCGTCCCCGGCGCCGATCCCGCCTTCGCCGCGTCGTCGCCGCCGGCGCCCAGGCCGGCCGAGCTCGCGTGCGTGCTCCCGACGCTGGACACGTCCGCCTTCTTGCTCGACCGCGCCCGGCCGCCGCCGCCGAAGCGGGAGGAGGACAAGACCTCGAGCGGAGCGGCAGACGCAATGGCCGCGGCGGCTGCGGAGGCGGAGTCGTCGTCGCTGCTGCTGGAGCTGGAGGCGATGGTGAGCGCACCGGCCGCCGTGTCCGCCTTCCCGACATTGGAGAGCTGGGGAATGATATGACTTGCTGGGTTCTGCAGAAAGTGAGATATAGATGCCTAGTTCTTTGCTCTGTTTTCCTCCCCTCCCGCTTTTAATGTTTAGGAGCTTTTTGGTCCGTGCGATCTCACATCGGACGGTTGTGGGCGGTCGATGCCGAGCTAGGTGGCCCATGACGCTGCAGCAGAAATCTTGCGAGTTTTTCCATGTGGTGTAAGCAAGCAGCTAGCGGTGGTAGCTGTTGTTGTTCTTGCCTTGTAGTTAAGTTAATGAGATGGTGTTAATTACTCTTATTAATCTAATTACTTGAGTCGAGACAGTGTGAATGAATTAAATGTGGCCCGTGCCTTCCGGTTCTTGTTTTGATGTGTCGGTCGCGCCCAGAGAAGAGGGGGAGGGGGATGGTCGTTTGGAGCGGAGCGGAGCGGCCTACCGCAGTTGTGCTTTGAGCTGAGACGTTGCCGTCGTGCCTGCGATGTGGACGGCGCAGGTGAGTAGTAACTTGGAGCAGTGGAACAAGCAAGCCAGATTAGCCAATGGTAGTCATTAGTGGTATGGCTTTTGACTGGAGCTCAGTCCCTGGTTGACCAGGTTGAAATACAAGTAAATTATCCGTCTTTTTTTCCGCCAACTTAATCTTTTACGTAAATTAGACGGTGTATACAACTCAATATGGTATCAGAGCTAAGAAGTCTTAAATTCAAGATCCGATTGACACAATTTTTTTAAAAAAATAACTCACTTCGATATCACATAGTAGCTTTGAAGAGGTCTACACACGAGAAAGAGCGTCGAAGTATAAATAAATTATTCGTTTTTTCTCATCAATTTAAATTTTCAAATGAACTCACCGGTACATGCAACTCAATATATCATCGAGCCCACGAGCTAGTAGTACCAGTGTTACCAGTGTGTGAACGATGACGAATCAAACGACGGGAACGATAGCAAGTGATATAGTACTACACGTTGAGCTTAATCGTGGTAGCCAATGTGCGTGTGGCTTGGTTTGTAACATAGGACAGCCCAACCGTCGGCACATTGATATTCGGACAACACTGCGACAGCCAGTGGCGTAGCCAGGATTTGTAGTTACGGTGGTCCATTGTCTAAATATTTTTAACCGCTATAAATTTAACTTGTCAGTACACAAGTATATGAATTACAAAACACAATTAAGGAAAAAAGGACATATAGAGTTCATAAAATAGACGAGTATGGCTTTCTTAACGTAGAATTGATCGAAATATTACATACCTATAATAGTTGAAGAAGAATATGTCACTACTTCTTCTTCTTGTCAGGCCTTCGCCTTCTAATAGCCATGAAAGTGTTAATGATCTCTTCTTCACTCAATTGTAAGAAGATATCCCGCTCAATAAAAGTCACTAAACAATCATCGAGAAGGCTATCACCCATCTTATTTCTCAACTTATTCTTGATAAAGGTCATTGCGTAAAATATTCTTTCAACACTTGCAGAGCTAATCGGAAGAAGCAATACCAATTTGATAAGTAAATAGACCCAATGATAAACTTTATCCTCTTTGTTTCAACAAGTTTTACCGAGAGATCAACAAGATTGTTTAGGCCTTTGAACATTTCATCTTTCCTCATGTCATCAATAAAAGTTTCAAGTTGCAAATCGAGTCTTAGCAAGTCGAGCTTGAAAATCATTAGGTAAAATTTAGCAAGTCTATGTACCTTGTTTGCATCAAAAGAAGCGAAGGAATCACTGGATTCAAAGCACCATACAAGTAAGCAACTCCATATTTACCTCATCAAACCGATCACAAGCTCTTGACTAATTTTATTAATGACTCCAATATATACTTCTTCCAAGTGATCATCATTTGTTTGGTCCCGAGCAAAACGTCTTTGATCTTCCATATGGCACATAATTATGTTCCATTGCAGGAACTTGAATGCCATATTTGTTGCAAAATATTGTTACCCTTTGAAGAAATGAAACCCACCCTATTTGTTGCAAAATATTGTTACCCTTCAACAAATGCATATTTCTTACTTTTCCCCCTTCCAAACAAGTAGCACACAAAGCAAAATGCTGCTTCCTTCTTGACACTATATTCAATCCAAGGAAATTTATAAAACCATATGGGATTGAATTGTCGATCCCTATTTCCATTTTTTCTACTTTCAAAATCATGTGCATAAGGTTGGAATGGACCTTTAATAATATATGATCGTCAATCGCATCTTGATCATTGACCGGATAATTTGCAATGGGTTGTCTTTCCCGGATCAAGTGGAAGCCGATCGATATCATAAATTGGTTCTTCTCGGGCAACCGGAGGTGGACTTGGAGGCATTGGAGTTGGAGTTACATTTTCTTCAACCACTCTATCTTGATCTGGTCTATCTTGTTGTTCTTCAACTTGATATGGTCCATCTTGTTCTTCAATTCGCTTCTTCCGGGAACAAAGCAAGAGCCTACGAAAGGATATTGAGAAGAAGCCTTCTTCTTTGACTCGTATTTTTGGAAAAGAGAGGCAATATCACTACTCCTCTTCATTTTTAACAAATGCAAGAGAAGTAAACAACCCCAAAATTAATGATATAATGTTTCAATTAATCATTCCACTAGTACAATAGAATCTTAAATTAGTTAAGATGAAATAAAACTATTTTATTTCGCAGCATCGTACTACCATGGCTTTGTGCTTTTGCAAGTTGCGAGTTGTCGTGGAGCCCGTGAAGTTAATTGAATAGTCATCAGCATGTACTCCAATTTAGGGCTTAATCAATTGAGATATAGATAGAAAAAGAAATAGAAACAGTAACTGGATAATAACGAAAGGATATCAAGATCGTATAGATGTCGTGATGCGTTGCTAACTCCGCTAGTCTGCTACTCTTCGATGTCCGGCGGTGGCCGCAAGGCCAGACCGCAGAGACTGCCGAGGCGCCGACTAGCGTCCATTCCCTGGTCTCCCCAGACGTACGAGCTCTCGTCCTCCTCACCTCCACCCTCTCTCCTCGATCCAGATTTTCTCTCCGGCGAGCTCGTCGTCGGCGAGGAGAGAGGACCCACTCACGTTTGTACCTTGCAAATGTCTGTTTATAGCCTTAGTATACTTTTCCTCTTTACAGCTTGTTTAGATAAGAAGGGATTAGGACCAACCCTTTCGGATTTAAAGGAATTTTAGTTCAAGTTCCTAGCCAATCCGAATGGATTAAGTCGAATCACAATGTATCCAAATAAGTCCTTAGACGGCTATTCCTTCCGATGGTTGGTTCTTTGCTCAGGCTGCGACTTAAGGTGTTCTTGCCTCGTAGCACGGACTCGCCGAGCTCCAACGTTCTCGGCAGCAAACTCTAAGTTCCATACCCCTATAAAGAAATTTGTGGTTGTCTGTTTCTTAGTAAACTGAAAAAATCTTAAATCTTAGTCGATTTTTTTTATCCATTGAATCATGATCCAACCACCCGCCAGCCATCACCTCCCACCACTGCTGCCAACGCCGCCTACCTCCTCCTCTATCACCTTCTTTCCCATCTTTGACAACTCACCACCAGATCGGCCACCTCCACCGCCTCCCTTCATTGGATCCATCGACCACGTTGAGGAACCGCTGATGCCCACCGCCTACCACTGTCCCATGGGCGAGGCGAGTGAACTCTAACCCTAACTCGCACACATCCAGTGAAGATGACGCTATCGCCGCATACCAGTGAAGAAGATGACAACCCCTTGAGTACGAATCTCCATGTGCGATCAAAGGTGAGAAAATTGACCACGACAAAAAAACTTGAGTACGAATCTCCACACGAGATCAAAGGTGAGAAAAATCGACCTCGACAAAAAAACGATTGTGTTTGAGCAAAAACCAAGATATTTCTTTTTGTTGAGAGAATCCTGGGTTTGGTCTGTTGGGTTTTCTTTAAACTCTAGATTGATTTGGTGGAGGCTATTTGGTCTACCCTCTATTCCTCTATTTTTTCCTATGGTGCCGTTCATAATTATATAATGAGACTAGAGGTAGGAACCTATTTATATATTCCACTTCTAGGTGTTACAAAGTGATCCATATGTTTCCGGTACACCATAAGATTCCTGACCCATGTCACCAACCACGATTAGACGGACTAGTTTTATGAGTCTAAAATATATTAGTCCCTAGCACACATATGTGAGTCATGCGTTATGATCAAATTATTTACAAGATCAATTTCAATCTTATTATATGGGTCAACAGCCTGCAGAGCCGATCCCGCAAAACAAACCCAGATATTCTGCCTTGTACTGTATCCGGATTAATCATACGAATGCATGTGAATTTTCAGTATACTCGATATCAATAAATATGTCTACCATATTCCAGCACAGTCGCTCTCAGCCCCCCGAGTATTAATCATCGAGTTAAATTCTATATCAAATTATTTTCTACCGCATACATCAATAATATAAATAATTTCACATTGAGTTAAAACAGATAATAACTATAGTAAATGTTAAAAGCCATATTAAAAAATCCAACATGGTCGACGTCCATCTCCTTGCTATGGAATTGGTATGCCTCTTCTCCGGCGGCTGTTCGCAAGCTCTTCTCCTCCGTTCCCACTATATAATTGTTTTCACCTTTTCATCGCCGTTGTGCCCGGCGTGCTGCCCTTTCTTGCAGCCGACCCCTGAATTAAGTCACCGGAGCAATCTCCCCAATTCCCCTAGCCCAAACTCATACAAATCCTCACAAGGGGTCTACATCTCGGTCTCGGACATCCCGCATCAAAAACATTAATTCTCCGAGCCTGCAATCGCCGTGCTTCCCCAAGATCTGGCGCACACAGAGATCGCCGTTGTGGTTCACTTCAAGCAGGCGACTTCAACAACAACCACCTCCTCTCTTGGAGGCCATCTTCGAAGGCGGCTGTATGGCGGCTCTCGAGGAGCTACGCCTCCCGCTGGGCGGTCGCACGGCGGCTCATTCGGAACTACGCTTCCCGTTGCAGATCCCTACCGGCGGACAACACATCAACATGCCGGGTTCTTCACTGGCTTGCGGCGGTTGCACGGCGGCTCGGCACTCCGTCGAGCGATGCCTCCCGCTGCTGGTCATCTTCTCCAACAAGACCACGGCGCCGTCTTCAGCAACGGCATCAGGTTACCAGTCCGATCTACGACCGTCGTTTTCCCCAAGGCTTGTCGGTCTCTGCGCCGTCCACACCCGGGAGCAACCACGTACCAAGACGCGTGGAGCTTGTGCAGGCCTTTCTCATCACACGTGTCCGACGGTGTTTCTTGTATTTCTTTTACGGTGTTGTCTATTTACCGGTGACTGAATTTGAATAGAGCATCGTGCAAATCATATGATATATCAATCTTTATGTAAATTCAATTCTCAAGAATATCAATCTCTATGTAAATTCAATTCTCACTAAATTTGACTTAGACGATTTAAGAATAGCAAATCTGTTCTTTTATTGCAAGGGCAATCTTGTACTTAGTGGGATGTTTTGTACACTACTTTTGTTCCAAATATAAGTTGTTTTAGATACTGGTACCGTCTCCAAGTGAAACTTTAACTAATAATTTATATAAAAGTATACTGTTTAAATAAAAACAGTTATACATTTTAAAAGTATATTTCATGATGAATCTAGTCTAGTAATACTAATTTCGTTTTGTAAATTTTGGTATTTTTTTTACATACCGATGATCAAACTTAAAAATGGTCTATGCTCATATTTAGAATTAAAATAATTATACATGCATTTTGCGCTCACAAATTTCCATTTGAGGCGGACGGTTTGTGTTGTGCTTTAAACCCACACAGCATGGGAGGCCGGGCCGCTGACGGTCAGGCGGGCCTAGCCTATCAATGCAAAGCTAGCCAGCCTTCTTCAGAGGATGCTGTATCACCTTCCATGTTTCAGAGTGCGAGTGGTGAAACGCAAAATCATGGATATGTAACACACACACACACACACACACACACACACGCAAAATCATGGATATGTAACACACACACACACACACAGGAACTTAAACATAGAACGTAATTATATATCATTCTCATTCCTGTTAGTTTCTAGGGGAGAACACAGACCTCCACGATTACAAGGATCAATCGTGAGTTCGAGAAAACCAAATTATTCAGACTAAACGTATCACATTACATCAGGATCTGAACAACAATATGCACATCCGTTTGTATGTATGTACTAAAAATTGATGAAACTTCTCGAGTTCTACCTATTCCCCCCTTTCCACTTTCACCTTCTCAATTGACTCCATTGCGTCTTCAAATGATTTCTGCACAGTAAATGCAACACAAGCTGAGTTCATTTACACAAGTAATTAATAACATGCCAAGATGCAATCAATTGGCAGCAAGAATAAAGTTCAAGTGGTCATATATATACTGATGTCTGACACCAACATTTACATATAACCATCATCCTCCCTTGTTTTTTATCACGCGATTATTTCAAACTTTATCAATCTGACCACTCACCCCACCCAGCTGAACTGAACGTCTTCACTGACCAGCTTGAGGGGTTTGTTGTCAGTAAAAATGCTTTATACCTTTATCTATGGTACGATATGATTTTCAATATTTGCGTTTACCAGTAGGCACATTCTATAATTCCAATTGTTACTGCAACGGAATTTACAACATGCTGATAATTACCATAAAATCTCCGTAAGTCTTAAGCCTCTACACGATTACACAAATAGCCACAACAATGTGTTTCAAATAGCTAGGCCTTGCACAGAGTATCTAAAATGCTACTCTTGTATGCAAAAAAAAAAGGCATAGAAAACATACTGTAACATTAGAAAATTGAAATCAGAATATAAATAAGGACCAGAAATGTTCAGCTCAGCTCGGGCATATGTACAACTGAAATCCTTGCCGTACACATCCATTGGGATATGAGCTTGAGCCCAGCTTTTGGTTTACTTGCTTCACAAAGGAAGCTCCTAACCTGGTAATTAACAAGCCACTAAGACCGCAGCAAACAGTGACAAACTGACAAGCCTAGCTGCGCAGCCTATAGGATGTTTGTCTTGACTCGGCACGCACAGCTAACAGTGACAATCCTTGGAGTTCCAAACATAGATTCTTTACCATTTCCATGTTGTCTTGGTGGTTATGTGGGAAGCGGATTTTATGCTCAAAGATGATATGAACCTATTTTGGTTTTGCACTTGTGTAGTTCAAAAAAATCTCAAAAATTCAAAATATGTGCACACGTAAAAATTGGTGCAAAAAAACAATAATTAATCATATGTATGCTGTGAAAAAATGACAAAAGAAATAGACTTAAATTACAAAAGATGTGTACAAACTTTTTTTACAGTGCACACATGATCATAGTTTTGGATATTTTTTTGCAAGTGCACTTATTCTAACATGTTCTAGACCTATGATTTTTTTTAGATTTTTTTGAACCACATAGGAGTGCACAAACCAAAATGGGTTCATATGATCTTCGAAAAATATTTCTTTTTTCCCTGGTTATTTGTCATTGATGTTTATTTGTATGCAGCGTTCCCCTAGGCAAGCCGTCTAGGTGCTGGGCACAAGCCTGCTGCCACAACTCAGGCTCAATCGGCCATCTAGGCGCTCGGCCCACCTAGGCGGTCAATGCTGGTCCAAAGCAGACCTAGACAGACAAGGCACGACAGTGGCTGGGCGGTCCGAGGCGGCGCTGGGCGGGGTCGGGCGGAGATGGGTGTGCACGTGGGAGAAAAAAGGTAAGTGAAGAGAACTCACCCATGGTCCCGAACGCCAAACCCTAGCTCCACGATTTTCTCCCCTCTGCCTCCTCCCTAGATCCACATCGCACCGCCTTCTCCCCGAATCCCCTTCGCGCGCTGCCTCCTTCTCGGGTTCTCTTTGCGCGCTGCCTCCTCCCCGGCGGAGAGGAGAGCAGGAGCGATGGGAGAGGGGGATGAGGCAGCGGCGGGATGGGAGATGGGAGAGCGAGAGCGAGGCGGAGAGAGAGAGGATAGCAAGCATCGTAGGGGGCAGGAGGATAAGGAAGGGGCGAAGGGCATCGGACTGGACCAAGCCGGAGGTAAGTTTCTTTTCTTTCTCTTTCTCTTTCTTTTCTCTTTTCTTCTTCACTTCCTTCTCTCCCTCCAGCTACTCTGTTCGACTGGCGGCTGCACAGACCGCCACCTAGGCGGGCTTAGGCACTAGGCGGCCACCCTCCGCCCACCTTCCGTCTAGCGCCTAGGTGAACACTATTTGTATGGATGTGTGCTCTCTCACCTCCCTCTTAATAAAGTCTGCAAAACCATCTGTTGAACAGATACAAATATCGAGGAGCAACAAAAAATGAATGGCGGCAGTTTCCACTAGTATCACACTGTATCAGTGCTCACTGTTTTGGGGTCAGCAAATGACTGAACACTAGCTAGTTAACAAAGTGCGCATTCCTAAGAAGAGTAGACAAATGAACGGCGGGGATATATAGAGTAGCTACGCCCGTGTAGTGAATCCACACTCAAATAAGGACATATTGTTACAATCTAGCAAACAGAAGAAAGTGTGTGGGCTCATTGTAGCTGCTGCTGCTGCTAAGCATGTCAATAACATTTGCAGTGCATAATCCATGTGGAATCAAATGTTATATATGTGTAGAATATTTCAGCTCAACATATGATTCAGTTAAAAATGATATCCCTAAAGTAAATAATATCTCTGTTTTGTTGACAGGGTTAAGTTACATACATATCAAAAATTTAAATTTCTCGAACACTGATGTTATTTTCATAAAACAAATGGAGAACATCATTAAAAGACCTGAAGGTGCTCCATAATTTCCAACAGAGTATACAATTACAACAAAAGGTACCAGAAAATCCAAATTAAAGCATTCTATTTTCTATATTTAGCAGCCTTACCATTTAGTCATTGTGACATTCGCTACTAACCTACCTACCGGGCATCCTTATCGTTTCATCACATTTTGAACTTCTAAATCTGAATAAATCAATCAATTGCGGCCCTTTTTACTTAGCGAACAAATTGGCTTCATTTTTGTGACAAACACAATCACACAAGGACAAGATGTTGAATGGATAAAATGAGTAAATTTCACCGTTCTCATTCTTTTATCAACTTCCCAAAGTACACCTTCTGACAGTTTCCAATCAACTCCCTCCATAGTTTCATTCAGCTCCCTTATCATTAACAATCAAATCAACAAGTTAATTGCTTGCCTGTCATCCACACAACATGTGCCCACATGGAATGTGCAAATTAATTACCAAATTTAATAGTTCATTTACTAGTTTATCACAAATGGGGGCTTGATGGAAATATATTCCAAAGAACAGGGAGTCAATTGATTAAAACCAAGGGAACTCATGTGGGTATTGGAGAAAACAAATGAAGAAGCACAACGAAAGGTACCCTAAATAAAATACTAGAAGTTCACCAGCTATATAATATACTTACCCCAGAATTATTCATCTTCCAGAGTTCCAGAATACTTCCATCAAGAAAAGCTGCTCCAGCGAGCAAAACACTGCAGTAAAGAGTTATCATCATGAGCCATCAACCTCAATTGCTATCTTATATCAAATTGAAAGATCACCCAAACTAGAATACATAGGAACACTACAAGAAACACTATAGGGAACGACATGAGTTTGCAACATCCAATACATCTTTCTTACAGCTTTTACAAACAATACATGACGCTTAATTCTGCCAACCGCCTTGCTGAAACACTGTCTTTAACTACCAGATCTAGTTGGTACCACCAACAGTAGCCATTTCAATTTTAGTTTCACAGTTTATAATCAACAGTACTATCTCAACAGTCAACAGTCATGAAGTAAGAATGCCATCCCATGAGATCGAATACGTATTGAAATTCAAAATACATTCACCAATTTCATTGGAAAGGAGTCTGCTCCACTTTTTCTATGGAACTGATCACCCACTCCAAGTGCATTCGCATTTGACCCAACAGCAAAGGTAATAAAAATTCCCTTTTTCTGTCAGTCACGGACGAGGAATTTCTAACAAAATACAATAAATCGGCACTTGTTGTAAGCCATGTTTGCAGGTTTTGTTATAATTTGATCTCCCTCAGCCAGACATTTATAATAAACCATCCTGTGTAACAATCATGCAATGGCGAAGGCTTTTCTGATTCTCCCTTGAGAAGTTAAAAGGTTAACGAATCAGCACAAGAACTCAAGGAAGAAAAGTATCGATGCCTATTTAGCAGCTTACCTGGAGAAGCCCAGATTAAGGAGGAACCCTCGCCGCGTCACCGCCTTGAGCAAGAAGCCCCAATCGAATCCTGCCGAGGCGGCGTCTCTCCCCGGAGGCGGCCGGCGCCAAGAACCACCGCCGTGGCTGTGGCCGTGGCCGTACCCAAACCCATAGCCATACGAAGTCGAGGAGGAGGACGACGAGGAGGCCCAGGCGGAGGAGGAGGTGCGGGCGTAGGAGGAGGAACGGAGACGGAGGTCGTACTCGGCCCTGCGGAGGTCGTCGGAGAGGACGTGGTAGGCGTCGGAAGCCTGGCGGAAGCGCCGCGCGGCGTCGGCGTGGGCCGCCGCGTCGTCGGAGTGCGCGTGGCGGTCGGGGTGGTCGCGGAGGGCGCGGCGGCGGAAGGCGGCCTTCACCTCGGACTTGGTGGCATCGCGCCGCAGCCCCAGCGTCCGGTAGTGGTCGCCCATGGCAGTACGGCACGCGCGCGCGGAGGATTTCGTCGGTAGATCGCGAGGAGGCGACGAAACGAGAGGGATTTCGAGGGAAGAAGACGCGGCAGCGTGGCCGCTGTGCTTGCCGCGCGTTCTCCGAGCCCGGCCCTGACCAGCCTTCAGTATTGTTAGTCCGGACTCCGGATGGATTTGGCCCAGATAGGCCGGGCCGGCCAGCCTAGCATCTAGCTATATTTGGAAGGAAAAATTGTTTCAATAGCATCACTTTCGGCCATATTTAGAGGGGTGATATTTCGTTGGTGATGCAATGCAAAATAACATCATGAGTAAAAAATTTATGCCGAATGACATTGTCGTCAGTTACCATGAATTTAGTCACGTTGGACCGGTGAAAAGACGAGTGTACCATTCCAAATTAGAGGATCCACCTGCAAAGGTCATGTGAAATGGATCCATCCTCATCCCATGTATAAAGCAAGCAAACCCTAATATTTTTCCCATTTCGCTTGCCTTCGGTTCATTTTTTTCACTACTGCTCTCTCCTTGTGTTTGGTTCATTTTTCCTCGCTAAGCTCCAAATCCGTCTCTTTTCCTTCGGTTCTTCGGTTCATTCTCTCTCTTTTCCTCGTTGAGCTCCAAATCTGCCTTCTTGCCTTCGGTTCATTCCTCTCTTTTCCTCATTGAGCTCCAAATCCGAGGAAATGAGCCAAGGAGGGGACACATCTTTGTCTACTACATCTGTGAAGTGCTCGAATTGTAATTTGGTGGGTGAGGCACAGAACATCCGGCTCCCAAAAAAATCCCGACCGTGGTTACTAGAAATGTCGTATGTATCCAATGAGTATTTTGATTTAGGATCCGTTTTGATTTTTTTTCTATCCGAAGAAATTTAAAATTTATAGTTGATCTGTTATTCTCCCTATTTTCGAAGGAAATTGGCGATGGGTGTGCATTCTGGCGATGGGCAGATGAGGTAGAGTAGGTCCAAGAGGCTACAGACTGTGCACAACGTGATGGAAGAAGTGGAATGGTGGATGTCGAACGACTAATAGAGAGGGTTGAGAGAATGGAGGCCAATGTGGTCGAAAGGTTGGAATACAAGATTAATTGGATGCTTGGTGTAATTTTGCTTCTTGTTGTTATTGTCATTTTGAAATTGTGATATAATGGGAATATTGAAATGAATGAGAATGAGTCTTGTTGTTATTGCAATGAATGAGCTTGTTGTGTTGCAATGAATGAGCTTGTAGTGTTGTAGTAGGTCTCAAGACAGTGTCCAGAAAATGGGTTCAAGAAAAATAGTACAGAAAAGTGTCCAAAAAGTTTGCAATAGCAGGTTTCAGGATCAACATATCATATTACAATAAGAAGCATGATCATACTAGAACAACAACAATAGAAAGCATCATCTCAAAATGACATGTTTCATCATAAAGCATGTTCATAACAAATCATACCACCAGGTTCCAGTACTAGGATAATAATAGCCACAGTGCAAAGCACCATCGCAAAATAACATGTTTCAGTACAAAGCATGTTCACAAGAGATCATAACACTAGGTTTCAATACAAAGTCTCATCAAAACAGAGGATCATCGTAACATAGCATCATCATAGCTTGTTCGAGGTCTATTTGCCCCCTCCCTTTGCTGGTGATGTTCTCCTGGTTTGTGAGGAGGATGTTGGAATCTGAGTAGCTAGGGACCTCTTCATGGCCCTAGTAGTGGGAGCTTGGCTTTCTTCATTAGTAGTGATGGCTTTTCTCTTGGTAGCCTTGTTACTGTTGTCCTGCATACATGATTGTAAAAAACTGAAATATATCAAAGGGATGAAACTGAAATATATGAATGGGAAGAAACTGAAATATATCAAAGGGAAATGATCTTTTTGTGGTTGTTCCTACAGCTCGTAATGCTAGTCCATCTTGACCCTCTTGTACAGTCTTGTTCTTGCACACTATTTTCCCGCAGACACTTCATGTAAGTAATAGTCCAAACAATTTAGGTGGCAGAACAATAATGTAAGAAATAACCTTTTGTTAGTTGGTGTTTTAGTTGGAGCTTCTTCCCCCGCTACTGGTTCACTGTTTTTGCACCCCTTCTGGTGATGTCCAAGTTCACCACACCGCTTGCACCGTTGTCTTGTCCTAAAGGGTTGCTCTAGACGGTCCTTGTACCTCTGTGTTTTTGGCCTTTCAACCGGCCTCTTCAACTTTGGTGGGTAAAGCTTGAAACCAGGGTCAAAACTTTCTCATTGAGACTTGACGGGAATTGGTCTGAATACAGCAGCATAGGCAACGTTGAACTTATCAACATTGAAGTAATCATCAAAAAAGTCCCCAAGATTGCCCCTTGTGTGGCATATGAATGCTACTGTATGATTGCAAGGTTTACCACTAATTTGCCATTATTTGCAGGAGCACATCTTCTCATCCAACTCCACTGCATATCTTGTGCCTTTTGCTGTTGTTTATAGAATGGAAACCTCAACACCACTAGGGCCACATCTAGTGATCCTATATCCCTTCAATCCCCTACTTTTGGCATTCAAGTCGTTGACAATGTGTGGCAGTATCTTACCTTTTATTTTTCTTGCAATTCTTCTCCTCAACTCCATTTTGGCAACCACGTATTGTCTAATCATGTCCAAAAGCTCTACAATTGGAAGTCCTTTATGAGCATTTATCTTGCCGTTGAAGGATTCAGATATGTTGATGTAGTCAACTTTGCACATTCCATTGAACATTGTTGAACCGAAAAGGCGACTAGAGGGGGGGTGAATAGGAACACACTCACTTTTTCACAAATAATGGATTCAATAATATTTTACTCCAGTAGCTATGGAAGCTATGAAGATCAGTAAATCAGTACAGCGGAAGATTAATATTGAATCTAATATAAACCCCTATGCAAAATAACAAAAATTAAAGCACATCAAGCACATCAGGTCGATCACGCCTTGGGCGATCGGTCCGATTCCGATCGGTCGACCGGTGGCCACAAAGGCCCGACCGGCCTCCAGAACAAATTGAAAAACCCGATGACAAAGATGCAAATAGATGAAGCTTTTGATCTACTAATCCAAACTTGATGAAACTTGGAATGCACATTCTCTATGATACCAGGGACCTATTCCAATCGAAGATTATGATAATTCTTGGAGGAATCAAGATCATTTTCCGTTTGATCAAAGAAAGGTTTAAAACCGGGTCAAAACGAAAACTAGATCAAAACTCTTGCTCGTGGGTGATTGATGATCAAGATGATCCTAGATAGATTCCCACACGTCACAGCAAGCTAGATCATATGAAGAAACCAAGCAAAAACTCACGGATCGAAGAAAGACCTAAAATCATCAAATAGAGAGAAAGAACGCAACGACACAAAACATTGATCAAACTTTCCTTTGATTGATTGATATAATCAGGGCTTACAGCCACTCCATCAATGGAGGACAATGCTCAATCCAAGAGCACGAAAATCACATCAAACATCAAGAACCCTAGCCTCCACAAAAGCTCTCTCTAAGAAAATTAGAGTTTACAATAATTGCAAAAGAGGCGAAGAGGTGGTGCAACCACCACCCTCTCCTATTTATAGTGGAGGCTTAGACCTTCTAAAAGTTTGACTCTATTGGGCTCCCGTAAAGGCCCGAAACAAACGGAACACTTACACACGTATTTTAATGTGTCGTCTTTAACATCCCTTGACCTAACTAGCTACACCTTGCGCCATCTTGCGCCTCGGATTAGCTAATAGGTCACCCTTGTTCATCTTGCGCCACGCTTGAGTACATTGACCTCACCCGGCATCGTCGATCGTTCTGGACCTCAGCTCTCCAAGCCTAGTCCCGATCATCCTCGTCGTTGACCACCAAGCAACCTGCATAACAATAGACAAGTAAACCGAATTTGGGAACAAGTTCTTCACAACTTGACCCATTGAAAGATCTAGACCCGCCATTATGAGTTAATGGATTGTTTTGGTGATTAATGACAAATCCAAATATGAGACTAACTCTTTTATCAAGTATTATCTTTGTGTAGTCTCATTTGGATATAAAGGTGAAACACAACGAGGTATGCAATCGACATCTCAATTTATATAATGTTGCATCTCTCGGATCCAAAATATAGGATTGAACTCAACCTTAAGTTAAACTTGAATATGTGCATATGACCTCATTACACATTTGTGTATGCACACATTTAGGGGGAGTTTTATCCTATACTTTGTGGTTTCATTAGTATTGATCCATGTTCCATTTTCCACATATATTGGGATCTTTACGTTGAAACAAAACCTTTGAGTATACAACACTTGTGTAGTTCGTATATACTTGACGAGGATCTAATAATCCTCATTTTATCTTTTATCTGTAATTCTTATTATGGGTAAATATGATGTCACATAGTCCCCAGAAGTACCCCTTATTTCTATAAGGAGAGGCCTAACCTTTGATTGTAAGTTCTTCTACAATCACCCCATAGTCGTAAGTTCTTCTACGACTACATCATGGTCGTAAGTCCTTCTACGACCATTACATAGTCGTAAGTTATTCTACGATCGCTACCGATCGTAAGTCCTTCTACGACCGGAAAACTACGACCACCTTATAATCAAACCTACTGCATCGTAGGTCCAATTGATTAAGGAATCCGAACGGTCTACACGCACTATTATTCCGCCAGATTAATGGTGTGTAAATACCCCATTATCTCTCGGAAGATAATTGCCGACGGCGTGAAGAAGTCAAGGCGCCGTAATTACTACCATCATGCGCTCACATTACATTAATTAGGCGCATCTTCCGTAGGACGAAACGGCTACTTCTTCACGACTATATAAGGGCATCAATCGAGAGATAGGGAAGGCTAACAAGAGCTACCAAGTAGGAACACAAGTGCTATTCTCTCGTAATAGTCCGAGTCTTTTACTTGATCATCAAGAATACCATACACACAGTGATTAGGGTTATTATTCTCTCCTGAGAAGGCCCAAACTGCCTAAACATCCCGTGTCAATCCACTCTGCGTGATCTTATCTCTAGGAGACCCCCCGAATCAAACAATCTTTACGTAAGATCGGTTCTAATACACCGACAATACTCATGTAATAAGTATATAGAACTTGTGTAGTTCTTGTATACTCATGTTAGAGTATGTATAACTTGTGTAGTTTATATATACTCAATTGTTCTCTCATTTATCTTCATTAAATTTATGAGAATTTATGGTTATCATCAATTACCAAAGAGGAAAGATTGAGGTATCTTGTCCCACCATTATGAGTTAATGGTATGATGTGGTAATTAATGATGATCACATTGTGGAACTAACACTTTCCATGAGTTGGATATATAGGTTATGTTCCAGGATGATGAAGACTTGGGATGATCATGAGTTGATCATCAAGTCAAAGAGCTTGGTGTATATGATGCATCATGAGTTGATGCTTATCAAGAAGGGATGATCATGAGTTGATCATCAAGACAAGAGAAGACCCATCATGTGTTAATGGAGGTCAAGTGAAGGATTGCATCATGTGTTGATGCATGTGAAGACTCTGGATGGAGAAATCATCATGTGTTGATGATGTTCAAGACAAGATCCCGAAGTGAAGAAATCATCATATGGTGATGATTGTCAAAGTTAAAGACCCGGACTTGAAGTGTTGATGTGCGCCATCAAGCTTCAAGAAGATACAAGGCAAAGGTATGACTAGCTAGGGCTAAGGATGTGTTCCTAGTCTTTACCGGTCTTGGTGTTTGGTTGAAGACCTGATTGCTAGTATAGGTTGCCGCACTATTAAGAGGGTCTTAACTAGTAGTTTGAGTTAGTCATGTGTTGATAGCTCATTATATATTTGCTCTAGCTCATCTAGGCATGATGCTATTTATTTGGATCCTCAATCAACCAGTCCTTGATATGCCCTGCACACCATTTGTATGAGGCAGTCTTGTCCCCCACAAAACTTGTGGTGGAGCAAGTATGTTGTGCTGCAATTACCTTCACCTGCAAAAGAACCAAAGATTCATCAAATTTTGAAAGTAAGATTGAAGTAGTATGGAGTCTACTTGCAATTGTCCATATAAGGTAGTTTTTTCATCCTACAACCTTCATGCATGCATTCTCCAATTATAGTCTGGATAGGTGCAAGATGCCCTAAACCTCTTCTGCTCACTATAGTCAATATTATACTCAAACTCGTTTAAAATTGCATAATGTCTAAGAACTCATTTAAAAGTACTTTGGTCAGCAAAGATAGAATCCACTTGTACTATTGGATCATTAAGGTCAGCCACAGGGAGAGGCTCCAATAGAGCTTCATCATTAACCTCCTCTTCAAGCTACTCCTCATCCTCAGCAGGATCATATTCAGGCACATTCTCATCTGGGTCAGAAGGGTTGTACATACCGTCATCATCCACTCCAACATGATCCTCTTCCTCACTTTCTGGCCCACTCACATTATCTGGCTCACTTTCATTATCTTGCTCACTCTCATTATTGTTGGACCGAAAAGGCAACTAGAGGGGGGTGAATAGGAGCACGCTCACTTTTTCACAAAAAATTAATTCAATAATATTTTACTCCAGTAGCTATGGAAGCTATGAAGATCAGAATATTAGTACAATGGAAGACTAATATTGAATCCAATTTAAACCCTTAAACAATATGACAAAATCAACAAAGACTAAAACAATTCAATGCATCAAGGCTCGGACATTGGTCATAACCGGCTCGACCGACACAGGCGGTCTCGACCGTGGCTTTGGGCGGTCCGATCACGCCTTCGTAATGATCAAAACAACCCGATGATGAAGTTGCAAATTGAAGAAACTTTTGATCTACAACTCCAAACTTGATGAAACTTGGAACACGCCTTCTCTCTGATGTCAGAAACCTATTCCAATTAAATATTGTGATAATTCTTGGAAGAATAATGATCCTTTTCCGTTTGATTGAAAAAGGGTTCAAAACCGGGTCAAAACGAAAACTTGATCCAAAATCTTGCTCGTGGGTGATTGATGATCAAGATGATCCTAGATAGGTTCCCACACGTCACAGCAAGCAAGATCACGTGAAGAATTCAATCAAAAACTCATGGATCAAAAAAAGGCTCAAGATCATCAAATATAGAGAAATAACGCAATGAGACGAGACATTATCAAACTTTCCTTTGATTGATTGATATGATATGATATGATATGGGCTTACAGTCTCTCTATCAATGCATGACAATGCTCAATCCAAGAGCACGAAAATCACATCAAAATCTCTAGAACCCTAGCCTCCACAAAAGCTCCCCCTAAGAAAATTAGGGTTTCCAAAATAGCAAAATAGACAAAGCGGAGGTGCAGCCACCTCCCTCCCCTATTTATAGTGGAGGCTTAGACCTTCTAGAAGTTTGACTCAATCAGGCTCCCGTTAAGGCCCAAAACAAACGGAACACATACGCACGTATTTTAATACGCCGTCTTTAACACATCTTGACCTAATTAGCTACACCTTGCGCCATCTTGCGTCTCAGATTAGCCAATAGGTCACCTTTGTCCATCTTGTACTACGCTTGAGTACATTGACCTCACCCAGCATCGTCGATCGTTCTGGACCTCAGCTCTCCAAGCCTAGTCCTGATCATCCTCGTCGTTGACCACCAAGCAACCTGCACAACAATAGACAAGTAAACCGAATTTGAGAACAAGTACTTCACAACTTAACCCATGTTAGTCAAAACATGCATCATGCAACATATATGCCCTGAAACTCATGACTTTGACCTAACAACCGAACATCGCCGCCACGACGGGTGACGATCCAAGTGAAAACCGGTCGATCGCTTTTTGGCTGGTCGACCGCCACCTATTGGCGGTCGACCGCCGCTTATGACTTAGCCGAATTTCCTATCTCGAAAACCAAACCTCACCGAATTTTCAAACCAATAGAACTTTTGACTGGAGACTCCAAAAATTATGAGACCAAGTGCAATTGAATCTCCTCTCTTGCCTGCTACCTCTATTTTTGGCCCAGCTCAAAACCTCACTTCTTAAGTTGGCCGGTCCGACCGCCTCTATGGCCGGTCAGACCGGTTATGGCCTGACAGCACTGTAACTTTACCGAAAACACGTGAAACGACAAACCGTTAACGCAATTACCAATTGTCACATCATCCTAAGATCTGGAACATATCCCCATGATATCCACAATTATCTTGCCCACTCACATTATTTGGTTCACTCAATTTGTAGCTCATTGTGGTAAAGGACTACAACCTTCAATTCATTCTAAGAAGGTGGGCAACTGACCCATGGCTAGCTTGGCTACATGGATCCATTACTAGGTTGTCAATAGTACTGCAATTCGGTTGTGATACCTCCATGCCTTGCAATGGATCGCCTTCCTAATATGGAGCTACATCCATCACTTGCACATTCAGCAAGATCTTTCTATTTTTCTCCAATGCAAATGCGCTATCTAAGTCTGCATCAGAGCTTATGTCGATGTGCTCGCTAATGGCATCATTCCATCAGGACACATAGAGATATTGTCGACACCCCCACTTGAATTTTGAGCGCAAGAAGGCAATCAAATCATCCGTTTTGAAATTCACTGAGTCTATTACCTTCTGTACCCACTTAGCCTTGCTGTATTCGATCCTATCCCTATTGGGCTTTGCCATGTACAAGCCGACTTCAATACTTAGCCGTATAGCCTTGGTAGGATCCATCCTACCACAAGAATTAAACAAATACATTGCCAGAAATAAATAAAGCACTGTCTACCGTAAATAATGCAATTATCAAAATAATGCAATTAAACGTGATAAATCAATAACCCCCCTTTCCCCAATAGTAAGCATGATTCACAAATCCAAAACCCTAATTCCACAAATGACAAATTGAAATTTCCCCTTTCCTCAAATATTAAGCAGGATTCACAAATCCAAAACCCTAATTCCACAAATCAGAAACCCTAATTCCACCTATTCCCTAAAATATAAAGTACAATTTAGAAATCCTTACCATCTGGCACCCACGAAGCCGAACTTGTGACGTCTTCGGGAACCTCTTGCCACGGTCTTGGTCGGATTCCTCAATCTGGGTTTGCCCGAACTTATCTCGCTCCAACTCGATCTACTCATCGTGGCATGCTTCACTTCTCGGGAGAGGAAGATGTTGCAGAGGAGCGCCGATGGCGGACTGGAGTGGTGGCAGCGCCTGAGCGGGATCGTTGCGGTGGTGGAGTGGAGTCGCAGCGGCAAAGTGGGGAGAAAAGGAGACAAGGGAAAAGCGGTGGATTGGTCAGGATTTGGTCAACATCAGAGATGCTCGAAGGGGCATTACTGTCATTTCCTTCTCTCTCTCTCTCTCTCTCTCTCGCAACCAGTCCAACGTGACTAAACGACACTGTAACTGGCGGCAATGTCATTCGACATAATTTCTTGTCTTCGCAATGTTATTTTACACCGCGTCACCAACGGAATATCGTTCCTCTAAATACAGCTGATCATGATGTTACCAAACCAATTTTCCCTATTTGAATATGGTTTTGGAACGTAAGGCCTCGTTTGAAATGTGGGATTTTGTTCTCCATTTGTACCGTAAAATTCTTGCAAAATTCTTGTATTCCAAACATATCCTTAACTTCGGTTTTTTATACTCTATCTTTCCGGTCTTTTTTTTTTCTTTTGCGAGATCAAGAAATAACAGCATTGGTATTCAGAAACTGGTACAGTGGTGGAGGGCCAGTGCCGGTCTTTTCACATCCACATGGATTTACCTATATAAGTTTTTTTTTTCAAATACATCTTCTTTTTCCTTTTTGAGAACGCTTTTTTTATCTTCTGAATTGCCTCCAATATTTCCTTGGCGTCCTTTCGAATCGACTCCCTCGCTTTCTGCATAGTAAAATATAACATTAGTAATAACAAATATGCCAAATAAGCAAGAGCACTTGGTCATGCGCTGAGTTGGCACAAGACTTGCATATAATCATCTTCCTTCTCCCTTATTTCTCATCACTGGATTATTTGAAAACTTACCAGAACATCGTTAGTGAGCTGCTTAAGGAGCATGTTGATAATTGCCGAAAGCCAAAATTACACTATGAGCCCTTGAACTATTCTGTGAAACCCTTGCTTACGATGTTAACCTGCAACCCCTATCATGTATCCTAATTTGTCACTAGTGTGCTCCACGGTGGAATCTATTTAGTTACTAGTCATGACGACTCCAATTTTAGTAGGATTCCATTGTTGTATTTTAAAAATATGTTGGGAAATAGTAATTAACTTAAACTTACTACATACAAAAAGAGCAAAGAAAAGTTCAGAACACCAAACAAAACCTGAATTGAAATAGTTGCCATCGAGATCACCGAATGAATACCCCTCTGTACAGGACCACATGTAACTCCATCAGGCACAACCGAGGGTACAAACTTCACGCAGTTTCGACTAAATATATTCACTTGGTCTGAATTCCTAGCATAGCCAGAAAGGCGGATGGTTACAGATGGATTAATAAGATCTTTATGCAGCAAATCACGCAAGACGGTTAGGGAACAACAGAAATTTGTTTCACAAAACGTAGGCAACTTCATTTGATATCTATTCCTCTATGGACCCCCGAGCTTCCTGTGCACGTGTGCATGGAGCGAATGCTCATCGCCGTCATGGTGATGGAATATATATGTTAAAATTCCAACGAGGCACAGCACTGAGCCGACGAGGATCTTGTCGTAACGTTCCACCCAGTGAAACTTAATCTGGCTAGCACCGTAGAATGAGAGGGCCACCAGGGATGTCATCACAGTGATGGTACTGCAGGCAAAAAAAAAATTTGCAAGTAGCAATATGAAGCAAAGTATTTCAAAGGAATTAGATAAACTATAGAACGTCTAGTTAATACTCCGCATGCCTAGTTAAATCAAAACAAAGCATCCAGAGGAAATTTTGAAGGAAGAAAGGCACTCAAATGTTGACTAACATTTGACTACATACCCCTCCCAAAATTATGTGCCATCTGTAGAAGACAGACAAAGCAGAAATTAAATCAACTAATCGAAGTATGAAATAGATTAAAAACGAAAATGGCACCGCCACACTAACAAAGCTACACTCTCATTTTACCATACCGACCATTCTTGACAATCCTACCGCTGAACAAATACTGCCATGAGATTAGTTGTTTGTTCAGCAATCTTACTGATCATTCATGTACTGCACAATGTGCTTTTATGTTTAGTTTGGCTATTCTAGTGTTCCATGTGTCCAAACATGTGCTCACGACTCACAGACACGCCACCCGCCACACGGTCCACATCCCATACAAGATGGACCCTTTAGTTCACACTTGAGGGCTGAGGCTGTTGTGTTAAGACTCCCTCAAGACTACAGGATAGTGGCAGTCAACGCTTCAGAGCTATCTTTATTAAGAGTACCTCTTCAGATTCTACTACTGATCTTATCCAGCACTCAAATATCTCCATTTATGTCCACACATGTAAAAGCTGTAGTTCTGTGGGAACATTTCACATCAACTGGAGGTTAAAAGGAGACAGGACTTCTCTCATGCAGTTATTTGTTGTGTACTATAGTCAGCTTATGTATTGTGTTGAATAAAGGTTCAGAACAGAATATACTATAATCAGCTTATTTATCGTGTACCTAAATCCCAAACCACTTATGTGTAGAAGCCTTAGCTATATATGCAGTGGCGGAATATTGGTAAATGAAGAAGAAAGAGAAATGTCTCAAAACGAAAGCTTACATATGGAAATAGATCAGCCTTTCTCTTTCTACTCTTACCACTATATACAGCATACTGAAAAGAATCTCTTTTAATATTGTTCCTTTCTGTCCCAACATGCTGCCCGTATAACTAGGGTGACATATTGGTGATTGGCTCAACAAAGAAGGAACTCTCCAACTAAGCAGCTTCCTAGAAGCCTAGATGAATGGTACTCTAGTGTTATAGCAAGAAAAGGTTAGACAGTGGGGACAGAGTACCATTTATCTTGTGAGGAGACCGAAGGGGGGAAGAGCCAAAGACAAAGGGTGTGCTGATATTGTATTGAATGTATGAATGAGAGAACGAGAGGAAGCCCCCCTTGAACATGCCCTTAGAGGTTTATTTATAGGGGGCAAGAAGGCGTATCGCGAGCGAGAGAGGGAGGTACTTAGGTACATTTGTCAGTATACACTACATGGACTTGGTCTATACATGTACAGTATCTTTGATGGCACACTTGTATTCCTGACGACCCTAGGGTACAGGGCACCCCTAGGTGCTCTGCTACGACAACTCCCTTGTCTGTGTGGTTCGAGGTTGCAAGGACAGGTCCTGCTATCCCGAGGGGTAAGCGGACGCAATCCTGTCGCCCCTGGCCCCTCGGGAGTCGGGATACCCTGGAAGAGATCGACACGAGGTCGTCCCACCGAGGCATGGCCCTTGAGGCAAGTGGCGCGTCGAGGCCGCCCCGCCGCCGCCGAGGCGGGCGGTGAGCAGCGGTGGAGCCTGTGGGAGCGAAGGCATGCAGAGCCACCACGCCAAGGCATAGCCCTCGAGGCGGGCAGCGCGCCAGGGCCGCTCCGCCGAGGCGATAGCCTTAAGGCGGACATTTTTCTTTCTACCATCCTCGCTGCCCAGCTCTCCCAACAACTAACCCCAACCGAACCAACACCCACTGCCCATTCTTTACTCCCAGCCAAAATTCACTTCGTTTCCCTCACTGTTCCTTCTTCCTCCCAACAGAACACCACTTCTTGTGGCTCAGATGAGTCGTCAATACTTGGTCAATAAGGACAAGGTGACAAGAAAATTAGTTTACAAAATCCAAATGATTGTAGGGTAAGAAATGACTCTAAGATGGGTAAGTAATAAAAGATATTCATAACTTAAACTTTCTGAAATTAATTTGATAATTTAAAATACCTTGATCAAAAGACGTGTTAGCACTAATGCCAGTGTTATTTCTAACCTGCAGTCGGTATGGCTCTGATACCAACGCTGTGAGGACCCCCGGGTTATTTCCGTAAGACCGAGGCCTTCCCGGTCTTATGAAAATAACTCTGAACCTCAATGAAATGAAATCCAATTTAATTCCATTCAAGTGAGAGTACCTGATTGAGTTAGAGCGACGATAACCATGCAAAACTGCTCCTCTGCGACTTCTACGTGGTGACCGGTTCTCCAACAACCCAAGTAAACACTTAAAGGAATTAAATAGCATTTCAAAACAGCGGATACATGTCCCGTGTTGGCTCCCAAGATCAGCGACCAACACGCATATATCCTCATTCAACGTCAATCACATCATACAACAATCATATATTGATAATCTAAAAGACATACAACATAGTAGTTAAGTCTACAACTATTACAAAGAAGTCGGCCGGCCAAATTCAAATAATAACATTAAATAGCAGCAACATGATAAATAAACCAAAAGGTCCAGCAAGTGTGCCCCATAACCCATGGCAACCAGCTGGGAGTTAAAGAATAGCACATTCGTTAGCGTCGTCGAAATCGGCGCTAACGAACGTATCAAGCGAAAGATCATCCTCACATGGAAGCAGCAACAGGTTATGTACAATTATACTCGTAAGTCTTACACAAATTAAAAAGTATATATGCTAGAGGGTATTCAAAGGATGGCATTAGTGGCTTAGTTTTGCAGAAAACGGAACAATTTTCATCCTACACATACTAATTTTTCAATTGTCATTTAGAAAATATATTTGGAGCAAAATCAAAACATGTGACATAGTTATACTTTGATAAACAAATAAATCAAATAAATACCAAAGTGGCAGCCCACTTTGATAAACTAAAATACAAGAAAATCCGTTCATGTCGAATACCAAGTTGTAACAGTGTCAATTTTAATTTAAAGTCCAACAATAATGACTCTCGAATTTAAGCAGTCATCTGTAACCGTGGACACGGCTATTCGAATATATTTACACCCTGCAAGGGGTACAACTTTACTTACACGACTCGCCCAGCCCGTAAGCCAAACACACTGTCTTTGGTGAGTTGGCCGGGGAGTTCGAGATTTAGTATTTTTCAGCAAGAAGATCTTATTGGGTTAGATCACCCATGCGAGATGAAATCCCACTTAGTACATATGCATATAGCAAATGCTAAGCGAGCACACAAGTTGTGTCGGAGGAGCCAGTGTAAGGTAGTTAGTATGTTAGGTGACCCCCAACATAAGTAATCGTGCTCACCCGCACAATAGATATTACATTGGGTTCCTAAAGAACATAGGATTTCACGGTCGCTGTGTCCTCACACCACCTATGGTCCTACCAAATAAAACTCTCTCGTTACTTGACTAAGCTGGTTCCCAACCCCAGCGTGTGGTAGCACGAGTTTTACTTGAATTAAAGACGTCACCAAAGTTCGGTCCTTGATGGTCCGGACAGGACTACCACAATACCCGAGTCTCGTGCACGAAGGCACCGACACCACACTACAACCACTTGTCCAGACCCAAATCACTTTTGAAATAAGCAAAGTTTAACTTAAGAATCAGATACGAAGATCTGGATAAAAATAAAGATAAGAAAAGTTATGTGTCTCCCACAACTGACGGTTAATCCAGTCAATTGATATAACGCAAAACTAGACCCGCATGGCTAAGCAACCTCATATATAAAATATATTCCACACAACCTAACTTAAGCATATAGGTACTGGAATAATCAAGGCTATTATCATGAGTAGGAGATAACTAACTACACATCACAAAAATATCGTCATATCAAAATAGCATGCAAGTAAGTATCATTGCATTTCAAAATACTAACTTAATAAAAACTAAGATTAACATGATGCAAAATAAAGTTCAAATGATGCTTGCCTTGCTGGAATTCAAGTTGCTCGCTCTCGGTGGCGTAAGAATCTACATCGAGCACTTCAGAATCTATATAAAAACGACATGGGATAAATACTGAGAAAAGGCAAAAATTTAAAGTGCTCAAAAATGCATTAATTTTCTACAGTAGCTATATTATGATTTTAGATGAATTTAGGTGAAAGAATTATTTCATTTGGATTTAGTATGTGAAGAGTTATAGCAGTTTGAAAATCAGATTTCTGGTAAATGCTGAAAACAGTGCTTTGGTTATGGCCAAAATAACTTGGTTCAACTCATTTAGAGTTCATATGAATTAGTTATGAATTTTCAAAGTTAATAGCAATTTCTAGTGTAAAAGTATTTCAGTTATGGATCATTTTCCAAAAACTATATTTTCTGGGATAGGAACATAAATCAAAGCTATTTCAAATTAAAGTACGTTTAAAATAAAAATTAACAAAATTAGTTTCACTTGATTTGGAGTTAAAATGAATTAGTTATGCATTTTTGAAGTTATTTGATTTGACAGTGTACAAATAACTCAATTCGGAAATTATAAATGCATTTAATACTTTTCTCACCCGAGCTTACCTAGCCTCGGTCACTGACAAGCGGGATCCGCTGCAGAGTGCCATTTTTCATTTAAACTCTGAAATAAAATCTAACTGACAGGTTGGACCCGTTTGTCATTGACTCAGTCCACACAATAGTGCATGGATCCACGAGTCCGGTCCACACGGTTCACCGCACTGTCCACAAGGCACTTAAGTCCGCGTGACCCGTGTGTCATAGGAATAATAGCATCTTAAGACAACTATTAACAACTAAGCCATCATTAGCCATTAATGACAGTGATTAACCCTAACCTAATCTCTACAGTGTTGGTCGGAGCGTGCCATGCGCGCTCGTGCGGCCTCGAGATTGCTCATCGGCTCGCCGGTGCTACGCGCCATGGCAGTGTCGACCAAGACCAAGAATGTGTTCCTGAGAACCATGCGCAGCTTAAGGTGCTGACGGTGAGCTCGACGGTGGCCTGTAACGGCGGCACAGTGGAGGTCGGCGGAGCTAGTGCTACGACAAACGTGCATGCACAAATAGAACTCCGCAATGTCCAAATAAGCGAGTGCCAAAGAATCTACAACGCACTAAGATGCTACCTGAGCAAGAGGGGTAGTAGGGGACGTCCGAAGTAGTGTCGGCGTCGAGTGTCCTACGGCGGTGGCGACGGAGGTTCCTTGTGGAGGGGTCAACCTAAGGGAAGAGAGGGGGATAGCTGTTGGAATAGCTCAAAGAGGTCCAATGGATGGTGGTATAGGGAGAAATTGGGTAATGCCTTACCACGTCAGCGATGGAGACGAAAGGGGGTTCTTGTGGCCGACAATGGAGAAACTTCGAAATTCGAGGGCTCCTGCGAAGGGTTGAACAAATGAGTGGAGGGGAAACACTTGTCATGACCAAGGACACGTGCTGACGCACCAAAGAAGGAGAATAACTCATCGAAGATGAGATTTGCACGGCGGAGTTACTCGGTGCACGCTCCGGACGTGCTCTGGAGACGTTGAGGACACCACGGCGTTCCAAGTGCTACAAGCAAAATCAAGGGCTCAAATCAATTGGAATGGAGACAACATTGAACAGAAAGGAGAGGGGACACATTAGCTTGAAGCTTACCTGAGCGTAGAGCTCAAACGGGCTTCTTCTCAGCCCCGAGAGAAGGAATGGGTTGAATGGAGGGTAGGGAGGGGGTGTTAACCCCGGGAAGATGACAGAGTTGCACGCGGCATGGAACGGCGATGCTTCGGATTGGAGGATGCGAGCTGTGGATTGACGCCGTCCCTGGCGTGGCTTAGAGCTTCACGGAGATGTGGCGCCATCTCCGCAAAGACGCCAAATGAGAGTGGGAGAAAGAGCCGACGACGGGCTCAGGTGGTCGATGGCTCAAGTCTGGCCTTGATGTAGTCGAGCGAGGTCCAGTCTTGGTGCGGTTAGTTGACTCGACCAAGTCGGTTGGTCGGGCGGACTTCGGTTTGAGTCAGTTGAACAGTGTCGCAGTTGACTGGTTTTCAAAACCAAACTCTCCACTTTAACCAAGCGACTAGAAATAGCACATAAATTCCTAAAATTCTGAAATTTTTCATAAAGGTTCCTGGGATGATCTAGTACCCATATAAAATTTTAAACCTCACTGTTCAAGTTTTATTTGCTTTTTTAAAATCATTAACGTAGGGGCTTTTAGAACTTGATTTGAATTTTCTTAAAGTTGATTTGGGTTCTAAAAATTTGGGAAAATATATTTATTCATGATAAATATTATATGAGTTAAATAACTTATTTCCCAAGGATGATCGTAAGTTTTTACTTTTGTTTTATGTTGGAGCTTCAATTTGAGTTGTAGGTTTCGAATTGATTCAAAATTTTCAAACACAACATTTTGTGCAAATGTTTCAAAAATAACATACATGCTCATGAGATGTATATTAATTCTAATAATTAAAATTAGGGTTGTGGCTGCACCTCTTGCATGCCTAGCGCTAAGGCTCCACTAGCTAGCCAGGTGATCGACGCTTTGGTCGTGTGGTAGTGCAGGAACGAGCATATGAATAGCCTCGGGTGGGGGCTAGGTAGTCCTGCGTGCTTGTCCGTGGGCTGGAACTTTAGGACTAGTGGGCAGCCGTGTTAAACATGGGAGCATTTATCGTTGCTTATGATTGCCTTTTTAATCTTCACATAGTTAAGAAGGTATCAGTACCAAGCATGTATCCCCTCACATAACATCATAGCGTTTTAAAATCAACGGAGTGCATGTGTCATCACCCAAAACCTAATGTTCTGCTCGGTGAAAACAACACAGGCATACCAAGGTAACTTGTATTATACGAAAGACACCGCTCATGGCCCCAAGCTCCGGCACACACTAACAAACACTCGCGGGTGTGAAGTGTCTAAACAAGACGCTGTGCGTGGCCCCGAGCCCCGGTGCACACTAACTCACCCTCGCGGAGAGACATTTTACATTGCGCCCCGTCGTGCAAAAACCCTAGTCGTTTCAAAGGCCCCGCCTCGGCGACTAGGGAGTTTCCCACCTCGAGGGCCTCGCCTCGGCGGACAGACATTTCACATCGCGCTCAATCGCGCAAAAAAAACATAGTCGTTCCGAAGGCCCCACCTCGGCGACTAGGGAGTCTCCTGCCTTGAGGGCCTCGCCACGGCGGGGAGACCTCGCACATCGCCCTCAAACGTGCAAAACAATAGTCATTCCGAAGGCCCTACCTCGGCGAATAGAGTCTCCCGCCTCGAGACCCCTCGGCGAGAAGACATCGCACATTGCGTTCAAACGCGCAAGACCCTAATCGTTCCGAAGGCCCCCGCCTCGACGACTAGGGAGTCTCCCATCTGGAGGGCCTCGCCTCGGCGGAGAGGCATTTCACATCGCGCTCAATAGCGCAGAAAACCCTAGTCGTTCCGAAGGCCCCACCTCGGCAACTAGGGAGTCTCCGCCTTGAGCGCCTTGCCTCGGCGGAGAGACAATTCACATCGCGCTCCGTCGCTCAAAAACCCTTGTCGTTCCGAAGACCCCACATCGGCGACTAGGGAGTCTCCCGCCTCGAGAGCCTCGCCTCGGCGAAGAGACATTTCACATTGTGCTCCATCGCGCTCAAACGCACAAACCAGTCGTTCCGAAGACCTCGTCTCGATGAGTACACCTCGTGAATCAAGCACCAGCACGCCTAATCCTTCGGGCATGAAAACAAATTAAAAAATAGTTAGCATACGACGATCGGCTTCGCCTCCCACTCACTAGTTGTCAGCTCCCAGACGAGCCCGATCAAAAAAAAACTGGGGGGCAGCGATCGGCTTCGCTCCCACTCGCTAGCTTTGGGCTCCCAGACGAGCCCAATCAAAAAAAAATTGAGGACGACGATAGGCTTCGCCTCCCCCTCGCTGGCTTTGGGCTCCCAAACGAGCCCAATCAAAAAAAAGTTGAAGGGCCACAATCGGTTTCGCCTCCCCCTCGCTAGCTTTGGGCTCCCAAACGAGCCCAATCAAAAAAAATTGAGGGATGGCGGTCGGCTTCGCCTCTCCCTCGCTAGCTTTGGGCACCCAGACAAGCCCAATCAAAATAAAAGTTGGGGGACGGAAATCGGTTTCGCCTCCCCCTCGCTAGTTGTTGGCTCCCAGACGAGCCCAATCAAAAAAAAGCTGAGGGGCGACGATCGGCTTCGCCTCCCCCTCACTAGGTTTGGGCTCCCAAACGAGCTCAATCAAAAAAAAAAGTTGAGGCGCGACGATCGGCTTCGCCTCCCCCTAGCTAGCTTTGGGCTCCCAGACTAGCCCAATCAAAAAAAAGTTTGGGGACGACGATCAGTTTCGCCTCCCCCTCGCTAGCTTTGGGCTCTCAGACGAGCCCAATCAAAAAAAAGTTGGGGGACGGCGATCGACTTCGCCTCCCCCTCGCTAGCTTTGGACTCCCAAACGAGCCCAGTAAAAAAAGTTTGGGGACGGCGATCGGCTTCACCTCCCCTCGCTAGCTTTGGGCTCCCGAACGAGCCCAGTCAAAAAAAGTTTGGGGACGGCATCGGCTTCGCCTCCCCCTCGCTAGCTTTGAGCTCCGAGACGAGCCCAGTCAAAAAAAAAAAGTTGGGGGACGGCGATCGGCTTCGCCTCCCCCTCGCTAGCTTTGGGCTCCCAGACGAGCCCAATCAAAAAGAAAGTTGGGAAACGGCGATTGCCTTCGCCTCCCCATCAACTGTCGTAGCAAAAAAAGGCTAGACAGTGGGTACAAAGTACCATTTGTCTTGTGAGGAGACCGAAGGAGGGAGAAGCCAAAGACAAAGGGTGTGTTGATATTGTATTGAATGTATGAATAAGAGAATGAGGGGAAGCCCCCTTGTACATGTCCTTAGGGTTTTATTTATATGGGGGCAAGAAGGAATATTTACCTTACTACCTCACAATGTATTGAGTCAGAGAGGGGTACTTAGGTATATTTGTCAGTATACACTACATAGACTTGATCTATACATGTACAATATCCCTGACGGCACACTGGTATTCCTGACGACCCTCTGCTACGACAGTAAGTGTTCAGAAATACTTCTTGACGAGCCAGCCCCATTATTTTAAACTCTTTTCCCTTTAAACTCTAATGCATTAAGCAAAGAAGGAAATACAGTACCATTTTAATTGCTAAATACAGACAAGAAAAACAACTGAAAACAGCAGGAGGTGAGCACCTGAAGAAGAGCACAATGATCGCAAGAATCATCATTGAGGATGAGTTGCCAACAGCAAGAAACACTGGAAGAGTTGTTGCACAGGGTGATAATGCAGGTACAAGTACAAGACCAGCGACTGCCATCTTCTCCATTGGATGACTATGAGCATGGCTATGACCACCTTTTCCTAACGCATACAACAGGATATAACTTCCTCCAAGAATAATTAGCAACAGCGAGGCAAGTTTATGCACTGTTTCCTCGCCTGCTATAGTATTTGCCATAGTAACTGCAGTTATCCCAAGGAGAGAAGTAGAAACAACATGAAGAACACCTCCAAATGCAGCTGCAAAAGTTGGGAATCTTTTCTTAATAACAATATATAGAGAGAAAAAGATCATTGCCAAATAACAAAGTACTCATCACTAACTTGTGTGGAAAACACTATGGAGTATAAGAAGAAATTAAAAAATACAGGTAACCTTCTTAACAAGTATCCTACCCTGGATGAAGCGAACAACATAGTTCTAAGAGATGAACAAGGAACCAACCAGGGAGCAAAAGTCCATTTTAAAGCATTTAGAACATTGGCAATACAATTTATATAGACTCTATATCTTGGTGGTTTGCAGACACAGAGAACAGCATAAAGGATGGTGCTGATACAAAAATAACTACAAAATAAGGATTCTAGTCATTCTGTCATTGCAAAATGCATTTCCAGTTATGCAAGTGTTTATGCACAGTTGTGCAAAGGGAAAAAAAAACAAGTGCTTGTGCTTAATTCATTTGAATCTTTATCATAACTCATGATTACTATATTCATGCAAGATCAATGGACAAGACGTTTTTACAATGCACATGCTATCAGCAATAAATTACAAAAATAAGCTTAATAAAGGATCTCCAACTCCAAGGTCAATGACCAATCTTCACAAATATAAACAGTAATGGATCTCATTCATTTGAACACAAATTGCCCCTGCACTTATGACAAATAATCCTACTTCACAGTGGAACTGGATAGAAACATGCAAGATTAATTTAGTTTCCATATTTTGTTCAGGAATATGCCATTGATCAACATTCCAACTATCACGTGACTCCAGCGTAGATTAATCAAGTAGTTGCAGTGCATAAATCAAAACTTCATAATGTCACGTATGGTACACATCTTAGAAATAGTAATGAATGTGAAGCAGCAAGTGGGCTACAAAATTTAGATATATGCAACCCATCTAGTCACATATTTACAACTGTTTTAACTAAGCCCAGACCTGTCAATTTTCTTCCCTAAACTTCCATTATGAATAAAATACATGGCATTACTAAGAACATGCACTAACCTCTTCCATGACCCTAGGGGTATGAGGTATCAGTATCAAACATCCTACTATCCTAGGATGTGAAGTTGAGAAACAACAAAGCAACACATTTGGCACAAACACCTCCCATTGGTTCCAAAGGCAAAGGTTATAACAACCCACACCGAACAAAAACATGACAACACTTCCACTAACGAATTTCGGAATTTCCTGATTGTAGAACAGGGATCCCCGCATCCCTGTGAAAAGGGAGACTTTGCAAGCCTGCGCCCTGCATCCTATCAAAGTATGAGTAATCTTTCCTCAACAAAAGATTTTGGGTGAAGTTGTTGGTTCATGAAACTCAACAAATCCAACAGTTATCATCAATACAGATATCATTTAGCCTTCCGATAGGACAAATTCGTCCCCGCAGCAACACGGTAGGAATGGTGGAAGCCTGAAGATGCAGGTATTGCCCGGACAAGGCCATCAAGGTGCCCCCGAATGTTCAGGCCGTGCTCTCAAGTCTCAATGTTGCATGCAGTACCTCGGGTGCCACTACCATGGCACCACAACTGCCATAATTTCTTTATGCCACAACGATCCGATTCAACCACCGAGAGCAACCCCCCTCCGCCCCTGAATAAACCCTAACACTATTACCCCCTAGGCTCCAGATCTGAGAGCGGTGAACAGTAAATAGTGACCTAACAATGGCACCAACAAAAGAAAAGGGCTAGACGGGCAGTGAGGTGGGTGTGGGGCGGGTACTGACTGACGAGGAGGGTGCGGGAGAGCGGCCAGCGCTGGGCACGCGCGACGATGGAGAAGGGGAGCCAGTGCGTGGGGATGAAGGAGTGCAGCAGCGACACCGTCGCGATGCCCCCGATCGTCGACGCCTCCTCCGCGGTCCACCGGAGCCCGCCCACGCCGCCGCCGCCGTCCATCCCCTGATCCACCGAGCAGCAGCTACGCGAGCGGCAATAGCCTCTGTCCTTCGGCGCCGCTCCTCGCCACGTGTCCGGCGCCGGGCGGCCGTGGGGCGGGAGATCTGGGAGGGAGAAGCGGTGGAAGAGAGAGAGAGAGAGAGAGAGAGAGAGTGGAGTGCGAAGCGGGCGAAAGGGCCCTTGGCTCTGCCTCCGATGGTGTGGTGCGGATAGGAATGGTAATCGTGTACATGTGTTTTGCGAGTGAATACTTTAATGGAAGTGGGAATGAGTGTTTTTTTTTGTCTATAGATATAAAAATGAGCATAAAAATTTACCCATCAAGTAAATGGGCGCGGGCATGGGTAAACTACACTCGTGCCCCTTCGCCCGTTTACCCGTCATATACACCGACAGGTGGGACCGTAGATATCTTCACCATATAAAACACACTGAAACCCTAACTTCCCACTGCCTCCCACAGTCTCCCACCCACCTCCCACCGTCACACGCCCACTTCAACGGTTCAGCCACCTCCCGCCTCCTTCTCGGATCGCCCTCCCATCGCCCACCGCGCCTCCAGTCGTCGTCCCCCTCCCGGCCGTCACCCTCCCATCGCCCACCGGCCACCGCGCCTCTCTTCTCCCCTATCTCCATATCTCCTCCCGGCCAGCCACCCTCCTCCCGGTCGTCCCCCTCCCAGCTGTCCCCCTCCTCCCGGCCGTTCCCCTCCCGGCCGTCGCCCTTCCATCACCCACCGGCCACCGCGCCTCCCGTCTCCCCTATCTCCAGATCTCCTCCCGGTCGTCCCCCTCCCGGTCGTCCCCCTCCTCCCGGCCGTCCCCCCGCGTGAACTCCAGATCTCCAGTGGACTGTGAATTGTATGTTTTTACTAGTTTTTCACTGGCTTGTTCCAATCTTACCGCAATATGATGCTTGAATTTGTTTACTAGATTTTGTAGGGGTCAAATTTGTTGTTTGCATTAGCACTGCATGAGTTTGATTGGTCTACCTTGTACCAGTACCATCTTAAATTCGGTCAGGTGATTATGAAACTGGAGTACGACCTGTAATCCACTGGCGTACTGGTGAGTCTCACATCCTATACTTGGATTATAAGTTTGATTCCATTGTGTTTGTAACATCTAGCAAGTCAAACAAGTTTTATGTCAGGTGCCGCCATGTTGTGAAATTGTTGCATTCATTTGAATTTCATTGATACCATAGGGCATGCCCCTAAAAAATATGTAAATTTGTTATTTTATTGAATGAAATAAACACTTCATCAAAGGCCGCACGCCCTCATGTTCCTGCTACTCACACAGAACAGTGTATCATTTTGGCTTATGCATCACTATGTTATGTCATAGATTAATAAACCACATTGTTTATAGACTGAAGAGAAGAATTAATAAACCACTTTGCATGAGCTCAGAAATTGGTTAATTCTGGAACCAGGGGAACTATAGTGAACTATCATAGTGGTCTGGTTCAGATTATGCCTTGGAGCTGATGAAGTATTACCGATAGCTCTATTGAACTTTTTTTCTTTTGAAAGAGAAAACTGATGCAGCTATATTCATTTGAAAGATTTGAGTAGACTTTGCTTCTCTCTTCTCAAATTGATTTTTTGTAGGAGCATATAACAGAATGAAAACCTGAGCAGCTTCATATTCTGGAGAGAGAGTTAGGTAAGGGTTGCCCCAATCTGCCCATACCTAGATGAACTTATAAATATGGGAGCATTGCCATAGGTTATATTAAAGATGAACTTGCCTTTTAATTATATTGGAAGGCCATGGCAATCCCACCCGGGAATGAAAGACACCGTGTGATTCTGCAGCAACTGCACACAGAAGAGAGAATCAAGACGCCAAATAAATGGTAAATCTTAGTGTCATTTGATCCATGTTTCCAATCATCAAAACATTGATCAAGGTATAGGTTGCACAAACAGAAAATAGAAAAGGTGACCAAATCAATACGTACAGCATTGGTTATCAAACAAAAATGAGTTCAAAACATTTTAACAGAAGAGAGTTGTCAGGACAACATTATAAGATTTTATAAATATTTAATGTTAATCATCTCACGCCTAATACACAATCAACTACACTTAGGTGAGCCAACATACCCGTGATATGTTGGCTATTTCAATAACAACAGTAGCTTCTGAATCAGCTTTTAGCACTAGTGGTAGAGTGCTAAGTGAACATCGCAGTCGTCTCACTCCAGCTATATTAGAGGCATTGATGTGCTCACAAAGCTGGCTTCGAAATGACCTTAAAGGTATGCAATGCAACTAGTGATGTAAATATTTTGAATTTTCTATATGATTGCAAACTAGTGATGTAATGCAATGTTTACTTTTCAGGTGAAGGAGGAGTTGAGGTTTTATGGACATGCCTTGAAGACATTGAAGAGGAGCTTAAAGATTGTTGTTCAATCTCGATCGTCGACTCTGATTGAACCATTTTTATATGTTCTACTCTTGTTGCAAACTTAATTTATTTATGTGTGAGAAACTATGTGTGACTGTGGAACCGCAGTTTGTATTTTCTTTTTATTTGTTGAACTTGATGTGTGAATTGTGATGAACTTTATTGGTTGGTGAATGTGTGATGAACTATTGATGTGAATTGAAATGAACTTGATGTATGCATTGTTTGTGTGTGATGACTGATGAGTATGCCTGCGGGTGATGGGTACCCATGGGCGGCGGTGCATTGTTCGCGGGTAAACGGGCATGCCCACGGGCGACGGGTACCCGCGAGCGACGGGCATGGGCGAGGTTCTTCGCCCGTTGTCCTTCGTGGGCATGCCCGTGGGGGGAAATCGGTGCCGCGGGTATGGGTATGGGCGAGCACTACCCGTGCGGCTAGTGCTCTGCACTGCGCACGCCTATTAGACGACCGTGCCGTGCTAACCAAAGTATCTGGGAGGCGGCTTAGATATATTTTCAAATATATCTGATAACTTTGATTTTTTTATAGTATTATGTTTGTAAATTAGTTTGTTTTTCATCCTTTACAATTCGAAGTATCTCTACCATTTTACTTGTGCGACTTATTCTTCTCTCCTCTAATATTCGTTTAGAAAAACTTAAAACAGACTCAGACAAAACCGCCGAGATAGGAACAATTAAGACATCACGTACAAATATGTATAGCATAGTATATGTTAACTTATGGGCTTACCACCATCGTAAAATTTCGAAGCCTTCTGAGTTGAATTCCACTGTATCGTTGTCCAGATATGTGGATAGTTCTTCGCTCCTTTGTAGGTTTTGGCTGAGCAGATGTCGGTGTAGAAGAAGAAGATCTGGACCTAGAGGAAGAGTCACTGAAGATCTTGCCCTATATATTTATCTTGCTACTTGACGCGGGGGTTACTGGAGGTCGCTGCGAGCTGACTCCCCGAAACTTGTTTTCGTAACTTTGGTAAACCCCGTATAACATAAGTTTGGAAAGTAGTAAACTCTCTAAAACCTAACGGTAAATCCTCAGAAGCAATTAAACGACAGAGAGATTAACAGGCTACCGCAGGATCGTAGTTCCAACTATGTACCGTACCATCAAGGTTGTACTGCAATTGCGTATGCCTCATCACCAATCCTTGCTTGGCTCGATATCTTGTAGCATGTCTAAGCAAGTGTCATATTCCACCTCTAGATTTTGCAGACAATTCATTGTGATAAATTTTACCAATAGCATATGGTACTTCATTTCCTTGAGCATCTTTGCTTGGTTGTCTTATCGAAATGCCCCACATACTCTCGATATATACGGCCTCGACCTCTTTGAACTAGTTGGTGTGGAGCCTGATGTGGCCGTGAAGTCTGATGACGGAACCCCACCTTACCCTTCTGGTTGGCTTGAGGCAACGACAACCACCTCCATGGACGCAATTTCCTCCGAGGAAAGTCCGTAATCACCAAGAGCAAAGTTGTCGTAAGAACTGTCCGTAAAAAAACTGCAAAATCGAAAATAACACTATTATTACTTTCATCTTAGCATAAACAAGCACTAACAAAAAAAATTGTATTGTACCTCTTTTGCTAACTTGCTGTTGAAAATTGATTTTTTTTAAAAAAAAATGACACAAATTTTTAAATTTTGTGAAATTAGGTCAACACGAATTTGAATTTTCACAACAGAATTTCAAAGAGAGAATGAAGAATTAATGGGTGATAAATAAGGGGGGTATGGTTACTATTTATAGAAAAAATTTCAAGATTTTTTTGATTTATTTTATTATTTTTAAAGACACATGCGGTAAAATATGGGCAAAAACGCCCACCGGATTGAATTTAATCGGACCATGCCGTGCCAAACACGGTCCATGAGATCGCTAGCTAGCCCGCCCTGCCCGACTCCGCTTTCCCCCCGCCGCCTGCCCCTTCGTCTCCTGCTGCGTGCAGCATTGCCACTAGCGCACTATCGCACCGCATAGGCGCACGCGGCACCGGCACGGCACAACAGCGGCCAGCGACGCCCTCCAGGCGTCCACGGCTCCACGGGCTTCCATGTCCGCTCCGCCCTCCACAATCCACACCGGCGGCGCCCTCCGGCTTCCACCCGGCCTCAGCGCGCCTTCTCCAAGTCCTTTCCAAAGCCGGCTCCGCAGCCCCCTGCCGCCTTATCATTCCTTCACGCTGGCAACGCCCCACCCGCACGCCCGCCTCCACACCGGCTCTGAGCCGCCGACCTCCACACCGGCACAGCCCGTCGTGGCTTTCTCCCTCCATGTCGGCACACTGCTCCCTCCCCAGCTTCCCGCCTTCTCCTTCCTCCTTCCTATTCTCCCTCCGCTCCAACAACCGACGCTGTCACACCCACCTCTTCATCCTCGGTCCTCCCTGCGCTCCGGCCACGGCGCCGTCTCTCCTCCCGCACTCCGGACCGACTCTGGCTCCCCTCGCACACAGGCCACTTGGGCCGTGCTGGGCTCGCTAGGCTCGTGTCGTGTCTGGCACAGACAGACACTGTTCATGTCATGTCGGGGCGACCCACCGTGCCAGAGTAGCGGCCCAAGCATAGCACAAGCTGTCGTGTCGGGCCGGCATGACCTATGAATTGTGCGGACCGTGTCGTGCCTGAATCGAGCCCACAGTGTTATGCCTCGGGCTGACCCAGCAAGCACAATCCGTTTGACCAGCTCTAGGTGCGGCGCGGTTGCCGGTGGGGGTTAGGAAGTTATTGACAAAATGACTTGAGTTTTTTTGTGCATTTGGTATCGTTGGTGCTTTAGATAGCTAAAGTGTGCATTATTCGTACACCAAAAAACGAAGCCGTCGTGTGGCATAAACAGTGTGGCATAAATAAGCCGAGTCCGCCCCGGGGCACGAGCTTGTCGGTTGTTTTCACAGATTTCTTTAACTAGAATCTTGCCAGGAAATGTCGTAGATGCCCGTATAATCTCTTTCGCCGTCGCTCTGGTCAGTAAATACATGCTATGCTTCCGGTAGCCATCGAACTAATATTGCCGTCTACGTTACAATCAGTAAACTCTCTCGGATATCAAGACTATATTTTCTAAACATGATAGAACATACACAATACGTTTATAATCAGGTGCCTAAGTAGAGTTTACAAACAGACTACGTATTATGAGTACCACATTACTACTGTCTAATCGCATCACGAACGCGCACTCTCTCTCTCTCTCTCTCTCTCTCTCTCTCTGCTACGCAGCGCAGCGAGTGCTGCAATAACACTGCAGTGCATACCACGTTGTTGTTGCAGTATTTGCTGCTGTACAACGTAGAGCAATGTTTACATCCGCATAAAACATTGTATATATAGTGTTCATCAGCTGTTATACAGATGATCCGAATCCCTAGCACATGGTACACATTGCATGGTACACGCCTCACGACTTCCTTGTAGGGGTGAAGACGGGACGAGTTTTTCCCGCCCGATTCGGAGCCGGATTCAGGAAGACAAGCTAATATCCGGCTGGATTCGGGACAAGATCTGGATAGTTTAATCTGGATTCGTTGCCGGATTCGGAACAAACAATATCCGAAAAATTCGGGGTGAGACCTGGATATCGGGAGGATTCTTATCTGGATATCCGGAACACAAGTCTACTAGTTCTCAGTTCTGATTTTCAGCCCAGCCCAGCCCATCGTCCAACAAGGTAACACCTAACCCTAACCAGCCGCTGAGTCCTAACGCTCTCGAGTCCCCGACGCCACACCATAGTACCACACCACACCCATCATCCTCTTGGCTCCTGTCCTCTGGTCCGCCCCCGACGCCACATCTCCCTCATCCGCCCGATTGCCTCGTTGTCGCTACCTCCTTCGCCCGACGCCACACCCATCATCCTCTTGGCTCCTGTCCTCTGGTCCGCCCCAGACGCCACATCTCCCTCATCCGCCCGATTGCCTCGTTGTCGCTCCCTCCTTCGCCCGACTGCCCCAGTCGCCGCATCCTCCCCAGCCCGACTGCCTCCCTCTTCTGCCCTCGCGACTAGTCCCTCATTCGCCCCTGCGGCTGCTCCCTCCTTTGCCCAACTACCCCCGTGGCCGCATCCTCCTTTGTCCGACTACAAGGTGATAATGTTTGTGATGAGATCGATCAATTTTGTATCATATTTGTTTGAGTTGTTCTTAGTCAACATGGACACCTGATTTGTGATGAGATGGGATGTGAATTTATTTGTTCTATGTATACATCGCCAACACAAATATAATTTATTTAAAATACAAAGATAATATATTTATGTGATATTTCTGTCTTGAATATACATCGTCAACACAAAGATACTTTATTTGTTCTATGTGTACTTGTACGAAGTTGTCTTAAACCTAAGTTGTTGCTCTCATTCTTAGTAAGGTGGAATGAAAATGTTTTCGCAAACCAGTGCTAATAGTGGAAAGTAATGCCCCATTAGAAATCTCAAATGTCTATCTACGCAAATTCTAGTCCCTGTTGTGGACTTTAATGTATTGTTTAACTGCTAGCATCTAATTTTTGCTAGTTACTAGTATTCATTGTCATCTATTATTTATATATATATATAAATTCCTGTCATATTTCCTTTGAATATCACATATATAGGTATAATTTCAGTATATTCTGAAATACTAAAGTATTCTAAGGTTGGTGTTGTCTTTTTCATACCTGCAAAATAGATACAAGTGAATGGCCTCTATTACAAGAAAAATAACTCTATTTTATTAGAGAAATAAATAGACTAAAAAGGTTAAAAAGGAATAGAGAATTGGCCATAAATAATTCATAATTATCATATAGAAAACAATCTAGTAATAATAAAGAAATGTGAAATAATAAAGAAGTAGTTACAGTTAGCCCAAAAGTGCAAAATGATAAGCCAAACCAAGTCAGTAATAACAAAAATAAAGATACTAGAGAAGACATAACAAGTAGATTGAGACATTATTTTCTAGTTAGACATAGGTCCCATGTTTCAAGCAATACGAATGAGCGACAAAGATGATCAGAATGACAGTGAGGTAGACATTAGGTCATCTAGTCAAGAATATCAATATGGGAATATGGGAGACGATGATGATCATAAGATAGAGCTTCTTTTTAGATAATAAAAATCAAACCCCTTTCTTTTTGAAATTATCATAACTAATTTTATTTATAATGTTTCTTCGAACATTTTTTTTGTGTATTTTTATATATTTTTTATTTGAATCCGGCGCGTATCCGCCCCTACTTCTGTGCACCGTTGCACGAAACGCTGCGGCCTCAGTGAGCCTCCACCTACCTCCCACACCGACTTCCGGTTTGCCTCCGCTCCACCAGCCACGGCAACCGAGCTCCCCTCTGTTTTTATTTTAGTTACAGATAGGCCCTGTCCGTACGCCTGGCCGCCGAGGGCGAATGCCGGAGCTCTATCGCTCCCTCCCTCGCCGGCGGCGCTTAAGACGGTCATGAGGAAGAAGCTGCCGCCGACGCAAAGACGGGCTCAGTGGCTCCGTGCCGCCGCTCGCGCCTCTCGCTTCCGTGCTTTCACGCCCTCGGGACAGCCAAGGCCACACCTCGCCGCCTCCCAGAAGGGAGGGTGGCCGCTCGAGCCGCTGCCGAGGCTGGCGTACCTCATATCGAGCGGCGCTGGCGACGGCCCGTGGAACTACAACCTCGTCGGGGTCGTGGGGGAAGAGGATCGCGCAGATCTTTCAAATTACTTTAATCCAGAAATATGCTAGATGAATCATAGAATTTTTTTTGCCTTTTTCATAAAGTAGGTAAACAAGAACACTATAGTTATACGAATTTCTAGAAGGACAGAAACTAGTATTCCTATCTCAGTGTTCAAGGCAACAACAGATAATAAAGCTAACCAAACAACAAGTGTGAGATAGGCATATACAGATCCAGTGGAAGAAGCGGCGACGGCATCAAGAGTCTTGGTGAGGTCATCGTTCGTCATGGCATAGTAGACGTCATGGTAGTAGTCGTGCAGTTGATGTAGACGTAGCAGATAATCGAATGAAGATGAAGTAGCGAGCAGTCGCGCGAACGCTCCCCAAAAACCTTATTCGTCCTCGCTCGTGCAAGCCTTTAAGGACGAGGATTCTGGAGGCCTGCTCTTTCGGTTCGACCGTACACGCACCTCACTGGGACGGAGATCGCCAGATCCAGCAACAAACTCGTTGAGTTCTGTCTTATTCTTTCATGGAGTGAATCAGAGAAGAACCAGTTCACTGTTCTTTCTTAATAGCCAAAAACAAAGAGGCCAAAGAGTTTTTGATTTGCCAAGGAAACGGTCGCCATTGATTTGACATCAATCAGTGTTAACCGCAGCCATTACTCACTAGTAACTGAACCGTTACTACCAGCTGTTCGTTAATGTTATTTACTACGAGTCGGTGCGTTTCAATTTTTGAATAAAGAAAAACGCGCCCGCACCCGAAATGCCTGCGCGCGCACACACACACCCACGGCACAGCACGGCTCGGCTCGGTGAGCGAGCGCGTGTGTTGGCTCTCTCCAATTACACAAGGGGGGCTACCACGTTCCACCTTATAAAATGGTGTAACTCCCCTTCAACTCTCCATGTGAGACTTAAGCAGTTTCAGCACGTGCACATGGGCCTTTGAGATTTTTTAGGAATTAATTAGAATTAAAATTGGGCCTAGCCCGTATTAATTCCAACAATCCCCCACCAGATCCCAAAGGCACATGTCAAATGCCTTGATCCACAGTATTGTTTTAATATACCAATGTTTCGATGGAGACCGATTAAGGTTGAACAACCACCTAGAACAGAAGCTACACTTATCCACAACTGCACAATGGACAAAGCCATGAATTGACAGTTTTGTGTGAATAAGTTTCACTTAAGTCCTTAACTGATACTAGGCTGCCAAGCATCCCCGCGGGTTGGAGCATATAAGTCATACTCCTGACCTATTCATGAGTTTCCTAGAAATTACCCTATCTCATAGACTGTGACTAGCAGTCGGGCTCATATAGGCGTGTTCTTTCAAGACTGCTCTGTAGGATAGCATCTTTGCTTAAACAAACAGCAGAACATATTAAGATAAAAAATCAACCTGCCATACAAATTTAGGAGAGAATTGCATCTCCAATGGAGTGGGTCTATAAAAGTACTATCATCCCAGTAAACCAATAGCTTGTTTCGTCAGTTCTATTTCACAGGATCTCCGATCATATAGGATGAGTTACCACTATGGTATAACTCACGTGGGTCACAAACCCATCTCCCTCGATGCATTGTCTATCACATTCCATGATAAACCCTTTGTGAAGGGATCTGTCATATTCTTAGCTGTTTGGATATAATCCAAAGCTATTACTCTAGAGTTTCTCATTTTCTGGACAAACTTCAGTCTTCTCTTCACATGTCTTGATGCCTTCAAATTATCCTTAGAATTGTTCACCTTGACTATCACAGTCTGATTGTCACAGTTCATCAGAATAGTCGGTACCGATTTTTCAACCACCGACAAATCCATCAAGAGCTCACGAAGCCATTCGATTTCAACAGTGGCAGTATCTAATGCTGTGATTTCTGCTTCCATTGTTGACCTCGTTAAGATGGTCTGCTTGCAAGACTTTCATGAAACATCGTCACCTCCAAGTATGAAGACATATCCACTTGTGGTCTTAATCTCATCAGCATCAGATATCCAGTTTGAATCGCTATAACCCTTCAGTACCCTGGGATACCTGGTATAGTGAATGCCATAGCTCATAGTACCATTTAGATAGCGCATTACCCTTTCAAGAGCGTGCCAATGATCATTTCCCGGATTGGAAACAAAACGGCTTAGTTTGCTCACAGCAAACGAGATGTCAGGCGTGGTACCGCTAGCTAAATACATTAGTGAACCAATTATCTGATAATATCTCAATTGATCTCTGGCTATTCTCCGATTCTTCCTAAGCAACACGCTAGGATCATAAGGTGTTGGAGAGGATTTGTAGTCGCTATACCAAAACAACTAAGAACCTTTTCCACATAATGGGTTTGCAACAATGTAATTCCACCGTCATCGCCTCTCAACAGCTTGATGTTTAAGATAACATCAGCTACTCCCAGATCTTTCATCTCAAAATTCTGAGATAAGAAATTCTTGACCTCCTTAATCACATTAAGGTTGGTCCCAAAGATCAGTATGTCATCAACATACAGACATAGAATGACTCTCTCGCCCCCACCATGGTGATAATACACACATCTGTCAGCTTCATTCGCAATAAAGCCTGCAGATATTAAAATTATATCAAAATTTTCATGCCACTGCTTATGTGCTTGTTTAAGACTATACAAATATTTCAACAACTTGCACACATTTTCTTCTTGACCATTTACTACAAATCCATCTGGTTGTTTTATGTAAATTTCCTCGTCCAACTCTCCATTTAGAAAAGTCATCTTAACATCCATCTGATGAACGAGAAGACCATGTGAGACAGCCAGAGATAGTAGTACTCGAATAGTGGTCAATGTGGCAACAGGTGAATAAGTATCAAAGAAATCTTCTCCTTCCTTTTGGGTATAACCCTTGGTCACAAGTTGTGCCTTGTACTTCTCGATAGTACCATCAGGCCTAAGCTTCTTTTTGAACAGCCACTTATATCCTACAGGTTTACAACCATAAGGACGCTCAGTGATCTCCTAGGTTCCATTAGAGATAATGGAATCCATTTCACTACGGACTACTTCCTTCCAGTATTCCGCATCTGGAGAAGCATATGCTTTAGAAATGGTACTTGGAGTATCATCCACAAGGTGCACAATAAAATCAGGACCAAAAGACTTTGCAGTCCTTTGTCTTTTACTCTTCCTTAGAGTTCCATTGTCTTCCTCCTCAGGAATTTGCTTAGAGGTTTGTTCAAAATATTCTATTAGAAAGGCAAATTCAGGAGTTGTATCAGGCTCCTGACTCGATGAACTAGGCATATCTTTCATCAAAAAAATATTCTCAAAGAATATAGCATCTCTGGACTCCATAATTGTACTGACATACACGTCAGGTACTCCAGATTTCACCACTAGAAATCTATATCCAATGCTATGGTGAGCATAGCCTATAAAGATACAATCCACGGTTTTTGGTCCAAGCTTTCGCTTTTCGGGAATTGGCACATTGACTTTCGCCAAACAATCCCAAGTGCGCAAGTATGAAAGTGATAGCCTTTTCTTCTCCCATTGTTCATATGGGGTTATCTCTTTATTCTTTATGGGAATCTTGTTTAGGACATGACATGAAGTCAATATAGCCTCCCCCACCATGCTTTGGAAAGACCCACTGTGTCTAACATGGCGTTAACCAAATCAGTTAGAGTGCGGTTCTTTCTTTCAGCAACCCCGTTTGACCAGGGTGAACAGGGAGGCATCCTCTCATGGATTATACCATGTTCCTCACAGAATAAATTAAACTCATTAGAAAAGTACTCGCCGCCACAATCAGACCTAGCCCTTTTGATTTTCCTTTCATGTTGGTTCTCAGCTTCTGCCTTATAGATTTTAAAGTAGTAAAGAGCTTCATCTTTAGTTTTCAAAATATACACAAAGCAGAACCTAGTGGAGTCATCAATCAAAGTCATGAAATATCTCTTACCACCTTTTGTCAACACACCATTCATCTCATACAGATCTGAATGGATGAGTTCTAATGGTGCCAAGTTTCTTACCTCCGCAGCCTTATGAGGCTTACGAGGCTGCTTTGATTGCACACAAACTTGACACTTACAACCTTTGGCAAGGGTGAATTTCGGGATTAACTTTAAACTGACTAACCGTGTTATGCAACCAAAATTTATGTAACAAAGTTGTGAATGCCAAATAGTAGTCTCATTACCACTGCAAACATGGTTCACAACATTACTACACAAATCTGAAAGAGATAGGCAGAACAAACCTCCGCCCACATAGCCTTTACCAACAAATTGTCCACACTTGGACACTAGAAATTTATTGGACTCAAATACCAGTCTAAAGCCATCTCTACACAGAAGAGATCCGATGACGAGATTCTTATTGATAGATGGCGCATGATGCACGTTCTTCAATTGCATAATCTTCCCCAAAGTAAACTTCAGATCGATCGTGCCAACACCATGAACAATGGCATGTGACCCATTCCCCATTAGAACGACCGAATCCCGAGTGACCTGGTAAGAAGAGAACAATCAAATATCAGCACACACATGTATATTAGTGTCAGTGTCTATCCACCAATCGGTAGATTGACATACGGAAAGAACAGTAGGTAAATTACCATACCCTGATGTTCCCGTCTCAGTGGTACCAACAACACTATTAGCAGACTTAGAATTCTGCCCTTGCTGATTCTTCTCACTCTTGCATTGGCTGCAATCCTTGGCCCAATGACCAGGTTCGCCACACACAAAGCAAATGCCATCATTTGTGTTCTTCTTGTTCTTGAAGCTAGTTGTTTGTGCAGTCTTGTTCTTGCCTTTGAACTTTTGAGCTTGGCCATTCTGTATCTTTTACCCTCGCCTTCTCTTCAACATCAAGAGACCCAGTGAGATTTTCAACAGAAAACTCTTGTCTCTTGTGTTTCAGAGAAGTTGCAAAATTTCTCCAAGAAGTAGGAAGCTTGGCAATAATGCCTCCCGCGACAAATTTGTCCGGTAACACACACTTGAAGTGCTCAAGTTCTGTGGCTATGGATTGTATCTCATGAGCATGTTCAACTACAGAACAGCCATCAACCATTCTATAGTCATGGTATTGCTCCATGAGATACAATTCACTGCTGCATCCGAAACCCCAAACTTGGCCTCGAGTGCATCACATATCTCTTTCCCAGTTTTAATCACCATATATGCATTAACTAACTTCTCACCAAGAACAATAACCACGACACTTTTAAAGAGGTTATCAGCAGCCTCGAACGCTTGCTCCTGTTCAGGTGTAAGTGTTCCACCAGGTTTGCCATTTGCTACATGAAAAACGTTCATGACAGTTAGCCAAAGCACCATCTTAGTGCGCTACCTCTTGTAATTCGCACCATCGAACTCAGAGGGTTTGAGCGCAGCAGCAAAGCCAGTTGACGAAAAATGCCTAGAATAAGGTTTTTGGGTGATGAAAATTTAAGCATTTTTCAAATTACTTTAATCCAGAAATATGCTAGATGAATCATAGATTTTTTTTTGCCTTTTTCATAAAGCAGGTAAACAAGAACACTATAGTTATACGAATTTCTAGAAGGACAGAAACTAGCATTCCTATCTCAGTGCTCAAGGCAACAACAGATAATAAAGCTAACCAAACAAAAAGTGTGAGATAGGCATGCCCAGATCCATTGGAAGAAGCAGCAGCAGCAGGAGTCTTGGTGAGGTCGTCGTTCGTCATGGTGTAGTAGACGTCGTGGTAGTAGTCGTGTAGTTGATGTAGACGTAGTAGAGAATCGAATGAAGAGGAAGCAGCGAGCAGTCGCGCGAACGCTACCCAAAAACCTTATTCGTCCTCGCTCGTGCAAGCCTTCAAGGATGAGGGTTCTGGAGGTCTGCTCTTTCGGTTCGACCGTACACGCGCCTCACCGGGATGGATCACCAGATCCAGCAACAAACTCGTTGAGTTCTGTCGTATTCTTTCGTGGAGTGAATCGGAGAAGAACCAGTTCACTGTTTTTTTAATAGCCAAAAACAAAGAGGCCAGAGAGTTTTTGATTTGCCAAGGAAACGGTCGCTATTGATTTGCCATCAATCAATGTTAACTGCAACTATTACTCACTAGTAACTGAACCGTTACTACCAGTCGTTCGTTAATGCTATTTACTACGAGCCGGTGCGTTTCGATTTTCGAAGAGGGGTACCATGTTCCACCTTATAAAATGGTGTAACTCCCCTTCAGCTCTCCATGTTGGACTTAAACAGTTTTAACACGTGCACATAGGTCTTTGAGATTTTTTTGGAATTAATTAGAATTAAAAATTAGACCTAGCCCGTATTAATTCCAACATAGATTGTGTGCCTTATTGAACGTAATATTGCAGTAATTAGTCTAACTGATATTAGAGTGTCGATCGACTCAGACTGATATTAAGTGCTGCTCATATCCTATGATGGCAGGTTAGTACTTTAGTTTCATTTATGGTATGTTTTGCTGCATGCTGTTGAATACTAGCTTCAATGTATTTGGGTTAGATTAGGTGTAGCTTATGTTCATTTAGGAGCTTTGAGTTAGGGAAATTTTTGGATTACATATCCGTTTCACAAAGGTTGGGTCTATTTACTATTTCCTACCGTGCTCTGTTGCAATTTATCATGTTAGTTGTCCCGTAGACTGGTCTGTAAGGTGGCAGTGGCAGGTTTTCAATTGCTATAATTCTGTGCAATCAGTTTTATTGTTTGGTGTTAAATCGGTTTAGAACTAAGGCGTATTGCCCAGTTTTATTGAAAGCCAAATTCAAACTAGGGAGGAAGGAGAGAATACAGATAAAGCTGAGAGAATACAGATAAAGCTGAGAGCGCTAGCTTTCCAAGTCTGAAGTCTTCATACAAGTTCTCGTGCCTCAAAATACAATCAAACAGACATAACTACTGAAACTAAACTACTTTCCAGGGTATTAACATAACAAAAGGATAAGCAACAGTGCATCAAATTCAGCTCCTCACCATATTCAATATGATGTGTTTTCAGTTACCTTATTTTTCTCCATACGCCCACTCAAGTACCCACAGCTTGTAGTGTTTATATCGTTAAGAAAGACCTGCACTTTAGTTTGGTTAAGATTTGGGAGAGATAGACTTAGGCAACACCTTTACCACTGTTGTGGGCCACTTAAAAGACGCCAAGGATCATGCACGCGTCAAATGCCACTTGTATTCTCCAAAAAGTGTGCATGCAATTTCTTTTTTGTATCTCACTTAAACGAGGCAAAGTCCATGCATGATAATAGGCATGAAAACAATCAGTCCTCGTCTCTGCTTTAGATCTTATACCAGCAAATCCATGCCACTATGATATGAAATATTGTTGAAGTTCATCAAGTATGCTACATCAGCTATTGCAGATGTCACTTTAAAATTGCAATAAATTATTGCATTCATAGCATTCCATCACTTGAGATGCTTTGTACACTAATGATATTAAGTGCCTTTTAGGATAGCCAATGCTAGTGTTGCATTCTATCATTGAATATGTTATATTGGAATAAAAAATGTTAATTCTATCATCTTGTATAAAATTTAATTGGAACATTATAGATGTATCAAATCAAGAACGTTGGATGCTGGTTGTCTACATTTATCAATAGTTCAATACCTTATGAATTATGATTTTGAAGAGCTCAATGGCAAACCAAAGATTTCCTGTGCTCCTGGACTTATTTATAGTTCGTAAGGTTTCCAATTCCACACCTAGTTTTTCCAACAAATTACTGATGTGTACCTATATGTTGATTGATGACACATTTATGGATTGCAACTCGCTACCAAGATAGTTGGTGTTCTCTAACTTTGGAAGCTAATATTCATGTTCTTGCCCACATACTTGACAGACATCCTTCATATGTCCTCGTATCTTCCAAGAGATCTGAACTTTATTGAGCACACAAGCAATATTGGTTGGAAGGAGTAAGCATTTTTTTCCCCTGTGTGTTTCTTAACCTTCTGATATGTTATTTATTATGATTCTTTGGTTGCGTGTGCAGGTATCAGAGGGCAAGACCAATCATTGTAGATCCAGCATTGCAGATCTCAAATAAAACTGAGGTTGTGACAAAAAAAAGGAGAAAAGAAGCACGCCTTCAGCTTTCAAAATATTTGCAGGTACTGTCTCATCCTTATTTTCTACTTTGTATGATTCAAATATTCTGTACTAATTCCCTGTAACACTTCACTGTTGCCTATCTGCCTTCTTTTCAGAATAATCTCTTCAAGCACAATACTGATACTGACAGATTCCCATCCATGTTACTAGGGTATAGAGCATAACAAATAACAACTAAAGTATTAACTGCCTTTTGTCGAACATTTTTTTTTATTCCAACCTGTAGATAATAATCATAATATGGATGGCATCAAAGTATTCATGTATGCTCATAAAATTACCTTCCTCGAGGCTGTCTAACTGTTACAGCAAGCTTATTCAATAGATGTGAAGTAGTTTATGCATAATAGGTATTATAATATCAGGCATAGATATAGGGGGTGCTTACACAAACTATTTTAAAAAAGAAATGATGATCACGCAGAGATTGAGATAGAAAAATCCTTGTCCAAACGAACTAACAGGGATATAATGCCTTTTTAGTCGTCCATTACCTTTACAACATTGACCACTTGCCCAACCATTAATTATCTCAGTTGCAATTTTGAGAGTTTGACATCATCTGCAGGGAACTATGCAGGAGCTTTTACTTGAGGTTGAGGGTAAACGGAAAATGTAATAGTTCAATATTAGGATATTTCCCTTTTCGCAGAATTATATAATTTTTTTTCCTTAATGAAGTATTCTCCAGACTTCAGAGAGAGAGAGAGAGAGAGAGAGAGTTTGCACGATTAGATGCGCGTAAAAATTCTGGCCGGGGCTGGAGGTGGGATACTGGTCTTCCGACTGATCTGTGACCGATGCGTACATTCCGTCTGCACGATTGCCCATGTCGCTGTCGACAGTGACGGACCTACGACCTATCGATGGGAGTTTGAAATAAAATATTATAATGTATTGCTTGTTTTTCTGGTATAGCTGGTGTATGCTAGAGATCGTGTGCTCAGTTTTTCTAGTGGCAGGACGAAGAGTAGAATGCATGAAACCAAGTCAAATTATAAGTCCTGCGTGTTTAGGTTTAGACTTTTTAGGTTATAATTTGAAGTTTGGTAATCTAGTTTTTTTTACAGGATGTTGGTTTATTGAATTATGTGTGAAAGATAAAAAAGTCTGAATTACCCTTGAGGATTTGAAGGATGTTTTTAAGGATGAATTTAAACTTGCTTTTGCATGGAATTTGTAAATATGACGATACGTGAAAGTGTACATACGAAACAAAAAAATATTTTGCTCGTGTTTACATAATTATTTGTCTCCTCTTCTAACACCACCGATGTCACCAAGCAAATCACATCTACTGAATCTCTCAACAAGTATCTTCTACGCTACATGTGTTGCCCCAGACTACCAGAAATGAGTCCATTGGCAATTATCTGTACTAGAAATGAGTCAACAAGTTATCTACAATCATCAGTACTTAGGATTTCGCATTATTTTCAAAACTACAAAGTTCAAAAAAATTCTAAGAAGTATCATCCGAACGATTGCTGGTCCTCGCTGATCACTATGCGAACTGCACAAACTGTTTCATTTTTCAGGTCCCATCTTGATCCTCATCCGCTAGCTGCTTCTTCCGAGGCTGGAATGAACTTGAGCGAGATACTGTTGACGCAGTGTCGCTCGTCAGTAGGCGTGTTGAACCCTTCCCCTTTGAACACATGACCCAATGGGAGGGACGACGAGTGGCGTCGGGGTTGGGAGGAGAGGGGCGCAAAGGGGGAGAGGCGGCGACGGGAGGGGACAGGAGTGAGGCGTCGGGTGGGAACGAGGCCGCGGGTGGGAGCGGAGGCGTCGGGGGATGGGAGGAGGGAGGCTGCAGCGTCGGGTCGGGCCGAAGGGAAGTAGGCAGGCGCCGGGGGCAGGGGGCGCCGGAACAGCAAAAAAAACCCAAAGGATTGGGATTTATATACAATGGCATTTCGTGGGTAATTTCAACGAACTTCATTGGCAGACTGTTATTCCATTCTGCAAAAGCCAAAAAAAGCACCTCTCCCACGGGTTATGGCTCCCAGGCTTAAATAAGCTTAAACTTTTATAAGCTAAATAAAAAGGCACCTTTTTGTTTAGAGTTAGATTTTTTTATTATAAGTCAAAGAAAAAATCTAAACAAACAGCGTCTTAGTGTTCTAGCTAGGATTGAATGTCATTATGCATTTTCAAGAGACAAATGTTATTATAAGGAGAATAAAATAGAAGAAACGATTACAATAATAAGCAGAATGGTGGCAGCAGTACTGTCGTAGAAGGCTTCTATTCTGATGGGGAATTTGACTGGGAATTAATGAATTATTCGTTGCCCTACAAATTTCCAACCCTCACGATCTCCATCACCCAAATGTTCATTCAGGCCCCTCCCCTCTCCCGAATTCGCACCCAACCCCCCTCCAAGCTCCTCTCCTCCTCCCCCAAACCGAAAATTCTCGACACCGTAAAGTCTTATTCTCCAAGCTCCCCACCGCCTCCTTTGACCTCGCCGGCGTCCGCCCAAAGCCGCCGCGCGCCCATGCCTCCGACCACCCACTAGCCGCCGCCGCCGCCTCCCCCCATGGCGTCCGAGCTCCCGCTCCTCGCCGCCTCCCCGCCCCCGCCGCCGGTGGCGTCGATGCTCCCGCCGCCGCAGCCTGAGCCGCCCGTCCGCGACGACCGCCTCGCGTTCTCCTTTGAGGTCCCCGATCCCTTCCGCCCCTCCCGCCGCGACCACCACCATCCCGACCTGTCCGCGTCACAGCGGGGGGAGCTCCAGGAGGGGGACGAGTCCCGCGCCGTTGCCGTAGGGGAGCCCTCGGCGGCGTTCGCCGGAAACATCGTCCGGACGGCGAAGTACTCGGTGCTCACCTTCCTGCCGCGCAACCTGTTCGAGCAGTTCCGGCGGCTGTCGTACGTCTACTTCCTGGCCATCACCGTGCTAAACCAGCTCCCCCAAGTCGCCGTCTTCGGCCGCGGCGCGTCCGTGCTCCCGCTAGCCTTTGTGCTCTTCGTCACCGCCGTCAAGGACGCCTACGAGGACTTCCGCCGCCACCGCTCCGACCGCAAGGAGAACAACCGCCTCGCCTCCGTCCTTGCGCCGGGCACCGCCGGCGAGTTCCCGCCCAAGAAATGGAAGCACATACGCGTTGGGGACGTCGTGCGCGTTGCGTCCAACGAGACGCTGCCCGTCGACATGGTGCTGCTCGCCACCAGCGACCCCACCGGCGTCGCTCACGTCCAGACCGTGAATCTTGACGGGGAGACCAATCTCAAGACGAGGTATGCCAAGCAGGAGACGCAGGTGAGGTTCTCCCAGAACGGCGGGGTAGGCGGTATTCTGCATTGTGAGCGCCCCAACAGGAACATTTACGGATTCCATGCCAATTTGGAGATTGATGGGAAGCGTGCCTCGCTCGGACCGTCCAACATTGTGCTCCGTGGGTGTGAGCTCAAGAACACCGCCTGGGCAATAGGGGTTGTGGTGTATGCTGGCAAGGAGACTAAGGTCATGCTCAATAGCTCTGGGGCGCCATCGAAGCGGAGCCGTTTGGAGATGCAGTTGAATCGGGAGACAGTCATATTGTCAATTATGCTCATTGGGATGTGCACGACAGCATCTTTGCTCGCAGGGATTTGGCTGCTGAATCACCGGGGGGAGCTGGAGTTCACCCAATTCTTTAGGGAGAAGGATTACACAACTGGGAAGAACTACAATTACTATGGCATCGGAATGCAGATATTCATTACGCTCCTCATGGCAGTGATAGTGTATCAGGTCATCATTCCAATCTCGTTGTATATATCAATGGAGTTGGTTCGGCTTGGGCAGGCATATTTCATGGGCGCCGACAAAGACTTATACGACGAGTCGTCAAGGTCAAAGTTCCAGTGCAGAGCTCTGAATATAAATGAGGATTTGGGGCAGATTAAGTATGTCTTCTCTGATAAGACAGGGACGCTAACAGAAAACAAGATGGAGTTCCAGTGTGCATCGATTCGTGGGGTTGATTACAGCTCTGGCAAAGATACAGGAGGATACTCAGTTGTAGGTATGACGGCTTTAATGTCTATTACTTGTTTCATGTTATATTTCCTAATAAGACCTCTTGTTTGCTGGTTTTGGACAGTCGATGATCTTCTATGGACACCAAAAATGGTAGTTAGGACTGATACTCAGCTTTTGAAGTTATTGAGGGATGGTGGCACAAATGAGGAAGCAAAGCTTGTCCTTGAATTGTTCCTTGCTCTTGCTGCCTGTAATACCATTGTGCCGCTTGTCCTGGACACTAGAGACTCTAAACAAAAGTTGATTGATTATCAGGGTGAGTCCCCTGATGAGCAGGCACTAGTTTATGCTGCAGCATCTTATGGCATTGTGCTTGTTGAGCGAACATCTGGTTATGTGGTGATTGACGCCCTTGGTGACAGACTGAGGTAAGATAGCTCTCACTATTTTCTTTATGGGCATGCTATTTTGCAATCCTGCATGAGCGTGTTTTCAAGAACATTTAGTAGCAACTATGTAATTTATAAATGCAAAATTTGGTGGTTTCAAATATGACTGTGACTAGGAGTCAAGGGACGCTACCTGATCCATGATCTTTACATCTCTATAAAACTATAAACAGACAAACTTTCTGCAACTGCAATGTACTATTGTCAGCAACAGTTGGTAGCAAGTAGCATCAGCTATTTGATAGCGATTAGCACAAACTTTTTTCCCCTTTGCTTTCTAGTGTTTAATGACGTCATTAGTTTGTATTCTGTTATTGGTGTTAGGTGGTGTGAATGCTAATTTTGAGTTGTGCCTTCCTAGTGTGTCTGCCTATGTCACCTTCTACAATTAGTAAAGTGATACTATTAATTATGATAACTTTATTTTTCCTTGCAAATTTGTACTGCAAAAGGTAACCTTTGCATCTATTCCAAAATACTATTTGTATCTGTATCTCGTGGTGCTTCGTTGATCTCGTAGTTAGGAAATTAAATGGTCACACTAAATTCATGCAACTTTCTGAGCATATTAATACGGATGTTAGGATTTATGCCACAGCTATAATTGGATTGATTGGATGGAAGAAACTTACAAACTCAAACTGCGGTAAAAACTAAAAAGTCCTGTTTCTTGCCTACTCAATTAATGTGCTGAATCAATATCTGCACTAAATAACACGTTTGCAAGGATCTATATTGAGCAGGTTGGCATTTCTATACAGATCCAATTTTGGATTTGCATGCAGATGTGCAGTTCTATAGTTGGATAATTTGGATAAAACTATATCCTTTTTCACCGAGCTAGAAACCATTTGTGTAAGGTTGTTAATCGCATCATTCCAAAAGGCATTCTTAGTGCCCTTATAGTTATATGTGCAAAGTCCTACGTTACACGGATACTTCCCAAAATCGGTGTATCAGTATCGGATACGGATACGACCCTGATATGTCCGGATACGTATCCAGTAAGTATAGGGATGAAAACGGATCGGATAGTTTCCGACCGATCCGGACGAAAACGGATTCGGATTGTCTCGGATCGGATTTTTCTCGGATAATTTTCGGATCGGATACGGATTCGGATTTTTTTGTCTGAAACGGAAACGAATACGGTAGGCATGCTATCCGTGGGATACGGATACGGATACGGATTATCCGGATAAGACAAGTCCGGATATCCGATTTCGCCCAATAAGAGGATTTCACCAAAAGGAAAATAAGATTTTAATTGATTTTCGAATTTTAGAAAATACAACAAATCAAATAGCCTTTTAGAAAATAACAAATAGAGTTAAAAAATTCTAGAAAAATCACAAAATTCCTTAAATTATTTTGAACTTAATAAAATTAATTCCAACTTAAAGTTAGTTTTATTTTTGCACATAAATTATTTTTAATTTCAAAAATATGAACAACCTTTTAAAATCCGAAAATTCAAGAAACTAATTATTATTATTTCATTTTCACTTTAAATACAATAAAATCCCGAAATCTCAATAATTTTTTTTGACATTGAAAACTAGGAAATTAAATAATTAACTTTATTTCATTTATTTTTTCTTTTTAACCAAGAAAACTCTTTTAAATCTCAAAAAATCCAATAAACTAATAACTTTATTAAATTTATTTTTGGTAACATACTTTGGGATGTTACAGTCATTTACGTATAGATTAACTATCCAGCCTTATCAATGTTAGTGTGAACTAAGTTTTATGTATGTGATAAGCTAAGTGTGAATGTGTGATGACTTGTGACTTTGTGAGTTCTGACTTATAAGCTAAATATGGTAAACTAAGTGTTATGTTTATGATGAACTAGTTAATGCAACTTGTTAGTGCCAATGTTATGCGTGGTTGCTGAAAATATGAATAATCCATGAATGTGTTGCATCAAATGAACTAGTTATATGTTTTCGTTAATTCCTGGCATACAATTTAAGGGGTTTTCATGTTCCGAAAATAATCCGCGATCGTATTCGTTTCAATTCAGATTCGCCAGTATTCAGATTCGATATTATTCGTATCCGTATTCGTATCCGGAGTATCCGTATTCATATCCGGATCCGAAAAAAATGTGAAAACAAATATGACAGAGCCATTATCCGTCTGTATCCGATCCGTTTTCACCCCTAAGTAAGTATCAGTGATTTTCCTATTTTTCAAAAAAAGAAAATAATTCCCGATACTTCTTAGATACTTCTCCGATACTTCTCTACCATAACACCCCTTATTTGACTTAGAAACGTATGGTCGATCTATTGAGAAAACAACAATTAGCTGTCTCTTTGTTTGGAAGTGGATTTAATTCCTTTGACTCAATTGAGGATAGAGCCCATCTAGACCCAAAGCAAACAACAAAGCAATTGGCATTAAAATTACTTGGGCAGCCAACATCGTCTTCTTGCGCTGAAAGAAACAAGAGTACCTATGGCATCCACAATTTCAGTGAGAATTAGGTTCTATACTTACCTTCTTTTCTTAGTTTCTTAATTTTTACCAACCGCATGGAATTCGATTGTAATTGCATTGTTGTAGGCCAAACCTTGGACATGTTGAGGATCTAGTATTTGCACATCACAACTTATGTCTTCTATATTTCTACACTAGTAGGCCGAACCCTAGATGATTGCAATTCATTATTTTCTGTACTTTTTTATCTTTATTATATATATTCACGTATCGCCGTATCGGTGTTTTTGGGAAAATAGCGTATCGCGTATCCGTATCGGGGTATCCGGGCAACCTAGGCAAAGTCAACCTTTGTCTGGTCAGTTCATTATGTAGCTACTTTGCTTAAGTGAGCTCCTAAAGTGCATAATTTGTATTCTCTCGGTACGCCAAATATGTACTGTAGAGTTATCCACTAGTGCTCATCTGTACTGGCCAGTATGTGTAGTTAGCATCTACCGTTGTGATAATTTGATTGCTTCTTTGGTATTACTATACTACTATATTGGCTCACAGTTCTGATGTATCCTGCTGGTATGGTATGTGCAGATTTGATATATTAGGACTTCATGAGTTTGATAGTGATCGTAAGAGGATGTCTGTCATAGTTGGTTGCCCCGATAAGACTGTTAAGCTATATGTGAAAGGTGCAGACAGTTCAGTGTTTGGAATTACCAACAAATTAGAGCTGGACATTGTTCGTGCTACAGAGGCACATCTCCACAAATATTCATCACTTGGTCTAAGAACTCTTGTTGTTGGTATGCGTGAATTGAGTCAACCTGAGTTTGAGGAGTGGCAATCGGCGTATGAGATTGCCAGCACAGCAGTACTTGGAAGGGGAAATTTACTCCGATCAGTTGCTATCAACATAGAGTGCAATATCCACATATTGGGGGCCACTGGGATTGAAGATAAGCTTCAAGATGGGGTTCCAGAAGCAATAGAATCTCTTCGGCAAGCAGACATAAAGGTTTGGATTTTAACAGGAGATAAGCAGGAGACAGCAATTTCAATTGGCTACTCCTGTAAGCTGCTTACGAATGACATGACGCAAATTGTGATAAACAACAATTCAAAGGAGTCTTGTAGGAACAGTCTCGAGGAAGCACTTGCGACAACTAAGAAGCTCAGAGTTGCTTCTTCAATTGGCACACTGAATCCAGAATTAGCATCAGAATCTGCTGGCGTAACTTTTGCTTTGATTGTAGACGGTAACAGCCTTGTTTACATACTCGAGACAGAGTTGCAAGAAGAGGTACTTATTTACATATGGCTCTATCATTGACTCTACTAATTTCGTTTTGTCCTTATCATTAATAAGCTGTCATAACTGATGCATGGTCTGTCTTCTTTTGTTTGTGTAATTGTGTTAGCTTTTCAAAGTAGCAACAGAATGTAGTGTTGTCTTATGTTGTCGAGTGGCCCCATTACAAAAGGCAGGGATAGTTGCACTCATCAAAACCAGGACGGATGATATGACCTTAGCAATTGGTGATGGTATTATTCCCTTATGTTTATCCTATTGACATATTTTTTCTAGGAGTGAATATGTGCACACCTGGTATATTTCACTTAATCTATGGCATTCAGGTGCAAATGATGTTTCAATGATCCAAATGGCTGATGTTGGGGTTGGCATAAGTGGGCAAGAAGGACGACAAGCTGTTATGGCCTCAGATTTTGCTATGGGGCAATTCAGATTCTTGGTTCCTCTTCTATTAGTTCATGGTCACTGGAATTATCAAAGGATGGCCTATATGATCCTTTATAACTTTTACAAAAACGCCACATTTGTCTTGGTTCTTTTCTGGTAAGAACTTTTTTTTTAAAAAAAAGTGGGCTAATACTTTATGAACTTGGGAAACAATTACTTTTTTCAGGCAGAAAATTACTTATATGCTATTCAAACTCTCCATATTATAACCTAGTTGGAAAAAGGCTAGACTTGTACATTTTACTAGTGTTTGAAGTCTTATATCTATTAGAAGATTTAAACCTTGGATTATAAATATAGTATCTGGTTATGTTCAGTTGAATTATTGAAATTGGTTACTTTCTTATTCTTTTCTAATAAACATGGACATTACCAAAAATAATACTTAGCTTTTGATCTCAGGTATGTACTTTATACAGCATTTACTCTGACAACTGCTATCACTGAATGGAGTAGCCTTTTGTATACTGTGCTTTATACATCCCTGCCAACAATTATCGTTGGAATTCTTGACAAGGATCTTAGCAAGGCAACACTGCTAGCTTATCCAAAGCTATATGGATCTGGCCAAAGGGATGAAAAGTATAATGTGAATTTGTTTGTCCTCAATATGCTTGAAGCGCTTTGGCAGAGTTTGGTTGTTTTCTATATACCGTATTTTGCATATAGACAAAGCACAATAGATATGTCCAGTCTGGGAGATTTGTGGGCACTTGCACCTGTCATTGTTGTCAATATGCAATTGGCCATGGACATCGTTTGGTGGAATTGGATCATACACGCGTTTGTATGGGGCACGATAGCAGCAACAACCATTTGCCTCTTTGTGATCGATTCCATATGGATTCTTCCTGGTTATGGGTAAGTACTTCTTCTCCAGCCTCTTATTACTGATGTGATGGCCCTGTCATTATTTTTGTGTTACATGCAAAAGGTGTGCTGTTGGTATTAAAAATGTAGCAATATGATGTTTATAACTGGCAAAAGATATTCGTATTCTTTTCTGCAAGGCATTTTTTAACGTAAAAGGTTGTAGGTGTCCCGAAATATGTGGTGCGGATGTCCTCGCCCGACATCGATAAGCACGTTAACACAGTAATATACAACAGAAAACAAGTAAATGACTCTAGATATAGCAAAACACAGTAAATGGACAACATACTGGTAGTAAAAAAACGTACGCAAAGACCAGTAAAACACATACGTGGGTGTATGTCCGATTGGTGTCGGGTGTCCTCAGCTTGCTCCGTGAAACAACAGGGGGTGGCGTGAGGACCAAGGTGTGGAGGAGAGGATCCTGGTTGTCAGGGGGGCTTACAGCCAGAGGTACAATGTATACCGGCGGCGTAGCCATCTGCGTAGAGAAAAGTTGGGTCGTCCTCTGTTCTGTCGAGCATGGTAGTAAATGTCGGGGGAATCTACATGCGTTGGAGGAAGATCTGACCGACACTGGCGACGAGGAACAAGCGCCGCGAGCCGGGTTCCTCGTGCGTCGCGGTGGACGCCCAATAGTCATTGTCGTCGAGGAGGTCAAGTCATCACCTGGGAGGTAGCGGGATGGGGAGAGCGATAATGACCGAGTGAACGTGGGGAGGTGGGAGGTGGGCGATCTTATGATCAAATATGCGGGAGCACGTTTAGTGGGATGTATGGGATCACCGCCTTTTTATTGCTTCGCGCCACGGAGGACATGTGGGACCTTTTTTTTGTTCGAGACGAACGGGGTCGAGTGATCATATTGATAAGTTTGTCTTATAGTAAATCTCATTTTGGTGTGAAGTAAACTAGTCAATAGGTTCGATGAATTAGATACACATCCAAGACAGCTTAAAATTCACGCACTTACAGAATTCAAGCGAAAAAACTGCAAACCTTGTTGAACATATTAAATGGGCGAGAGGACAATAAACAATAAGTGAGCCGGAAGAAATTAGTGGGTACACGCGAGTCTACCAAGAGGTTTGTTACCACCGCACGGTGATTTTTGGTCTTACCATCGATTCCGGAGTAACGCTTTTTTTACTATCGATTTAGGTGACGTGCGATCTTTTCTTATCCAATTTTTGCCGACAATTGTTTTGATATTTTATTTCTTCACGATTGAGCGATACGAAAATTTTGCCGCCGATCTTAGCGCGCGTGTTTTACCACCAATCACACGCGGGAGGCGCGCCCATGCGCAGCCCACGCCAGAATAGCTATTCAGCTACTCGTGGACACAGTACACACACACCCCAATGAATCGCCAAAGGAACAATATAAATCTTGAGCTTTTATACCAATGAATTGTCCAGAGAAACAAAATACATTTGGAGATTTTATAACTGCAATGGAGAGGGTGAGCCTGTAAATCTCTTTGTTTCTATGTCCATAACATTTTTGTTGTGTTGCTTTTGCACTATAAATCTTTTAGCATAGTTATGTTCTTTTACAAGCATGTATGTGTTTCTTCCAAGTAGAATGAGCACTAAGATCATGTTTTCTTAAGTAGGATTTGCTAAGAAGTGTAACTTTTTTTATTGTTTGCGATTATCTATATAGTATATTGCATAATAACTGATGCGAAACAATTATTCCAGGGCCATCTTTCATATAATGGGGACGGGTTTGTTTTGGCTACTGCTGCTTATCATTCCTGTTGCGGCAATGGTCCCACATTTTGTAATCAAGACTTTCACGGAGTACTTTAGGCCCAGTGATATTCAAATTGCCTGAGAGATGGAAAAATTGGAGGATGTAAATCAGGTGAACCGCTCAGAAATTCCAATGAGAACGTTTTCGTGACCCTGGCAGGGAAATTATAGTGTTTCTTCTTCTCTTTAATTTTCGTTTCCTTTTTCTTTTTCACCCTTTCGGTGTGCATACGAGTCAATTCATTTAGCTGTAAGGTGATAGATTTAGCCCCCGAGGTGTATGTATGTATTCATCTAACATGTACTGAAAAGAAAATAGAAATTGTTGATGTACGAGAATTTTCATCCTTGTGTAGGTCTACATAGCTGTAAGGTGAATGATTGAATAGTGCAGTGTATATGATCTCTTATTCTACCAGAAATATCCTCTATGTTGGTCATATGTTTATTTGTCTGTGTATATTCACTTCTTACTTTGATCAGTTTGTTCATTTTGTCACCTCCGCATAACAGAGCTATTTACCCCTAGGATTCAGTGAGGTAAATACATGTTTGTAATTCCGTCTAAGCAAAATACAACAAATTATCATAATAAGCTACCAAGCAGAAAGGCTAAAATGCTGTCAGCAGTGCTGTAAGCGCTGACGGATACAGGAGTATGCATGCTTCACATCAAAGAATTTACTCAGATAAATTTGTGGCTGTAAATGGCATCACTTGGGGCAGATTTACCAATGTCCAAACTGAACTGGTCTCATTTCAGTTCTCAAATTAAGCTAAGAAAGTGTTATATAACAAAGTAAATTGTGCTTTTGGTGCAGGTCAGCATAACAACCATTACGTGAACTTGGGAACATGCTAGCTATATACAAATCCTCCTAAAAATGAGAGAAGACATCACAACTATTTTTCACCTCCACCACAGTAAGAGCTATATATTTGACAACTGCTATCACTGAATGGAGTAGCCTTTTGTATACTGTGCTTTATACATCCCTGCCAACAATTATCGTTGGAATTCTTGACAAGGATCTTAGCAAGGCAACACTGCTAGCTTATCCAAAGCTATATGGATCTGGCCAAAGGGATGAAAAGTATAATGTGAATTTGTTTGTCCTCAATATGCTTGAAGCGCTTTGGCAGAGTTTGGTTGTTTTCTATATACCGTATTTTGCATATAGACAAAGCACAATAGATATGTCCAGTCTGGGAGATTTGTGGGCACTTGCACCTGTCATTGTTGTCAATATGCAATTGGCCATGGACATCGTTTGGTGGAATTGGATCATACACGCGTTTGTATGGGGCACGATAGCAGCAACAACCATTTGCCTCTTTGTGATCGATTCCATATGGATTCTTCCTGGTTATGGGTAAGTACTTCTTCTCCAGCCTCTTATTACTGATGTGATGGCCCTGTCATTATTTTTGTGTTACATGCAAAAGGTGTGCTGTTGGTATTAAAAATGTAGCAATATGATGTTTATAACTGGCAAAAGATATTCGTATTCTTTTCTGCAAGGCATTTTTTAACGTAAAAGGTTGTAGGTGTCCCGAAATATGTATATGTATATCAGAATAAAATACTGATGAATCATCCGAAGGAACAATACAAAACTTGAGCTTATATACCAATGAATTGTCCAGAGAAACAAAATAAAATTTTGAGATTTTATAACTGTAGTCAAGAAGCTGAGCCTGTAGTCTCTTTTCTTTCTTCATCTATAACACTTTGTTGTGTTGCTTTTGCACTATAACTCTTTTAGCAATACTTAGATTAAACGCTATGTTCTTTACAAGCATGTCTGTGCTTCTAAGTAGAATGAGCACTACGGTCATGTTTTCTCGAGTAGGATTTTCTAACAGGTGTAACTTTTTTTTGCAACTGTTTGCGATTACCTATATAATATATTGCATAATAACTGACGAGAAACAATTATTCCAGGGCCATCTTTCATATAATGGGGACGGGTTTGTTTTGGTTACTGCTGCTTATCATTCCTGTTGCGGCAATGGTCCCACATTTTGTAATCAAGGCTTTCACTGGGTACTTTAGGCCCAGTGATATTCAAATTGCCCGAGAGATGGAAAAACTGGAGGATGTAAATCAGGTGAACCGGTCAGAAATTCCAATGAGAACGTTTTCATGACCCTGGCAATGAAATTATAGTGTTTCTTCTTCCTCCTCCTCCTCTTCTTAATTTTCTCTTTAATTTTCATTTCTTTGTTCTTTTTCACCCTTTCGGTGTGCATACGAGCAATTCATTTAGCTGCAAGGTGATAGATTTAGCCTCCGAGGTGTATGTATGTAGGTATGTATCAAACATTTACGGAAAAGAAAATAGAAATTGTTGATGTACGAGAATTTTCATCCTTGTGTCGGCCTACATAGTTGTAAGGTGAATGGCTGAATAGTGTAATTTATGCGATCCCTTATTCTGTCTAAAATATACGGACGCTAGGAGATTTCCAAGTTCTTGTCTCTCTATGTTGCTCATATGTTCACTTGTCTCTCTGTGTGTGTTGATTTCTTACTTTCAGTTTGTTCATTCTCTCTGTCACCTCCGCATAACAGAGATATTTACCCCTTGGATTCAGTGAGGTAAATACATGTTTGTAATCCGGTCTAAGGAAAATACATCAAATTGTCCTAGTAAGCTACGAGGCAGAAAGGCCAAAATGGCAAAACGCTGTCAGCAATGCTGCAAGAGCTGACGGCAATAGGAGTTAGCATGCTTCACATAAAAGAATTTATTCAGATAAATTTGAGGCTGTAAATGGCATCACTTGGGGCAGATTTATCTATTTCCAAACTGAACTGATCCCATTTCAGCTCTCAAATTAAGCTACATAACAAAGAAAATTGTGCTTTTGGTGCAGGTTAGCATAACAACCATTACATGAACTTGGGAACATGCCGGCTACATAAAAACATCAGAGTATCAATCCTCCTAAAAATGAAAGTAAACATCACAACTATTTTTTTCCACCTCCACCACAGCAAGAGCTATAGATTTGGAGCTTGCAAATGGAGCACGTTTTGAACTCCAGCATATACAAGCTCACAATGCTTTCTCTTCGGTTAGCGGACCAGGTTGCCCATTTCAATGATGCAGCAATACTTCAAACTTGACCGGTGTCAGCAGAAGGTATATAGACATGGATTCACTCTCCTAATATTTACACAATACTCCCGGAGGAAGCAGAGACTCCTGAGTCCTGACCAACCTAAACATTGGCACAAAAATAAGTTGAGAACTGGCAAGTCTTCACCAGATGATTTGAGTTGACAGTAGAAGTGCTGCACTCTAGTAACATAAAAATTTAAGACGGCGCTAGAGAGGAACACTGTGACCATTCTGTGATATACCCGCCTTCCTTTGGGCAACACTTGGTGGCGGTACGATGCCATAATAGATTAGAAACCAAAGGGCAAGCTTCTCAAGTCCTCTCCTGAAATGACTCTGAGCGCGAAAGTGCTGCTGGATTGGCCTTCAGGGCCTGAGGGAATTCTGGTGTCTTGCCAACCTTCGACTGGAATGACTTGAATACGCCTTTCTCATCATCAGGTTTAATGCCAAGAGTATCCCAGATTGAACTCTTTGCAGCCTCAGTTGGGTCATCAATTCTAAGAGTTTTAGGGACCCATAGGTTCTTTTCTGTCTTTTCTTCTTCCTGCAGGTTTGCTTCTCTTGAATGCTTTCCCAACGTTGGAGAGTTGTTTCCTGAACAAGTAATTTTGTTTGGAGGGATAGATGGCACTGCAGTGCCATTACTTCCAGGCCATGGTGAAGCCCACATTCCATTAGGCCAGCCAGGAATGCAGCTCCAGAAAGGTGGCACGAGAGGAAATGGAACAGGTGCACAAATTCCTGGAGCAGTCATCGTCGATGGAGGTGGCCACAAAGGTGGACAGGGGTTCGCATTTTCCAACCCATGAACAGGCTCTGTTGAGCACTGAGTAGCTGCCATGACAGCTACACTGTTCCATCCAGGACTCCAGGGAAACACCAAAGCAGGTCCGGTAGGGTACGACTGAATGTGAGGGTGAGGCAATGTCACACTATTACAGTATCCTGACACGTTGTTGGGCTCTTCTTTTACTGCATTATCTGGCATCCGATTTTCTGAGCAACCGGATACTGCTGCAGAAGATGCACATGAATTTTCATCCTTATTATCACCAGATGCCAAGGAAACAAAGTCAGTATTCTTCTGGTTTCCGATATTAAGGATTGAAGACATGGACTCACAAACTGGCACTTCAGATCCAAACTTCGTAACTGTTTCATTTTCTTTAATTGGCCCTGGAAGGGCAGGAGGTACAAGTGGAAGAGCTTGATGGTGAATAACTTCAGAAACATCTCCAGGAGCAGCTACGATATTATCACATGGCATCATAGCATGGTGGAAGTGAGATGCATGCTTATTTCTGCGTCTACCAGCACCTACGGGAACATTCCTCATAGTTCCACCAGCAGTCCAATACCTCTGGCAGTTCCGGCAGAAGTGCCTGGGCTGGTTAACATTGTAATTGTTGAAGTAGCAGAACTTTGTTTCCATGCTATTGCAGCGAGGACATGGTAAAATCTTATCTGGCTTCTTGAGTACCTTCTCTTGGCCAGATACATCAGACTCAGTCTTAACTTCCTCGGACTTGGAATCAGTTTCCATTTTCCCACCCTGTCTGCTGATAGCTTGTAAAACATTCTCCTCACTGTTCTTGGAACAAAAAGGAATTTCTTCGACATTCAAAAGCTTGTTTGGGACACATGGTATGCCATCATTGTTTTTTACATCGTTTGTTAGCTTGGTGATGACCTGAAACAGATTATTTAAGATGAATGAAACTGACATTTCAAATAGGCATAGCTAGTCTTAGACAATGTCAACAGATGACAAACAAAACATAAAGCAGAATTTCAGGTTGATTTAGCTACAAACGTAGGTGATAAAAAGTTAAAACTTTAAGGGGGAAAGGTAACCGTAATCCGGTAGCCTTTTTTTAATCTCTAATTGAAATCGGAGATGCAATTAATTATTATGGGGCATATAAATATGGTATATTGGAAACGATGCAGACACTGCCAGCAAAAAAGGTCAGGGCAAATTTATGACATGCTGCTGAAATCATGTGAGATCATGACAGCCACCTCATGTCATAGCTGATTTACATTGCCATGCAACACATTATTGTCGTCTTAATACCCTTCAGTTACGTACAAGTTATCTTCGTGTTTATCCATGAATTACATGGCTCACTATGTTTTCTCAAGAAGTGTTGAGCGTTCACTAATATTACTGATAATTTGCACTCCATTGGACCCCCTTTCTTTATTAGTCACTTGAACTGGTAAAACTCTTTCATACTTGGGGTTGTTAAGAACTTCATATGTTACCCCCTTTCAAGGAACCTGTTGTGTGACCGTGTGACTCTGGAAGTATTCTAACGCACTTATGTTTCACCGTAAAGCACCAGATTAAGATGAAATACAACTTCCATTTCATAGTTCATACTTTGATGCTAGCATTAGAGCTATTTAATACAAAACCATTGGCCAGTGCGCATGTACTTAACTATAATGCAATATGTACATGAGTAGGCTTTGTATTTCTAAGGCAGGTTGCAAAATCATCTTTGGAATCAGTTTGGCATGTGAAGTTGTTACAGCAAATTGTAAATTTGTTCTGTTCACGAATGACATATATGACACAATTTGAGTTTCTTCTTGCGGCTATGTTGCTCAGAATCCATTATCGATGTTTTGAAACATATTGACACATCATCGGTAGCCCAGGCATTCACTAACAATCTATAAAATAGTTCCAACAGGTTGGCATAGCTTTGGTTCTATCATGAATCATAGTTGAAATTCATGATCAACGGCGTTGGCACTCAAAAACACAAACCATAACTGCTTTTAGAGGTAGATAGCAGTGCTGTTTGCAAACAAAGACTCCATCTAATCCCAGTATCAGAGTATAAACACTAACTTTTCCAGGACTCCAATTTAGCATTTAGATTCTTTTGTGTTTTCATAACAACTGGAGAACAGACAGGTTAAATTTTAACGAATATGCTTTTTATTGTAACAATCACAGACAGGAAGTTCACTATTTGAATTGCAACTCAATAGTGAGTACACTTACTCATACAACTTAACTTTCATTTTTCATTTGCTAACAAAAGGTTAAATAAATCCTTACAATACCAGATGTAAGTTGAAATATAAGGATTTGTTATAACTGTTACCCTTTTTAATACAGAACTGTTTGCTTTTTCAAAAGGAAACCGAAAGTATTATCTTTTCAAGGTACAGACTATCAGGACAAGCAGCCTCCTAGAGTCCCAATTCAAGGTACTACATCCTATTCCTATCAAATCAAGAAGGCTCCTAGCACGCGCACGCGCGCACACACACAAAAGAAGAAGATAAGATAAGATAACCCAATCAATCCCCTGGAGCCTAAATGCTGCCAAGAGTTCAAGAAACATAGAATAGAACTCCAAGCCACAAACATAGCCGTATCACCGAGGAAATTAATGGGGGTTTGTAAGACTAAGCAAATTCCCCAAAAGGGAGAGAAAAAAAACACACACGATATTTCTATTCTCTAGGCAAAAACAGGGGAGAAAAACCTGCTCAATCTCTTTCAATCGATGATCAATCCAAAAGTCACTCGGCATTAAAAGAAAAAATGTGGTTCAAAATTGCATCAAACAACATGGCAGGAAAACAATGTTTTTTAACAACGCAAAATGGCACATAGAGCAAAACAATTAATCAACGCATTTCTTCAAACCAGAAACGAGGAAAAGGAAACTGCAGATGAACCAGAAAGAAGAAAGCAAAGACCAAAAGGGGAATGCCAGCAGAAACAACAGCGCATTGACAGCGCAAAAGCAGCCGAGAAAGAAGAAAAGTTGCATCGCGTCGCATCGCATCCAAAGGGAAGGGAAGGGAAGGGAAAGAAAGATTCGAAAGCTGAGGCTGCGGCTGCTCACCTCGGCGGCGGGGTCGAGGAGCGGGATGGTACGGCCGAAGAGCTTAATGGCGGGGTCCCGGTCCCTAAACGCGGCCATGGCGCCCCGATCTCAGCCGCCCGATCAGTTCACCACCACCGGCTCAGGCGCAGGAGGGGAATGGGCGGCGCGGGCGAACGGCATGTCACTGGGCGCAGACCACGGAGGCGAACTCAAGCTCGGCGAGGAGGAAGGGAAGGGAAGAGAAGCCGGTAGTAATTGCGAGTAGAAAGTGGCCTGGTTTGGAGCAGAAAGCAGAAGCTGATGAGGGATTTCTGAGGAGGCTGGGAGCAGGGGAATTTCTTGGGGCTGTTTTGCCCTTTTCGATGGCTGCAGGAGAGACCGGGGCAGCCGGTTAAGGACAGGTTGAGGGGGTTCACACGCGGTGCGGTCTGCTACTGCGGTTTGCACTGGATTTTATTATATTAATTATTTTTTAAATTTTATTTTAAAGTTAACCTGCCTAAATTTTATTTTTATTTTTATTTTTATTTTTTTTGTCATATCACCACCTGTAGCGTGAAAATAACACTATCACGCCAGCTCGTATCTGGATAAATTCTTATCACCATGGCAGTATTGTTTGGTCACACTACCACCAGTGGTGTGATAAAAAATGTTATTTTAGCAGACTTATCATGTGGCATGATAATATTATTTTATCACACCACGGGTGGTGGCATGATCAAAGAAGTCAGAATTAGAAATAAAGTTCGCGAGGGTTAACTATAAAATAAAACTTTTAAAAATAGTTAATTAATAAACAAAAGTTCTTTCCGCTGCTTCGGTGCTTCCTACATAGAGTAACCGCCTTCTTTAATGGGTTTTTTCTATTACAAAATATTATTTTCTTAGACTGATGTATTTTCTAAGAATGAAACATTCTTTTTTTTACAAGTGGGTATCAAGATTTTCTTTATGGAGAAAGTTTATAGAAGTTTTTTAGCTACCTAGGGAAAGATTAAACTTGACATTCCAAGCGTAACCGGTTGATAGCCGAAGGATGTGATATGTAACTCCAATAGATGTGGCACGAACTAGTGACATGCATAATTCAAGAAAGTTTACTTATTCTTTCTCTTTTATGGGGCCAAGTAAGCTAGCGTCACTCGGTTCACACCAGCAATCGCTCGACCAACGTTGTTGCCTCTTGCTTTGTGTTTGTAATTGCCTAACCAATGCATCCACTGCTCATTCCGCACCCATGGTCGCAAGGCGGAGTCCACTGGCGGTGGTAATCGGCGACGGTCGAGAGATGACGTTGTGAGTTGTGGCGTGTCTACAAAGATTGAGAGGGACGCAACAGATGTTGGCTCGAGCAAGTCAACAGGGGCATGGGTAGAAGAAGAGGCGGCTCTACAACCACCAGAGTTGTCGCTGCCCGCACACAGGTTGATGCTGGAGTCAAATATGATGAAAATGGTGTGCTCTTTTTTTTTTTGGTGACTCCACCCGATGAATTGGCCATTTGTGGTGCCCATGTAGCAAAAACCACCCCCTTAGTCATTATCTAACGTGACGAAAACATCTTCAAATTTAGGCTAGAGGATTATTCTATCGAGTTTTAGGGGTCTTTGTGGATATCATGGGGATGTACTCATGATCTTATGATGATGTTACAATTGGTAATGGCGTTGAAGGTTCGTCGAATCACGTATTTTCGGCAAAGTTCAGGTGCTGTCGGGTCACTGGCGGTCAGACCGGCTAAAAGTCAGCGGTCCAACCGGCCAATGGTGGTCTGACCGGCCACCTCGGGAGGTCGGACCGACCATTTTGAAACTTGGATTTTGCAGCTGGGCCAAAAATAGAGGGTGTAGGCAAGAGAGGGGATTCTCCTACATTTGGTCTCATAATTTTTAGAGCTTCTAGTCAAAAGATCTATTCGTTCAAAATTTCCAGAGAGGTCTTGGTTTTCTAGAGTGGAAATTTGGCTAAATCCCTAGATGGGCGGTCAGACCGGCTAATGGGTAGCGCTCAGACCGGCCAGAGCGGTCAGACCGGTTTTCACTTGTTTCATCGGCCATCTTGGCGATGATCTTTGTATGTTAGGTCAAGTTTACGGTTTTCAGTGCATATATGTTGCATGATGCATGTTTTGACTAACGTGGGTCAAGTTGCGAAGAATTTATTCCCGGAATTGATTTCTTGGTCTATTGTTGTGCAGGTGGCTTGGAAGTCAATGACGATGATGATTGGGACTAAGCTTAGAGAGCTAAGGTTCAAAACGATCGAGGATGCCGGGTGAAGTCGATGGATTCAAGCATAGCGCAAAATGAACAAGGATGACTGAACGGGAAGTTCGGTGTGACGGATTGCATCAAGCGGTGCGGGGGTCGGTGCAAGTGCCATGGTGGTTTCGGTGGGAGCCGGATGTGAGAGACTTGCCAACATAAAGAGAGTCGTTGATCAACCTACACGTGGCGAAGCATGTGAGTGCTTCATGAAGATTGGACTCTGTCTTTGGAGAAGGATCGAGAATGGTATTTTAGTAACTTCACTAAGATACCACTTTGATCACTTTTAGCTAAACCACGGCGCAAGACGGCGCAAGGAGAAATGGTTTAGGTCAAGAGAAGATGAAGACGACGCTTTCAAATGCGTGCATGAGTGAAACCCGTTTGTGTGTGGGCTTAACGGGTGCCCATTAGGGAATACCTTCTAGAAGACTAGCCTCCACTATAAATAGGGGAGGGTGCTAGTTGTGCACCTCACACCTCTTTTGTTTTATTGTTGAAACCCTAGTTTTGATGTTTACGGAGAATAGTGGAGAGATTAGGTTTCTAGAGGTTGGATTGATTGTGTGTTCAAGTGTTGAGTATTCGTCCTCCATGATGGAGTGGCTGTAAACCAACATCTATCTCGAATCAATCCATGCAAGATTGCTCAAGTTGATTCTCTTTATGATCTTACTCTATATTTTATGATTTTAGGGCTTTCTTTGATCCACTCCTTTTCTCTTGGTTGTTGGCTTGTATTTTGCTTGCTGTGACATGTGAAAATACATCTAGGATCATCTATAACCTGCGAGCAAGTTTTGGATCATATTTCGGTTTTGACTCAATTTTGGACCAACCTTCACTCAAACGGAAAAAGGTCAGAACTTTGACAAAGATCTTCGCGATCTTTGATTGAAATAGGTTCCTGACATCCCAGAGAAGGTGTGTTCCAAGTTTCGTGAAGTTTGAAGTTGTGGATCAAAAGTTAGACCTATTGTGATTTTATTTTCGGTCATTTTTTTCTTGTTTATCGTCTTTGAAGGTCGACCGCCTCGTGTGAGAGGTCGATCAGCCCATGGACCTCCGGACGAGCCCAATTATTTGGGAATTGAGTTTTTGATAATTTTAGTTGTTTTGCTCTAGGGTTTCGATTGGATTCAATACAAGTCTTCCGCTATGCTTGTACTTTGATCTTCATAGCTCTTATAGCTATTGGAGTGAAAATCTTGATGAAAAAGAAGTCGTGCTCGTATTCGCTCCCCCTCTAGTCGCCGTTTTGGTCTAACAGTCTCATGGGTACGATACCCGATTTTGTAGTTCAAAGGGTTAAATGGCTACATTGTTGAAACTTTTTTTGTTGGTTAAATTGAACTTCTTCCTAATAAAAACATATGTGTTGTGGTGCTCGTGAGGCGTTTCCCTGTGAATTTTGAGATACAAAGCTAGCACACTCGGAGACTCTATACAAACCTAGCCCTTTAAATATTACATACAACCATGGATGGTATCAACACTCTTTAACTACCGAGCTATTGCAAGGTTTTTGTGCTACACATGGGATAAGTCCATTGGAGGCTCTCCCAAAGGATCTTCTTTTTAGAGTCCACCTCCCTAGCACACCGACATGAGTTGGATACCCTAATCTTTATAAATCCCAAGTGTCTTGTTCACTGTATGCCGAAACCGTTGAGCGGCCAGCGTACACCCCGACACATGTTTTGTTGTCTGATCGACATTGACCATGACAAAATAGTAGTGACTATTCATTGGCTAAAGTGCAAATCTTTGTTCTGAAATCTAAATATGCTTAAGCAATGAAATCATGAGTTGCTTTCTAGAACTAGAGACAATTCGTAAGGTAAGATTCTGACGGTAGAGCTTTAGAATCACTTAAGCAACTACAAACCAGTTTAGAGATGCTCGAACAAGTTTTGTCTGCCGCTTACGCTCTCCATGACACATGAGAGCGAGCATGAACATCCATTCATCCGAGCCGTTTGATCATCACAAAAAGAATTATGAACCGTTCAAAAATATTTGGAAAGATGGTGTGACGATAACGTCACAACTCTGTATTTTCGTAAGTGGTTACCTCCAACTACTAAGTTTTACTTTTACCGAAAAGGTTCAAAAATCAGGGATTTTACTTTTAGTGCCGTTCCGCTGGTGGTAAGTGCACCGGCTGCAGCCGGTCACGCAGAGCCGCTGGCAGATCCACGTCATCCGGCGCCTTTTCCGAGGCAGCGCAGGCGGACGAACTTTTCAGCAACCCGGTGGGCCCCACGTGAACTAATTGAGCTGTCCCCACGGCTCAGCTTCGCTCTAGCCAACGATGAAACTGCTGCATGTGTTTTTTTACGTTACATGTAAAATTTTCCTAGTTGTACCCTCTTAATGTAGTATAACCTTTGACATTTGAGAATATACTAAATTAGGCCTAAATTACTTGTGTTAACTTCACACACACAGAGAACAAGGAAGAAGCTAATAATTTACTTTCTGAAATACATAACTGAATTTGCAAAATCAAAAGCAAAATCAAAATCAAAATCAAAATCAAAAGATGATGTAGTACAGTACTCAATACATATATACTCGTAGCAACGGATAGAGCGAGTTTAAGCTATAAAATCGATCCCACCACCTGCTACTAGACGGCACTCGTGCATCAATGTGCTCGGCTGTGTGTAGCCGTGCGTGTGCGCGTGGCATTATCCCATGGCCACATCTAATCTGATTTGCCTGTCCAGGGCCGGGACCCACACCCGCGAAAGCGACCGCAGGAGGAGAAGGAAACCAAAAGAAAATGCGATTAAAAAAAGGAAGGCAGCGCACGGGATACCTAGTCGCAGCCGTCAGCCTTTTTCCAGTGGGCCCCACGCTCCCCGGGATCCACATGCAGTCACCGCTGGGGCCACTGGGTGGAGCCCACTTAGCAGTGTATGAGGGAAGGCAGCGGCACGTGAGCGCGGCTGTCTGTCTAAATCTGAATCGCTTGCGGCTAACCTGACAGGGGAAATAATTGGAGAAGATGAAGACGACGCTTTCAAATGCGTGCATGAGTGAAACCCGCTTGTGTGTGGGCTTAACGGGTGCCCATTAGGAATACCTTCTAGAAGACTAGCCTCCACTATAAATAGGGAGGGTGCTAGTTATGCACCTCACACCTCTTTTGTTTTATTGTTGAAACCCTAGTTTTGATGTTTACGAGAATAGTGGAGAGATTAGGTTTCTAGAGGTTGGATTGATTGTGTGTTCAAGTGTTGAGTATTCGTCCTCCATGATGGAGTGGCTGTAAACCAACATCTATCTCGAATCAATCCATGCAAGATTGCTCAAGTTGATTCTCTTTATGATCTTACTCTATATTTTATGATTTTAGGGCTTTCTTTGATCCACCTTTTCTCTTGGTTGTTGGCTTGTATTTTGCTTGCTGTGACATGTGAAAATACATCTAGGATCATCTATAACCTGCGAGCAAGTTTTGGATCATATTTCGGTTTTGACTCAATTTTGGACCAACCTTCACTCAAACGGAAAAAGGTCAGAACTTTGACAAAGATCTTCGCGATCTTTGATTGAAATAGGTTCCTGACATCCCAGAGAAGGTGTGTTCCAAGTTTCGTGAAGTTTGAAGTTGTGGATCAAAAGTTAGACCTATTGTGATTTTATTTTATTTTTTATCTGCTTATCGGTCTAAGGTCGATCCCGTGAGAGGTCGATGCCCATGGACCTGGTCGACGCCCAATTATTTGGGAATTGAGTTTTTGATAATTTTAGTTGTTTTGCTCTAGGGTTTCGATTGGATTCAATACAAGTCTTCCGCTATGCTTGTACTTTGATCTTCATAGCTCTTATAGCTATTGGAGTGAAAATCTTGATGAAAAAGAAGTCGTGCTCGTATTCGCTCCCCCTCTAGTCGCCGTTTTGGTCTAACAGTCTCATGGGTACGATACCCGATTTTGTAGTTCAAAGGGTTAAATGGCTACATTGTTGAAACTTTTTTTGTTGGTTAAATTGAACTTCTTCCTAATAAAAACATATGTGTTGTGGTGCTCGTGAGGCGTTTCCCCTGTGAATTTTGAGATACAAAGCTAGCACACTGGAGACTCTATACAAACCTAGCCCTTTAAATATTACATACAACCATGGATGGTATCAACACTCTTTAACTACCGAGCTATTGCAAGGTTTTTGTGCTACACATGGGATAAGTCCATTGGAGGCTCTCCCAAAGGATCTTCTTTTTCCGAGTCCACCTCCCCCTAGCACACCGACATGAGTTGGATACCCTAATCTTTATAAATCCCAAGTGTCTTGTTCACTCGTGTATGCCGAACCGCTGAACGGCCAACGTACACCCCGACCTGTGTTTTGTTGTACAGATACGACATTGACCATGACAAAAATAGTAGTGACTATTCATTGGCTAAAGTGCAAATGCTGTTTACGAAATCTAAATATGCTTAAGCAATGAAATCATGAGTTGCTTTCTAGAACTAGAGACAATTCAGGTAAGGTAAGATTTACGAGCGGTAGAGCTTTAGAATCACTTAAGCAACTACAAACCAGTTTAGAGATGCTCGAACAAGTTTTGTCTGCCGCTTCCGCTCTCCATGACACATGAGAGCGAGCATGAACATCCATTCATCCGAGCCGTTTGATCATCACAAAAAGAATTATGAACCGTTCAAAAAATATTTGGAAAAGATGGTGTGACGATAACGTCACAACTCTGTATTTTCGTAAGTGGTTACCTCCAACTACTAAGTTTTACTTTTACCGAAAAAGGTTCAAAAATCAGGGGATTTTTACTTTTAGTGCCGTTCCGCTGGTGGTAAGTGCACCGGCTGCAGCCGGTCACGCAGAGCCGCTGGCAGATCCACGTCATCCGGCGCCTTTTCCGAGGCAGCGCAGGCGGACGAACTTTTCAGCAACCCGGTGGGCCCCACGTGAACTAATTGAGCTGTCCCCACGGCTCAGCTTCGCTCTAGCCAACGATGAAACTGCTGCATGTGTTTTTTTACGTTACATGTAAAATTTTCCTAGTTGTACCCTCTTAATGTAGTATAACCTTTGACATTTGAGAATATACTAAATTAGGCCTAAATTACTTGTGTTAACTTCACACACACAGAGAACAAGGAAGAAGCTAATAATTTACTTTCTGAAATACATAACTGAATTTGCAAAATCAAAAGCAAAATCAAAATCAAAATCAAAATCAAAAGATGATGTAGTACAGTACTCAATACATATATACTCGTAGCAACGGATAGAGCGAGTTTAAGCTATAAAATCGATCCCACCACCTGCTACTAGACGGCACTCGTGCATCAATGTGCTCGGCTGTGTGTAGCCGTGCGTGTGCGCGTGGCATTATCCCATGGCCACATCTAATCTGATTTGCCTGTCCAGGGCCGGGACCCACACCCGCGAAAGCGACCGCAGGGAGGAGAAGGGAAACCAAAAGAAAATGCGATTAAAAAAAAAAGGGAAGGCAGCGCACGGGATACCTAGTCGCAGCCGTCAGCCTTTTTCCAGTGGGCCCCACGCTCCCCGGGATCCACATGCAGTCACCGCTGGGGCCACTGGGTGGAGCCCACTTAGCAGTGTATGAGGGAAGGCAGCGGCACGTGAGCGCGGCTGTCTGTCTAAATCTGAATCGCTTGCGGCTAACCTGACAGGGGAAATAATTGGGTAATTGAGCGAGTCCCCCTCGATGGTACTGTACGGTATTAGCAAAAATAACACAAAGCTCTCTACCATTTTTGAGTGATGGCACGGCCACCCTTATCCGTACTAGTATGGATTAAATCTCATTGTTCGCATCATTTTAAAACGGACAAGTCGTGTGACGTCTTATTCGAAGCAGTGAGGGACGAACACGTCTTATCCGTCCCACGGTGATACGGGTGAAGGGCTCGTGGCGTCTCGCTCTCATAGTGGTGCGGATGAGGGGTCACGTGGTGTCCCGTGCCTTATTCGTCCTATGGTAGTGTAGATAAAAGGTCACGTGACTTGTCTATTCTATAGTGGTGCGAACAAGAGGATTTTGTCCCACGGTGCTGCCCCCAAGCTCCCTGGGACCCACACGCAGTCACCGCTGGGGCCACTGGGTGGAGCCTACTTAGCAGTGTCTGGGGGCAGGCAGCGGCACGTGAGCGCGGCTGTCTGTCTAAATCTGAATCGCTTGCGGGGTAGGTATCCCGACGGCTAACCTGAAAAGGGAAATAATCGGGTATACTTGAGATAGCCATGGAATCAGCATAAGCTCGAGCAGCTCTTTGAGGGTGTGTGTGTGTGTGTGTTTTACAGATGGAATAGGCAGCATTTCGTTTGCTCAATTGCCCATTACAAAGTAAAGCCCGAATTAACTCCGGAGCTTTATATGCCTCGTTACACCATCGATATCTTGGACGATTGCTCCTCCGGTGCAGGGGCGCATACGAGGGTTGGGGTCGAGTGACCCCGATACCATCTTAGCTGAAACCATGAAGAAGTTGATACTTATCATGATATTACAAAAGTTTCTTGGCTGATTCATGTCTGCAGTGACCTCCCTGCTCCGGTGTGTGATCTGTCTACGCATGGCGACCCGAGCTTCCGCGACGACTTCAAGCAATCGGAGGCTGTAACCACTTTCTGCGCAACGAACAGCCATAGCTTCCGCCAATTCGGGACCGGTGACCCTCTCAAAGACTTTTGACTTCCTGCAGCCAAAAAAAACTTCCCCTGTGGTCTCGGATCACGCATCCAGCCCCATTTGTTTCAGAATCAGCTAAATTAGTTGCATCAGTATTAGCCATAGACCCAATCTTCCGGCGGTGGAACCCGTTTGTGAGCTGATCCATTAGGTTTCCACCTGCTGGAAACATTGGTGACATCCAGCTTTGGCCTTTTCAGCTACACATCCTGGATGTATAATGTTGTTTGCCATTTCTGACGCCATTCCTCATTTCCAAAATATGCCAGGCCGTGATGGTAAAAAATAGTCGCCTCTTCCTCAGATGCACTCGCTAAATAATCAAAAAGCCATTGTCTTACCGAGGCAAAAGAGTTAAGAGTCTGCGTTTAATGCCACGCCATTTCTTCATCTCCCTCTAAATTTCTGCAGCATATTGACATGTCAGAAAGGCATGGTCCACAGATTCTAATCTTCCACGGTAACAACAAACTTCAGATACTGGAATATGGCGACGCGGGGGATTTTAGGAGGAGAAAGTGCTTACGAGTAACGACATGTTGTTCCAAGCAGCACCTTTAAAATTAATCCGTTGAGAGGTGACGTTTAGAGAGGTGTGTTACAATAATTCCTATATTAAATTTAATAGAATTATGATTCATACTTTCTTTCGGAGAAGAACTAGTGAACAATCTACAAAGTTACGAGGGCGCGGTCATGAAGAACAGAGACCCATAAATCAGCTCATTTAAAGCAAGGGAAGCGTGAGAGGGTTAGATGATATATTATTGTTTAGCATTAGATTCTTGTATAGAGTAAGTGCAAATCTGTTTCTGAAATCTAAATATGCTTAAGCAATGAAATCATGAGTTGCTTTCTAGAACTAGAGACAATTCAGGTAAGGTAAGATTTACGAGCGGTAGAGCTTTAGAATCACTTAAGCAACTACAAACCAGTTTAGAGATGCTCGAACAAGTTTTGTCTGCCGCTTCCGCTCTCCATGACACATGAGAGCGAGCATGAACATCCATTCATCCGAGCCGTTTGATCATCACAAAAAGAATTATGAACCGTTCAAAAAATATTTGGAAAAGATGGTGTGACGATAACGTCACAACTCTGTATTTTCGTAAGTGGTTACCTCCAACTACTAAGTTTTACTTTTACCGAAAAAGGTTCAAAAATCAGGGGATTTTTACTTTTACTGCCGTTCCGCTGGTGGTAAGTGCACCGGCTGCAGCCGGTCACGCAGAGCCGCTGGCAGATCCACGTCATCCGGCGCCTTTTCCGAGGCAGCGCAGGCGGACGAACTTTTCAGCAACCCGGTGGGCCCCACGTGAACTAATTGAGCTGTCCCCACGGCTCAGCTTCGCTCTAGCCAACGATGAAACTGCTGCATGTGTTTTTTTACGTTACATGTAAAATTTTCCTAGTTGTACCCTCTTAATGTAGTATAACCTTTGACATTTGAGAATATACTAAATTAGGCCTAAATTACTTGTGTTAACTTCACACACAGAGAACAAGGAAGAAGCTAATAATTTACTTTCTGAAATACATAACTGAATTTGCAAAATCAAAAGCAAAATCAAAATCAAAATCAAAATCAAAAGATGATGTAGTACAGTACTCAATACATATATACTCGTAGCAACGGATAGAGCGAGTTTAAGCTATAAAATCGATCCCACCACCTGCTACTAGACGGCACTCGTGCATCAATGTGCTCGGCTGTGTGTAGCCGTGCGTGTGCGCGTGGCATTATCCCATGGCCACATCTAATCTGATTTGCCTGTCCAGGGCCGGGACCCACACCCGCGAAAGCGACCGCAGGGAGGAGAAGGGAAACCAAAAGAAAATGCGATTAAAAAAAAAAGGGAAGGCAGCGCACGGGATACCTAGTCGCAGCCGTCAGCCTTTTTCCAGTGGGCCCCACGCTCCCCGGGATCCACATGCAGTCACCGCTGGGGCCACTGGGTGGAGCCCACTTAGCAGTGTATGAGGGAAGGCAGCGGCACGTGAGCGCGGCTGTCTGTCTAAATCTGAATCGCTTGCGGCTAACCTGACAGGGGAAATAATTGGGTAATTGAGCGAGTCCCCCTCGATGGTACTGTACGGTATTAGCAAAAATAACACAAAGCTCTCTACCATTTTTGAGTGATGGCACGGCCACCCTTATCCGTACTAGTATGGATTAAATCTCATTGTTCGCATCATTTTAAAACGGACAAGTCGTGTGACGTCTTATTCGAAGCAGTGAGGGACGAACACGTCTTATCCGTCCCACGGTGATACGGGTGAAGGGCTCGTGGCGTCTCGCTCTCATAGTGGTGCGGATGAGGGGTCACGTGGTGTCCCGTGCCTTATTCGTCCTATGGTAGTGTAGATAAAGGTCGCGTGACATGCATTCATAGTGGTGCGAACAAGAGGATTTTGTCCCACGGTGCTGCCCCCAAGCTCCCTGGGACCCACACGCAGTCACCGCTGGGGCCACTGGGTGGAGCCTACTTAGCGATGTCGGGGCGAGCGTGACGCGTGCGCGCGGTCTGTCTAAATCTGAATAAACTTGGGGTAGGTATCCCGACGGCTAACCTGAAAAGGAAATAATCAGGTATACTTGAGATAGCCATGGAATCAGCATAAGCTCGAGCAGCTCTTTGAGGGTGTGTGTGTGTGTGTGTTTTACAGATGGAATAGGCAGCATTTCGTTTGCTCAATTGCCCATTACAAAGTAAAGCCCGAATTAACTCCGGAGCTTTATATGCCTCGTTACACCATCGATATCTTGGACGATTGCTCCTCCGGTGCAGGGGCGCATACGAGGGTTGGGGTCGAGTGACCCCGATACCATCTTAGCTGAAACCATGAAGAAGTTGATACTTATCATGATATTACAAAAGTTTCTTGGCTGATTCATGTCTGCAGTGACCTCCCTGCTCCGGTGTGTGATCTGTCTACGCATGGCGACCCGAGCTTCCGCGACGACTTCAAGCAATCGGAGGCTGTAACCACTTTCTGCGCAACGAACAGCCATAGCTTCCGCCAATTCGGGACCGGTGACCCTCTCAAAGACTTTTGACTTCCTGCAGCCAAAAAAAACTTCCCCTGTGGTCTCGGATCACGCATCCAGCCCCATTTGTTTCAGAATCAGCTAAATTAGTTGCATCAGTATTAGCCATAGACCCAATCTTCCGGCGGTGGAACCCGTTTGTGAGCTGATCCATTAGGTTTCCACCTGCTGGAAACATTGGTGACATCCAGCTTTGGCCTTTTCAGCTACACATCCTGGATGTATAATGTTGTTTGCCATTTCTGACGCCATTCCTCATTTCCAAAATATGCCAGGCCGTGATGGTAAAAAATAGTCGCCTCTTCCTCAGATGCACTCGCTAAATAATCAAAAAGCCATTGTCTTACCGAGGCAAAAGAGTTAAGAGTCTGCGTTTAATGCCACGCCATTTCTTCATCTCCTCTAAATTTCTGCAGCATATTGACATGTCAGAAAGGCATGGTCCACAGATTCTAATCTTCCACGGTAACAACAAACTTCAGATACTGGAATATGGCGACGCGGGGGATTTTAGGAGGAGAAAGTGCTTACGAGTAACGACATGTTGTTCCAAGCAGCACCTTTAAAATTAATCCGTTGAGAGGTGACGTTTAGAGAGGTGTGTTACAATAATTCCTATATTAAATTTAATAGAATTATGATTCATACTTTCTTTCGGAGAAGAACTAGTGAACAATCTACAAAGTTACGAGGGCGCGGTCATGAAGAACAGAGACCCATAAATCAGCTCATTTAAAGCAAGGGAAGCGTGAGAGGGTTAGATGATATATTATTGTTTAGCATTAGATTCTTGTATAGAGTAAAGATACGGAGTCTTAAAAGGTTCGAGAGGGTTGTGAAAGAACGACAATCTATTGTACTCTTTTGAGGTTATACTTAAGAAATTTACGATCAGCTTTGCAAAATCTTTCAATCTCGTCGTGATTGTTTCAGCGTCGTGATTTCGAATCTCTCTATGAGATTCATCTACCATGTTTTCGATACTGTTTACGCTTATGCTGTATCCTGTAACTGAGAGTTGTTGCGCATGAAAAGAGCTAACAGAGTATAACATAATCTTTGTTAACTGCTGACTTAACATGAGAAAAAGTTGCTTTTCCCCAACTTTCAACTCCTAATGAGTTATCCGAGTTAGCCTTTTCGCAATGGTAGGCTACGCAAAGTCAATTCACCTTATCCTTATGACGTAGCTAAAAAGACCAATAGGTTACAAATTTTCACCGTAACATGTACGGAAACCATTCCAATTAAGTAAGTAGCGTGGCATGGACATATTGTGGTACTAGACAGCACTATATACTACATGTGTACTTCTTTCTTCGAGTAATAGTGTTGTTTATGAATAAAAAAAAAGCTCTAGCTCCTTGTCCTTAAAATAAGTTTGAATGCTTTCTTCTTTGATTCTTTTCTAAACAAATAGTGAAAGTGTAGTAAAACTCTAGCTCTCAAAACAAATATACTACACTAGTACGAGAAATACAAAGTTCCTGTAAAAATTAGACACTTCTCACAGCAGTTCAATCAAAGCGTCGTTGCAGACTTGAAGTACAAGGGGTGCCATTTTCCAGGGATATGAACGTGGAATTGCCTCTCTTTTCAGCGTCTTAAATAGTTTTACCAATCTCTCTCTCTCTCTTCATGATATGTTATTATATTCCAGTCAGAATTCATAGCATCTCCTAAAGAAAAGAAAGTGGATTGTTGTCAAGGTCAGTACAAGCCTTTTTCCTGTGCTAATTGCTAGTAGTATATGCTATCATTATCCTTGAGATTATCATGTCCAACAAAGCATATAAAGCAAGTTTTAGGGAGGAGGGCCTGACATCGAGGCCCCACCTCACCTCAGTTGGACTGTGACTAGATCAAGAGAAAAATCATGACCCAGCGAATGCGAGGACTAGTTGTCTCGCTTGGTGGCCTTGGCTTCCTCGTGTCATTTCCCCCTCGTTTAACGTGTTTTTGAATCAAAATAGTAAAAATAATTATTTAAAATATGAAATGATAAAATTAACATCCTGTCGTGTGAACACACCGCGAGAGAGGTACGGTAACATCCTGTCGTGTGAACACACCGCGAGAGGGGGCTGCCGCACCCCATGGAGCGGTAGGTTGTTTGCCCACACCGTCTGCCACTCTTTTGGACCACGACAGACCATCTACTGCCGAATGAGAGCTCACCACGTGGTCTGCCGCGCACCTAGGGTGTGATAGGCGCCTTAGTCGTGTCTTTTAAGCACAGCACGGAGGTCATTTTTACCATTTTAACCAAAGACTTTTTCCCCACAGGACCAATGGTGAAAAAAATATTGAAGTATTGAGTTTAATGCATCAATCAATTTACACAAAAAGTATTTTTTGGGGTGAATCAGCTTAGTGTATGAGCCTCATTTTGGTATGGGAGCCAAAGGTGCTAAGCTTGAGACCTTGCTAACGCAATTTTAAGACAAAATTGTGGCCTATCTTGAGTCCACATTGTAGACCTAGTTAATAGAGCCTAGCCATGATGGGGAGTAAAGTAACGAAGCTTGCTTGTATTTGCTGCTGTGCTACTGTGAATCACTGTTTATGCAACTGAAATTACTGTCCACGCACATTAAACTTTTGCGTGGCCCATCTAACGCATAAAACTCAATACTAGCTAGCAGAAACTTTCTGGGTCTGCCCCGGAAAGCATGTGGCTTATATATTTCCAAGCTTCCCTCTCATCCTTTTGTAAGTGTGGTGACCCTCAGCCCTTACTTTCTTTCTGGATGGCTGCTTTCCTTTACAAAAGGCATCCACCTACATTTTAGCTGTACTTTGGAGCTGAGATATTGCAAGATAATGGCCTGTGGGGAAGTAAATTCAGATGAAAGTCATGCAACTCGGCTAAGTAAAGTTGATGCAGGGAAAAGGTTGTGTGATCCCACTGAGCTAAGCAAGGGTTTGGAGCTTCCAAAACTTGAACAGTTTCTCTTTGAGAAAAATGGTCAGATGGTAGCCCGTCTAAATTCTGACCTGTAATGTCAATGTTCTTCCAGATGGGCCGGCATCAACTTTGCTCTGAATTTGGCCTGGTTTGGCAGCACATGTTACTGAGCTACCACCATTGCTCTCTCTCTCAAAAAAAAAAAGAGCTGTCACCATTGCTCCTCTTTTTTGTGTCCGTGTGTGTTGTAATCCTTAACACACTATACCACGACACAGTTCCGAGGACAATTGTTCTGCCGGGAAAAACGGCTTTCCAGGGCAATCCATCTGTCGGGAAAAACGGTTGCCGACACACACACTGTACCATGACCTTCTCTCGGGGTAAGCCCAATCAGAAAATGTCTTTACCGACATACATCACATTTTCCGTCAAAACAGTTTGTCCCTGCTGCCGCATCTTATCCGGCAGACATATTTTGTGGCAACAGACAGCTTACTGTTCAGGTACATCTACAATTGCCAACAGATAAAAGTATTTGCGAGAGTATCGCTATGGGGATTTGAGGGAGGTGTGCGGTGGCAGGGGCTGTGGGAGAGGGCGACGACGAGTTTGTAGGAGGCGTGTGGGGTTTGGGCTGTGCTATAACCCAATTGTCTGCAGAGGGTAGGACCTCAATATATTTTTGTTGACAGACAGTTTGGGATCAAAAGTCTAGAGTATTTCCAACAGACACTCCACCCCCTTTTACTTGTTTTCCCCGACAAAGTGTTTGACCTTGATTATTTCTTGATTTGCCGGCAGAGAGTTTGCCCTCACTTCAACGTTTTGCGGACATACTTTAACCCTCAATTGTGTGTCGTGCTGTAGTGACAGGAGCAAAATCATATTAACTTCAATTTCTTTTCTTTTTTTGTAGTTGTTGAATGTCAATGCCTACCACAGAAGCACTACTTGTGTAGAAATCGTTATATATATACTCCCTTCAGTATATAAAAAAATGTTGTTTTGGATACACATAGTCAAACTTTTGATATTTTAGCTATGGATATCATTTTAAACATTTAGATTTGGATGCAAGAAAAGCATATGTGTAGATTCGTCTCGAAAGTACTTTCATAACACTATAATTTTATAAATATATTATAATAGAAGATAATAATAAATGTTGCATTTTTAAAACCATATCGTTGTTCAAAAATACATGTTTATGTGGAGCGAAAGGAGTACCTATGGACCGCTCCAGGTTCCAGAGGCCAACAAATATAAGATCCCGTACAACCTCTCCTGCAAAATTCAAATGTTAAAGCAAAAATCGGCAAACAACTACTGCAGTAGCTGGAGACGCTGCAAATTGGAGTTGAGAGCTGCATGCAACGCTAGCAACAGCCAGTAAAACAACAGTGTCACATTCCTTATCCAAACCACTAAATTTGTAATATCATCTCGAGGTCATATAATAGTGTCACCTCACCTGTTGTGGTGAACAACTAATAACCCGCCGAAAAGATGTCAAGAAGCAATGTAAAACCAGACGTTCGTGTCGTGGGATATGGGCCGTGCTTTCGTGGGTTCCTAAATTAAGCAATGTACAACCCATATGAGCTTGCCGCCACGCTCGCCAGTACAAGAAGCGAAGGAGGTGGCCCAGGACGGCCTGCTTCAGGATTAGTACCACACATCCCTCCCTCGTCCGTAAGTGAACAGGAGCTCATTTAGTACCACACCGCTCAGCGGAGAGGAGATGGGGGCGTGATGAGCCTACAAGAGGGCAGGGTGCCCATCGTTACAATTCATACCTTTCTCGGCCTTTTGGCTAAGATCAAGTGTAGTATCTGTTCTTATCAGTTTAATATCTGATATGTGGGGTATCGCTCCACAACGATATTAAATTTATTTTTTGTGGGGAAGGGTCCACCAAAGTAGCTTGCTACTTGGACCCTTATGTGTCGCCCTAGCGTTGCACTGCTGTTTGGGCTTGGCGCACCCCAATCAATTCATATTTAAAATGCTTAGTCATTACTGTTTTCGGACTTAGGCTTTTGGTTTGCACTGCTGTTTCGTTCTCTTTCAGCGCCATAACCGAATTACCTATGTTATGTTTGCTTTTTTTTTGTCAGCATACAGCTTATTGCGTATTTGTTCCTTGCGATCAGTGGCTTAATCACTTTAGGTTGGTTGCAAATAATTAACGTGTGGCTAGTTGGTTGATTAGTAGAGTGAATATGTTAGTACATATCAAACAGTAATAGGAGGATGATAGCACTACTGTGGTTATTGTAGTAACTGTTAGACTAATGTAATTAGGCCTATAATTGTGGATGCAATCACGCCAATTGTGGTAGGCTTGCATGCCACCCAAGCGTGTATATATGTACTCCTGTACTCATACTTGGAATACAATTAATATTCCCACATTTACATGGTATCACCGCGGTTACAATCCGCTTCCGCAACCCTAACTCGCTGCGCGGTCCACGCTCGCCGCTCCATCGCCGATCCTCGCCGGGCGCCCGAGCCGATCGCCAGCTACGATCGCATCGCCTGCTTGCGGTCGGTAGTGATCTTCCTCCCGACGCCCGCCAGTTGCCTTTCGGTAGGGCGGCCGCCGATCCGGACACGCCATGGCGGGCAGCGACATCACGGACGAGGCGCGCCGCTGCGACCAAGGCCGCTGAGGAACGTCGCCTCGCCGCCGAGGCTGCTGCACGCGCCGACACGGCGCGCCGTGACGATGAGATCCGCCTCCGCAACGCCGCCCTCGCCGAGTATGAAGCCACCCACGAAGCCATCTGGGCGCAGGCCACCGCCGTCGTCAACGTGAAGGCGCTCATCCCCATCATCCTCGACAAGGCCACGAACACCTACACTAAGTGGCGCGGATGTTCTCACCGTTTCGGCAATCGCGCTAACCCGCCACGTGCTCGAAGATGAGGCGTTCCCCGAGCGCCCCGCATGGCTCGAGGCGGACTGCGTCGTCTTGACGTGGATCTACGGCACCGTCTCCGGCGATTTGCAGTAGTCGCTCATGATCCGCCAACGCCCTGCACGTGAGACATGGTGCTATCTCGAGGACGAGTTCCTTGGCCAGAAGGACTCTCGCGCCCTCCTCCTCGAGGCGCAGTTCGCAACCTCGCCAAGACTCCATGTCGATCACCGATTTTGCCGTCGTCAGAGACCATGGCGCTCTCGCCGAAGTTCGGCGACCCCATCGGTGATCGCGGATGGTCCTCACCCTTCTTCGCGGGCTGAGCGGCAAATTCCGTCACATGGTGTCGATCCTCAAGATGCACCGTCCGTTCCCGACATTCGCCGAAGCCCGGACGCACCTCTTACTGGAGGAGATGGAGATTGATGCTCGCCGGCCCTCACCGCCCGCGGCTCTCGTCGCGAACCCGCAGCCACCGCGTCGCCCGCGGCTCCACGTCCCCCGGCGCCCACGGGTGGCCGCGCAATGGCGTCGCCAGGCTGGCGGCGGCGTGGTGGCGGCCACCACGACCTCTGGAGGGCACGACCTCATCGTCGTGGCGAGCGATCCGGGGCGTGCGTGCACCGTCCTTTGCACAACCACGGCAGTTCATCGCAGATGTGGCCATACGCCGCCCTCGCCGCCTCGGTAGCTTTCACCGCCTTTCCACAGATATGGCGGGTCGTTGGCAGCGTTCGGCGGTGGCGTCTACGGCACCGGCTACGCGCGCCCCACCGTGACGCTCACGGAGGCGTACTGCATTGCCGAGCGTTCGAGGCCCCGCGCCCTATCGTGGTCGCTGCGCCAGGAACCCCACTCATGGGCGCATGGAACCGGGACTCCACCAGTGCGCTCGTTCAACACCATGTCGCTCACCCCGCCCACACCATCCGATTGGTATGCCGACTCGGTCTTGGCTCTCATATGATGCGCATGACGGTAAACTTTCCACCATTACCTCACCGTCATCCCTTACACCTTCATCTATCATTGTGGGTAATGGTGCACTTCTTCCGCCATCCTTGCCATCGATCACACACCTTTTCTTTTCCGCATCGTAATCTTGTTCTTAATGATGTTTTGGTTTCTCCAAATATAATTAAGAATCGATTTCCATTCGTCGTTTACCATCGATAACAACTGCTCCATTGAATTTGATCCATTTGGCCTTTCGTGAAGGATCGCATACGAACGTGATCGCCAGTGCAATAGCTCGCGACCTCTACCGTTCTTCCCACCACCACCACCGCCTCGCCTCATCGCCGCACCCACCTCGCTTTGGCATCGTCGTCTCGGTCATCTTGGCCGTGAAGCCTTGTCCAAGCTCATCGGCTCAGTGTTATCTCGTGCAATAAAGATACCCTCCACCATATATGTCATGCGTGCCCATTGGCCAAGACACGCGCTTCCTTTTGGGTCATCTAGCTCTAGAGCTACTCATAATTTTGATTTGATACATGTGATCTTTGGACATCTCCTATTGTTAGTGTGTGCAGGTACAAATATTATCTTGTTATTTTAGATGATTGCTCACACTACATTTGGACTTTTCCTCTCCGCCTAAAATCCGAGACATTTTCCACCCTTTCCAATTTTTTGCCTATGTTCACACACAATTTGGGTGAACAAGTAATAACCCACCTAAAAGATGTCAAGAAGCGTCGTATCACCAGACATCAGGCCGTAGATTCCAAAGCAATTCCCACCACGCCGCTCTTATTTGTCCATTAATTAGCTTGAGGGGTATAGGATGAATATAACTCCACAACCCATATGAGCTTGCCAAGACAAGAAGGGCGAGGCGCCCAGACTACTCGCTTGGATTAGTACCACACATCCCTCCCTCGTCCGTAAGTGAACAGGAGCTCATTTAGTACCACACCGCTCAGCGGAGAGGAGATGGGGCGTGATGAGCCTACAAGAGGGTGGTGCCTAGCGTTACAATTCATACCTTTTCGCCTTTGGCTAAGATCAAGTGTAGTATCTGTTTTTATCGCTTAATATCCATATGTATCGTCACAACATATTAAATTTATTTTTTGTGGGGAAGGGTCCACCAAAGTAGCTTGCTACTTGGACCCTTATGTGTCGCCCTAGCGTTGCACTGCTGCTTGGGCTTGGCGCACCCCAATCAATTCATATTTAAAATGCTTAGTCATTACTGTTTTCGGACGTAGGCTTTTGGTTTGCACTGCTGTTTCGTTCTCTTTCAGCGCCATAACCGAATTACCTATGTTATGTTTGCTTTTTTTTTTTTGTCAGCATACAGCTTATTGCGTATTTGTTCCTTGCGATCAGTGGCTTAATCACTTTAGGTTGGTTGCAAATAATTAACGTGTGGCTAGTTGGTTGATTAGTAGAGTGAATATGTTAGTACATATCAAACAGTAATAGGAGGATGATAGCACTACTGTGGTTATTGTAGTAACAAGCAATAATGGAGGTCGTCATGTGTTTGATTATTAGTGCATATGTTAAATCTGGATTAGACTTTGCCATTCTGAAATTGAATGATGATATCACTAGTTTCGTTTGCTTAATATCGGTCTTGTTGCAAAGCTCGCGATGCACGAGTCGAGGAACTAGTTGTTGTTGGAGGAGGAAGGCGTCGTGCCGGCGTGTTGAGGCACCACCATCAAGAGACAGCACCAGTAATTTTGACAACGAACTAGTGAATTTGACAATTCCCGGCCGAGCACCTCATGTCACGATCCCAACAAACTCTTTCTCTCCAAACAAACACGCCTCGGGCCTTGTCCAACATTCGTTGATGTCCGTGGTTTTAGAGGCAAGTTCTACTATATACTTCTCGGGAAGAATGGACAAGGCGTTCTCTAATGTATATTTGCCGATTGTTAACCGCTCTTACCACGATGCCCCACCATCAGGCACCACCATCAAATTCCGCCTACAGCTACGGCCACGAACTTCTCGCACCACCATCAAGAGACGCGGTCCGAGCGCTTCCTCATGTCACCAACTCTCGCACCATCGTAACGGCCGTGAATTTGACAATTCCCTCCCAAAGGCTTTTCTCGCCTGTCGGTCCATATACTTCTCGTGAAATCCCAATCTGCACTTCAAGAAGTTTTCAGCGAGGGTCGGACCGCTCATCTTAAAGAAGCATACGTCCAACTTCGCCATGTCGTGTCCATATACTTCTCGTGAAAATGGAAAACCCAACGCCTCTCGATGGCCCTCCAGAAAGAAATGTTCCGCAATTTTTCCAATGAATCTTTGCCGAGGGCCTTGGTCATTGCCTCTGCAAAGAGGCGTAAATTTAATTTTTTATTTGTTTTTTGCATTCCATCGACACAAGCATTTCATATATACATATATATATCAACCATCACATATATATATCACACGTAACCCATTTTCACAATATATCACAACCATAATTGTGAACCACAAATCACAATATATTACAACGACAAGTCACATGTTCATCATCATTCACATGTTTATTACGCAAGTTCATGAAAACTAGCACAAGTCGTAATCCATAAACCACAAATATTACAATAAAGTCCAACCACATCACCTAGCACCAGTCCTCATCAAGAGCGCCCATGACAACGCCGTATTTGAGCAATTCTCCCGCAGTGACGCACTTTTCCCACGGATGATCCAACTTCGCATGACGGTGTCCATATAGGAGCCAGCATGTCGTGTCCATATACTTCTCGGAGACAGCTCTCTTAATAATATTGTGCGCCCCTTCCTTTTCAAAGTAGCTTCCTCCTGCTTACATCGGTCGAGGCAAGTACACACCGCCACCCACTCTGGGCCAACTGCCGAAGGCTTACATACCTCCAATGCGACAATGCAGTGAAGTGAACTTTCATACTTACGAGTGGCAGGAGTAGGAGGTGGAGGAGCCGAACCGCACAGTACACCCGATGCTTGCCCAAGACTTTGCATGATCACCATCATTCCCGCTTATCCGCCTTGGCGGCAAGGTTTAACGCACCGGGCTCGCATGTTGTGCGCTCCCTTCTCTTTCGGCGAGCCTTCCTCCGGTTTCTTGGAGTCGAGGCAATACACACGTCCCTATCGTGTTCCTCGGCTACTCTTAGAACACAAAGGCTATCGATGTCTTGAGCTCGGTCGAACCACATTCTTATTTCCCGACATGTCGTCTTTGGCGAATCCTTTTTCCCCTTCGCCGATATGTCCACCACGCCCATGGCATCCTCCGCCTTGGACTTCCTTATTGATGAACATGATCTCACCACTCTGTTCCCGGAGTTCGATGCATGCTTGCGGTACACCGCCACCACGGCGCCTCACGGCGTTCTGTCGCCGTCATGGAGCCCTCGTCCTCTCCCGCTTGGGCCGAGTCTTGAGGCCACCCACCGCCAGACCAGCGGCTGCGCCACATGCCACTGCGCGGCGGCCGCTGCAGCAGCCGCTTCGTCCGCTTGCCGATCGCCGCCCGGCCGGTCTTCTTTGCCCGTGTCTTCAGTGCGGCGGTGCCAGCGGCCTCCATGACCCACCGGTCGTCTGACGGCCACGAGGTTGGTCTCCATCACTCCCGTCGACAATGCGCATCCCATGCGCACGCGCGGCAAGGCCGGCATCGCACAGCCCGTGGATCGCCTCAACCTCCACGCATTGTGCCCATGTCGCCATTGCCCGGCTCTGTCGTGGTGCTCGTCAGATCAAATTGGCGCTCCGCTATGCAAGCCGAGTCTGACGCCTTGATTGCCAATGACACCTGGAGTCTTGTGCCACGGCCTCCTGGTGTTAACAAGGTTACCGGCAAGTGGGTTTTTCGTCACAAACTACTTGCAGATGGTACTTTGGATCGCTACAAGGCCCGCTGGGTCCTCCGGGGTTTCACACAGAGGCCTGGTATTGATTATGATGAGACGTTCAGCCCGGTGGTCAAGCCCGTGACAGTCCGAGTGGTTCTTTCTCCGCTCTCTCGGATGGCCCATTCACCAGCTGGATGTGAAAAATGCGTTCTTGCATGGTACCCTCACGAGAGCAGTGTCTTGCATTCAAACTGTGTTTTGTGGATTCTTCTCGCCTGATTTATCACATCGGCTCAACAAGTCTCTATATGGTCTGAAGCAGGCTCCGCGTGCTTGGCATCATCGGTTTGCCTCTCATCTTATTTCACTTGGATTTGTTGAAGCAAAGTCAGACACCTCACTCTTTATATATCGACGAGGGACAGACACAGCTTTGTTGTTGCTCTATGTGGATGACATTGTTCTCACTTGCTTCCTCTGCCGACCTTACAGAAGCGATTATTGGGGCTCTCAGCGTGAGTTTGCTATGGCCGATATGGGTCGCTTCACCATTTTCTCGGGCATTTGGTGACACGCTCTGCGATGGTTTATTTCTTTCTCGCGACAATACTCTCAGGACATTTTGGAGCGAGCCGGGATGAGTGAGTGCAAGCCTTGCAGCACCCCTGTCGATGTACACTCCAAATTATCCGCAGATGGACCTCCTGTCGGCCGACTCCACGATCGCTAGATCTCATTGGCGCCTGCGATATCGACATTTACCCGTCCGGATATTGCTTTTCTTTGTTCAACAAGTGTGCCTCTACATGCATGACCCCAGGGAGCCCCACCTCGCGGCTCTCAAGCGGATTCTACGGTACCTACGAGGCACTCTTTCACTTGGTTTGACTATGCGCCGCTCGTCACCTACTGAGCTCATCGTGTACGGATCTGATCAATGGATGCGGATACCGTCGCTCCACCTCACGCTCGCGGTGTTCCTAGGTGACAATCGGTGTCTGGTCCTCAGCGTCAAGACCTACGGTCTCACGATCCAGTGGCGAGGCCGAGTAATCGCGGTTGTGGCGAATGGCGTAGCTGAAGCCACCTGGCTGCGACAGCTACTGTTCGAGCTTCACTGCCCTCCTCGCTGAGCCACTTTGGTCTATTGTGATAACGTTAGTGCAGTATATCTCTCCAGCAATCCAGTGCAGCATCAGCGAACGAAACATGTAGAGATCGATCTCCATTTTGTTCGAGAGAAAGTTGCACTCGGTCATGCTCGGGTCCTTCATGTTCCCACGACATCACAGTACGCTGACGTCTTCACCAAGGGTCTTCCTACCTCGCTGTTCCAGGAGTTCCGGTCCAGTCTGACCATTAGCGATGCCCCTGATTAAACTGCGGGGGTGTGTTAGACTAATGTAATTAGGCCTATAATTGTGGATGTAATCACGCCAATTGTGGTAGGCTTGCATGCCACCCAAGCGTGTATATATGTACTCCTGTACTCATACTTGGAATACAATTAATATTCCCACATTTACAGTAACAAGCAATAATGGAGGTCGTCATGTGTTTGATTATTAGTGCATATGTTAAATCTGGATTAGACTTTGCCATTCTGAAATTGAATGATGATATCACTAGTTTCGTTTGCTTAATATCGGTCTTGTTGCAAAGCTCTGCGTAGATGCACCGGAGTCGAGGAACTAGTTGTTGTTGGAGGAGGAAGGCGGTCGTAGCGACGGTGTTGAAAGATTGAAGGAGAGAAGCCTAGTCCCATGAGTGCGTCGAGGGCGCCGACAGCGTCAAATCTGCTGGAGAGACACACCGGTAATTTTGAAGTGATTTTGAACCAAGCTAACGAACTCCACTAATAGGCTCTTTTCTCGCCCCCACCTAGAACCAGACGCTCGTTTTTGCTACTTTGGGCACGAGCACTCCTCTCGCCACCATGGACATTATTTTTTGGTCGTCACAGACAAAACAAAACGAAAGAAGAAGAAGAAGAAGGAGAAGAAGAGAATAAATCTTTCCTCCTCTCCAAATTGGCAGTACTGTACCTTGAGAACCATAGGCCCGCGATGTGCGGTCGACACCTGTGAGATGCACATCAGCCATTAATTGAGAGGCGACCATGGTACACCACTATTGGCCCGAGCCTGATCTCACGAGAGCCCCCATTTCGACTGGTTAATTTTGGTGGTGCGCAATTGCGACAGTATCTTGTCATTGCTAGGTTAAGGTTAGTGCCCATCCGCCTTTCTGTGCTACAGTGCACACCATTTTTGGGCTGTGGTGGTACCTCCACTCACCTAGCCCTGTGGTTCGGATTTGGCCGTATCTGCGTGCTACACACCCGGTGGCGGATCCACCATCGGGATGCAAGGGGACTAGAGCACCGACTCCGCTCGCCGCGGCCTTGGTACTATCTCAGTACCTCTGCTGTTATTTCACATCACAAATCTTGTTAATTTTGTTATTAATATTGTTGCTTGTGCATATTTTTAGTCTAACGAAACGCGTTGTCCATTATTAAGGTACTAAGTTTAATATATTTCTCATTTTAACTTTGTTTCTCGTAATTTATATATCAATTTGGATTGCACGTAACATTTAAATGTGTATTTGATAGCTCACCTCGTGGTAACTTTGTCCCACTAACACCTCCTATATTTTCGCCCTGTGTATGCCACTCAGGCGTACAAGTTGTTGGATTAGAAATCACCACTTCAAACTGACATCACCAAAAATACCATATATATATTTTGGTCTTAAGTCGGAATCCCGAGAGTTATCTAAATTGTCGAATGTGAGAGCACTGAACAGCTAGCCCAAAAATATGTATTCTCGCTCTGTCTGTATTGTCGTGGTTAAAACTGTAGAGGATCACGATCCTTCCTGGCCTTTGTCTTTATTTGGCGTAATTTTTCTAAGCCAATCTTCTGCCAAACAATCGGGCATGCGTGGTGGTGTGAGTACTGTTGTGTTGTCAAACCTGCACTGCATGATGTCGAGGCACTTTGGGTTGGGTTGCCATGCCTGTGGCTGACAGTGCATCCACGATGTTGGTGGAATCGACACTTGCCATGCATGTGGCCTTCTTGTCCAAAAGGATAACTAAGTACCTGCGGTCTCTTTAAGAGTTCAATCAATTGGCTATTTAGCAATTGAAAAAGAATTAATGTTGCGTTGCGATGCATAACAAACAGATCTACCTATGATAGCTAAACCTCGTTTAAGTCAAACCGCGACAAAAAAAAAAATTCTTGGTAGACTACTGTATGAATTAATGCCTTCCGTGGCCGAAAGAAATTAGGTACTGGGCAATGATGTGATATATCGACACACAGACACAGTGTGCTTGAATTGTGCCCGAACGGCACTGCCTAATTTCTGCCGCAGTGCAGAGGTATATATTCTTGCTGCTACAAGTATGTACGTACCGGCATCACTTCTTTTTTGGAGTCTGAACATTATTATTATTATTATTATTTTAGGGGAGATTTTTTAGAGGTTCCCTGATCATTATTGTACATCGATCCATTTCACACATATATTTATATAGTAGTGATTAATAAGTGTAGCACGTAGTAGTGTCGTCAGGGGATAATCCCAGGCCGCGAGGCGGTCATGATAAGCAGGTTCTTCTGTTGCCATCCAGCTGATCTCTGGAGTTAAGTTTCAATTGCTCGTCGACCTATATTATGTATATACGAGCTAGCGCATGCACTATCATCAGGTGTAAGTACGTGTCATATAATGCTCTCAACCTGGGCTGCCCACTACCAGATGATCGAGATCGATGGATCGTTCGACGTCGTTGAGAACGTGTGACCCCGTGCATGGATCCGATCCGAGATCCGATCCGATCGATGGATCTATCAAATCCATGGCTGCAAGAGCTAAGATTGCTTGCTATAGCTGACTAAGCTTTTTCCACATTCCGGCCAGCCGATCACGGCGCAACAGTAGTAGTGGATGCCAGTGCAAAGACACGTGCATGGACGTACGATCCCGCCCATTTCTGGTGCTTAGTGCGTGCACGGCATCGACCCACCTTTAATTTTGGCGCCAAAAAAGCTATACGACCTAGCTATAGCCTAGCTTTGCATGAGCCTAGGTAGCCTTCCCTTCCTACTACTGATTCCTAATCATGATGTGGCATCGGTGTCGATGAGTTTGGAAAGTAAATACCCGGTTTAACAAAATTGTCAACCTGCTGTCAGGTGGCTGGTGGTCTGATCGGCCACGGGTGTCGCTCAAACGAGCGGTTCTAGTTGTTGCTAAATGGACACCCAACACTTGTGTGAGAGTGTTCGGAGATGTGTTTGCATCAGGTGTTATTGAAAATGGAGTCCGGACGGAAACAAGATAGAGTTAATTTGCCGAAAAATTCAGAGATTGTTGTTTTCTAAAATGGGGCCAGCGGGCGGGCCATCGGGTTGGCGGTCGGCCGGCCGATAATTGAGTGGTCGACGGTGAAGGATGACGGCTTTGATCGCGGGGTGAGTTCAAGCACAGTTGGTGTGTTGAATTCGTGGTTTTGGCCAAAGCCATGGCCGGATTTCAGTGCATAGGTGTTGCATGATGCATGTTTTGGCTAACGTGGGTTAAGTTGCAAAGAACTTGTGTCTGAAATCGATTTCTTGGTTTATTGTTGTGCAGAGACGCTTAGAGTCAACTACGATCAATGGTAAGGATGATCGAGGCTAAACTAGGAGAGCTGAGGTCCAGAACGATCGAGGGTGTCGGTCTCCACGACGGTTAGACCGGCTGAGGAGAGATTTGATTTTCTTAGTTTCAACTTTCATTGCGATCTTTATACTTTGAAGATCATAGCTTTGCATAGTTATTAGAGTAAAAAGTAAGTTGAATACCAGTGATCTAGAAAACGAGTTGGCTCGTATTGACCCTCTCCCGTCGCTATTTGGGTCCAACACATAATGTGCTCGTTTGACCTCCCTTTGATGTGACCCTCATCACTTCTCAAATATGCATCGCTAGGTTAGTTATCTCAACTCACAGCTAGCTTAGCCCTCTTCTTAATTAATCAAATCCTGCAGCTATATAAAGGCGGTCCATCTGTCACAGACAAAGGCACATGCATGCGTATACACAACCTTGCCAAGAAACTAATCGAGCTTCTCGCTAGCTTATTCTCTCTCCACAGATTAGGAGGAGGTAATTAGAAGAGAGAGAAAGAAGCTACGATGAGGAAGGCGTGCTCCTTTCCTCTCATCCTGGTGCTGCTGGCCTTCCTCTCCTGCCTCTTCCTCGTCCACGGTTTGTACGGCTTGATCGAGCTCTTCGGCTCGCCGGAGGCCATGCTCCTGATCTTTGCCTTTTGTTTTCTCGTCCTTGCAGCGGCGGCGGTGTCAGGCGGCAACCGGAGGGCATTGCCGCCCAGGGAGGCGGCGGCCGTCGTCTCTGGAGGGCAGGCGCTGCCGACGACGGCTGAGGAGGCGGCGGTGGGAGGAGATCAGGTGCGGCTGCTGGCCGACGAGGAGATGGTGAGGAGGGTGGACCTGCAGACGGAGGACTACCCGGGGTCCGGGGCCAACAGCCGCCACGATCCGCGGAACCCGCATTGAGATTCGTGCCACATGATCGATGGGATCCATCTGGCTTCCTGTACAATACTACATCTAACCGCATGTTTAGTCATCAGCCAATAATTTTGCGTAATTAAGCATGCACCACCATGTAACTACATACATAGTATACAACACGGTCTTAATTTATTTGTTCTCAAACAGGCAAGCAGATATATTTATATGCATCTTGGTTACTAGCTAGCTTGCAAGTAGCACGGAAATAAGCAAGCATATTAATTGCATGCATGTGTAGTCACCGATCAGTTGCTGTATCGAGTGCACGTCAGAGTAATCAATTAATGAGTAAATCAAACGGTTGCAATTTTGGATCTGTCCATCTGCTTCACTGACCACCTAGCTCTTTGGCCAAATTAGCCAGCTGCTCTGTGATTTCAACCTGCCTTTCTTTTTGCGATAAAAGAGAGTTTTTATTGATCAGTCACGGGCAGCATTCCAATTTTAGAGCGCCGGTGCTCGATACAATTAGGGATCACATCCCAACCATACTACTGCAGGGGTGGAGCCCAGCGGAGGTCTCTCAGCTCAGCTGCTGCTTACTTATATATTAGCCCATTCTTCACCCACCCTGAGCACCACAGGTACAGCACAACCATCCTGATCCATCGATGGATCTCCTGACCTGATCTTATTCTTCTTCCCCAGAGTGCGTGACAAGTCCACCATTTTCAGGTCAAGGTATCAAGCATAAAACTTACAAGTGCTTCTCCGCTCTCCATGGACAAAATTCCCATCGCATTCTCTCATTCTTCCGTTCTCTAGCCGGGGGTCGTCGAGGTCAAGTCGAAGCTCCCAATTAATTTGTGGCAGTAGTTTCTTGAGAGATGAGAGCTTCCAGCTCGAAGGACAGAGGGCAATGCTCGTTCTCTAATGCTTCCATGGTTACAAATTCTTAGAAACTTCTTTATTGGTTTAGCACTTATGTAAGATCATTCTGTAAGAGTATCTTTAGTGTATTGAACTGATATCGATTCAAAGAGATATCGCATAAGCATTCAAGGAACTGAAATTGTTTTTCTCTAATGTATTGATTCGATTTCTACTAATAATTGGGACTCACGTTACACTAAAAAACCAACAAAAAAAATATCAGTGACATTTTTGCTTGTTTGCTTAACGAGTCGAGTTGAGCTCAGTTCCTTTATGAGCTTGACTGAGCCGAACCAGGCCGGCTCGTTATCCACCCCTACTCACTGGCCACTGAGGTCAGCGAAGGGTGACGATGGCAACGATTGACACCCAAGTTGGAAGATGTGTGTGCTGTGCTGCGCCATGATTTCATGTGAAAAAAATTATAGATTTTTTTGTGGTGCAGGTGATAATGCATTTGAATCTGCCAATGCAAAGTAAAAAAAAAACAAGAAAAAAAATCAAAGAAAAAAGTTCTATTTTTTAAGTGTTAAATAATGTTTCAAATAGTATTAAATGCTATTTTAAATAGGGGTTAAATAGTATCAAATTGTATTAAAACATTGTTCATACATTTGGAAAAATCCAGCTGAAGCAAGCACCATGCCCCTGTGTATCGGACTCGCCGATGTATTGCCGGCACGACGACTCCGGTCCTCTGATACATAGATAAGGTGTCGTTTTTGTATTTGTCATGGAGAGAAAAACTAGATTTGCTATTTAGCCGCGTCAGCGTGTCATTTTAGTAAAAAAAAAAACCCCTCCTCGTACCTTCCCAGCCCCCCTGCGAGGCGGAGGCTCTGGACCTGAACCTAGAGGTGGGAGTCGGGGCAGGCCATTCCATGCCCCCCAAGGCACGGCTGGCACGACACGGCCCATACACGCCATGTGCGGGCCGGGCTGGCACGACATGAACGGCAGGCTAGGCTGGGCCAGAAAGACGACACGACGGCGGCACAGCACGACCTGGCAAACCGTGCCGTGCTCAGGCTGGCACGACACGATGAGCACGGCGGGCACAATGAGCATAGGGGACATGGTCGGGACGCCTCCTGCCTCCTCGCCTCCCGCGGCCGTCGTGGCCTCGCCGGCTCCTGCCTCGAGGCCTCAGGCTCGCCACCTCGGCTCTCGCCGCCTCCTCGCGCCTCCTGTCTCAGCCTCACGAGCCGCTCAGCCTCCTGCCACCTCCTCTGCCTCGGCCTCCCGCCACGGTCACTCCCAACACGCCATAAAGCTTCATTCTCTTGGCCTCCCGGTGGGTGGGAGAGGCCAGAGGCAGCAAGGGATGGGGGAGATGGGGAGATCCGTAGGGGGAGGCGGCACCAGGGGAGAATGGGAGATGGCCGGTGGGGGAGATGGGGCTGGCCGAGGCGGCCAGTGCCCAGAGGCCAAGCCGGCCGGCACACGTTTAAGGGGAGGCGCAGGGAGGAGCACGGTTGAGCTAGGAAGGGCCAAGGGAGGAGGCAGGGCGGCCATGGCGAGGAGGCGCCATGGGAAATAGAGGCGGCGTCGTTCGAGCATGTGGGTGTGATTGTGTGGATGTGGCGGGCAGGTGGGATGGTGGCCAATGGGGAATCAATGGAGATGGGACTGGTCGATCGGGGGTCACGGGCTCATGGCCTCATAGTACGTGGCCGACATGGAGTGGGTCAGTGGGGTTCGGCTGTGAGCCTGTGACTTGTGTTGTGACCGAGACTGAGAGAGACTGAGACTGAGAGAGGGAATCAAGGAAAAGAGAGAGGAAAGTTAGATAGAGGGAGTGACTGGTGTATGGGTACACGCATGGTTGTTTGGTTTTCACTCAAATCAAGCTTGCATAGTTTCATGCATGCGGAGAAGGACCATTAGCAACGTTCGGGAGGTGCAAACAATGATCATTAGCAACGTTTGGAAGCAACGGCCTTCTTCCTGATGGATGGCTATAAAATCAACTCATTTTCTCATTGCTTCACCATCCATCCACTTTCTCGATTTCTTCACCTTCCATTCACTCTCACTTCTTTACCATCAATCCACTCTTGGCTCTCCTCATTTCTTTATCATCCATCTACTCTCCTCATTTATTCAACATCCATCAACTCTTTTCATTTATTCACCATCCATTCATCCATTATGCTACCAAGGAGTCGGAGCACCAAGGAGCTCGCGAGCGGTATGCTTTTGAGGAATCGTGGAACGAAAAGGGTAGCAGGGCGACTTAGTGTAAGCTCTCGCAACCACTCCCTTAGTCCTCCTCCCGCTCCGACTCCTGTTTATGCTTGCCAGTTCTCACCAAGCATGGGAGACTATGGCATGGATGACCGTCGTATGGACGGTACGAAAGGCTACGAGGAGTACCAGGGCGGTCTGGAGCCAATGAGGATTCCAGAGTTCTCTCCCGCATCCATTGACGGCAACATTGGCGGGTCTGAACGAAGGGAGAATTGCTGGAAGCACATAACCTGGAGCCAGGAAATCCAAGAAGGCAAAACGGTAGATATCGCAACATGTAATTTTTGCAAAGCTAAATTAACTACTCATACAGCTGCAAGGATAGTGCATTTGAACAGACACTACAAAGCATGCTTGCGCAAGATCAGGGCGCAGAGCCGAGGGGGGAGTACAAACGCAGCTAAACTTCGAGGCCGATGGCTTTGTAAGTACTTGGGTATACAATCCGCTTTTTGTATGTGAGAAAATTGCTAGATATATTGTTGCGGAAGATGAACCAATTAGGATGGGTGAAAGTCGCGCGTTCGAAAGAATAGTCCAACGCGGCTTTTGCCCATAGTACCAACATGTTAGTAGGAGAACCACTACATCTGATATTTTAAGGATATATCATAAGGAACTAGTAGAGCTAAAAGAGCTATTCCTACAAGTTCAGTTCTCTTTTGCTATAACTTCAGATATTTTGACATCATCACACCAGAGAAGTGTCTAACTTAGTGTTGTAGCATATTATTTAAACGACAATTACAAGCTAAACAAGAGAGTCATATGGTTTAAGGTAATTAACAAATCAATAACACACGGGATAGGTCATTGCCGAGCGTATACTACACATACTTGATGATTTTAAGATAGATGATAAGATTGCTTTTATAACTCTTGATAACGCATCAGCGAACACAACTGCTATGAACATCCTCACCCTAAGATTGCAGACATATATTGGTGATTATGTTCTCCACCAGAGATGTGTATGCCATATCTTGAACCTTGTTGTTCAAGACGGTATGCAAGCGATTGGTGGATATTTGAACAGTGTTCACGACGCCATTCGCTACCTCACAAATTGCTCACAAATGGCAGTCAGGTTTGCGGAGTACTGTGTAGCCAATGAGAAGGAGCCAAGAAAATTCGGTCTTAACATGAAGATGAGGTGGAACTCGACCTACATCATGTTAAAGAAGTTACAATTGTACGAACATGTCATATCCGTTTTTGTCAATGCTAACTCTCGAAATAATGAATTGGTAGTTACTAATTTAGATTGACATATTGCTAGTCATTTTCGAGAGTTTTTAAAACCTTTTTATAAAACAACAAAGATGTTATTTGGTGTCTATTACCCTACTTCTTCCTTAGTTATAGAATTTATTTGGTTAATTGTAGACAAGATTGCCAAATCTAGAGATGATCCCCTTTTAGATCATGGCGTCGTACTAATGGAGGAAAAATTTATTAAATATTTCAGTTCTATTTCACACGTGTATTGCTTTTCTATTATTTTCGATCCTACGAAAAAGTTGCTAGGTTTGTAGATCGGTATGAGGGAATATGTGAATGCCTTGGTCTTGATTATTTGGAAGCTTTTGCACATGTCAAAGAGGAGTTTTTTTTTTGTGTTTTTCGCATGTATCATGACAAATTCGGTAGCAGCGCGAGATTGGAGGCCTCACAGTAGATACAACAAGGAAAGAAAAGATTGATATCCCACTTGTGGAGGAAGCTAAAGGGCAAGTCTAGTTGTTCACCCTCTCAGTCTCAGGTAGCCCTATTGTGGAATTCTGTCTCAGAGCTAAACCACTACTTGGAGCATGATTTTGCAAACATCGATTCTGATCTTTCCGGTGGAAAGATAGACTTGCTCGAGTGGTGGAAGAACATAAGCATATATTTCCTATACTATCACATTTCACACGAGATATTCTGCTGGTGCCGGTGCCCACTGTCTTTTTAGAAGCAACGTTCAGTATGGTAGGTAGAATAATTGAAGAAAGAATATCATCCCTTACTCCTAGGATTAGGGATGGCAATCGGGCGCGATGGGTACAGGTAGTGCTCACCCATGTCCATGTCCGCGACCCCGAATTCACCCCACGGACATAACCGTGAAGGACGATGGGCGAAAAACCTCACCCATGCCTGTTGCCCGCGGGCATGCCCGTTTACCCGCGAATAATACATCGCCGCCCGTGGGTACCCATCGCCCGTGGGCATGCTCGTTAGCCACGAGCAATGCATACATTAAGTTCATCATAATTCACGCATCAATGGTGCATCACACATTCAACAACTAATAAAAGTTCATCACACATATCATGTTCGACAAGACAACTAATCAAGTTCAACAAATAAAATAAAAATTCAAACTGACATAGTTCCTTACACATGCGGGTAGGTTACGGGTAATCAGGCGAAGCGGATACGGGTGAAGCTTACCTATGCCCACGTTTGTTTATCCGATGGGCAAAGAATTATGTCCATTTTCATACTCGTGGACAAATAAAGACGCTCGTACCCGCCTGTATTAGGGTATTTGCCCGCGGGCACGTGGGTAATCAGGCACAATTGCCATCCCTACCTAGGATGGTAGAGACAATCACATGCGCCAAGGACTTGGAATTGGCTAAAGAACGGCAACAACATCAATTGGAGGATCTTGAGATCGTGTAGGCATACGCTGACCTCGAACGCATGAACGATCTTGACATTGATGACTAGTTAGCATGTACGCATATTGTTATAGTACTCTTTTTCTTACTCAGGGAACCCCACTCTGGGGCGTAAGGTTTTTAACGAGGTAGTAACGTTGTATCTGTAAAATGTCAAAAAAATTATTTTTTTCTCAAAATATTTACGTGTTCATATTTTTACGCAATTAATTCAATTTTAACTAGATTTTTAATGAGGCGGACACGAGAAGAATAAAGATGGCGGTCGCCACCGCCATCACCGTCTCCGCCTCCGCCATCTATAGTTACTTAGGGCTAGATTTGAGCTGACACGATACGACCTCAGCACAACAGACTTTGGGCCATATCTGAACCTGATCGAAGGCGAAATAGATCGACACAACATGGCACGACAGGATAACCGGACCGAGCCGGCACGGTACGACGCGGCCCCAAGCACATCGGGCTGTACCGGCCCGGCCCCAATTCCGAGCTCTACTCGCTGAACCTGAAAGAAGAAACAAGAAGCGAGCCCACACGAGCGAGCCATCGCCCATCCGTTCGCTGCTCCGGCCAGCCATGAGGCGCCCCGCGCTCTCCCCGCTCCTTCTTGCCGCCCTCCTCCTCTGGATCTCCTCCGCCGCCGCGGCGTCCAAGCCACTCCTCGACACCCTTGGCATCCCCCCGCAAGGTTTCCTCGGATCTTTCCGCGCTTTGCTCTCTTCTTTGCTCTCTCTCTCTCTCTCTCTCTTTGCAAGATGGATGTGGTTCTTGATTTGGCGTTGCTGGGTGCAGATGAGGCGTACTACAGGGGCGGCGTGATCAAGTGCAGGGACGGATCGGGCAAGTTCACCAGGGACCAGCTCAACGACGACTTCTGCGACTGCCCCGACGGCACCGATGAGCCAGGTACCGCCTTCTTCTTCTTGCCTAAAAAGACGATTTATTTATTTATTTATTGTTTGTAGGGGGGTGATTTCTCTGGTATTGCTGTAGTGGCTCTCGTAGTTTCATGGCCTGTGCGGGTTAGTTTTCAATTGTCGTAGTTTGGTGATCCACGCCGTGCGATAGATATGCGAAAGTTGTGATCTTTGCTCTGTTGGGTTACTGCATTTGTGCCAGTGTTGGAATCCATTGTAGGAGAGCAATTAATCGAATTGTGTTTCCTTTTCCCACGCAGGGACATCGGCGTGCCCGGAGGGGAAATTCTACTGCCAGAACGCCGGCCATTCTCCGATCACGATCTTCTCGTCACGAGTGAATGATGGTATCTGCGGTAAGATGCTAATAATTGATGGCATTTTTTTTTGTTTCATTGCTTACTTGTTTTGTGAAAACTAAAGCTACACATACGACAAGACTACAAACTGAGAAACCTACCAGAACTCTTGTTCCATAGACCGTAGTGCCTATTGGAAATCATGTAATGTTATTCTAATTCTTTCTACTTGTTCCTCATTGCCTAATAGATTGCTGTGATGGGAGTGATGAATATGATAGCAATGCCACTTGTATGAATACTTGCTGGGAGGCTGGCAGGGCGGCAAGGGAGAAGTTGAAGAAGAAAGTAGCTACATATAAAAGTGGTGTCATTATTCGGAGTCAAGAAGTTGAAAGGGCAAAAGAGACATTTGCTAGAGACGAAGCAGAGTTAGCAAAACTGAAGGGTGAAGAGAAAATACTCCAAGGGCTTGTTGACAAGCTCAAAGGTGCACTCTTCGTAACTACTGATCATTTGCCAAAGAGTGATATGTCAAGCAAATGTTGTTGAAGATGCTACTTTTCAACGAATAGCTTTTATGTTAAAGTAAGACTTTCTATACTATGCAAAGCAAAAGAGATTAATAGAGAAGGCAGAGGAAGAGGAACGCTTAAGAAAAGAGAAGGAAGAAAAGAGAATGAAAGAAGAAGCAGAAAAACAAGCTGCTGATGAAAAGAAAACACTGGATGCCTCTCAAGAAGTAGATTCTGAGGAAACTAATGGGAATGTTCAAGAAGATGAAAGCAAGGTTGGCATTTCTTTCTATATATTGGTTAACCTCCTGTCCACCTTTCCTATGTTGATTACTATCACCTCAGTCTGAAGAACTCATCATCCTCGTCCATAATATCTGAAATTGACCTAAGTTGGGTGTTAGCATGTAGAGCATGTCTAATATGATGGTAGCTTTGTACTTATTAAGTTATTATACTTGGGTGTGAACTACCACCCTTCAAATGATTTTAATGCATTTACTTCTCAAACATTCACATAAGTTAATGTTTCTTGTAGCTTTTTCCTCCATCATTCAGCATGTCAACTAAAAAAGCAAAACTTTAAATTGTTGGCTTAGTTTTTGTTGTGGATGCCTTTGTCGGTAAGACCTACGAGGCCATGGCAGTGCTGCCGGCTGCCAATACAACTCTTGATTCGCCGGGGGGGAGGAGCTATGGGAGCCCATAGGTGATCCTGATATAGTAAGAGATAAGATATATTTAGTAAGAGATAAGTTCTATTAATTAGTTGCCTCTTTTAGAGAGATTGTGTTAGAGATTGAGTTAGGGACTGTGCTAGAGATTGAGTTAGTTGTTTTCCTTATCTCTTAGCTTTCCAAATAGGTGTTGCCTAAATCTATAAATGCATCTGGATTGTAATGAGAGAATCAATCAATCAATAAACCAGTTTTTTCCTCACCTAGTTCAAGGTCAGAGCCTTGCGCCATCCGGCAACAGTGCCGCACAAGGGTGACTTTCGCCTTCGCAGCAGTTATCTTCCTCGCTGATTACTCCTTCCATCCTTCCCACGCCACATCAGTTTTAGGGTTTTGGGCTAAATGAACTGAATTATTAACCACCCTCTGGTTGCAAATGTCATATGCATATACACATCAAGAAACAGATACTCCCAATGTACCCTGGAGATTGGAGGTTCGATTAAAGCTATTTACAAGTATTTTGTTGAATCACGGTTCACCCAGAATGCCTATATATGACTAAAGAACATACAAATGATGACCAGTGGGGAATATATACTGTAGTAATCCTCACATAGGAGAATTAGGCACTTACCGGCGACTTGTTTAATTCATTGCTGTAAAAAGATCTTCTATATTATTTTGTTATTCCTGTTGAACATAGGTAGCTGAACATCATGATGGACATGTCACGGACCATGACAATCAAGCACCAGAAAGTGAGACATCTGTTGAGCAGGTATAATTTAGCTTTGGAAATACAAAATCAAAATTCTAATTGTTCACATTTCATTATGAAAATTGATCATTCATATATGTTGGGTTTCTATGTCAGCATGATCCTGAAAGCCAACATGAGAATAGCATTAAAGCTGGAACTGGAGATGAATCTCCACTGGAGAAAACATCCCCAGCACCTACCAAAGAGCAGGTGGTGTAGTAACCGCTTTGCACCTGACCTGTGTCATTGAACTTGTTTAACATTTTTTCTTTGCTCATTAGAAGCAACAGTAGAGATTAATTTTGTGATCTTCTCCCTTCCAGGGGTTGAACCTGTATAAAAAAAACAATTGTGCATTCCTCTCTTTTATAACTCGTAAACCAACATTCTCACATTTCCTCTTCAAATATGTTTTAACCCTTTGCCCTTTTAGTGCTCCCATCTTGTAGACACCCCTCCGATTGGCTAAAAGCTAATAGCCCCAAAAACTAATTAGCTATTGTGAGTTGAGCCATATGATGGGAGATGGGTCATATGGATCCACAGTGACAACTCTTGTAATCTACTAATTAGCTATTGTGATCCTAGGAAATGATGTCAAGGCAGAGGATGTCATAACAATTCACATAACATTCTCTTTGTTGATCAGTCCAGTTGATGAGCTCTGCAATGTGTAGTCATGTGTTGGCTAGATATCTGATGCCTCATAAGCAAAATCCGCACCAGCACTTGCTAGTCTTTGAACGTCATTGTTGTCCTTATCTTCAATTATACTCGGTTTAGGACAGTTAAGCTTTTTCTAGGGACATTATTGCTCTTATACTAGTACGATACCCCCCAAAAAATACATCATGCAAGCAATAATGTTTTATTTCTCTCTTGGGGATGCGCTACAAGGTATGAAGCATTGTGGTGGTAAATTTTGCAGGACCCTAGTTCTGTCAACTCTGAAAGTTTATCAAGGGAGGAATTGGGTCGTCTGGTAGCTTCTCGCTGGACTGGAGAAAAGGCAGATGAGGTTGGTGAAGATGATAAAAAGGGGCATGAAGATGAGCATGATATACCAGAACCTGCAGAAGGACTTGAAGATGAATTAGATCTACCAGAACCCGCAGAAGAAAATTATGGCGGTTATCGTTCAGGAGTTGAGGATGACAGGCATAAATTTGGCGATGAAGAGTTCTCTAATGCATCAGATGATGAGTTTGTTGATGATCATGAAGAACCTAGCAATTCTTATAAATCTGATGATGATCATTCAGGTACAATGTTTTATATGACTTACTACTATTCCTGCCCTTTTTATACGTGGTTATTGATTATTTATATTTTGTTTGTTCTTTCAGATTTAACTGCCTCAGGACAAGCATCATGGTTGGACAAGATTCAGCAAACTGTACAAAATGTTTTGCAAGTATTCAACTTTTTCAAGACCCCTGTGGATTTATCAGGTAAGTCGTATATACTAGTTTTGCTGATCTGTCATGAGTCACGGGGAGATGCTATAACACTTATAAACCTACTTTTATAGAGGCTTCACGTGTTCGGAAGGAGTATGATGATGCCAGCTCAAAGCTGTCCAAAATTCAGTCTAGGATATCCACTCTGACCGATAAGCTAAAACACGATTTTGGTAAGTCAGTTGAAACTTTGTCTGCTTGGTGATTGAGTGCACCAGTCACCTGTATATTATGTTTTTTAGCTATTAGTGATACTGCTATAGTTTATACTTTATTGTGCATGCCATTAATGAAAATACTGCTTAAGTCATCCAGTCAAGTTTTTTTCCCGATTGTTAAGATTAATGAAAATCTTGCTAACATGGTCCCTTAGCCAAAGCTACCTGTTAGCATGATTTTGCCTAGACTGAAAAAGCTGCTCTTTAAAATTGCTAAAGAACAACTCTCAGAGAGGCATTTGCAGGAAAGTGCAAGCCAACCATAGAAATAAAGAAGAGACCTTTCTAAATTTCTGTCAAATATATTTTCTTGTTTTTTTTTATTGAGCTGACCTGAGAGTCCTCCATTTACAAAATTTTCCTTTTAATACCTAAAAACTTCAATATATTTTTACTTTTGAGCCTTCATTTCTTTAGAACAATATATTATTCAGTGTTACGAGTTAATTGCTATTCTAGGTGTTGACTTCATCTGGTTTATTAGTGCAGTTAGTATAATACATTACCTCGGTAAATGTCTGGAAAATTGAAATTAATTGAAAGAATGTATTTTTCTAGGTAAGGAGAAGGAGTTCTATTACTTTTATGGCCAGTGCTTTGAGAGCAAGGAGGGCAAGTATGTATACTTTTAGGCATCCAATCTCACATATTTTCTCTCTTTTCTTTAAACCTTTATATGATTTATTTTATCCTTTCTATGATTTATTTTATTATCATCCTGTATCTGGTTAATTCCACTCATTTGTGAATTTTGCTCCTTATTGATAGGTATATTTACAAGGCTTGTCCATACAAGAAAGCTTCGCAGGTTGAAGGACACAGTTCCACTAATCTAGGGTATGTTTATTGTACTCCTTTCATATTTACTAAGTTTTCATGTTATTTCCAAATATAATCTATTGAATAAACTCCATTATGTAGATGTCTAGTTCTGTTCTTTCTAATAATGAATCAAACTACTTTTTATTGAAAAGAGTCATAATGATATGTTATGGACATTCATGGTCAAAGTGGGCAAACATTCTCCTAAGATGTGCTTACATTTTTCAGTACAATAGCTTGCAAAATAAATATAGAATCTTGAAAGGTTGAGCTGGCCTTGACCTGGAAAAATGGCTGAGTTTCTAGAGTTCATAGTGAGAAAGTCATGATCAAAGTTAATAGTCAATGATCATGCACATAGGCAGCGGATAGTTTTCCTACTATGTAGGTTTGTGGGCCTTTGCATATTAGCAACTTTGTATGTTGTTATATTATATAATCATGTTCAAATTATTAATTCTATTCATGGTATTTCAGGAATCCCATTTGAGGAATATCTAAGTTTAGGAGAGTATAAGTTTCTCTCTTCATTTTGTAGTGTCTATACAGCATATATTGCTCCTGCTTTACTGCCATTTAGCTCTGAACGTCAGTCAGTTTCTAGAATATGTAGGTACTTGATTTTAGAGATGCTGCAGAATAACTTGTTTGCTCGGTTTTGGCTAGTCGAGCCACAAACTAGCTTACAGGTGTGACTGAGGGTTGAATCTGAGATACTTGAAAGAAAATTCTAGTTTCCTTTTTGCTTATGCTGTCCCATCCCATGTCCTATGCATGCAGCATTCAAACATGCATGTCAAGCACTGCGTCATCACTCTTAGAATAGTGTTTTGCAATTATCTTGTGCCATAAAATGAAATTTTCTGCCATCAGGCGCTGGGACAAATTTGAAGAATCCTACAGAATAATGCACTTCGCAAACGGAGACAGTTGCTGGAATGGCCCTGACCGAAGCTTAAAGGTACTTCCTGTTTTCCAGGCTTGCGTTCTTTTTATTAGCACACATTGTTTATTTCTGTTTGCAGGTCTTAAAATGTAACTTTATGGCTTAATTATTGTATTTGTGCAGGTTAGGCTTAGATGTGGGTTGAGTAATGAGCTTAATGACGTAGATGAACCCAGCAGATGCGAGTATGTAGATTTCTCTCGATACACTTTCCGTATTTACTAAAAATGCACATTACACCTTCTTATATGCATATTTCCTGTGGCAGGTATGTGGCTGTATTGTCAACTCCAGCACTATGCGTCGAAGAGAAGCTGAAGGTTCTTTCTCTTTCACAATTATCTTTCTCTCTTGTTTCCCATAGAGATGTGGAGCTTATAAAGTTCTGGCTAATGTAACAGGAGCTGGAACAGACACTCGAGGGCATGTCTTCGAACCAGCCCAGCCATGATGAGTTCTAAACTATTCTGGTGAGTGGTGACACATGAGTAATAAATTGTCATCAGGAAACATATCTCACCATTACATCCATATAACCATAAGAGAGGTCAATGAGGCATGTGAATAGAAAATCGTGAAACTGGAGATCTTGGGAGTGTAGCCTTCAGATTACCATGGAAGCAGTGTTAGCTTGGCTAGAAATCTTTTGAGCAAAGTGGTAGGATGTTGGAAATTTTCACCTCATCCTGATTTGTTAGTAGAAGCAAACTGCAGCTGAGTTTTTCCCCCCTTTGACGTTTTTTCTTTCTTTCGTTGTATGTATTTAGGTGAATCTCAAAGACGCTAGACTTTTGTTTGTAACAATCAGGGAGGGGTACTTATTACCCGTTTGCATAGTATTTCTAAATTACCCTGGGTACTTGCTCTGGATGCAACATTTGTCACACTATTTTTGATCAAGATATTATATATGCATGTCTGGCAGTGAAGCTGGAAATGTGTTTTAGTGAGTTATGAACTGAACTAACCAGGAATTTCACTGTGAATGGAGATCAGCAAGATGCTTAACGGCAATCCAGAAAGATGAGCATCAGGTTGGTGGCTGGTGAATCACTGTGAGATAGGCTGGCCAATTAGATTAGAGGTCGGCAGTCACATGTTAATTGGTGGCCGGGTGAGCCGATATTGGTTTTAATCACCGCTGCATATCGACCAAGTGAAGTCGCTGAAACCGGCGCGGTATTTTTTTACTCATGTTGATGCAAACGCTGGGGATTAACAGGGAACATTGGAGATTACTCATGTTCGTAAAGCGTTGGCAACAGGCAAAGACACGGCACGGCGGCCACCAGCTACGAGGCTAAGCGGTCAGCGAGCTCGATCTGGGCTCGTGTACATGATAGAGGGAGGAGACAATTTCTGGCCGTCTTGGCACGTTTTTGATGCATATTTACAGAAATAACCGTCTTCAGAGTGTATTTATAAAAATATTACCGTTGTCCATTGCCGTGCGGCAACTCCTCCGCCGCCACGTGGTCTGCCCCACCGTTACGTCGTTTATTTTAAAAAAATTATTTATGCATAATTTTTGTATGAATTTTTAAATATAGCAAATGAGCTCAAAAAAATTATGAATTTTTTTTGAAGCCTCTTAACCCATTGTACTTGTTTGTGTGTTTTTAAAAAATTATTTCAAAAAATTTAATCTGTTCTAAATTTGTCTCGAAAAAGAAAAAAAAATGTTACACCGTGCGGCAACTATGTGCTACAGTGTGGTTGTTGACCGTGCGGTAGCTATACTGTAGAAAAAAATTTTACAAATTTTTTTTTTGTAGAAATTTTTTAATATAATAAATGATCTTAAAAATTATGAATTTTTGTGTGGAGTCTCCTGACAAAGTGTACTTGCTTATGTAATTTTTTTTCCAAAATTTTATACCTTCCAAATTTTTCTTAAAAATTCATTTAAGTATACTGTTTGTAGGAATATTGTAATATAGAAAATGAGATCCAAACATTATGATTTTTTTTAAAAAATATTCCTTACACAGTGGACTTGATTGTGTAATATTTTTTAAAATTTTATATGTTCTGAAAACATCTCAAAATTAAGGGTTTAGGTCTCAAAAATTAGTGTTTTAGGTCTAAAAAATTAGGGTTTTATAATTTCATAAGACTTGGAATGTGTGAATTTTAGTACTACATGGATCACTCTAGATCCAACAGGACTGCTATAGTAGTAGTGACGGAATTTGAACTCCTAGAGTAGTACTAATCATACTACTATTATTTATATTTTTAGTACCATATTATTTTCTTTCGCTCCGAGTAGTACTAATCATACTACTATTATTGGTTGTATGATTAGTACTATTATGGGAGTTCAAATTCTACTCAGAGCGAAAAAATAGTATAGTACCAAAATCCTAAATAACAGTAGTATGTCAACATGGTTGCACTTTCATGGCAAACTTGTGGCTTTTATCAAGTGTGTACAAAATAATAGTATGGTATCGACAATGTTTGCATTGTGGATTTTATCAGGTGTGTACAAAATTACAATAAAAATTAGGTATGTCCCATTGTGGTTTTTATTATCACTCGCATTGTGGCTTTTCAGCTACGTTCTTATAAAACGAATTCACAAAGATGTTTCATATTACAATCAAATATAGTTTGTCATAAAGGTGTAGCCTAATTTCTGAAGCTTAAAACCATAATTTCAGAAACCTAAAACCGTAATTTTGGAGACCTAGACCTTTAATTTTCGAGACATTTTCAGAACATATGAAATTCTGAAAATATTACAAAATCAATTCCACTGTGTAAGGAGCCTTAAAAAATATAATGTTTGGACCTCATTTTTTATATTACAAGATTTATACAAACAGTATAACAAAATGAATTTTTGAGAAAAATTTAAAAGGTATAGTTTTTTAAAAAAAATTACACAAACAAGTACACTTTGTCAGGAGACCCCGTAAAAAAAATTCTCAATTTTTGGAGTCTATTTGCTATATTTAAAAATTCTGACAAAAATTATGCATAAATAATTTTCTAAAAAAATTGCTACAGCATGTTTGCCGCAAGGCCACCGTGTGGCAACCACATTATAGCTTTTTTTTTTTTTGAGAAAAAAATTAGAAGGGGTTAAATTTTTTGAATTAAATTTTAAAAAATTACACAAGCAAGTACACTAGGTCAAGAGGCTCCACAAAAAATTCATAATTTTTAGAGCCTATTTGCTATATTTGAACATTCATACAAAAATTATGCATAAATGATTTTTTTTAAAAAAAAACCAACGTGGCGGCGGGACTGACTTGGGGAGGCCGCGTGGAGGCGGCGGAGGCGTTGCCGCATGGCGGCTATGCGGCAACGGGCGACGTGGTGAGTGGGGAGGGGTTGCCGCACGGCGGCCGTGTGGCAACGGTGCTATTTTTGTAAATACACTCTGAAGACGGCCATTTCTGTAAATACGAGCTGAAAATGTGCCAAAACGGCCAGAACCTCGGGAAAAGAGACAGAGAGAGAGAGAAAAAAGGGGAGGGTGATTCTCTTCATTCTTTATCGGAAGCGACTAGGGAACGCTATAGTGTTGCAATGTTGTAGCAGCAGGTTTCGTGATGTTTTAAAAAGTTTTGTGATAACATTTTAAAAGTTCCAAGTGTCAGCGAGCTTCACGTGTTTCTAGAAGTTTCAAGAAGATTCCAAGAAAAATTTCAAACCAAGTTTCAACGAGTTTCAAAATAAAAGTTTAAGAAGTTTCAACGAGTTTCAAAATAAAAATTTAACAAGTTTCAATCAAAGTTTTAAGAAGGTTTCAACGAGTTTCGACCAACTCACGTGGCTACGACGACACTGCTACACCACTACGGAGTCGCCCGACACCGTCCGCCGCTGATGCACCATCTTCTTCGGCTCTGGCCCCAACTATCGTAGCTGCCATGACGCCGCTCGCCACCGAATCTGTGCTCGAGTTTCGTGCCGACCATCCATCTCTCTCTCTCTCTCTCTCTCTCTTTTCCCACTCCGACGCGAGCTCCGCACCATCGAAGCCCCTAATCGTCCTAATCTGGAGCTGGAGGTTAAGTGTTGCGCCGCCGCCTATGCCAAATTAGGAGCCGAGTTGAAGGATGAGGTGGAGGGGCGGCGCTAGAAGTGAAGAAGGAGGGGGTGGGGCGCCTGCCTCCGTCGACTCGCCGGCTTCACTCCTCGACCGGACACGGGGAGAGAGAGAGATCGAAGAAGAAGTGATACGAGAGGGACAGAGAAATTAGAGAGATGGGTGCAAACGAGATGCAAAATTATGATGTGTGGGGAGGGGGTGGATCGGATGAATATGACCTATACCGTTGCAACGCTATAGTGTTCTATAGTATTTCTTTTAACTATCTGAGTACTTGACTCGATACTAATCCATGTAGAATGACACTTCCAGGCCGTGGCCCTGGCAGGCCTGTGGATGATCACATTGTCAAACCCTAAGGACCGTATGAAATAGCTGCAGGAGCCAGAGGTAGGCGGCTTTGGCCCCATTTGCGCCCTTCGGCCTAGCTTTAAGCTTATACTTAAAAGGCAAGGACAAAAAGAGAAATTTTGACAGGCATCTTATGTTAGGCATAACAACATGTAGCCAAACAGAGCCTTAAAATTGCTTACTTCCAACCAGAGTTTAAAAAAATGGGATCTACCAGACTCCCGGTGAAATTCCCAACCGGCCAAAAAAAATCGGATTTGCTAGTTTTTCTGACAAATATAAACAAATTTAACTTCACAAAAAATTCAAATTTTGATTTGAAAATTTTGACCAAAATTCACCGAAAAATTCCGATTTCCGGACTTACCGGCCACTCCCGGTAAAAAAAAACAATTTCCGGTAAATGAATCCCTGCTTCCAACACAACTTGTACCCCCTCCTCCCCATATAAAAGGGAAAAGATAGTTCTAAGAAGAAAAAAAAGAGAACTTCAAATCAAAAGCAGAAAGAAGATTAAGTGCAAGCATCACCAATAAGCTAGTGAGTTCACAACCTAGATATCATAAGAAAATGCCGCATCATCTAGAGAGAGAGAGAGAGAGTTTGGAAGATGGCGATGTAACACAATTGAGTGTTAAGTGTGTAACACTAAAGGATTCCATAATGCTGCTTGAAAAACATTCCATTTACAGATGTAGTGCCATCAGCATTCTTAACGATTCTCCACCGCACAATATTGTAACAAATCACTACATGAATAGCTGCAAACGTAGCTAGGGATAATAACATTCCTGGAGAAGCCTAGAGAACATGAATGATATCAAGTTAACATAAAAGAAATTGCAAGTGGATCAAAATGATTTTGTCACCGAGTGTAAGCATGGTGTTCATCACAGCACAGGTTGTTCACTTACATTTTGCTATACCAGCTAGGTGTGTACCAAGGTGTAAACATAGAACATAATAATTAAACTAGTAAATAGTAACAGATAACTAGTAAATAGTAACAGATGGAAATGAATAATAAACTATGTAGTGCATGTACAGCAACACCAAATAGGTAAAGACGACATTAAATGACACAATAAAAATCTTCGGGCATCAAAAAGCAAATAGTTGAATAAAATTACTGTTACACATCGGTCCAACACTGAGACCAGAATGTCACATAAATCTTTTTCACTATCAATTTAAACCATAATTATCTATAATTCCAGCAAGCCATTTATGAAATAAAACCCACAACGAGTCACTTTTCAACAATTATAACGATATAAATACATAAAGAAGTAACTTTTGCAGCTTGGAATCACGCACCAAAAAATGCTCAGAGCAACGCGCCAGAGAATATCCAGAATCATGCGCCCGAGAACATTGACTAGCGATAACTAAATAATCAAACCATAAATCAAGTTTCAATCATTAAGCTAAATACTAAATATCCAGAATCATGCGCCCGAGAACATTGACTAGCGATAACCATGTCTACTAATCCATACTAAATGGAAGCATCAAGTCTCTAGATTTGTTGAAAGTAACTAATTAAATATTGTTGTTTGATTGATAACATGTGATACATATGTGCTACTTTCATCTCATGTATATCGCCTTTTACTTTTACGATGATGTAGTATTATGCTCCAGTTGTAACCTCTCTCTCTCTCTCTTTTACTAACATTTGTTTATATAGTTGAACTCTATTATTCCCCTCCATGATGTGCTTACATTTGACCTTAAAGTTTAAAGGATCTTTGATCTCTTATTTTAAAGTATGTTTGGATGCTTCGTTTCAGAAAATATTTTGTGGAACGCCAAGTTAAATTTCATCTACAATTGTGTGGTTATGCTCATGCATTTGGTGGATGATGGTGTCTGAACCCATTAAAGCTACAAGTTATGTTGAAGATATACCATCTGCGTACTCATCTTCAACGGTTGTCTTACAAGTCGCATGTGGTCCTATCCTTCTTTTGCATGTAGAATTAGCGTTAAGGGAGAATGAGACCTCATCTTGATATATAATGGTTATGCAAGTGGCATTCATAGGTAGCTCGACGACGATATGTACCTGTGCCTACCTTTCCTTAAACCGATATTTGGTCTCATCTTTCAAATTTTTAGATGGCGGAACAATTGGCTAGTACAATCGTGTTTAAGTCACAGGTTCAAACCCCGAAAAATACTAGTAAAAAATTCACACAAATAACCCACCCAAACTCCGAATCGAACTTTTGTCATTAGCTAGAAAGACAGAATGCCACATCGCTAGGCTATCGTACGGTTGGCGGTCTCGTATTGCATTAACGTTTATCTAAATTGAACCATGCAACATGTATGTTCCTTTCTTTCGCTCGCTTGTTTCATCCATCTTGCCTAAGGTAATTAAAGAGTTTTTTTTTTGAACTAATTTGATACTGTTTACAATCTCAATAGCAAATATGACCCTCACTACGCCAAAATTACAAAAATAGCACTAAGTCCGTGCCCAGGGGCACGGACTTCTCCTCCATGCGCCATGTATCTCAAGTCTGTGCTCCAGGTGCACGGACGAGCTTCCGCGCATCACGTATCCCGAGTTCGTGCCCAGGCACATGGGCGAGCCGCGTCTGTGGCCCAGCGCGACTGACTTCGCCACCGTGTCGTGTGCGCGCCGCAGATCGCGCGGTCTTGCCTCCGCGCGCCAATGCCCCCCTTGCGCCGATTTCCCTCGCTGGTGAGCCCCAAGCCAAGTTATGCGCGCCATCTCGTGTCCCCGTGCGTCCTCCATCTTTCCCCCTCTCCATTCGGCCGCTACGCCGCCGAAGAGCGCTACCGCCACCATCTTCCACCACGCCGACACCGTCGCCCTACCACCTCGATTCCTCTTCGACCTCCCCAAGTCACCTAGCACGACCCCCTCGTCGGTGCCGAGCCCATACTCGTGCCAATTTTTGGCAAACGCCGCCAAGCTGCTACCACCGCTGTGCGCCTGTGCCCTCGTACGTCTGAGCCGCCGCCACCACCACCGTGCCACTCCACCCACACCGCCACCACCTAGAGGACCTCTGGGACACACCGTTCCATTTTGCCACTCGCCGGCCGCTCCCGCGTCATCGTTCGCCGCTGGCGCCGTGCGCTAGAGCCGCCGCCGTCCCTCCTCTTTTCCTCCATCTTTCCCGCCGCGTTTTAATCCAACCATAAACTGTATTACAGGAAAATATAGCAAGAGCAAAACTAGGGGGGGAGAGAAAGAAGAGGACAAGATGGCACCAACCCAGCAACATACTGCTTTGAATCCTTTCCCCTATGTACATCAGTAACCAGGAGCTCAACCGGACAGCCGGCAAAACCAGCACCTCAGTCCTCACAAATGCTGCGAGCTGCTGCCGGACGTCGACGGTGACGACCCCGGCTGGGAGAACAGGCTGTTGAGCCACTGTATCGCCACCGGCAACCTGCTCCCGTTCCCTTCAGCTTCGACACCGCCGTCGCGCTCAGTGGCGGCATTGCCGGTAGTGTATGCTCCGGCATTGCCATGGCCATCACCATCACCATTGCCGATGCCACTGCTACTACCATTGCCGCTGCCACATGAAGTCTTCGAGTCGTCGTCGGCCGGCAACTGGAATCGGCACACGGGGCACGAGCTGTGCATCTCCAGCCACGGCAGGATGCACTTGGCGTGGAACCTGTGCCTGCAGGGCATCTCCCGGGCGCGCTCGCCGGCCGCGTAGTCCTCCAGGCAAACCGCGCAGCTGGCTGCGTCGTCGTTGCAGCCACCGCCGCTCACCTCCACGGTCGGCATCGTCTCGACGGCCTCCTTCTTGGCCGGCGGCGTGCCCTGACGGCCCGCGTCGCTCTCGGCCAGCTGCTGCATCAGGGCGTCCAAGCCGGGGCCAAGAAAGTAGTCCCCTAACGCCATGCCCTGCTCGCCGCCGGGGCCGGCGGCGAAGAGGCTCCGGCCGATAGAGCTGTAGTGCTCGGCTGCATCAAGGCCGCCGGCGGCGGACTCCAGGCGCTGGAGCTGGCGCTCCCGGATCGCCCGCAGGAGCCGCAGGAACGCGGTGGCGCGCCGCCGACGCCGCGAAAACTCGAGGGGGTCCAGGCCGTGGTCGTCGTCCGCACCGGCGAAGGCGTCTGCAGGGCGCCGGAAGGGATCGCCGACCATGCCGTCGATGATGGGGGCCCAGATGGAGATCGCGCTGTCGGCGTCAGGATACGTGCCGCCGCTGCCAACGGCCGCGACGCCGCGGGCGGTCTCCATCTCCTCGAGGAAGCCGCTGCGGCAATAGGGGCACTTGATCTCCACCCCGGCCTCCGCAGCCACGGGGATCACCGCCGTGGCGCACATGTGGCACCAATACCTCCCGGCGACCACCGGCTCCGCCATTGCTTCCGATCTTCTTGTGCTTTCCCCGTCAAAGGAGCAGCTATAATTCTTCGATTTAGCTGTGAGGAATCAATCAAGAAGGAAAGATTAGAGCTTGACACCGCAATGGCGAAGAAACCCAAAGAATTGAAAGGCAACGCGGGCATGTTAACCTTGAATCGTTAGAAAATCTTTGTAAAATTATAAGCTCAAAATTATTTGTTTCCGTGATGGAAAGATTAGATACGTTTCTTTGCAAGCTAAGCGAGCAAATATCATCTACAAATACTCAAATCCAATTGGGGAGAGAAGAGAATAACAGTAAGAATCGAAGATTTGACAAGGTATCCTTTCAACGCCAAGACAGGCCCAATCAATAAAAAGAAACCAATACAACAATCATAAATCTTTGAGGATGAACAGAGGCAGCATAAACATTGGGACCAACCAATACAAACCCAATCAAAGGAGAAGAACAGGGGAAGCAGCAATTCACAGGCTGAATCTTCCGTTCTTCTTGGATGGTGGAAGGAAGCAAACCAAGGGGAATGAATGAATGAATGGGTTTTTTTTTTCCCCGGCACTATTTCGAGTGGTATTAGAAAAAGTGGTAGTCTCGCTGCCGCAATTATAAAAACAACGCTCTCCACCGTTCCTGAGTGGCACAGATGGTTCTGGTGTTGTTACGTCACCCTTAACTGCACCATTATAGGATGGAATCCTCTCATCCGCACCACTATGTGACGCGCGGTCGTCCCTTCCTACTTCAGAGAAGGTGCAACGTGACTTATCCGTCCTATAGTGGTGCGAACGAAGGTTTGTCCGTCTCATGGTAGTGCGGATAATGAGATTTTATTCCATGTGGTATGTACCGTCTAAGAACGGTGAAGAGCGCTATTTCTGTAATTATAATTGCGAGTGCGCTAATTTTACTAATTTAGAAAGAAAGAAAAAACTTTTGATGAGTCGAGCAATCAGAGGTGCTGTCCACCTCCTCTGTATTATTACAGTGAACACATTTTTTTAAGGCAGTGATTAAAAGGCCTTGTCTGCTCAGTTATTGTCCGGGGATGCTCTGTCATTCTAATTTGACACTCCCAAATCTTTTCCCCCTTAATTTATCTGTGCCTTTTACTCCCTCTAAATGTTCAGTGGCGGTGGCATTTCGCTTTCCATACAACCCAGATATAGATCATCCTGGCACACAAAGAAGAAGAAGAAGAAGAAGAAGAATGTTTTTAGATAGAAGGAAATATCCCCCTTTCTTCAAAGATATCCTCCTCGCTTCTGTAATCATTAATCACTAGCGGGATGTTTTTTGTTTGTGAAAGTGAATAGATACAGCAAGGGTGTTTTTATTGTTGATTGTATACGTGTACAGTTCATCGAGTGATCTAGCGCGCGATGTTATGTTTTATGTCCGTATAGCATGGTGGTATGTATTGTTTTTAGCACGCGATAAAGGTGCTCCGGAAGGTAAGCTATAGGGCATCGATGACATGTGAAAGACATGCGAAACGCTTGAGCATTGGCTAGTTGAGATGTAACTCGATCGGTTTTGGTTGAAGAGAAATAAGTTGTAAAAGGATAAACGCTCTGTATATATACCATTCCAGACATACGAAGGGAAAGGCTATCTATAGTAGTTAACATAGCGGATTTGTTTAGGTTATGATTGTATCTGAGTTCAGGATATTTACATAATAAGCTTCTAGAGCATTAACAGGGGCATTAAAAGGGTGGAGGAATTGTATAGCAGCTGGAAGAAGTACCGATGAAAAACTAATACAAAAGTCGGTGGCTTTTTTCATCAGAAGACGCGGCCGGTGACGCTTGCTGCTGAAGGGGGCTGAATGAATGGAATGGAATGGAATAGAATAGAATGGAATGGAATAGGTAGCTAGTTAAAAAGAGACGGAAAGATAGACTGCCTATTCATTTTTATTGCAAATAGGGTGATATACCTGAGTCAGCGCTGTTTCCTACAGGATGCTGGTGCTAGTCTTTGGAAGCTGCAGGTGCTTTTGTCTTTTTGGCGGGTGGATAAGTGTAGAATGGTGATAGATATAAGCTGGTAGATAAGATGGGAAATACCTTGACGAAGCGCTTGATGCAGGTTCAGTTTTTTCAATATAAGGAACTACGAACAATATGTGCCCAACAGATAGGGTAATTTACCTGAAACAAAGTCAATTGGATAGGGGCAGCGAGGAGCATAGATGGAAGAAACTCAACACCAATGTGGTTGCAAGAATGAATTGGCAGCACATTACAAAACATCAGGATGAAAGCGTTAGGAAAAATAATAAACATGCCAAGAAAGTGACAGGCACAATACGCAAAATCTTGGCTTCAACTCAATAGGAAATGAGAAATTTCAGTTGACATTAGCAGTTCAAATGCAAGATCACACGCACCAACACCCTCACCATGCATACGCAGCAAACAACTCACATCGGTAAATACATTAAGCTCAAAACAGCTCTAGCAACTGAATCAATAAAGGGGGGAGTAACCCACTGGTCTCTGGTGAGCCGGAGAGGAGTCAGATCGGGAGCCCGAGAGAAAGGCGTCGGCAGAGGCACGAGCAGGGAGCAGCCGGAGAGGTGGCAGCGAGGGAGCCGGGCCAGGCGTGTGCAGACCGTGCTGGGGCCGAGCTAGGAGGCGGAGGTGCGCCGGCAGGGGCGCAAGCAGGGAGCGGCCGGGGCGGTGCCATGGGCAAAAACTCCAATCGAAGCACCTCCAGAGAAAAGAAATGGAGAGAGGAAGAAAGAAAAGAGAGGAAGGAAGGAGAAGCAAAGAAATAAAGAAGGAGCCTGGTTTGATTCGGCTGGAGGGTTGGGGAAAGTTGGGGAGACCGGCGTTGGGGAGGAATCGGTGGAGGAGCAGTCGGTGTCAGAAGGGGAGAATGGAGGCGGCGTTCCGGAGAGGGGAGAGGTTGGGGAGAATGGAGACCTTGGGGAGACCGAAGTCGGGGAGGAATCGGTGGAGGAGGAGCCGGTGTCGGAGGGACCGGCGTCGGGGAGGACTCGGTGGAGGAGCAGACGGTGTCAGAGGGGGAGATGGAGGCGACGTTCCGGAGAGGGGAGAGGTTGGGGAGAATGGAGACCTTGGGGAGACCGGCGTCGGGGAGGAATCGGTGGAGGAGCAGCTGGTGTCGGAGGGGAGTGTATCGAGCACTCGGCAAAAAAGTTGTTACTGGTAGTGCTTGGAAACATGTTGTATCCCTTCCTGGCTTGCACCCATGGTGGTTCTGATCTTGCCCACGTACATGCTGCAAACAAGCAACCTCACGCGCCAAGGACTCCATGCGTTGCACGCTACTTGGCCAAAAGTCGAGCCGCCACCGGGGAGAACCTTAGTCCCCCCATGCGGCCTCCTCGGTCGAAAGCCTTCGGGTTTCGGCCGAAGGCCCCCTTTTCTTTTAAGCCGATCCATGTAGTTAGATAAGAACAAAGAGAGAGAAATATCATTCTAACCGCTGCGCCATCTAACGCTGTCTGTTAAACTTCGTTGTTGTTGGTCGCCGCGCCGTCCAGCGCCGCCTACCAATGGACACTGTTTTTTTTCTCGCTGCCTGGTGATTTTCGATGATCTCAATTATCGGGACTGGTTTTAGCACATGTGTCTTCACATACGTGATCGGCGTCTTTGGGAGTTTCTTACCGACGAGTTGCCTTGTCCGCCACACCAACTCCACTTCTCAACCAAACAACTCCTTCTCCGCCCTGTGCATGAGCTGACTCAGGTCGAAGTCGTTGTGCTGTTGTTTCCCACTGCCGCTGTAGTATGATCTGATGTTTGGGAATGGTTTGGTGTGGGAACTGAGAAGGATCTTACATTCTTATGTGTCGAGCTTAAGCTCGGATAGGCCCGGGGGGATTGCCATGTAGGGCCAGTTTGACATGTAAGCCAGCAAAACCACCCAGTGATTTCACTTGAACCACTTACCCGAGTATGGTGACTAAAATACCTAGTTTCTGAGTTTAGTGATCTATGTGAGCCATCGAGACAAGTTTGATGACCTACGGTGCAGTTCACTCTTTTGTTACTTGGCCCTTGGATCTATTAGATGTTGGATTTTTGCCCCGTACCTCAATTTTGTCAGTTTAGGCTTTAGCTTTCACGCTACTGCATTCGATATCCATCAAAGAATTGGTTAATAGACTTGGTCCAATATGGTTAAAAGGTACAGGAGGCCTGAATAGATAATAAAACCCATCATAGTAGACTGTAGGCCTGATTCAAGTTTTCAACATTTGATCAAGGTACAGGAGTCATATTAACATAATTCGGGTAGCGTGTGATGATTGTTTTGATGAACAAACATATACCAAAAGATAGGTGTTGCTATATTCTTAGTTTTAATGTAAACAAGTCTTTCCTGGTCCACATCTGCATTGTGCATGGTCTATTTGATAATACTATTCATTAGACTGTTAAACTTAGTGATCTGCAAATCAGTGTGGTCACTAATCACTATCATGTCTGCTTTGTTCTGAGCTGAACATGTCCGACGATATCAGAATATAATTCTTCATACTTGTTATGTGCATATTTCTTACAACTTTGCTCTTGAATTTAGCAGCTCCTTTGGACAATTTCATATGGCAGGATGCATGTGTAGAATTAGAATAATAATAAATAAATAAACCAGCCTGATAGAGTTACTCAAAACCACCAAGCCCTCCGCCCCAGGGCCGAGACCAACCAAGATCGGGAAAATTTCCCCACCTCCACCTCCCCTCCGCCGCATGGATCCCGCCGCCGCCTCGCCGGCGCTGGCGCCGGCGCCGGCGGATACCTCCACCGCCGCGACAGTCCTCGACACCCTAGGCGCGGAGGTGCTCGCGGTCATGTCCCCGGTCTCCATCTGCATGGCCCTCGTGGTGCTCCTCATCTCCCTCCTCGCGCCGCCCTCCTCCTCCTCCAGGTCCGCGGCCGCGCCTCCCCCCGTCACCGCTGCCACGCTCGTCTACCTCGAGTCCCCCACCGATTCCCCCGCGCAGAAGCTCCTCGGCGCGCTCCTCGACGCCACGGTCTTCGTCGCGCTCGTCGCCGTCGTCACCTTCGTCCTCGTCGCGCTCTACTACTACCGCTGCACCGGTTTCCTCAAGAACTACATGCGCTTCTCCGCCTTCTTCGTCCTCTTCTCCATGGGCGGCGCCATCGCCGTCGCCGTCCTCCGCCGTCTCGGCGCCCCGCTCGACGCGCCCACCGTGCTCGTGCTCCTCTTCAACGCCTCCGCCGTCGGCGTCCTCTCCGTCTTCGCATCCGCCGTCCCTATCATAGTGCGCCAGGGGTACATGGTCGCTCTGGCCGTCATCGTTGCCGCTTGGCTCTCCAGGCTCCCCGAGTGGACCACCTGGATCATGCTCGTCGCGCTCGCCGTGTATGACCTTGTCGCCGTGCTCGCGCCGCGGGGTCCGCTCAGGATGCTTGTGGAGCTGGCCTCGTCCAGGGACGATGAACTCCCTGCGCTCGTCTACGAGTCACGGCCTACGGTTGGCCCGGCCTCAGGCTCTTCCTCTTATGCTTCGGCCATGGGGTCCGTTGAGATGCAGCCGGTGGTAGATTCTGGCCGATCGGGTGGGAATCGGTATGACAGGGTGGGGCAGGAGGATGATTCGATCCGTGCTGTGGTGGAAATGATGGATCTTGGTGGAAGCCGATCAAGCATCCGCGACATGGCCAGCTCAAGTAGTTCTGTGCAAATGGGGAACCTCAAAAGGGAGGTGCCAATGTCGGTAACAGGACAACCATCAAATCAGGGTGGGAGTTCACAGCATGCTGTCATCCAAATTGAGCAGCCTGAGGAAGAAGAGATAGCACCCTTGGTATCGGCAACATCTGCCAACAATGCAGTCCCTAGTGAGGAGCATAGACAAAGTTCTTTATCAGACTCTCCTGAGGAGCTTGAGATGTTTGAGTCTACCAGGGGCATCAAGCTGGGCCTTGGTGATTTTGTCTTCTACAGTGTTCTTGTGGGGAGGGCTGCGATGTATGATCTGATGACGGTGTATGCGTGCTACCTTGCCATCATTGCTGGGCTTGGCTGCACCCTTATCTTGCTGTCGATATGCAGGCATGCATTGCCTGCACTCCCGATCTCTATCATGCTGGGAGTTGTGTTCTACTTCTTGACGCTGTTGCTGATGGAGCCATTTGTGGTTGGCGCTTCGACCAATTTGGTGATGTTCTGACTTATCTGCTGTTGTCATTTTACATGTGTGTTAAGCGAAAAAGAAGATGTTCAGCAATTTTTTTGTGGGTGTGACTAATATTTTGTTTGTCACTTCTTGTAGACAGTCATTTGTACTTATCACTAGGAGATGTTGTCACAAAATTGAGACCTTAGACTCTAATGTAGTATCAGAGATCAACTAGTTCGTGCCTTGTTGTGTAGTTGTACCAACATGACATGATAGTTGAGAAGAAAGATTTTGCATTTCAGTTTCATTTTATTATGATATATTCTGCTTGTTACTTGTTGCTCTCCCTAAGATCAGTGATCAGGTAACCACTCATTCATCATATTGTTAGTCAATCTGTAATTAACTTAATATTATTTTCCCACCTATATACTAAAGTTAATGAATTGGGAACCATTTATGGACACTGCTTTTTATGACTGTTTCGGAAGTTGTTTAGAAGGATTTCGAGTATATGACTTGGCAAAATATTTATATTTCTTAGGTTCATTGGATTCTAGGATTGACTATATTTCATGTTATATGAACTTGGCAAGCTTGAATGTTTCGTTATTTTTTTAAGAAAAAAAAGAAGCGTGGCGCTTTTTATGTTCAAAACTTGAAATGATATGGCATATTATAGAAATGTTTTATTACAATCAACCACTGTTTTGACTCTTGAGTCGAGTAAATAATTTCAGCTTTTCTTAGTTTTTGGAGTGGAGCATGGAGATGCTTGTTTTACCCTCTCCTTTTGTGTGTGTGTGTGTCGAGATTCAAGAGCAATCGTTTAGCTTTATTTAGATGTGCTGAGCAGAACTGCATGATATGCTTCAATCTTGTTGTGCCCTTGCATTAGTTTCAGTAACCATTGATAGGGCCAAGTACCTTCCTTAGCCAGTGTTATGCTTCAATATTTTGTGCCCTTGCATAGTTTGAGTAACCATTGCTAGGGCTAAGTAGTAAGTACCTTCCTCAGCCAACATGTGCAACGTCATCTGAACATGTTCTTTACTCTTTAGTAGTGCTGACTGCTGAACATATTCTTGCATCGCATGTTTTCATGTGGTTGCCAAAATTTGTGTTTTCAACATTTTGGTATAGATCTGATATACAATGTGACTTGTTCACAACATTTTGATATAGAATGTGCTAAGTACATGAGTATCCAAGGGCAGAGATGCCCACAATGTCAGTACGCAGGTAAGGTAATCAATGCCAGAGCGGACGATTTCTAACAGGACTGCGGCAGCTAGCTGGTAGATGATCCCTAATTAAGAAGAATGAACTTAGTCGTACCATATGTAGAACAAATTAAGAAAATGTGATGGGTAAGGAATAACTTCAATCAAAACTAATAGTAGTACTAGTGTCTATATGGTCCTGAAGATCGAAGAAGGTGTGTGGCACAAGGCTATCCCTGAAGACAAAGCAAGTGATGGTGCCGTTATTATCATCACCATTGTTAGCAAACTGGATTTGCTTCAAGTTCCTCTTCTCGGTCAGATGGTACAGCCCGGCCGAACAGCCCCCGAGGCTTCCCACAAGAATCACGCCCGGGACAACGGTGCTCATCGCCCGGCCCGCATGGCGGAAGGGCGCCGGCAGGTCGACCCGGACGCGGCGCGCCCAGCTCTCATCGTGTCGTAGTCCTCGAGCACCCAGAGGTCTGTGGATTGTAACAGCCCAAATTTGGCACCAATTTAAAAATGTAGAGATTTCAAAAAAAAAACTTTGGTTTCACTTCGAATTTTCCAAAAGCTTTGCCTTGCAATTTAAAAAATTAAAACAATTTCCTTGTGACAAGATTTCGGTTTTCATAAAAATCTAAAATTTTAATTGTGTGTAGGACCATTTCAAAATTTGAATTCAAACTCAAACCAAAATTTGAAATACAGTAAAATTTCAAAATCCCTTTGCCTCTCTCTCTCTCTCTCCCCCTCAGGCCAAAACCCAGCCGGTCGGACCACACCACCGCCCTCAGTCTTCTCCCTCGTCCATCGACCCAAAGACCATCGACCCTAAAGAGAACCAACCCAGTGCAGAACCCCTCTCTAACGCCTCCTTCCTTATGTGGAGCTGTGGCATGTAGACGTTGGAACACCTCGTCTTCCTTGGCTCCGCTACAGCCTCGTCGCAGAGCACATTGCCACCACTCACCCCCGACGCCCAGCTTCCCCTCCGGTGAGTCTTCTCCTCATCTCTTTGTGTCACATCATGTTCCTAGACATACTGAATCCGATAGGCTAGCCATCATCGCTGTTTAGCCACTGCAGCCCCGCCACCGCTCGCGCCCTCTTTCCTTGTTGCCAGCCACCATGGTCAGAGTTCTCCTGAGCCCCTCTACGCACGCACCACCTTGAATAGCACCCTTGTAACTCCCTCATGTTCAAGTTGTGCTTGCTTCTTGGCAAAACATGGTTCTTCCTCGTCATCGCCGTAACCGTGCGCTCACATCCGCTCGTCACCACTGACGGCTTGTGCCCAACTCACCGCACCACATCATCGTGAACACCACGGGCACCAAAAGGATTGCCTAGCTGTGTAGATGCTAGAGCCACACCGTATTATATAGATTGGACTGGGATTGGGAGTTGCCCATGTGCATAGTAGTACCGCCGTCTACCGTGTCGAAGCACCGCCGCTCTAGGCCACTGCTTCCTGCGTCATCACCTCTGGTGGGCTCGTCACAGTCACCACAACCTGGAGCTCGGCTAGGGGCCAGCCATGGCGCTCCCCTGTTCTCCCCCTCCATTACAAAAAGAAAGAAAGAAGAAGCATTGTAGCGCTAACATGTGGACCCCACCAAGATTAAGGTTGAAGATTAATATTAACTCTGTTTAATTAGTGTTAATGTTAGTATGATATGTGGGTCTCACACGATTAATTAATCTAATTAAACTATAGTTTAGTGTATGTGAGTATGGCACAGGTCTCACCACTTAAAACCTGTTGCATAGAATCAGTCCATTGACCTAGCTACTGATGTGTGGGCCCCTGGCGGCCCTGTGCACCATTGGGTGGACCGAGTTTGTGTGGACCGTGGTCACACCGGCCAGTTTCTCGAGTTTTCCTATTTAAAATAAATAGAAAAGAAATTAAAAACCTAGTTGGAACCCACCTATCAGTCATTGAGAATTTTCTTAAGAAAAATAAAATGAAATGAAAACAAAAAACCAATCAGACCCACCTGTCATAAATTCAAGAATTTCTAGAATTTATGGAAAATAAAAATTTGGAGAGTTAGTCCTCCCTCGTTTTAAATCTAAATGATTTTATTTTTGTTCCTAAATTCATATAAATTCAAGATCTTTCTATCAGTACCAAAATCATAATTTTTGGAGTTCATTTTAATTCTACTTGAATTTATTTGAGTTATGTGTATTTATTCGAAGTCATTGTTTTGCGTTTAAATAGATTCCAATATTGTTGAAGACTTCACCACTGCTTCAGGAAAAGACCAAGACCCAATAATATCCATAATTGAGCAAAGCAGATCCTTATAATTGATCATGTTAAACCTACTTTTCAAATACAAATTATTTTATTTCAAAGTACTACCTGCATGCTTAATATTATTTTATAAAATGCTATGTTAAAGGTTGATACTGGCTATGCCAAATGTTGATATTATTATTCCCCTCTGTGATTGTTGGTAATCCTCATACCTTGTCATGCTAGGTTAATTATTACAATAGTAAATTGCCATTGGTTAACTAATAATGACTATTGGTTGTGCTTAGACACTGCTTAGTGAATTAATTGAATATGACACAAATATTACCAGTATAAAAACTTAGGATGTATTGTGAATCCTAGTATGGTAACGTGGGTTACCATTTGAAATAGAAAATGTTATATAAAATTGTGGAGAGTTGGGGAAATAGTTGGTATGAGATCGATGTAGAGGCATGCATGAGTGTTGGGTTTGTGAATTGTCTCGTCAGAGTCGATTAAGAACCGAATCATATGTTGTATTTCTAACTTAATAAATCGTGCAATCACAAGTCTAGTATGATATAGATCTGACCATTTACTTTACTCAGTTTTCGGCATAAACCATGCGCATAACGGTAGGTTTGGAAATCGAGAAGGGCGATAGACTCCCTAACAACGGAGGGTCTCTCATTAAAAATGTGTCTCATAAAGGAGCATTCTGGGGTGCCCCATAACGGTCTATGTCCCAGTGTTGAGGTGTTCCCCGTCGGAGCGGGTCAATTGTCTGGACTGGGTGTTGGAAAAACTTTGTTATGATCGTCTCCGTCACACGCCTAAGAAAGTGTGTCGTGATAAATATTATGAGTTGATCATATCTTGTGAAAAAGCTATACAACCTCTGTAGAGTGTATAATCTATTCGAATAGATGTGCCCCAATTATGGACATTGTGTAGAAAACCACACTTGATTACTTTTAATAAAATGTGGATGAGACATATGAAAGTAAAAAATGATTGTAGCGATGATATAGATAGATGAAATCTCATGGGTAGTATTAGGATGATGGAAATTGGTTACATGATAAAACTTGCTTATACAAATGACACTTTGGTTTTGAATCAACGTGGCTACGTCATAGATTTAAAAATACTGATAATATTTGAGAAAAATATGCTTTGTGCTAAAATAGCCATAAGATCTCTCATTTGGCAAGCCATGCATTTATATAATTGCATTTGGTGTGAGGACATACGGAGTATCTTTGTACTCATGGTTGCTCATATACGTTAATTCAGTGTCTGAAGATACCAACCGGTGAATAATTACCCATATCCTTCGGAGTTGAAGATGATGTCAAGTATTAGGTTGTCTACCCTAGTCGATTGTATGTGAGTATATCTTGAGTCACCACAATTATTTATATTTTCCACTATAAGACTTTATTTATAATTGATATTTCCCGCCCATGAGGTAAGACTTCGATGTTGTGATCTATTTACACTTATTTACTATCTTTTTTTTTCGTATGGATACGATATTTCCAAATCCGGACTCGACATGGATCCATTGTCGAGAATGGCCGTCATGGCCAGCGTCCCGTCTATCTCCAACAGGTAGAGTTCCTCCTCGCGGTCGCGGCACGGCGAGCGCGATATCCGTCGGAATGTCTCGGGCACCGTGTCGAAGGCTATAATCTTGTCGGTGCTCTTCACCTCGGGATGCCGCAACCAGTGAAGTTTCCCGCGATGATGGGGACCTCGGTGAGGTACTCGCGGTCGCGGCACGGCAGGGCCGGCGCCGGCTGAGACAGAGAGAACATAGTGCGCCGCCGCCGAGCCGGTGCAGTCCCCCATGCCCCCGGGAAGAAGCTGGCATCATCGGAGCTAGCAGAGTCCACTGCGGAGTCACCGGGTTGCAGACAAAGAAAGAGAAGCAAGGATCTTTCTCGAATAGCAAGAGCCCATCGCAAGAACTCACCAAGCTGAACTCGTACGGGTAATGGTGGTCTGTCTCTCCTCCCCCGGTACTCTGGGTACTGGAGGTGGAGACGCCGCCACCTCGTCTCGTCGAGAGAGAGCGGGATGGTATCCAGAGCTGCGCCACCTTGCCGAGGTCGGACGATGAGCTCCAAGGGGCGGCGAGGTACGAGGGATTAAGCCGTCCGTCTAGGCTGATCTTGTCACTTCGTATTCTTCTTCTCCTCCTTCGAGAATCGAGATGTATACAGTCCACTCAAAGTTTAAGCCGTCCGAATTGAATTGTATACGCGGATTACATCCAGCTTGTACTGTGTATCGGCATCAACTCTAGTCAAGTCATATATCGCATGGCGATGGAGTAATAGTGAGATTTGGTCCTTCGCCGGCTTATGCCAAGCCTACTCTGCATCGGTGGTCGAACAAGAAGGGGATGGTGATCAAGAAGAAGTCGGAACTCCACCACATACGTGCACACAATGGCCAAAGCTCCTAGAGTTGTTGATGTTGTCGATGAAAACCTGCTAGTAGCTCCTTCACCGGACAAGCTAGTGAGCTTCGATGAGAGTGGAGAGTGGAAGCCCTAGTGTAAAGGATGAATCTCAAAGACCGGACTACATGGCATTGTCGAAGATGAATGATCCAACGACGAATGATGTGGACTCGCAGCGGTTCCATCCGAGTGGAACACATTACAATTCCAAGACATCATCGTTAACGAAGACTCGCGTGTCGTTGGAGTCGACGAACGAGGTCGGCAAGAAACTATGTACAACGCAAGGAGCCCATGTAGGATGCGGTCAAATTCTAGGCCTTGTCGTGCGGCGACATTCACAATCGTCAAGTCTAACCCAAAACGTTACGACATGAAGTACGACATAGAGGATGCCCTTGACGAGTGCACGATTTCACCTAAGTTGGACACCTCATGGAAAATATTCTATAATGGTCCCTCACACATGTGTTGTCACTGAGTCGTGCAGTCCCACAGAACTGTCATCATACTTTATTGCCAACCTCATTCGGTGAGATCGTTGATAATCTAGATTTTAAGCCATTATCCATCATTCGGCAATTGAGGCAAGATTTGAATAACGCGCTCGCCAAGGAGTGGAGGGCAAATCAGAAAGCATTGGAATCAAGGTTTGGTACTTTCGAGAACTCCTACCACAACCTCCTCAGGCTAATCCGAGTCATACAAGACAGAATCCGGCACTCATGTCGACATTCAAGATTCTATGTATCGAGTGGGCCAATAAGAGGGTATCGCAACCAGCATTCTTTGCCTTTAGTTTATGCATCAATGTATTCAAGACGCCGCTCAATCTTGTGCGTGATGACACATTCTTGATGGAAAATACAAGAGCCAAATGTCGACTACAATAGCGACAAAGGGGAACAATCAAGCTCTTCCCATGAAATTTCGCGTTGAAAGCGAGAACACGAACAACTGGTTGTGGTTCTCAAGCATTTGAGGATATTTGTTATGCATGGCCATCCAAATGTATGTGTCATACATGATCGGCATTGAGTCTGTGAGTGCAATAACTCGCTACAACAAGAAGAAACGAACCATTTTCATGGGCGAGTCTGGCAGAGGTGGTGCATGAGGCACTTGGGTGCAAACTTCTACAAGCGACTCGCAATAAGGACTTGATGAACATGTTCAACGGTGTCAAACTGAACCAAGCGATAAAGTTTGAAGCACTCTTGAAGATTATGTATGAGCGGACTCAAACGCATAGAAGGGAGATATAAAAAAGGGCCACCCCAAGCGCGATCGGCTCTCAAGCATTGCCACAACTACCCACAAATGGTCCCAGTGTGACGAGGAAGATGAGGGTACAGGTGAAATACTTCTCGGACTGGATTTAGCACGAGCCTAAGGAGAAGTGATCGCTACTACATGACAGGGGTGGTGCTCGATATGGTGTCATGATAACCAATCTAGCCGAGATGTACAATTGGGTCATGTGCGGCGCAAGGTGTCTCCCTTTGGTTGGTATTGTGTAGGTAATTCTCTGCGGTACCATAAATTATTTTGTTGATAGCAGCTCTCCCTTTAGTTGGTATTGTGGAGGTAATTCTCTGCGGTACCATAAATTATTTTGTTGATAGAAGCAACAGCGTGTCGCTCGCCATGGCAAATGACAGAGTACTATACTCCGTTATGATCACCAAGTACATGGAGGAGAAGATGAAGAAGGGTGAGATGCACCGTGCATTCAAGATGGGCACAAGGCAGCTTCGCTTTGAGATAATGTGCAGAGATAAAGGACGCCGCGGGATGAACCGCGAGAGGATTACCCACGAATGCACGCTACACCACGCTAGTTGCGTGTGCACTTGCAATGCGCAGCATCCTGGGCAGTATCTCTTTGACTATTTCAGTGAGGAGATGATACAAACCTGGAGTGCAAAGATTTATGGTTACGCATTGGTTTTTTATTTCACTGGCCATCCGACCTGGGAGCAACTTATCTGGGCCGCGGACATTGATAAGCTGAAGGGAAAGGTTGATCGACGATAGGTACGACGCATCAGAAATGACATGGACAAAGCAAAAGCCGGGCGTCGTACGAAGAAGTACTCCATTTGTAGGGAGTCTAGGCACACCTTCAAAAAAGGCCCTACGAGAATGAAAGGGAACGCAGGAAGGCTACGATAGCACAAAATAACTTTTTTTCGCGCAACCAAGGAGCCACTGCTAGAAATAGATCACGAGATTACCGTTAGACGCGTCGACTCGTAGCGGAAGTAGAGTCGGTGTAGCGTATTGATGCAGTCGTAGTCGATCGCGACGCGCCTTCTCCTCCGAGTGATCGTATCTGCCGCGTCCTCGCTTTCCCGCCTCGTGAACGCATAAGTTGCGGATCGTTCTAGTGCTGATGCTTCGCAACAACACCTCCGAGGTATCCACACGTACGGGGTAGGATTACCACGCACTGGAGTGCTAGCACCAGCAGCGTGGTTGAGGAAGGCGTGGCTATTAGGGTTTCGGGAGTTCTTCCAAAACCACCTCAATCACCCCATGCCACTGCCTCTCTTTATATAGGCATTCATGATGGGTCTCGAACTCGAGGCCCATTAGGAACTTGTGTCCTATACGAATTCAGATCACCATCCAAATCAAATCCCAGCCCTTTAAGTGTGTGACCCTATAGGTTCTTGTGTAATCGGTTTGTGACTCGGAAACTCTTTTCCGACCACTAGTCGTCAGCGGCACCTAGCAGCACATAACGATTCCCAAACACACATAGAATATATCGGACGAACCTTTATGTAATATAATCTATGACCAGGTCCTCATCACTTACGACCAGTTCTTATCTCTATACGACCAGGTTGTAATTGGTCCCGACCAGTTCGTAACTCCTTACGACCAGGTTCTTACCATTCTGTGATTACATTTGACCAGTCTACGACTAGCTCGTATCTCTATACGACTAGTCCGTAACTGGTCGAACTAAGTGACCTACTCATGCATTCTCCCTTTGCCTCACGATATCTGGTTGAACTCCAGGTGAGATGTTGTGTCATCCATGGACTGTTCAATTCTTTCTCAATCTAGTGTCGGATAACTTCATGTGGTCGACACTTCGACCACTAGTGGTATGGCCATGCACTTTCTTTATCCGATCACCACAAGGGGCCCAGAGACATCTTCTCCTGTTATGTTAGGAGGGGCAAATCCCATCTCGACCAGTCATATTCCTCCGCATGTTTCATAGCATACCCGAAAGCTACCTTTATAACTACCCAATTACGGAGTAGCATTTGGCAACACCTAAGAGTGCTATTACACATGTAGGAAACCATGCTGATCTCAGGTCTAAGGATTATACATCATCATTACTTGAGACCAACTAATGACATATAGATTCATAACAATCTCAATAGTATCTCAACGATGGGTCTATCCGGTCCCATGTTCTCTAACATGTGCCCACATTATTGATTCGATATCTCCATATCTATGACTGTGAAACATGGTCATCAATCAATAGATGCTTACTGGTCGTAGGGTCACAGATGTTCCGACTAGTGACATCCGACCAAGGATACATTTATAATGACATCATATAAGTTAAAGAGTTTCACAAACAAGTCACATACTCATTGATCTATAACTGATGACTCATTCAAGGAACACGATAACATATTATCAAAATCATGAACATAATGAAATATCATCATCTCTATGATTGCCTCTAGGGCATATTTCCAACGAGAAATCCTTAGGACGAAGGAAACATCAAGACTCGAAGTCGCTGGGGACCTCATCCGATCGCCGACTTGAGGCGATCCACATGGGGACAATGAGCCGCGCCACGGAAAGGTTCGTCCAGTTGAAATATGTGTTGTCCAATGCTTTGTAATATCACTTTGAGAAAGAGAAGCAAGGATCTTTCTCGAATAGCAAGAGCCCATCGCAAGAACTCACCAAGCTGGACTCGTACGGGTAATGGTGGTCTCTGTCTCTCCTCCCCCGGTACTCTGGGTACTGGAGGTGGAGACGCCGCCACCTCGTCTCGTCGAGAGAGAGCGGGATGGTATCCAGAGCTGCGCCACCTTGCCGAGGTCGGACGATGAGCTCCAAGGGGCGGCGAGGTACGAGGGATTAAGCCGTCCGTCTAGGCTGATCTTGTCACTTCGTATTCTTCTTCTTCTTCTCCTTCGAGAATCGAGATGTATACAGTCAACTCAAAGTTTAAGCCGTCCGAATTGAATTGTATACGCGGATTACATCCAGCTTGTACTGTGTATCGGCATCAACTCTAGTCAAATTACAGATGAAATTCGGATTGGGCCCGTCCGTCAGGTGCAATTCCGACTGCGAATCCATTCGACAATTCCGATTATGTTTTTATTTATAATGCATTGTAAACCACCATAGGTTGATCCTAATTAGTGTAAAATTAACTGACAAAATTTAACCAGCCGTAAATCAAGTATTCAAAGTTTAATCGGCCGTAAAAAAAAATAAATCAAAAGTGAAGCATCAGATTTGCTGCTATTTATAAGTAGTCTTTCTAAATCAATTTTTGTGATTATTGGACTTTACAAATATTGATGCATTGGTTATTGATTCGATGGATATTTCATATCGTATAGTTGACGATAGATCGATCGATATACCGGACTGGACAGCAGGATAATGAATAAGATCGACCAATACCCGTGTAATTCTACCCCCTCATCTTTATTCGCACCAAGATCAAGTTTTGCATTTCACACGTATACAAACACGAAGCACGATGGCAGCTAGCGCGCCGCCGCTTCAGTGCGCTCCGCCACAGCTCTCAGCGTCCGTCCCCGCCGCCGTCATCCCGGTGCCCCCCCCCCCCCCCCCCACCCATCTTACCAACGTCGTTGAACGCCTGCCCCATCATCTGGTCCGCCGCCTTCACCCGCATCATGACGTCGTCCTTGTTGAAATTGAATTTCTCGACTCCCATCTCCCTATCTCTATCATATCACATAGATGTATACACACGCATGTACTATGAACTCACACATGTATTATGAACACCTACACACGCATGACTCGCTCCAAAACCAACTCACGGAGCTACTGAAGACTCTCATTAGCCCCTACTGGTCACGTTCTTCTCAATACTTCTATGCAACATTTATACACCAGACAGATGCATGTTCTAGTGCTAGTATGCACTACATGCACTAACTCACTGTAACAACCCGCATAATTAACACATTTGATAACATAAAGCATTGCTATAACAGTACAAAATCATTTCAATGCATCAACTGTTACAATATTAATTTTTCAACCAATTGCAATGTTTTTAACAACAATTAATTAAAATATAATCCTCTTCTTGTATTCTTGTAGCAGCAGCCATCCTCGTCACCGTGTCCTTTGAGCTCCCGTCCGTAGAACCTTGTCGCGATCCATTTTCATCGCTCGTTAGGAAAATCAGAAAACGGTTAGCAAGCTAAGTTGAGAGCATTTTCGTGAGCATTAAAATATAGGAAGTGGCCGTCAGATTCCCCCAAAGTGCAGTAGGATACCCAGAACAACCTAAGTAGTCGGTCCGTTGACCATCAAGATACCTAGACCAACCGGAGTTAGTCGGCCCCTTGATCGTCAAGATATCTAGACCACCTGAGGTCATTCGGCACCTGTCACTTTCGTGGGTCTCCTCACCCGGCGTTTAATTTTTCCAACACCCACGCGGTATAGACTCTCCTCAACCGCAGAAAATCACCTGCATAGTGATTTATTAGCAAATGGACCAAAGGCCCTTAGCCCAAATAGTCTCACGGAGGGCAATTGGATCAGGCAAGGGGCATAGTGGTCATTAACCAGCCATTGCCCTTTTAGTGAATGCATCCCCCATGTAAACCATCTCCCCTTTTCACAAGGCAGGCCACAACCCACAAAGCCAAGCAAACACGATCACTTCTTTCCTTCACAAGCTAGCCAGCCGAAATATCAAGCACAGGGAGACCAGCACAGTTCAGCCCCCCAAGTTCATCCCCCCAAACAGCAACACAAGCAATACATTCCCCCTGGAAGCCACTTCTCATTCACAGCCTCACAAGGCAAGCACAAGACATCACCCCATTTCACAAAGCCACCAACTCCCACTGCCAAGAACAAGGCAGGAACTAGAGCTCAAGCAACCACACATCCATTCCATTCCACAGCCAGTAGAAGCAAGAACCGAAGGCAAGCTCAGCTCTGTACATCACAGCTTGCAAGCCAACCACAGCAAGGGAGCAAGAGGAAGAAGGAAGCCAGGGAGCTAGGAAGAAGATGAGAGCACCAGCATGGGGCCAGCACTGCCATCCTCTTCCCCCAACCCAAATCCCAACAAGAGGTAACCTCAGTTACACCTTAGGATGCACTACACATACACATCATTCACACATACCACCAGATCTCAGTAGCAGCATCATAGTTCTCAGTTCATCACATCCCAGGGCAATAGGGGGAAGGGAGTAGAGAGAGGGGTTAAAGGAAGTAGTACTACCTCAACATAGTAGTGGACCGAGGCGGCTGGAAGCCGAGCCTTCCGGGTCGGAGCGCACCAGGCCGGGGATCGGGCCGAGGCGGCATAGTGCCGTGGGGGAGATCAGAGAGAGAGAGGGAGCGGCACAGGAGCGCGGTGGCGCCATGAGGGCCGAGCCGAAGGTGGAGCTGGAGGCAACTGCAGATGGGAGGAGCGGCCCTGGACTAGCAGACCGGGACCGGGCCGGCGCACGCTAGACCGGGGCGAGCTGAGAGGAGGTCGAGCCGGGAGAAGGCAGAGGAGCAGCGCTGGACGGGGTCGGGCCTCGGGTGAGCGGGGAACCGAGGGCGCGACGGAGCGGCTGGTGGCGCAGGAACCGGCAGGCGAAGCCTGGCAAGCGCAGAGAGCCGGAGGCGGCAGCAGAGCCGAGCCGGAGAGATGCAACGCCAGAGGAGGAGGCGGTGCCTGGGGGGAGAAAGGGAGAGGCGAGAGAATGATTGGAGGCAAAGCCATGAGAGTGTCGGCCGGTTTGAGGAGGGGTGAGGAGAGAGAGTGTGATTAGGGGTTAGATGAGAGGGATTAAGTGGAGTCAGGGATAGGAAATTAGGTTTAGGGTATTTAAGTGTAGGAAAAATTTAGAAAAATTGTATTAATAGATATTCACACTTGGGTAAATTAATGCAAGTGTAGCAAAGTGTAAGCACGAGTAGTAGTGCGTGTCGGGTGGTAGAACGCGAGTTCGACAGTCACAGCTGTAGAACGAGTTAAATCGTAGAACGATTTTAGCGGGAGTGCTAACTGGGTCGGAATTCGAAAAATATTATTAAATTAAAATAGGCTAACAAAAAAGTTGTATTAACATTTTATATGCCTACTATCACTCAAACTCAACTAGGTATTTATTTATATTATTCGTGCTGCCGCATTGCTACAGAGGACGAACCACCACCGATAGGGGTAACTAATCAGAGATTCGTCGACGCTGACCTTTCCTACAACTCCAAATGTAAGCTATTCTTTTGAACATAAATATAGTTATATTAAATGTAAACCGTATAGTGCTCTATCATATATGTATTGCATCAAAACTATTTCTCAAAATTAAATCGGATTAAGATGATGAGAAAAGATAAGAGAACAGAGATGATGGATGAGGTGAGAAATGAGAATTACTAGGTTGGTAAAGGGGGACCTGGCAGGGGAAGCAACGATGATGATAATAATGATGAGGTAAGAGGTGGGACCCCTATACATATGGTTAAAATATAAGGACCAACAAAACTCTTACCCTTAGGCCAGTAAATTCAGTGCCAACCATTTTTCTGTTTCGACGGGCAAAAAATGCTACCTTGTTACGTAATTAAGTTCTTCACAACGAGTTACATTGGAGTATTGGGCACGGAAGAGAGTTGCCCTAAGGTGGAGTGTTGGGCACGAACGAGAGCCGCCCCAACCAACATTACTGGAACTCGGTGTATGACGAGGTTAGCACCGTGACTAAATCAGCGCTGGCAGAAAGTAATGGGTGGAGATCTAATCACGTAACCTGGAAAATATTCTGTATTCTGAACTCGAAATCGCATCAAAGGAAATGCGGTGGACTTGGCTCAGAGAGAGTTCAGAGTAGCTATGGGTAGGGTGGTACAAGCCTACGCAGTGCTATAACAAATTATGAATTCATGCCAGTCTCCTGGATTGGAGTCTACGAGAACCGCTAGGGGTCTATCTTCTCTCCGAGTGACAAGTAGTGTTTTCAGAATTAAAATTTACCACCTAATGTTTTAATGAGTTATTGTTAGAAAAGAGATGATATAGAAAATGTGATAACGAACAGATATCAGTCACGCAGTGCATCTTTTGCTATTAATGCTTGCTGAGTACGTTTGTATTCAACCTTGTTAGTATTCTCCTTTGTTAGATCCTAATTCGACCGGAAATTATCCCGAGTGGAACGAAGGACTTGCAGGTACCGATGCAGCTGCAAGAGGAGAAGCCATGACTACGAGGACCAGGGCGAGATGGGCGTCATTTTTGACTCATGGGACGAATAAGAGGGCGGTACTTCAGAGCAGACTAGAGAAGCGGAGAAGCTCCTTTTGTGTTTGTGTAATATTTATAGTAAGAACCATAGCCTTGCGTGGCTACTACTGTAATAAAGATGTACAGTTTCTATCTTATTGTTCTGCTGCGCAACCATGATAAAAAGCTTGCTATTCGTCGGAGCGGTGTTCTACTGGGTAGACGAATAGCAATCTGTATGCCTAAGTGTGATTACCCTAGAGGTAATAACACATGGCGTCACACTCACCGGCAAACTCCACTAATTTCTATCATGCATGCGCCATACATGGATGTTCTAACATCATGAAGACTACTTTCTGTTAAGCTAACTCCTTGACTCCTACCATATATGCACAACTCAAACTTCTGGCCCATGCATGAGCCCAAATCACACACCTAACTGATTCTCACGTTACTGGCCTGAACTCACGGCGCCATGAGCAACTAACTCACCCACGCAACACAGCCAACTAACACAAGTAACAAGATTAACTCTACACTATTAACATGGCAAGATTATTCTAACATTTTCTCCCCTAATATTGACATACCGACTCACCGTTGCGGTTTGCGGATCGCCCACAACCTCTTACCACGCGCAGCGCCCTCCTTCTCTTCATGCCACACACAGCAGCATCTTTATCTTGTGGATGACGCCTTTCCAACGTCGATATTCACCTTGTAACAGCCTCACACCACTACTTATGGCCACCAATGTGAGCGAGACAACATTGTCTGCAGCCTCTCAATGCCAATCGATTCCTCCTCCGTGGGCGCCTTGCGTGACTTGTCGCGCTGTCTGTCTCGTACCGATTCCTCCGCTAGCCTCGACCACTGCTGTCGGCCTCCATCTCACCTGGAGTCTGCCACCACCCGTGGCCTCCACCTCACATGGAGTCTGACACTGCGTCACCTCTGGCCTCCACTCATAAGAGTCTAGGGTTGGTGTACCTGTCGTCGCCACACCACACCGGCCTTGTCGTTCGTGGCCTCCGGGACACCGAGTTGTCGCAAGCCCCGGTCGTGCGGCTGCGTAAGCTATCACGCCGACCGGCGAGTCATCACCAGACAGCTTCTCCTCGCGCCACGCCTCCTTGCGTCTCTCTTTGATACTAATTGTTGGAATTGAATCTTTCAACTCCCATCTCTTAATCTCTATCACAAAGATGTATACACACGCATGTATTATGAACACCTACACATGCAGTGGAGGACGACTCGCTCCAAAACCAACTCATGGAGATACGGAAGGCTCTCATTAACCCCCACGTTCTTCTCAATACTTTTACGCAGCATTTATACACCAGACACATGCATGTTTCAGTACTACATGCGCTACTCCACTAACAAACTCCAATAATTTTTATCATGCATGCGCCATACACGGACATCCTAACATCGTGAAGGCTACTTCCAAGCCAAGCCAAGCTAATTAACTCGACTCCTTCTACAATGCACAACTCAAAACTTCTGGCTCCATGCATGAGCCCAAATCATGCACATGACTGATTCTCACGTTATTAGCGTGAACTCACGGCTCAACGAGCAACGAACTCACAACTAACACAAGTAACAAGATAAACTCTACACTATTGACATATCAAGATTATTCTAACAGTCCTCATCGTCCACGTTCCTCCCCGCCGTTGGCTTCCCCTTCCTGAAGCCGCCGGTCCGCTTCTGCTCTGCCACGTCCATCGGCATCCTTCAACGCCTCCATCACGCCCTTCGCCGACCCGTAGATGTTCTCCGTCGCCGACCTCCCCCTGCAGATTGATTTAACGGAATAATATTTACCGGCAACTCGTGGACTCAGTTTTCAAGAACAACTAGTAGTAACGGTAACTTCTCCTCCTCGGACGGCTCGTGGGCGCGCTATCGCTCCTCCTCGGCCTTCTCCACTGTCCGCGCCGCACCTCTTGGTCCTGCTGCCACGCCGACTCGTTCGTCTCGCCCTTCCTTTCCTTGGCAGCGCCGGCGAGCGCTTGCCAGGCGTCGTCCTTCTTGTCCGCCACGTACTCCCTGGCGCCCTCCACCTTGTTCCACGCCGCGTCCCTGGCGCCCCGTATTGGGTTTGAGTACTCACCTAATACTCAACGCTATCCCGTGAACACAACTAACACGAGAGAACACTCTGGAGCTACACTGGAGTACGACGGAGAGAACCTCTATTCTCTTGTACTACTAAGCTCTATGAAGATGAAACACAGGGAACACCGAAGACACAACTCGACCTGTGTCATTTTTGTTCCTATTCAACTTAACTTAACAAACTGGATACATTGACTTTATATAAGCCTCTCACGCACACAACACATGCAGCCACGCCTCCACTAACCAACACCTCCCACTAACACATGCACACATGCATCCACACCTCCCACTAACCACACCTCCCACTAACTCCGTGCAATACATACATGCAACAAGATTAAAAACTAACATTCTCCCCTAATCTTGTTGCACTAAAGCAGGACTGGTTCATCGTCGGCGTCCGCCACAACGAGATGCGTCTCATTCTCCTTCTTCGACTCATAGCATTTCTTCTCCCAAGAATAGTGTCCGTACTCTTGATAGTTATAGCAACGCACTTTTTCCTTGTCAAAGGTGTTTTTCTTCTTACCGGAACTGGAGCCGCCTTTCTTGTTCTTGGCCCTGAACTCCCATTGAGCGCGGGTGAGCAGCAAGTGCTCACCTTCCTCCTCACCAACCATGTGGCGCTCCTCGAACTCCTTTAGCCGCCCGAACACTTCTTCAACCGACATCACATCCAAGTCCTCGTGGTTCTCGAGGGTGTAAACGATCGGTAGAAACTTCGGTGTCAAGACCCGAAGCACCTTATCCACCACACAATAGTCTTCAACCCTCTCTCCCAGCGTCCGCATCTTGCTGAGAGCGAGGGTGACCCTCATGGCAAAACTATCAATTGACTCACCTTCACGCATATGAAGGTTGTCGAATTCTTTCTTAGCAGTTTGGAGCTTGGTCCTCGTCACGCGCTCAACTCCAACGTACATGGACTTGAGAGTCGCCCATGCCTCCTTCGTCGTCCTCTTGCCGTTGAGAGCAAGAAGGGTCTCCTCGCTCACACTATGATAGATGGCCGCAAGTGCCATCTTGTCTTGGTGCCTCTCGACACCGTCTTCTTCAACAGCATCCCACACTCCTTGCGCCTCCATGTACACTTGCATCTTCATTGACCATGCAGCATAGTTACTACTAGTCAACAACGGGTACTGAAGCGTGACGCTCCCCTCCTTCCCGTTTCGTGCCAACGGCCTAATGCGAGCCACCTGCTTGCTGCCGCTAGCCACCTCCTCTAGGTCGCTGGCGACACGCCTCGACGACAACGGAGACACGGACCTCGTCATCCTTGCCATCACAACACCGGCTCTGATACCAATTGTTGCGTTTGAGCACTCACCTAATACTCAACGCTATCCCGTGGACACAACTAACACGAGAGAACACTCTGGAGCTACACTGAAGTACGACGGAGAGAACCTCTATTCTCTTGTACTACTAAGCTCTATGAAGATGGAACACAGGGAACACCGAAGACACAACTCGACCTGTGTCGTTTTTATTCCTATTCAACTTAACTTAACAAACTGGATACATGAACTTTATATAAGCCTCTCACGCACACAACACATGCAGCCACGCCTCCACTAACCCACACCTCCCACTAACACATGCATCCACACCTCCCACTAACCACACCTCCCACTAACTCCATGCAATACATACATGCAACAAGATTAAAAACTAACACCCCGCGCCTTGTCCACCGCCGCATCCTTCGTCTCCGCGTCCTTCCCCATGGCGTCGTCCGCCATCTCCCTCGCCCCTCGCCCCTCTCCTTCCCCTCCCCCGCCTTCTGTGCGGCGTAGTCACAGCCCTCGCCGAGCTCTTCCCCTGTGGTTGCCGTGGCGCCGGCGGCCTTGCTGCTATCGTGGGCGGTGATGTCCCGGGCGCCGCTGCCAGAGGAGAAGGTGTCGCGGACGGCGCCGGGACCAGGAGGGACCGCGCGCTCTCCTGCATAGTGCCCAGGATGCCGCTGAGCGCCGCGCTGCATGCCGCGTGTGACCGAGAGCGGACACGTACACGTTCACGTCAGCACGGTGTTCTCGGTCGGATACACGCGCGCAAAATACTTCTGCGCGGTGTCGATGCCACGTGCGGACTACCTTCTCGCCGTCCAACTGTGATCCCACAGATCTCGAGGCACGATCTGATGATGACAGAGCAACCTGTAAGTACCAATTCCATAATAGTTTGCGTCAAAAGGATAAGGGCGGAACGGAAAGAATTTCAGTATACTTCCGCGAGGAACAGTTTCGTTACTCCCTATTCCAAATAGGGTATAAAGAAGGAAATTGCGTGTCCCTCGTGCGGGTGATTTGGACGTTAATTTTGCATTTGCGTAGACCATTTTCTACTAATTCGGTTTGAAATAATATCATTTAAGTAAAAAAATCAGTATACGAGATAGGTGTGAAGCCTAGAAACCACACGCACAAATGTCGAGGCAATCTAACGGTTGAAAAAGGCTTTACATGCGGGTGGAAAAGTACAAAGCCGATTTTAGTAGCGAGTTTGTACATGTATACTTATTTTTTGAGAGATTGTACATGTATACTTGAAGCACAAATTTTTGATGAATACGACACGTTTTCAACTCGTATTTGCAAAATGACCATCAAATTCGTGTATTTGCAGAAATGACAACCGTTGGTCACGCTAACAGCTCCAGCACGTGGCGTTGGCGCACAGTCATCGTACCCCAACACCTGTCTCGCCGCTATGTGGCCGTCACCTCAGCTCGTTGGCGCATGCTCACCATGCGTCAACCTCTTAGGTTAGGTTAGTGTTAGTTAGGGTTAAGGTTAATTAGAGTTAGGGATTGACTAAAAATATAGCAAATGGGTTCAAATAATAATATTTTTTTGTGGAGTCTCTCACACCGTGTATTTACTCGTGTAAATTTATTATTATTTTATTTGTTCAAATCTGTATCGCTATTTTGTATAAGTGTTATGTTTGTACGAATTTGTAAATATAGAAAGTGAGCTCAAAAAATTATAAATTTTATTTTGAAGGCTCCTCACGTAGTGGACTTAATTGTGTAATGTTTCGTTAATTTTATATGTGTTCTGGTATTATCTCAAAATTTAGGATTTAGTCTACTGCGTGAGAAACCTTCAAAATAAAATTCATAATTTTTGAACTTATTTTCTATATTTATAAATTTATACAAACTAGACACTTATACAAAATATCGATACAAATTATAAATAAATAAAATAATAATAAATTTATACAAGTAAGTACATGGTGTCGAGAGACTCCACAAAAAATTATAATTTTTTAAACTAATATGCTATTTCTTTAGCTAAACCCTAACTCTAACTGACCTTAACCTTAACTAACACTAACCTAACCTAGGAAGTTGGCGTATGGCAGTTTAGGTAGGCGGCGGGGTCGGTCGGGAGGGCCATATAGCGGCGAATAGGTGTTTGCGCATGTTGATTGTTACGCTAACACCATTATTTTTACAAATATGCAAATTCAATAATTATTTATGCAAATACAAGTCGAAAATGTGCTGTATTCATCGATGAAATTCGTTGAAGCACAAGGTGAAACCGGTGGAAGCACGCGTAGACAGCAGGTCTGCGCAACGGCAACACCAATCTCGAGGCAAATCCAACCGCTGGCAGGCACCCGTCGGCACCGAGCCCGCCGCCCGCGCAGCAACAGAAAACCCTCCTAAAACCCCACCTTTTCTTTCCCCCGCCGACGGCGCAGCCAAGACTCGCAACTTACCCAGCCCCAAATCACGCGCACCCCGATCACCTCGCGCCGCCGCCGCCGCCATGGGCTCCTCCGTCAGCCACACCGCCGCCGCCGCCGCCCCTCCTCCTCCCCCACCTCTCGCATACGCGCCCCCTCCTCCTGACGCCGCCTCGCCGTCGAAACCCCAGGAGGAGGAGAAGGCGGCGGAGGAGGGGAAGGTGGACTACATGAACCTCCCCTGCCCCGTCTCCTACGAGGAGATCCAGCGCGAGGCCTTCAGTAAGACGACGCCGCCGCCGCCTCCCCTTCTCACCCCTCTTCTTTGATATGTGTTGTCACCGTCGCCGATCGAATCGATGGTAACGCCATGATCTTCTTGTTGTTTGTTGCAGTGGCGCTGAAGCCAGAGCTGTTCGAGGGCTTGCGCTTAGATTTCACCAAGGGGCTCAACCAGTACTTCGCCTTGAGCCACAGGTACCCTACTCAATGCCCACTTCCTGGTTGTTTCTTTTCTTGTAAATTGGTAGCAATCTGGCTGTGTTATTACAATTCTTGTGCGTGTTTGGACCAGTGTGTTCATGGGATCCATGGAGATCCCGTCGCAGGGGGCCGAGGTGATCAAGGTCCCCACCTCCAGTTACGATTTCGGCGCCAACTTTCTTGATCCCAAGGTTGCCTTCTTTTAGGAAGGCATTGGCCCCGTTCCGGTTCACTCCATATGTTCCGTATGCTTTTACTTATTGTTGATCTAAACGTTGTTCCTCTGTAGATGATGCTCATCGGGAGGGTCTCCCACGACGGAAAGGTAAATGCGCGTGTCAAGTGTGATCTCACGGACAATCTTTGCTTAAAGATAAATGCTCAGGTGATTGATTTGGCATCAAGAGTCAAATATGAGCTCATATGAGATCAGCTGTACTGAATGTAGAGCAGTATCACGCTGTTTAATTTCTTAACTATCTTGTTTTTTGTTTTGGCAGTTGACAAGTGAGCCCCATTACTCCCAAGGCATGTTTAGTTTTGATTATAAGGTCAGTCTCCCAAGGCATGTCCTTGTTTGATTATTTTATTTGGTGGGCAGTATCATGCCAGTGGTAGATTGCTTTTACTGTTAGCAAGGAACTATGATGTGCTATTATTGTCAAATTGGTGGAGTTGCGGAAGATATGAGTATGGGATCCTATTTTTTCGGACTTGGAATCGGGCAAAGAAATATGAGTCCTTTTCTTGAACCTGTTTTGCTGCTGAGATTTTGTTTACATCTTATGGGTTCTCTCTTTCTTAACTTTTATGAGGAATTTGGTCTTCTTAGGTTACTGATTTAACATCTAACCTTCCAGGATGTTGCCACATAGGACAGCAGGAATCCTGATCTAGTTTGTACTGATATCCTTCTGAATGATTTATAATGAAAATGATAGCATCAAAGTATTGCACTATTGCTTGTATTCTAATTAGATGTAGTCTTTCATAATTGTTGCCAGAAAACTTACAGATGCAAAACTATTGTAAATAGCTGTTAGGTGCTTAATGTTTAACATTATATCTGATAAAAATATATGAGGTTTTACTCCCCTACATTTGATGTAATTTTTTTTCTTCTTGTCAATTTATCAATACAATATGCATGATTATGTAACTTGTTTTACTCCTATATCCTTGATTCCAGGGCAAAGATTTTAGATCCCAATTTCAAATTGGGAATAATGCGTTCTATGGAGGGAACTACATCCAGGTATGTGTTATAAATAATGTAGCTATTTATGCCAACATTTGTACATAAAAGCCATTCAATAGTAGGAGCAATTTACTGCACCATGATAGCATGATATTTTCATCTTTTTACTTCTATCTATTTGATGATATACACTAATATTGACCTGCTGTGACTAAAATTTGAAAATATAGTTACATTTTTAAATAAAAATTGAATGCCAGTTCCAATTTTGTACTTACATAAAAACATGAAACTACTGAGTCTAGTGCGATTTAGTATATTGAAAGAAAACTTTAAATGTTGTGAGCATTGCTTCATACTTTCATTTCCCACTAGTAACTAGGCAACTAGGCAACAAATTAGGGTAAATCTGCTGGCTGACTGCACCATTTTTTTAAAATCATGGACCAATTTGGGCTGAATTTAGTGCAATCAAGTCAATTTTCCGGTGATTGTATATCACACTAATAACTAAACATGTAAACAGTAATCGACTAAAGTACTTGTGTGTGTGTGTGGGGGTAGGTGTGTGTGCCTCAGCATGCTTATTAAGTCAACGACAAGTCGGTGGAGCATAGGTGACTTGGTCCGGCGACTCGACTTGCCAAGTTCCCAGCTCGCCACCACCGTCCATCGCCGCCTCGGCCGCAGCTCCCAGCCGGCGTCATCCATCGTCGCCCTCGGCCGCAGCTCCCAGCCGGCGTCGCCCTTCGTCTCCCTCGGCGGGAGTTGAAGCTCCTAGCTCGCCGACGGTGGAGAAGGAGGCGATGTGGATGTAACACACTGGCCATCCTCTGGGCCCAGAATGCTACCATTACATCATAATCATTACAAACTTTGCGCAGCTAATATAACAACTAAATATAATATAACAATAGTGGTCATCTAAGGAAACGTTTTACAGTAATGACAACATGTGACGTGGATGTGCTATTCTCCCTCTTTGGTGCATGCCATTATCGTCGTTCACCTAAACACACAAATAAAGAAGGGTGAGTCCGAAGACTCAACAAGCGCATAATAGAAACAATAAATATCTCTACACAAACATAGTCATATCATTATCATCATCTTCTTATTAATGCAATGCACCCATATTCTACATGCTCATTTGCTCATATACATCTCATCACCGATACCGGTACCGCGGAGTGTTCACCCGTCGATGACACACTCTTCCCCCATCTTCGTTAGGATGTGTCATTACATTGTAGGACTTTATCAAGTTACTACAGATGTAAGGCTTTATCTAGAGCACTCCGGATTAATCATGTATCTTTCTCACCGACCTTACCGGAATAGTACACGACTTTCTCACCGACATGGCTCATGCATTCTTACCATGATGCAAAATGCATGTGTCCATTGTCATCATTAACAGGGTAGCCTCATTGCTCACCCGTCCCATTATCATTGACATTACCATAAACATTCATAAGCATCACCATAATACAAGAATATCACATTTTTCATACCACATCGTCATAAGCATCACCATAATACAAGAATATCACATTTTTCACACCATTTGCATGATATCGCTCTACCATGCACTTGCTTGTTAACCAAACGGAGCGGATGGCGCCGTTCCCAAACCTCCACCTATATAGGCAGTCAACCAGACTCAATACATTACAGCTATTACAAGCACACATACGGACGACATCGTTCCTACGCGCAATCTGACACGAACAAACCCCTCTCACCGGGCACTATTCTACTGACCTGGCGCTCAAAATAATAATAAAGAAAAAGGGTTAGGGATCGCGTCGTGTAAACTTGCGAATAAAATTTATCTGTGTGCCCCTCGTTTCTTTCCCTTTTTTTCTTCTCTTCTCTCTTTTTTTCCTTTCCTTTATCTTCTTTCTTTCTTTTGGTCGAAGCCACCTCACCTGGCCTTATCTTTTCATCTTCATCTTCTCTCTCTCTCTCCCAAAGCTCCCCTCTTTGGCTCTCTACCTCGCTGGCCAGCACACACCATGCGGCTGCTGCTTCGCGCCGACGGCTCCTTACCGCGCGCCCTCGCCTCTGTGGTCTAGCGCGCTTCCCCTGCGCGGCTTGGCTTGGTGGCTCGGCTGCGCCTCTGTGGCCCGCGCCTGGCTCGGTCTTCGGACGCCGTGCGCTTGCCCTAGGCTCCCGGCTGGCCCTCCACTCGGCTTCCCTCCTCGCCTCCGGTGCCTCCCCTGTCGGCTCTTCCCCGCCTTGGCTGCAGCTGTCGCCGACGCAATCGGCATCGACTGGCCTGGTTGTCGCCTCCTACCGGGCCTCTAACCAGGGAAGACCTACTCACCTCTAACCCGCCCTCCTTTGTTATGCGATGGTTTGTGTGGACGCTGACTATGGCGGCATATGTTCTTTGTGCAAGGGGTAGGCTCCCACGGGTAGTCCGGCTTGGGGCAAAAATAACAGTGGGTGCAAGGTTGGTAGGTTACCTTGATGGTCTTGGCCGGTTTGGGGAAAGGCCGACAGTGGCGGTCATTGACGGTTCGGGGTCGTCGCTAGTGCTGTCCTCGCTCTGTCGTCTTCCCCGTCTCCTTTGCTCTCCTTCTCCTACGCTATCTCTCTGTGGGTGTGTTTTGGTCGTGGCAAATGGGGTGCTGGCTTGACTTGGTTGCTCTCTTGGTTGGCTTGGGAATAAGGAATGCTTATGAGGGGAGATGCTCTCTGGTGTTGGTGCTTTGCTTGGTTGTGCTCTCGACTGGATATCTCCTTGTTGGTGGCTTGGTCTTATCCCCCCATCTTATCCCTTACACCTTCTCTCTCCCTCCTGTGGGCTTGGTCAAAAGAAATGAGGTTTTATCTCATTGCCAAAAAAATGATAAAAATGGCATTTCTACTGCGGAAGGTAAGATGGTAAAATGCGCAATTGGATTTCATTGCGAATGATGATGCCCACATACGTGAGAGGCGACGACCGGCCGTGGACGGTCTGGGAACATCAGTGAGCGACAAATTATTCAACATTTCTAAAGCCGAAGGGTTATGGCGGCAAAACCCTTTTATTCTTTCTTGGATTGTTCGCAATTTTCGCTTTCCTTCTACATTCCTTTCTACTGGCATTACAGTGGATCCGGCGTCGGGGAGGTGGAGGCGAGTTGCCCTCGGCCTCAGCTCCCAGCCGGCGCCGCCCTTCGTCTCCCTCGGCGGGAGTTTCCTAGCTCGCCAATGGCGGAGGTGGAGGCGACGTGGATCCGGCGTTGGGAGGTGACAGCGAGCTCGATGTGGCCGACGGCGAGCTCCCTGCCGCCATCGCCATCACCCTGCTCGCTATCCCTCTCCTTGTCGCCTCTCTCTGTGTGTGTGGCTGTGTTGAATGTGTCGGTGTGGGTGGGGTGTGGTGTGTGTGGTGGCTGTGTGGTGTGTTGTGATGGCTGTGCGTCGGTGTGGGTGTGGTGTGTGGCTGTGTGGTGCGTGGTGTGCTGTGGGTGTTGTGTGGTCTGTGTGTGTACCATATGAACACTACCAATCGACTAGTCGGCAGTCAGTCGGCAAGTCGGTCACTAGGAGAGTAGTGTCGACTTATCGACTAAATAACCCTGGCCCTCAACGTGCATCAGTACTTCACTCTAATGCTAGTGGCAAGCGTCAAATATAACATGGGAAATTGATCAGTTTTGAACTGGTTAGAGCTGGTCGGAACTTAGTTCTCAAACCCTTGCATAGGGATTTCCAAAGGAGTTTATCGTCCATTACGATTGGTTTTTGTTGTTGTGGATTTAACAGATATAACACAGGCTTGCCGATGCTTGAGGCTTTTGATGGTTTCTGGCAGTATAGATTTTGTTGGTCTCACCGATGGAGAACATGCATAGTTGCACAAGATTGATGGAATTAAAAATAAAGGTTTTACCCTTTTTTGCCTGCTTGAAATTTTCCTGGCCAAAGAAGTTCGGTATTCATATTTGGCAGAGCCAAACATGTTTCAAAGCCAAATGCAGCCTAGTAACATGGTACAATAAGCTTTAACCTATCACTCCCAAACATTGCTTAAGCAGTAAATGGAGAGGCGCTTTCTTATGAGTATGTTTAATAGACTGCAGGATGGGATTACATAGTTCTTACCTCTATATTCCTGCTTAAGGTCATTCTGCAAAAGAAAAGGCTGTTTTGCTCATAATCTCATGAATCGAACATTAAGACTGGGAGAAAAGGAACTGAGATAGTATATTCAGCGAATCTGTTTTTGTTCCATCACTTGGATACTTAAGATTATAAACCCACATATCTTCCTTATGAATTTCAGAGTGTCACGAAGAACCTCTCCTTGGGAACTGAAGCTTTTTGGCTTGGGCAGCAAAGGAAATCAGGAGTTGGTTTTGTTGCTCGATATGACAATAAGAAAATGGTAAGTTTATCTGTCTACTCTTTAAACTATCCATGATCATGATGTCCTTCCATATTTGTTGTTAACCTTTTTATTGTAGAATGGATCATTTTACATGTACAAGTACAACCCCTAAAAAAATACATGTACAAGCCAGATTTAGTATTATTCCAATGCCATGTAACTAATGACCTTGAAGCTGCATTTTAGGAATTATATAATCAGGTTTCTACCTGCTGGTGCTTTTGATCAGACTGTTAGATATGGCAACTGGCGTATTGCATTTTTACCCAACAACATTTAGTTCAGTTTGCTAAGATTTTGGAAGCATAAATGCCGAATTTAGTGAATATTCCATTCTAGACCTGAATTCCCTGAGAGCTAAAAAGAAAATAAACTTGTCTAATTAGTAAAACAAAAACTATCCACCTTGTGGTAATACATTACAAATGTAGTTAGTGAAAGTCCAAAGGAGAAAGTTGGCTTGCCTTAAATACTTGAGCCATTAGGTTCGCCACCCTTTTTCTGAATTGATTAATTCTAAGGAGCAGTCAATTTATTGTTGTGCAATTCCGTCTCAGAGAAAGTAACATTGGTTCAATTTTATGTGCATTCCTTTTGGCCTCCAAAGGCTCGTACTTTCCGCAATTGATCCGAATTTGATGCACAGATTGCCTTAGTTGATCTGTGTTTTGATCAATTGTTACCCAGCTTGCTTAATGCTTATAGACTGACGGTCACTTTTGGGAATGATCTAAAATTTTGCTGGGTATGATCTGGGAACAAACCGTTAACTTAAGATTTTTAGGCCAGGTCTTTAAAGAGCTACCAGACTATGGTATCATTAAGCATGATTAGTACTTTTTCACAGGCACACTGAACTTGCTCAATTTAGTGTCAAATGTTTGGGCTTAAGACTTGGCCAGAACTCAGTTAGGAAACAACTGATTTTCTTCAGAAATCAGTCAACTTTTTCAAAACTGAGTTTTAACTTAAATTTTTGAAATAATATTGACGTACACTTTTTCCGCCATTCACGACTTGTCCCACAAGTGAGAGCAGGGGAAAGTAAAAATGTGAGATAAGAAAAAAATTGAGAAACTTTTTGTAGCTAAAGTTGTTTGTACCATACTCATCCCTGAATTAATATTCCAAAACTCAGTCAGAATCATTGGGAAGTGTTCTCTAGATCAATTGATCATAGCTTGCACAAGTTTGTACATTTATATTAATCAGACAATTTAGGATTGGATCCTAGCTGAGTTAGCTAGTAATGTGGTAACTACCAGTTTTCCAAACCTTTTCCTGCTTCTAGCAAATTCTAATTTTATAACTTATACTGCCCTTTCCTTGGTTGAAACTATAAATGTGCAAATATGTCCTTTGCTTTACATCATGTGATAAGCACATCATAGTTGTAATATTATGCTTTCCGCTGGATTCAAGCTCCCAATCATGTAACATATTATTTGATAAAATCAGGTGTTTGTTTCTGGTATTAGTGTATTACATTATTGGCAACTGATGTTTGATTGTTGGATAGACAACAAAATGGAAAACTGGAATTTTTAATATGTATCTGATGGAGCCATATCACATATATCCGCAGGTTGCAACTGGACAAATTGCAAGCACCGGAATGGTTGCACTGAGTTATGTTCAGAAAGTATCTGAAAAGGTCACTTTTCTGTCATATCATTTCGAAGACATTTTTCTCTTTATTATGATATTATCTACTTCCAATCCATAATCTTCTTTGTGCAGGTTTCCCTTGCATCTGATTTCATGTACAATCATATGACAAAAGATGTAACAGCAAGTTTTGGTTATGATTATATCCTGAGACAGGTATGCCTTAATAGCTTGTCATCTTCGCTATGCATTCCTTGCCTCAGCTTGGTACCACTACATAAAAATAACTGCAAATGCTAGAGCATATTCAACCATTTCCTTGAGAAGTAAGAATTGCACTCTCCACAACAACAAAAATTACATTATCCCTTTTCTTTTTTTTTTTTTTCTGTTGAATGTTTTAGGCATTTTTCATTATTCAAGTTGAGTTACACCTGAAAAGTTAATTGAGAGTATATTTTTGCTCAACATTGCAGTGTCGTTTGAGGGGGAAGTTGGATACCAATGGTTTAGTTTCTGCTCTTTTGGAGGAACGATTGACTCCCGGCATCAATTTTCTTCTTTCTGCAGAGGTCAGCTTGCAACAGTACTTATGGTTCTATGGAAGGACCCAACGTGTTACTGATTTATTAATGTCCATTTTTAACATGTTTCTATAAGTGAGACCTCAAGTCTGAATTAATGAACTGGAAGAAGCGGTTGAAACTTCTATGGATGAAATATAGATGATTACCAAAAGAAGAAAGGAACATTACACTCCTGCCAAATCCTGGTCACCCCAGATGCCTACATCTCCTTTAAATGGAAGATGGCAGCTTGCTACGCTACAGAATTTGACATTTGGGAAGGCATCCTAGTTAGTGCATATGAGTTTCATGCATGGCTTCCTATGTGGTGGAACTTTACATTTGGGATGTTTCCTAGTAATGTCCATGTGTTTATGGCAATTTTTCCTAGTTAGTGCATATGAGTTACATTCAGAGTTGAAGGCTGATTCTATTCTACAATCTTGTGCAGGTTGATCACTGGAAGAAAGACTACAAATTTGGGTTTGGCATGACTTTTGGAGAGTAAGATAACTGCAGCAATTCTTCAGAGAGGCATGTACCATTATAGCGGTTGGCATTTGTCGACAGAGATTCAGACATTTTTAGTTTTGCATTCATTTGTTTTCCGCTCTTCGTCTGGCTGCTGTCCTTTGGCAGAGGAAAGGCGCCTTTTGATTGTACTGCGTTCATTACTTCTCAAATGCTCTAGTTCATTAGATTAATGTAGTTATGCGCATCTGTTAGACTGGAACAAGGGAAACCTGAATATATTCCAATCTTACCAATTTACATTTTTTTTGCGATGCCAGTGGATTATTGCAAACGTGTACAATGAATTGTTTGATTCCTAGACATGGGATGACTTCGAACTGCATTAGTCGATGTAGTCCTGTTCGGTCATACAGTTGTGAAAGAAAATATTCATGAGCTATGATGCACTTAGCAGTGCGTCAGAAATTTTTCTCCCGTGTGTTTTTTTCTACGAAAATACGAAAATTGCAATCAGAGGCCAGATACTCAGGTCCTTCCGCCGGGTCAGCTACGGTGAAATGGTTGGCCGTATGCTGCGTGCGCAAAGAAGAGGCTGGGAGCTGTGATGAGACACAATTTACCATGATTTGACAATTGGCTCATCTCTTTTGAGCATAATCATTAGTTTCATTTGTTATGGTGTGATCAGTGTGTAACAACATTAACCTTTGTCAGGCAGGTGGACTGAAGGCACGAAACACCTCGAAGGAGGTTTCAGTTTCAGCCTCAGGTCTACTGCACAAGGAGCAAAAATATTCAGGCTGAGTTACAAAAGTGACCACATAAAGCTTAAACTCTTTGCCTCCCTCTTGATTTTCTCCAGTATAAGGCGGATATTCTTACCCACACATGCATCTTAACTAGGCTAGGAAGTGCACAATGTGTCGCATTCATTCACTCATTGAGTGGGGGTAAAACATAAGAACACGACCATCAACAGAGAAGGTATAGCATTGAACCAGCGGGTCCAGTATTTCAAAGAACTGGAATGAACAAAATTATATCAACTGCTATGATGCTGTCATTGATTCTTCGACTGGACAGAAAAAGTTAGAACTTCTCCATGAGCAAGAATGGAATATTTTTTATATATTAATTAACCCTTTTTAATTAAATTTTAAAGTTAACTCTTCGCGCACTTTATTTCCAATTCTGACCCCTTTTGTCACGCCACCATTCGTGACAAGAGTTTGTTCATATACGGATTGATGTGGCAGTATTGTTTTGTCACGTTACCCCAGTGTTGTAACAAAAAGTGTTATTTTAGCGGACTTATGCTATAGCGTGACAATGTTGTTTTGTTACGCTACGGATGGTGAGATGACTAAAAAGATCAGAATTAGAAATAAAGTTTGCGAGAGATTAACTTTAAAATAAAATTTAAAAGAGGGTTAATTAATAAAAAAAAAGTTCACAAGAATATGGCAAATTATTAGATGGTTTAAAATCGTGTTAACGCCCAAAGAAATACGAGGTGCTGGCAATTAACCTCTCAACGCTAAAGCTCCTCTTGGCAATGCAACAAAAGCTAGGGGGGAGGAAGAACAATCGAGAGAAAAAAGAACCATTAGCTGGTGCTCAGCTCAGATATGGTCGCAAACTGCATTCGTCAAGTCTACTGTGGATGCTTTTCCGCCAAGATCAGCAGTCCTGTACTTCCCTTGAGAGATAATCTGGAGGATGGCGTCGTGGATCCTGTCAGCTTTGTCGTTGAATCGCAAGTGGCGCGACACCATAACAGCGCTCAGCAGCAGTGCAGTACTGCAGTAGGGTTCGCACGGTTCTGGAAACAACCAACAAACCATTCAGTTAGGTTAAAGGCACGGCAACAATCATACCGATAACTTAAGCTAACAGAAAGGACATGCCCAGACAGTCTTCATTTAAAAGAATGTCTCCATACACAATAACTGATGCTACTAATGGCTCCATACACTTAAGGTCGGTCGGCGTCGAGGCGGGAGAGGGGTGAGGACGACCGGTGATGACGGCGGCTTGAGGGTGACAATGTCAACCTTCGGCTTCCAGTCTTCGCCCACCTAAGTGCTCTTGATAGATCGGGTTGTTCGGGGTTTTCTTAGGCTAGAACCATACACACGCATGCCTGCCTGCCGAGCCCCCTTTTCTTTCTTATAGCGCAGGTGAACGGGACCAAAGCTATATTGTTGACTACGCCCCCGATCAGGGCGTAAGTGGGCAAAGCCCCCGTGAATCTCGGTCTCGGCAGTTAGCCGCGAGATCAACCCAACAGCCCAGACAGTCTTCATTTAAAGAATGTCTCCATACACAATAACTGATGCTACTAATGGCTCCATACACTTAATGAGAAACATCACAGGTTAAAAGTGTATGAATCATGGAGTGGTGTCTGGGCATGGACACTCATGAGGTGGAACAGCTACAGTTTAAGATCAACTCACCTTGCCAGCAATATCAGGAGCGGAACCATGAACAGCTTCCACCAGACAAATACCACCTTCACCAATGTTGCAGCTGGGGAAATCAACAATAGTGAGTTTCATAATCAGTTAAACCACTATTTAACACTTGTATCCGAGATAGAATGAAAAATGGTTGAAATGCAAAGACATTAATTTAAGTCTCGAGAAGATTAACACCAAGCAATGCATCTTGATCCAAAAAACATGAAGCAATGCATAGGTTTCGGTATTGAACAACATGCCATCATACAACTATTGTCAATGATGACCTCCTCATATGTGATTTTCTGGGTACTTCTCAGCCACTTCACGGCAACACTACAAGTAAAATAAGAAATGAACATGGCATTTGCTCTAAAGGAAAATGAAAATAATAAGCAGCTATAGAGAAGGAACAGAAGTAGCCATCAAACCTTAAGGAAAAGACCGTCTGTCTTCCTCATGATATTGGCTTTGTGTATCGCGGAGACCCTCTCCCGGCCATTGGTCTTGGCATATTCCGATGTCCGCCACTCTCAAACTTGCTTGTCGGGTAATAATCTTCAAACTCTCCACAACACCTCTCACAACCTAGAGAATAACTGGTACACAATGACAAATAATGCCAACAAGAACAATGAAGACAATATGGTCTTTAATACAATTACCTAATGCTCAAGGCCACTATACTCTCCTTCAGTATTTTCACGAATTGTCACGAGGTTCACATAATCATACCTAGTTTTGTAGCCTGGGAGGCATCAAGGAATTCATTTACTAATTAATAATAATCTTGCGAACAACATCATTGCAGAATTATCAGTTCCCAAGGCACAGTTTTACGACTAAAGTTCTTCCCTTTCAGTACTCAGGACCGTATCTAATACTTGACGACGTGATTACGTGGTATTCTAGCCACTAAATTTAACAGCTGTCAATTTAAGAGGATCAATTCGAAACACAAATGACTAATGAATTATACTAGCTGGTGGTCACCAGGATACAATAAGATTATGTTGAATAAATAAGCTTGATGTTTCGAACCAACCAATGGAACCAAATTACTTTCACATGTGAAATTTGTAACTCAGCTACTAGAGCAATATCACGTGCATACCATATCAGGGTTCGAAAAGGTTATGCCATTTTATACAACAGAAAGACATAGGTTATAGACATAAAGTTTAAGGAGACTAATTTGCCAAACCACAATAGCCACATTACAAGGAACAATGGAGCTATTGCGGAAGATGTGACGTACGCAGAAAACTACATGCACTGCAGGTTTGTGATATTAATTTTTACATGCTCTTACGCTTACCACAAAAACATACATGTGGGCACATGCTCCAATTTGTAAACTAATACTTGGTTCATTATCTCCAAAAAAAAAGTCTCCTGCTCTAAATTGCTAACAATCTTGAAGCCATAGGGAATATTGACTGTATCTAAAATTCTAAACCGACTTTGCATATGATACATGTCATATGACTGCTGATCACAGTAGCGAACGATTATTTCTCTTTCCCACTTCAGGATTGAATCTTGATTAACAGGTCAGAACCCCAGAAAACTAGATGCAACATAATTTAACAAAACAGGAATGTTCCACTCCTTTGCATGTACAAATATATAATCACTAGGTAAGCAATTAAGCATACTAGCACATTGAAAAAAATGTAAGTCGTCAGCATAAATTTGCAATTTCAGATCAAACTATCAATAAAAAATACATTCCTTTATACCACAGAATTTAGAATCTAAATCTAGGGACCATGATATAAAAAGCACCAAACAATCCTGATTCTAGCATATGAAGTATCAGCGTCATTACCATCCTAACTTGGATTCCTTTTCTCCTTAGGAAAACAAATTTAGGTCACAACATGGTAACCGAGATTACACGTGTTTCGCAGATAGTCACGAATCTTTGTGAAAAAAAGATGCAGAATTCTCATACCTGCTTGACGGACTCGGCGATCTCAGGCCAGTTGCCTTCGCCGGAGAAGAGCGTGGCGCGTACAGTCTCCCCGGCCGCCGCAGCCTGAGGAAGAAGGGTCCCCTACCGCAGCAGCCTCCGAAGCGCCATCGCCATGCCTAGTGTTGGGACTTGGGCCATGCTTTTTCGGGCCGGCTCGAAGTCCGGTCAGCACGGCACGACACGAACGGTGGGCCGGGTTGGGCATGAGAATGCGGTCCGTTGGGCGACACAACACGACACGACACAGCCAGTTGGGCCGTGCTTGGCCCAGCACGGTATGAAATAGGCACAACCTTCCCGTTATAGCTTAATCCCTCCCCCAGTCTGGCCCAATCACTCCCCTACATCGACCTGGCCCAACCAATCACCCCCTTTTATTACCCGCTCTGACCCAACATCCCTCTCGGCCTCCCCCAACCCCTATCCCCAACCCTTCCCCCCGAGCCCTGGCTCCCAAATTCCCAATCCTTAATCACATTCGTTGATTCCCTTCCCTCCAGCTCCAACCGCCTCCCTCACCATGCGCCGCCGATCGTCGCCCTTCCTCCCCACGCACCGCTGGTCGCCCCCTCCCTCCCTCTCCCTCCCCATGTGCCGCCGCCCTCCACCCTCCCTCCAGCCACCTCCTCGCCGCCGTCTGTCTCACCCCCTTCGCAAGCACGAAACGCGGTCGAGGTGGGCGAGTTCTTCATCGGCATCCAAAAGGAGGAGGAGGCTATGACGAGGGGGGCAGGCGTAGATGGCGCACTGGTGTTTTTGTTTTCCTCGGCGATGGCGACGGCTGTCGTCTTCGTAGATGTCTATAGTTACTTAGAGCTAGGCTTCACGACACGATCTTGGCACGGCGTGCTTTGGGTCGTGCTTGGGCCTGGCGGAAGCAAGGTGGGCCGGCACGGCACGGCACGGCGGGGTGGCCGAGCCGAGCTAGCACGGCACGACGCGGCCCGAAGCACGGCGAGGTCGTGTCGTGTCGGCCCACCACTAGCCATGCCTCCCTGCGAATGCGCTCGAACAATAGCAGCAACAGCCTGCGTTTGTGGGGCCCACGTTCCATTGATGACGGTGATCCAGCGAGGAGGGGCTGACTGCTCTTTCTTGCTCAACAGTCATTTAATTTAATACAGGTCATTCACTCTCTTTATTCGGTGAATTATATTATTTATAATTTAATTATACTACACCTCTTAATATAAATAGTAGAATTTCGATGAAGGATAAAATTATAATAGTTCATGTGCGAATCACATATCACAAGAAAAATTATAAACACAAAGAAAAATATATTATACCCTTAAAAAATCAATGATAAATTTTGATTTATACTACCATCATATACTTACTAGTAGAATATACCGTAAAATTTCTCTTTTTTTGCCTAGAAATCCAATATTTCTTTGTGTTGTTCATTGTGCTACAATATTTTATTTCCAGGTACAATGTACTTGTAACCTATTCATGCTGAAGAATGTATATACTGACATGGATTAGAAGAATCGAAGGTGTAGTAAACGTAATAAACCTTAGATCGTCAATAGTTTGTAAAACTTTGGCCTCTATCATTTACTACAGAGGATATATATTATGTTGACAAGACTACAAATAGATTGATCCATAGGTTTTAAGTTGTGTGGATGCTTGTATATAGAATGGAGTTATATTCTGTATATACAAAGAAATATGCTTGCTTTTGACACCAAAAGGTGTGCTAGGTATTGGTGTGACCTCTAAAATGCAAATTCCAATTTGCACTGTAATACCTAGTAAAATTTTCATGTTTGTCTCATACATAGCGAAAAATCTGTCACATCATACTTCATTAGCCACTTGACTACTATTTTGAAGGACATTTTTTAATATAAAAATTTACCGCACTTACGCTCCCTAACAAGGGCGGAGCCAGCGACGAGCTATGCCTTGGGCTAGACCGACTCTCTTTGGTCTAAGTCTTATAGACCTTTGAATTTTTAGTAATTTCTTAATGAGGTTTACATGGACTTTCGGTTCTAGATCTTGGCCTATAACCTACCTAGCTCGAGGTCCAGATCTCCCTAGAAATTACAACAAAATGTGATCATGCAGAAAATAGATAAAGTAGTGAAAAATGACCATTACCCCCTTTGCAAAGTAGTGAAAAAGACCTTATCCCCTCTGTAACCTCGACCTAGATCTCCCGCCGAAAAAAAAACCATACTCGGCCCAAAGAAGGCAAGCAATGACAAGCCCAAGCCCACCTAAGCCCATACCGGGCAAACCCTTACCTCCCGAGTCTATATAAATGCCCAAACCCTAGCGCCCCCACACTTCCACCTCGCAGTCATCCCCGAGCAGAAGCCGCCGCCACTTCTCCTCGGGGCGCAACCATGGTGGCCGCAAAGAAGACGGTAACGACCAACCCCTCTCCCGCCTCCCTACCCCGTCTTTCCGGATGCTTAGATCTTTGTGCCGGTCTGCCGCTGTGTTCCTGCGTGGAATTGCCGGATCATGCATTTCGATTGGATTCCTTTTCCCCGATTTCTTGTGATGGTTTTGGGCGCTAATTATTGGTGTTTTTGGTGTGACGTTGATGCTGCAGAAGAAGTCCACGGACAACATCAACAACAAGCTGCAGCTTGTTATGAAGAGCGGCAAGTACACGCTCGGCTACAAGACCGTCCTCAGGACCCTCAGGAACTCCAAGTGTAAGAACCAAACCCGCCTTCCGGACTTACATGCAGTTTGTATTTGTTGTATGAGCGCTAGGTTGTGTGATATGTATGCCCTATACTAGTGGAAGAACTGGTTGTGAGGGTTTGGGTTGATTAATATAGTGTTTAATTGGTAGTATAAGTTACTCTAGGTGACTGAGCTTTGGTGTCAAATTAATGGATGTTGGGGATGTGTTATTGCGCATCGTAGAAACTGATGACTGGTGGATCTCATGGCCGCTGCATGTGAGCCTATGCTGTAGTGATTAGCTTCACCGTCGCTTTTTTATTGTGATGTACTCACTGTTGTGGTTCAGTAGCTGATGGCGCTGTACACTGGTGTAGTGATTTAACATCTCCACAGATTTTCCAAGACGTAACATTGTTGGTCTCGAATATCTAATATTTGTGTAGTGTCATGATAAGGTGATTAAGCTTGTTTGCACTGTCACTTAAATTAGGTTCTGATAATTGATACGCAACCTTATTTTTCATATGCTTCATAGATGTGATTACCTATTTGTTGTCATGAGCTATTATTTTGTAGATTCTGTTGCTATATTTTCCATTTATTTACTATGGATGAAGTGCTTTTATTGACTTCATTCTCTAGACTATATTTTTGTATATATAATGGTATGAACTGAACAATGAACATGTGGTGCACTATAATTATTCTCGTCAGAGATAATCAAGCCAGGACTCTGATCCTCCAGTTTATATGGAAAAAACCTGATTTTCTTTGTCTGAAAGGGTTTGAGTATATAGGGAATATATGTTCAACATACTGAAAGATGTAATTCTATTTAGATCCTTGTTTTCTTAATTTTGTGATGCGCTGTTTGTTATGGAGGATATGATGATCCTTTCCCCAGATGATCGACAATGAACATAATATGTTCAACATACTGAAAGATGTAATTCTATTTAGATCCTTGTTTTCTTAATTTTGTGATGCGCTGTTTGTTATGGAGGATATGATGATCCTTTCCCCAGATGATCGACAATGAACATACTGAGCGCTGTAATTTCTCTTCGGAGAAAACCAAGCCAGGATTCTGATCCTCCATTAGGCCATGTTTTTGTGCTGAATTTGATTTTATTTTGTAGCATCTTTTAGCTTGAGTCTGATGCTATTGAATCAAGTGTTTACATGTGAATATGGCAATTGTTTACTGTTGGTTGGTTTGTTTTCTAAAAATATGTTTTCCCATCTAACAATATGTGTGCTGTTCTAATTTTTGGGCGTTGAAAACTGATTACCAGTGGATCTAATATTTGTATGGCCATTGTGTATGAGTCAACGCCATAATAATTCTCTCCGTATTCTGCATATAATACATGGGATATCACTGTTTATTAGCAGAAATGGGGATATTCTCTGCGACTTACAATTTTTGTGGGCTTGAGTAGTTTAATCCATGATGGATGGTGTCTTATGGATTTGGAGTAACTTTTCTAATTCAACACAATTGCAAGCAATTCATTATGAACAATGCCTTTCGTTTTCTTATTCTATTGTGAGAATTATGTTTTTTTTTCTTCAAAACTTTATGCTGTAAAGTTTAGTTTGTCTCAACCTCTTTCCTTTGGTCCTCCTGTACTATTCGCATTGAACCTTATCTTGACAGCTACTTTGTGAAGCTTGCAATGTCATATCATATTGTCATAGTTAAATGTGTGATGTGTTCATTTCTCCCTGCCCTAACGTTTTTTTTGCTATCTTGTACTTTATTCTGTGTTAGTTAGCTGTCTGATGTATAATGTGTATATATGCTATTCATTTACAGCAAAGCTAGTGATCATTGGTAACAACTGCCCTCCTCTTCGGAAGTCTGAAATTGAGTACTATGCTATGTTGGCGAAGGTCACTGTCCACCATTTCCATGGAAGTAAGTTGTCATTCCTTGCAGTTTATAACTGCCTGAGTTTAATAATATAATCCTTGTTCATTGATGAGTTTAAGGGGATTGTGTTTATTACATGTTGGTTACCTTGCTACCCGATCTTGGAAGTTTTAGTAGCAATTGCAAGGAGAAACACGTTAATATTTGTGTAACAAGTAGTTAGGAACTGTTCTTAAGTTGGTTTATATCATGTAATTTGCAATACGTCAATGTTTATGTACGCATCTTATTTTATTTGTCCTACGACTCTGTTCCAAAAGTAATCGCATTATGTTGGTTTCCAGACAATGTTGATTTGGGAACAGCCTGTGGTAAGTACTTCCGTGTCTGCTGTCTCAGCATTATTGATCCTGGTAAGTCCTACTTGATTGTGCAAAAAAATAACTTATATGTTTCCCGATCATGTTTGAATATATACATGTCTGGATTTGTTATCATATTTTGTTGCCTTGCATTTAATTTCAGGTGATTCCGATATCATCAAGACCACGCCAGGTGAGCACTAAGGAACCGTCCCAGTGGCTCGTCGGATGTCATCTGAGCTGCTCTAGACATTGTAGTTCTTGCTGAACTTGATTTGGTCTCGTGTATTGAACAGCATTTACCAGTCAACCAAGTTTTGTGGGAACATCGTGTTGATTTTTTTTGTCTTGAATCATACATCACGGTGATCATCATCCTTGTCTCAAGTCTTGAAATGATTTGGTTGTCTGGACCGATAAACTTGGACCTTCTTCGGCTATTTTTATTTTCCTGCGCATCGAGATGTTTGTCAAGGCCGGTTGATTTGCTTGCATTGCCACGAAATGAACCTGATTCAGCGTCTGTTCTATTGGAGTCCCAAGTGTTCTGTTCTATTGGAGTCCCAAGTGTCAGGCCAAGTGACTGTTGAGACTTTGAGCTTGCACAGACGCTGTGAAAGTGTTTTTTTTAATCGGCAGAACATAGTAGCTTTTGCTGGTGCAGGTGTTTTTATGCAAAGCCTCAGCTGAGCATCGACTTTGCTCGGCCGATTAGTTTCGACCGTATACCGATGGTACGATCATCTCAAATCTCGCGAGCCCCGACGCCCACCGTGCCGATATCGGCCTTGTCCTGTATGATAGTATACAGGAGCCTAGCAGGATGTTTATCACATTTCACTATAATTGCCGTGCTGTGTTGTGAATCTAGTTAGATTTGATATTACTAGATGGTAAGGCAACCGTCCGTTGAATAGATGGTAGCGGGAAGTTAAATACTGACTGGTTTTTTTGGGTTTGTAAATTCAAATTTTAAATTTTAATTTTTGGATGGTTTGTAAGCGAATATATACGAAATTCAATCGGGTTTTTTTTCAAGGAAAACTGGTAATCGATCGGTTTTTTTCTGGCTACCCGGTGAGATCTCCTCCGGAAACGGTTTTTCAATCCTCAGATGAATGATATTTGATAGCTGTCTGTACGGTTTTTAGTTTGGCATAATGTAACGTGTCATGCAATGATATATCAAATATTCGGATTAGAAGTTACTTTCTTGGAGAAGATACAAAGTCAATAAAAGTAATCAGACGCTTTGAGTGTTTTTGTACTGTTAATATGTCAGGCTCTTATTAATATATTATAAGAAACCAACTACTACTAATTGCCAAAACATATATTAAGCCAATATGTTATAGAAAACAAACTATTGTTGCTAACTGAGAAAACATACATTAAGCTAAAATACCATGTTACAGGAAACATACAGATACGAACATATGTTTCTACGTAGCATTAGTTTGATTTTGACCCCCATATTCAGCAGGGCGGTCTAAGTTTCCTTTTATGTAAAATAGATAACGTAGTCCATATACCGTACTGCAGGTACATAAGAACTGCATTATCTAATAAACTAAACTAACTGTAAACATCAAGGACATAATCAGTATGGAAGTTATTATTTACTTATAAAATCAAGGAAATGTCTATTTTAGAAATTTAGAACCAATATCAATCAACTACAGGTACTGAAAGGAAAATAAGATGTCTTTGCCGTGCACTTATTCCAGCTTTGTTGTACAACTAAATACCACATTGAGCCATTGAAAAAAAACTATAAACGATATAACTAGAGATGGACCAAATCACCACTCAATGTAAATAAAAGAACACCAGTAGTCTACAAAAAAAAAGGAAGAAAGACAAATGCTCATCAAAATAGGCCCATTGAAGTTAAAAGCACAGCATCAAAGGAATGTGTGATTAGTCCATGAAAGCCCTTATTATGACATCTTTTACCAGGCTGGTGATGCAGTGATGCAAGGTGGTCCATTATGCACTAAGTAATTTGTCGCACAAGGAACTCTAGGAAATTATCACAAGGAACTCTAGGAAATTATTAACACTCAAAACTCCAACTCTGCATTGGTATTTACATGCCCATTCAGAAGTCACGTCCTAGTGGAAGGTTCAAAGACCAGATTTTAATACGTTACTATTTGTTACTTGACATGGTTTATATCATTTGAAAGAATACTTATTCAAGAGTTTTGTGTAGGTCTTCAGCACTCTTCACCAGAGGTCATCATAGCGATTGCGGTTTAGGACCAACCAAGCAATTCTACCTCATACTGGGTGGATTGGATATCAAGTGTTGCGAGTGAAGTCAACAAGAAATGACAAATACACCAGATGGGCTAGCTGTTCTGATGGACTAATCCATAATCATATTGAGTAACACATAGCTAATAAGTTAATCTTTTTTTGCACTGCTAGCTAGTAAAGGCTCTCACATGCTCCATATTTAAAGATCGCTAGCCAGCACTTTAAAGTTCAAACAAGAATTAGTCAAAACTAAATGATAGAAAACACGTGTAGAATCCCGACATGGAAGGACTATAAGGACATACCTCCTTCACTACTATTGAATCTTCAAGACCAGGAGACAACTTCTTTTCAAGCCTTCTTATAATCTCATTTGCCACGGCTCCTTTTTCTGCTCATGATCCTTCCTAGATAAACCCTGCCAAGGATGAAAGCTAAGCAGTATTAGGAGCATCAGTAAATACTATAAATAAATTAGTATGTTGATACAAAACGCTTGGTTTCTCATTATTTCGACATAATTTACGTTTAAGCTAGAACACTGGCCATACCTCCCAATCTTCTATGCCTGCAGTCGTAAATATATGAAGTATATGATGTCCTTCGGGAGCCAATGATGGATCAAGAACTACAGGGATATTTAAAAATACGCTTCCATAAGGCTTCTCCAGGTTAGCTGTCGGCACCCGAATCTGTTGATCCAGACCCTTTGTGTATTTCTACACCATCCAGATCAGTAGCTATTGCACACAGTGAAAACATCGTTGACAACAAGTTCGAATCATGAAATAACATTAATAGACAACTGAGTACCAGTCTTATGACCACTTATTACAAAAGAGGTCAAAAAGACATTGAGTCTTACAGCAACGGAAACCGCAAAAAGATAAACTCCGAGTGGTGTCCCATCAAATTACCCAACTGCATTTGACTAGGGAGCGCAATCTAGTACTCCGGGTGCCCTTTGTCAAACCCGCTGGCGTAGAAGTCGTAGTCGTCCTCGGCATCATTCAAGACTTTTGATATATGGTTGGAGTGTAGCATGTGGGTACATAAAGTACTCCGCGAGTTTTGAGAAAGATGCATACATAGCTTCAACAATTGGGTTTGTAAGGTTCTTTTGCACAAAATAATATTTTATGTTTAAGCATTTTTAACAACGCACATTTGACGAATGAAGATTCAATAATTGAAATAATTTGATTCTCTACTAAAGGCTCCAGCTACCAGTCACTAGCATTGAGGCTCTATCCGCCAAGCATTCAAGAGTAGGGCTCTAGCTACCCAACTGGCTCTAACTGCTAGCCTAACAATCCAAGAGTTCTAACTACACCCAGATTCCCAAAGTATTACTTTAAAAACGAAACAAAAATCTACTATGTGAAAACACACATTGCCCGCTCTTAACTGTGGGCACGACTATTCGAATAGTTTTATACTCTGCTGAGATTGTACAGCTTGACCTACACGAGTTAATCAACTTATAATGTCGACTGACACACTTTTGAAGGTGTGTGACTAAACGATTATAACATAGTTTTTACAATACTTTATCCCAACATTAGCTCGCCCGATGAGCTTAACCCCAAATCATGGACGTCATTTACCATCGACTTGAAGCACATCGTTGTGGGGGATAACCTGCCCGGATATGGACATCAATTACCATCGTCCGACACAAGCTCCGACAGACATGGATGTCAATTACCATCGTCTGCACTACCCAGGTAACTCTTACCATCTACATTCTGCGGGCTAAATATATGGATTTAGTAAATTATTCAGTTAGCTTCTTCCCATTAGGACATGTGGTTGCACGGTTTTGCTCAGTTTGAATAGTCACAAGCGTTGGTCCTTAATCGACCAGGACGAGACAAACAAAACTCATACCACTCGCCCTAGTCTAAAATAATTTTCCACTATTTTATTTTATTTTTCAATTACTGACATTGCTTAATTTCATACATTTTCCAAACAAAGCATAACATGCAATAATGGTTTCCCCAGAGGTGACCAAGACCGATAAACATGACTAAGCAATTCTACCGCATTTAACTATTCCACAAGGTTGTAATCAATATTACGGAATTACTATGCTCTGGGGTTACAAAGGTCTATGGTAATAATTATCAAGGAAGACATTAACCATTTAGGTTTAACTAACAACCTACAATTTGAACTCATCATGTTATGCGAAATAGCAACGCATAATACTTTAAAACAGAAAACATAATTTGAGAATCATAGGCACATAATGTTCAAAGGAGATTCGCCTTCGTCGAAGGTTGGAGTCACTTCGCCCGGTTGGTCCAAAGTGGTTTCGGCGACAACAGACTTTACACGCGCGAATCGAGACAAATAAATAACAGAAAATCAAATAAAATTATAAAATTAGTACTGATAGAGAGATATTGAATTTAAGAATGAGAATCGACGGAATCAGAGTTCGTATGAAGGAGAACGAACGTCCGGAAGATTTGTGAGAAATTAAATCCAAAAAATTGAGAGGGAGGGAATATTATCTGGAATATGCTATCTGATTAGCATATGACACGTGGGCCCCATATGCCAGTGAGAGAGAGAGATGGAAGAGCAAAGAGTATGACATGTGGGTCCCCGGTGTCAGTGACTCAAAGAGGAAAACAACAGTTAGCATCCAACACAGAGCCGAACAGGGGAGGGCATGGCGGCTTGGGAGCAATGGTGGCACCGGCAAGCGGCGGTGCAGGGTGAGTGGCAAAGGGGAAAAAATGGAATCCCATGGGGGTGACAAACCAAAGGATGGTGGCGGCAACGCCAGAGCAGCACTAGGGTGGTGGCGGCAGCACGGGCGTGCGGGCGCGCGGTGGCGCCTGCTACTGGCCCGGGGAAGTCATCGGGTAGGTTGGCGTGACCAGAGAGCGACCGAGGCGACGGGACGACGACGGTGCTCTTCCACTCTACCAGAAAGCAGTACTCTTCATCCCAAAAGTGTGGAGGCACTCGGCGGTTGTGCTCCTCCTCCATGTCCTCCTCGTTGTCATCCTCATCTTCATCGTCGTTGTCGTTGTCATCGCCATGTTCGTCATGGTCGTTGTAGTCATCATCGTCGTCGCCATCTTCTTCGTTGCCTTTTGTCTTGTGTTGAACTAGGCTCACCAAGGATTCGCCATGTTTGTGTCGTTGGGGCTGAACACTCTGAGCCTCCCGTCTCTGTCTAGGAGTTAGAACTTACCGTCGTAGAACACAGGATCATGGAAGGGAATGGCGAGCACGTTATGTCCGTACTACGTACTCATTGTGGTTAAGTTGTTGAAGTCGACTTCGGTCCACTTCTGCTCGCCCGAGGATGCACCGCCTTGCTTGCATGGCCGGCGGCCACCATTGAAGCAATCGAGGAAGGTTTTATTAGATAATCTTTGTTTAGAAAATTTTCCTTTTTGGTTTCCTAATGTGAATCCAAGTAGGTTTCTTACTCATAAACGAATTGGATCAAAGAATCCAAGTGCTCAGCCTATATAAAGGCACCTATGGTCTTGTAAGTTAAACATCAAGAGCAATAGAGCAAGAGAAATTTAGAAAAGCTGCTGTTGATTTGGCGGCATAAAAAATTCTTGTGTTCTTGCGTGTGTTCATATTCGGTCTAGGCCAACAATTGGTATCAGAGCCTGCACTTGATCCGACGATGTGTCGATCATCTTCCCACTCACCTACCCGGCTAAGGATGCCCATCGACGTCGGCACACGTCTGGAGGCGGGATCCGGCAACGGTGGCGGTGGGGAAGTTGTGATCCATCGCGTGGTGAGAGAGTCAGGAGGCTCGGTAGTATACCCGATGCTAACGCGGACCAACTATGGAGATTGAGCTCTCGTGATGAGTGTGAATCTACAAGCGCAAGGCCTGTGGGAGGCGATCGACCTTAGCAATGGTGACTACCGTGACGACAGGATGGTGATGTCTGCGTCTGCCATACTCCGAGCTGTTCCGCCAGAGATGTTGTCTACGCTTGCTGTCAAGAACACCGCCAAGGACGCATGGGACACCATCAAGACAATGCACATGGGCATCCAGTGCGTACGCGAGGCGAAGGCGCAGGCGTTGAGCAAAGAATTTGACGCAATCAAATTCAAGAACTGCGAGTCGGTGGGTGACTTTGCAATGCGGCTCACCGGCCTAGTCAACAACTTGGAAATACTTGGGGACAAGATTGAGGAAGACCGTGTTGTTAAAAAATTCCTCCGCGTCGTCCCGCCAAGGTATTCTCAGGTAGCAATCTCAATTGAGACGCTCGTTGACTTGCAGACGCTCTTGGTGGAAGAGCTCACTGGACGACTGAAGGCCATAGAAGAGCGCTACGAACAAGACAACACCGACGGCGCCAGCGGACACCTGCTCCTCACAGAAAAGGAGTGGCTTGCGCACATGAAGTATCGCGAGCATGGCCGGGGTTCGTCTGGCAGACAGAAGCCTGGCGGTGGCTATGGCGGCAATCGGTGCCGCGGCAAGCCGAAAGGTCGCGTTGGTGGCAATGATGGTGTTGTGTCTAATGGCGGCAGCGACGTGTCGAAGGACAAGTGTCGTAACTGCTGCAAACTTGGGCACTGGGCTAGATACTACCGCAAGCCACGACACAACGAGCAGGTCAACCTAGCGAAGGTTGACAGCGACCAACCCACGCTGCTTATGGCACAGGTGTGCGCACCGCCTAAGACCGCCGAGAGCATGATCAAGGATATCGTGCTCAACAAGGTGCATGTTGAAGTGCACCTAGGACGTGAAGAGGACCGCCATGATGATGCATGATATCTTGACACCGGGGCCAGTAACCACATGACGGGCTGCAAGAACGCCTTCGCCAAGCTGGACACCGGTATTACTGGTTCTGTCAAGTTTGGTGATGGTTCGATCGTCAACATCTGCGGACATGGTATGGTACTGTTCATGTTCCATAACGGAGAGCACTGCGCGCTGACGGGGGTGTACTACATCCCACGGCTGCGAACCAACATCGTCTGCCTTGGGCAGCTCGACGAGAATGGTAGCCAAATGCTGATCGAGGGAGGCGTACTGCGAATCCACGATTCACAACAACAACTTCTCGCCAAGGTGAACCATGCGCACAATCGGTTATATGTTCTCTCTTTGGACATAGCACAGCAGGTGTGTCTAGCAGCATGACTCGACGATGACGCATGTCGCTGGCATGCCCGCTATGGTCACCTCAATTTTGAGGCGCTCCGAAAGCTAGCACATCACAACATGGTGCGGGGACTTCCATAGATCGACCACGTCAAACAAATTTGTGATGACTGCCTAGCGGGTAAGCAACGTCGTACTCCATTTCTACAGGAGACCAAATACCGCGCGGAGAATCTCCTCGAGCTGGTTCATGGGGACCTGTGTGGACCAATCACGCCAACGACATCGGGTGGAAAGCGCTACTTCCTACTCCTAGTTGACGACCTCAGCCGCTACATGTGGCTGATACTACTAGCAATGAAGGACGAGGCGACAACAACAATCAAGCACTTTCAAACCGGTGTCGAAGTGGAATCTGGGCGGAAGCTGCAAGCGCTTCGCATTGACCGCGGCGGCGAGTTCACATGTACATAGTTTGGTGAATATTGTGCGAATTGCGGCGTCAAGTGACTGCTCACTGCGTCATATTCACCACAACAAAACGGTGTTGTCGAACGCCAGAATCAGACGATCGTCGCAGTGGCACATAGTCTGTTGAAGGCGGAGGACATACTAGGGGAGTTTTGGGGCTAGGCGGTCACAACGATTGTCTACATTCTTAACCGCGCTCCAACTCTGAACGTCGATCGCAAGACGCCCTATGAGCTGTGGTATGGAATACGTCGAAGCGTGCAATACTTTCGCACATTTGGCTGTATCACGCACGTGAAAGAGGTGAGGCTGAACCTCAAGAAGCTCGATGACCGGAGCAAACACATGGTCTTCATCGGTTTCGAATCTGGATCCAAAGCATACCAGGTGTATGACCCCGTCGGCAAGCGTGTGCACGTAACACACGACGTCGTCTTCGATGAGGCGGCGAAGTGGGACTGGGAAGCCGAAGACCATGCACGGACAGCTCCCGGTGATATGTTCACTGTGGAGTACATCTTCATCCTGTCACAAGCGGTGAACAAGTTGACATGCAAGGAGAGGATACGCTGTGTTGTTCTCCAAACATAGGACCGACACCATCCACTACAACAGCGATGCCGGTCACAACAGCGCCAGTCGGGGTGGAGTTCGTGTCACCTCCTCCAAATGCTATGCCCCTGTCCGACGGCGTACCAAGGCGGACTCGCACACTACAGAATTTGTCCGATACCACATCAGTGGTTGGACTCGACGTCGACGAGTTGCATCTCACGGCAGCAGAAGAACCCACTGGTTTCACCGACGCCGAACAACATCAATGTTAGCGCCGGGCAATGCTTGAGGAGATGAGTTCCATCAAAGATAATGGCACGTGGCAACTTGTCGATCTTCCTACTGGTCATCGTCCAATTGGCCTGAAGTGGGTGTACAAGGTCAAGAAGGACTCACACAGTGTCGTTGTTAAGCACAAAGCACGGCTCGTGGCGAAAGGGTATGTGCAACGGCAAGGCATTGACTTTGACGAGGTGTTCGCGCCAATCGCTCGCCTCGAGTTTGTGCGTCTTTTGATTGCACTTGCCGCACATCAGGGGTGGCCGGTTCATCACATGGATGTAAAATCAGCGTTCCTTAATGGCGAACTTGAGGAGGAAGTCTACGTCATGCAACCCCCCGGCTTTGTGATTGATGGTCGCGAGGAGAAGGTCCTAAAACTTCGCAAGGCATTGTACGGTTTACGACAAGCGCCAAGAGTGTGGAACGCTAAGCTCGACAGCTGTCTATTGTCACTTGGGTTTCACCGGAGCGAGTCGGAACATGCTATGTACATGCGTGGCGATGGTATGTCACGTCTTCTTGTGGGAGTGTATCATCATAGGGGCGGATCCGCAGGAGCTTACAACGTTCAAGGAGGAAATGAAGAGCTTTGTTCAAAATGAGTGATCTGGGCTTGCTCAGTTTCTACCTCGGCATAGAAGTACACCAGACTGGTGGCTATATCATGCTAAACCAAGCGCGTACGCCTCGAAGATTCTCGAGAAGAGCGGTATAGCAGACTGCGATCCATGCCATGTTCCAATGGAGGCCAGGTTCAAGCTGAGCAAGGTGAGTTCAGCTCCTACTGACGCCACGGTATACAGGAGCATCATTGGGAGTCTACGGTACTTGATGCATACACGACTTGACATCGTGTACTCAGTTGGGTATGTGAGTCGCTTCATGGAAACACCAACCACCGAGCACTTGGCAGCAGTCAAACACATCCTCCGGTACATTGCTGGTACTCAGAACTATGGTTGTCGCTATGCATGGAAGACGGTGGAGTCACAGCTGGTTGGCTATAGCGATAGCGATATGGCCGGTGACATCAACGACCGCAACCGCAAGAGCACCACCGGTGTGTTGTTTTTCTTCGGCAGCAGTCTTGTCAGCTGACAGTCCGAAAAACAGAAGGTCGTAGCACTGTCCTCTTGCGAGGCTGAGTACATTGCTACGACGATGGCGACGTGTCAAGACATTTGGCTCTCCCGCTTGCTTGGTGAGCTGAACAATGAAGAAACTGGTAGCGTCGTGCTTAAGGTGGACAATAAGTCTGCTATCTCCCTCAGCAAGAATCCGGTCTTTCATGATCGAAGCAAGCACATCGACACTCGGTATCATTTCCTTCGGGAGTGCGTCGAGAATGACAAAATTGAGGTGGAGTACATTAGCACCAGAGAACAGCTCACAGACATCTTGACTAAGGCACTTGGGCGCATCAAGTTCCAAGAATTACGTGCGAAGATTGGTATAGTCGAGATCGGTTAAGTACACAAAGATTAGGGAGTGATTATTAGATAATCTTTGTTTAGAAAATTTTTCAATTTGGGTTTCCTAATGTGAGTTCGAGCAGGTTTCCTACTCAGAAACGAATTGGATCAAAGAATCCAAATACTCAGTCTATATAAAGCCACATATGGTCTTGTAAGTTAAACATCAAGAGCAATAGAGTAAGAGAAATTCAGAAAAACTACTGTTAATCCGACGACATAAAAATTTATTGTGTTCTTACATGTGTTCATCTTCGGTCTAGACCAACGGGTTTGCGTGGGAAGGGCTCTGTCGAACTGCACGACCCACGGCTTGGATTGCAATATCCAGGCGGGAAGCCATTGACATCCTGCTGCTGCTGCACAGAGGCAGCCATGGATTGGCTCAAGAACAAGCATGCAGATGCAGTGCAGCGTCCCAATCGAAATTCCAGGGGTGAAAAAGAAAGACTCGAGAATGAACCGAGTCGGAGGCAATTGGACCGTGCACGGCCGAGAAAACAAAATTCGTGTCGGCCCACCCCATCTGGCAATCTAAGCCGTCCGTGCGCGTCGGGCCGGATGGTCCATGGGCCTCGTGCCGCACCGGAAACCCTAAGAAAACCCTAGGCCGCCCCGCACAACGCACAACCCCGCCGCCGCCGCGTGATTTCTCCTTCGCTCTATATGTACCCTGGGCGCACCGTCGCCTTTCTCTCATCGCGGGCTTGGTTGATTAGTCTCTTCGGTTCGATCTAGGGCTACAAGTCTCTCTTCTTCTTGGTTGTGGGTAGAAGGTGGTGGCTTTGCCCTTATCTCCTCGCATCGCTCCTGTTTTCCCCCCTTCTGCCCATTCTATCTTCTTTTCGTTTCTTGTAATTTGGATGGATCTCTCTCTCTCTCTTTTTGTGGAGCTTTTGTGCCTTAGTCGATGCAGATGAGGAGACACAAGATTTAATGGGTAATTTGCGTCTGAGGCATCTCTGTGATGTCACACCCTTTTTCACCTTGGAGATCTGATGCATCCTTGCTTCCCTCTTGCCCGTATGTACATCATTTTTTTTGTTATTGTTTCGTTGTTCTGGTGTTGGAACTATTCTGGTTTAGGTCTAATGCATCTTTGCTATTTCCCTACTTTTTCGTTTGGTGTCTTAATTTCTTTCTAAGATCAAAAGTAAAAGCTAATTTTGTTGTTCTTCTGATGGGCGAGAGATGAGATGATGATGAGATTGTTTCCCTATTGGTTTGATCGGCCAGCATGATGGCCTCGAATCTGTATTAGCTCTATCTGATCATCTCCCCTGATCCTATTATCTCTAAGCATCGTTATATTTTGGAGTTGTTTCTGCAAAATATTTTAGATTTTGGATCGAAAAAACTCGATTTATTTTCCGCAGGTTTTCTCTCCAAAGAACTAATTAATAATTGTATGCCTGTAGCGAGTGGTTTAATGCGACGACTTCCAACTTAGTAATCTGACGATATTGCCAGCAGACATAGATGCCAGAAGCAACAGAATCCTCATAACGATCGACAAATTGAATGGCAAATTATCCCTATCAAATCCAGTTCATTAAGGCTGGTGGTATCCTGGCCACGATCGGTCCGACATATTGGTTATTGGGCTCTCCCCACAAACACTCCAATGCTGAAATTCGGTACTAATTATCCCATGTCGTGCCTTCTATGTGCTCAGCCTACATGTGCTCTCGACCTTCACCTCCACGGCTGGCAGACTCTGCGCCGCAGTCCACTCCTTCGGAATCGTGCTTGGCCTTCCTTTGGCTTTGTGCCCATGCCCATGTCGAGCGCGTAGAAATGATGTAAATCTTTTGCACCTCACAACACATGGTTAAAACAAATCATGAAATTGTTTCTTGAGAGGTGCATTTGATTTTGACTCTCGGGCATACACATCCAACTCTAACCAGAATTCTTGATTTAACACATGTTAAATCAAACAGTAAATTAGCAACTGCACATTTTTCTCCCAAAAAAAGAATTTGGAGAACATTCATTGTGCCTCTCAAATTATGCCAGTCTATTTCATGGAGAAGTATTTCTATCATTGAACAAATTCAATGAGAACAGAGTTTGTCGTTTTACATTGATTTGACGTTCATAGGTAGTTTTAAAGACTTTATGCGAAAAGCCATATTTTAACCTAAATAGAAGTTAGCATCTCTTTTAATTTACCATTTCTTGGTTTTACGAATCAAGCATCATAACGAGAAACTTGCATTTCCTATAGAGCCATAATTGGCTGATGATAGTAATACTAAAATCTGTATTCGTTATATAAATCCATAAATCGAAAACGGCCAAAAACCTAACTAAATACATAAAGCTATGATCACAAGCCTCACAAATGACATTAATATGTTAACCAAAATGGATTACCATTTCCATTCACAAAATTAGTGAGGGAGATGAAACATGACACATCCAATAGAATAATTTCAAAACCAATTTCAAAATGGATTACCAGTGTCCTTAGTTAAGTTTGTAAGCAAGAAGCGCATATATTACCAAAGGATCACCGCCTATCAACTGCACCACATTGGCACTGGCCCCTACAAAGCTCATGAGCAACTCATGGATCTCCTCCTATATTACGTCAACCAACCGTCAAACTGCAAACAGATCATTGCCAATTGAAACTACATATGAACATCAAATGACTCAAATTTGAACCGAATATGCTAACAGATCATTGCCAATTGAAACTGCATATGAACATCAAATGACTCAAATTTTAACCAAATATGTTAACCAAAATGGATTACCATTTCCATTCACAAAATTAGTCAGTGAGATTAAACATGACACAACCAATAGCATAATTTCAAAACCAATTTAGTCTCAGGTCATTAGTTAAGTTTGCAAACAAGAAGTGCATATATTACCAGAGGATCGTCGCCATTCAACCAGACCACATTGGCACCAGCCTCCGCAAAGCTCAGGAGCAACCCACGGATCTCCTACATTACATCAACCGGTCGTAGAGCGCCAGGTCTGCCGCCTCGATGGCACGCACTACCTTGAGCGCGAGCAGCTCTGGCCACTGGGCCTGGTCGCCACTAGCGCCACCCTCCCGAGCCCGCTGTTGCTTCCACAGATAGGCCCGCCCTTCGGTCCTTCGCGGCTCTGACGTCCCTACTTCCCTGCGCGGCCACCGCACTGGCTTCTTTGTCCCGGCTGTGTGCCTACTTTTTAGTGCTGCGATCACGCTGGCTTCTCTGCCTGGCCATGCGCTCGCACCAAAGCCACTGCCTGCCCCTGCCGGCCCAGCCGACTAGGGTTCCTTGTCTTAGGTGCGTGCGCTCCTCCAATTCTCCTCCCAATTCCTCGATCCCCCTTTCCTTGGTTCTGGATTGCATCTAGTAACCCGTGGGATGGGCCTTAGCTGCCAAGTTCGAGGGTGCGAGAAAATCGGGATTCAGTTCGAGGGTTCCAAACCGTTTGAGGGTGCGAGGAAATCAGGTGATCGGTAAGTGGACCGCCTGTTGGCGCGCGAAAGTAGTAAGGGGAGCCCGTGTGGGAGAGGCTGACGAAGAACACATCGCTCACCATCACTACATTCTTTTTAAGTAGTAAAGATCATGTTTTGTTGATTAAATTACAAGGAATACAACGGAGCATAAATCAGACACTAGATTCAAGTTTTGTAATCGATCAAAATGTGCATTTAATGCATCCAATCACATTATCACGTCAGCAGAGGATGCACAAGCTGCCCTGCAAATTTTCGTGCGAAGGAATTGACCACCCGCAAAACGCCTGAAAGTTTGGCGCCAAATCACTAACGTTGCCAAATTTTTCAGGGCATACCCAATTTTGGTCATAAACCAAACCATGACCTTGGGGTATGTTTGGTTTATTACCAACGTGAATCAAACTAAATTTTGGTAACGTAATGAAAATTGACCATCGTTTGGTTTGCTACTAATATTTGGTAACATCAACAAAAAATAGGTAACGCCAATGAAATCTAATATCACACGTTGTCAATCCGAGGATGAGGAAATCGCTCACCAAAATTTTGGTAACGCCGAAATTTGGTTTGATCGCAATTCAAACAGCGTTCATTTTGCCAAAATTAAGCTACAACCAAGTTTTGGTCATGCCAAATTTTGGCTTAGTTCGTTAAGACCATTCCTAGTGTCACTCAGTACGTAACAACCTCGTGGACTTCCAACTCAAAAGGAAAAAAATCTACCGTGTCACCGTACTTGGCGGCGGCGGCTGGTGATCGGTGAAAAGGCTGGGGCTGGAAGGCGAAGGAGTCGGCCACTGGGGTCTCGGTCGTCGTCGTGGATCGTCAATCATGTCCTTTAGGAGTAGGGATGGCAATCGGGCGCGTCGGGTACGGGTAGTGCTCGCTCATACCCATGCCCGCGACCCTGATTTCCCCCCACGGGCATGCCCGCGAAGGACAACGGGCGAAGAATCTCGCCCATGTCCGTCGCACGCGGGCATGCCCGTGTACCCGCGAACAATGCACCGTCACTCGTGGGTACCCATCGCCCACAGGTACCCATCACCCGCGGGCACACTCATCAGTCATCACACACAAACAATGCATACATCAAGTTCATTTCAATTCACATCAATAGTGCATCACACATTCAACAACTAATAAAGTTCATCACAATTCACACATCAAGTTCAACAAATAAAAAGAAAATACAAACTACGGTTCCACAGTCACACATAGTTCCTCACACATAAACAAATTAAGTTTGCAACAAGAGTAGAACATATGAAAATGGTTCAATCAGAGTCGACGATCGAGATTGAACAACAATCTTTAAGCTCCTCTTCAATGTCTTCAAGGCATGTCCATAAACCCACAACTCCTCCACCTGAAAAGTAAACATTGCATTACATCACTAGTTTATTACATCACTAGTTTGCAATCATATAGAAAATTCAAAATATTTACATCACTAGTTGCATTGCATACCTTTAAGGTCATTCCGAAGTCAGCTTTGTGAGCGCATCAATGCCTCCAATATAGCTGGAGTGAGACGACTGTGATGTTCACTTAGCACTCTACCACTAGTGCTAAAAGCTGATTCAGAAGCTACTGTTTTTATTGGAATAGCCAAAATATTACGGACAATCATCCGCAATGTAGGATAACGTGTCCCAGCCACCTTCCACCAACCCAGTATATCAAATTCCTCATTTGTGCAAGGAAGAGTATCTTCTTCCAAATAGCGATCTAGCTCACTTTTGGTCTTTACTACGCCGGTACTTTTCTTACTAGCAGCTAGTGTTTTAAATATTGAAAGCACCTTATTAGCACCAGTTGCAACACTAGTACTAGAAGATGTAGCTATACCCTCTTCTCCACTATGCACTTGGTACTCATTCATCAATTCACACAAGCAATTATAACTCTTTGTAACATTCTCTTCATAATTTTCTTCGCCAAAGAGGACAATATAGCATGCATGTAACATTGTCATTTTTCCACGTGGATCAAGAATAATAGCAATAGCCATCAAACTATGAATATCAGACCAGTACTTGTCAAACTTTTTTATCATCTCAACAGACATAGCCTCAATTATTGGATCTCCACATCCTAACTATTTATTCATATACATTTTGACCTCACATTTCTTTGGGAAGAATATATTAGCTGTTACATATTTAGTTTCAGAAAATATTTCAGTGAGTTCATAGAAGATGCTTAATTTTTCACAAACAGTTAAGGCAAAATTGCAATCAGCAGTTGTTGGTGCACAAATAAACTGCATATCAAGTTGCTTCAACCTCACAAAGACTTTCTTATAGGGAATAGCAGTACTAAGCATAACATAGGTTGAATTACATCTAGTTTTGCAATCAAGACCAATCTTTTTAGTTATTTCAACCTTAACAAACCGAGCTGCTTTAACAAATTTTTCGTACCTCTTTGGTGTATCTGTCCAATAGGAAACACTATCACGTACTCTCTTAATGCTATGCTCCATGACACTCAATCCATCTTTCACAATTAAGTTAAGAATATGTGCACAACAACGCATATGTAGCATCTTTTCACTCAATAAAAGATTAGATGGACCAACCTTTGTCTCTATTGCTTCAACCAATTTATCATTTGTTGAGCAATTGTCCAAGGTCAAAGTAAATAGTTTAAAATTAAGATTCCAATTCTGCAGACTTTTATATAGCGTTTCACAAATAACCTCTGCTGTATGTGGGCATGGCACATATATAAACCTACATGGTTCAGCATAGCAAGAAAATTTGTATTTCAATATAGCAAGAATATTAGTATTTCAATATAGCAATCACCTCAAAATGCAGCTTCTAAGCTTCCAAGAGTCATCAACAAAATGTCATGTTACTTCCATGCAGCCTCTCTTTTGATTACCAGCTGTCCAAAGGTCAGTTGTAACAGCAACACGACAACTGCTTTTATCCAAGTAACTGAGAGCTCTCTTTCTCTCTAAATCATAATGATATAATATATCCTTTCTAATAGTATTTCGAGTGACCATTTTAAATAAAGGTTGCAGTGCACTAACAAATTTACGAAAGCCATGGTGATCAACAAAGGACAATGGGTACTCATGCTGTGGATATCGTGAGGATATGTGCATGATCTTAGGATGATGAGTCAATTGGCAATGGCTTTGTTGGTTTGCAAAATCTCGCGTTTTCGGGGTTACTTGATTCACTCGGACCACGGTGATCCGATCGGTGGCATGGGCGGTCGGCCGCGTGGAGAGGTCCGACCGGCCGTGTTTGCCGGTCCGACCGGATTTGGTTCAAAGTGGGTTTTGAAGCTGAGCCAAAAATAGGATGTATATGCAAGTGAGGGGAGTCTCCTGGATGTGGTCACCTTATTTTTGGAGCTCCCTGTCAAAAGTTGTATTCATTTGAAAATTCCAGAAGGTTTTTGATTTTCGAGATGAAATTTTGGCTAAGTCTTTTCGGGCGGTCCGACCGCCGTTGTGGAATCGGTCGGACCGGCTGTGTGGGGCGGTCAGACCGCCGATCACTTAGATCTTAGCCTTTTTGGCATTGTTGTGATTTGAATGTGTTTTATGTATGGATTTCAATGCTTTATTGTTGTATATTGCATTGTTGAACTAACATGGGTCAAGCTGTGAAGAACTTGTTCCCGGAGACGATTTGTTTGTCTATTCTTTGTGCGGTGGCTTGCGGTCGACGGCGTCAGCGGTGAGTGGATCGGGACTACGCTTGGAGAGGCGAGGTCCGAGCGATCGAGGATGCGGATGAGGTCGTGTGACTCAAGCATGGTGCGAATGGGCAAGATGGATCGAGCAGGCGATTCGATCTGTTGGTTGATCGGCGGTCGCGGAAGTCGGTGCAAGTCCCTGAGAGTTTCCGATGGGATTCGGACGGGAGAGACTTGCCGACATGATGAAAGCCGCTGATCAACCTACACGTGGTGAAGCAGGCGATTGTTTCAACAGATATGTGTGAGTGGGTCCCATGTGTGTGTGGGCCTTCATGGGAGCCCATTAGTGGAAACCCTAGGCCTCTCCTATAAATAGAAAGGGGGAGGAGGAAAAACCCCTTGAAGCACTTTTAGCCCTCATTTGCAAAGCCTCTTGTTAGGGTTAGGGTTTGGAGAGGAGAGGAGAGGAGAGGCTAGGGTTGGAGAGATTTGTATGTGTGCTCTTTGATTGAGCTCTTGTCTTTCTTGAGGGAGTGGCTTTGACAAGTATCACATTGAATCAATCAATTCATGAATGCTTGTTCTTGGTGAAGTCTCATTTGATTTCTTCTCTCTTTTGATGATTGTGGTGCTTCCTTGATCCGGTTGATTTTGGTTGGTCTCTTGACCTCATTTACCTTGCTTTGATGTGTGGGAATACTCCTAGAACCATCTAGATCTTCAATCCCCCACAAGCAAGTTGTGGATCAAGTTTTTCATATTTCTAGGGTTTGAGCACTTCTTTGGTAAAACTTAAAGAGATCGTTTATTTGAAGTGGATCTGAACGATCGTCGCTAGAAATAGGACTCAGATATCCTCAGGGAGGTGTGTTCCAAATTTGGTCAAGTTTCATTGGTTGAATCAAAAGTTGAACCAATTTTTGTTTTGGATTTGGGCTTGGTATTTCAGTTCTGGACTAAATCGGTCTGACCGATTTAGAAACGGCGATCGACCGCCAAGATTCGATCCGCCATTACGGCGGTCGAACCGATTTCAATCGGTCGGACCGCCCTTTGGCAGCCGGTCAGACCGCCAGTGTCCAGACCAGCCCAGTGAGATCAATTCTCCTTTTTTTGGGTCTTGTGGTTAAGGGGGTATCGAATTCAGCACAAGGGTTTCTCTGTGCGTGTACTGATCTTCTTAGCTTTCATAGCTAAAGGAGAAAAGTTCATGTTGAATTTGATTAAAGCGAAAAATCGAGAAAGCGCCTATTCACCCCCCTCTAGTCGCCTTTACGGTCCTACACATGCAGAATAATCATGGAATAGAGAGCTTTCGTAGCAACTTCTTGATCAAAAACATAGTTCTCTACAGTTACTTGCCCATGTTCAGAAGATCCATACCTCAAATTGGTTTGTACCTTCCCTTGCCTCTTCCGATAGATGCAAACCTTCAGATGCTCATACAAATATTTAGTACCATTCTTCGTTTCTGCCAAAAGGTACTTGCTGCACCAAATGCACTTTGCCTTCCAAGCACCCATCACTTTCAGTCTTGTAAATTCGTTCCAAACAGGTGAAGTGAGTTTCCTCTTTGTGCCACGAGAGTCTTCCTCTTGTGCATCTGCATCTTCGGCATGTTGTTCGTTAACTTGAGGTTCAGCTTCAGATCCTACTTGCTGATCACGGAGTATTGAGCCTTGAGAAGATTGCCTATGTTGGCTACTACTTCCCGGAGTCGCCATCTAAGAGTTGAACACAAATATGAGAGTTGACAAATATGAGACTTAGAACACAAATATGAGAGTATATAATCAGTGTAAGTATTAGGCTAATCAGTGTAAATATGAGAGTATATGGTAATTAAACTTGATCACAATGTGCAGCCTGTGAAGTATTAGGCTTGTAGTAATATGAGAGTATATGGTAATATGAGAAGATAAACTTGTAGTAATTACGTAGGATAACAATGTAAGTATTAGGCTCCCTGAGAAGATAAAAGGTTTGACAAAAGTGTGCAGCCTGTGAAGCTTGATTACAAGTTTCCATTTGCAGCCTGTGAAAATCGATTACAAGCTTCATAGGTTCATTTCCACTCGAGCACGCGATTCATATCTCAAAAGAGAAATAACCATGAATATCAGACCTAACTCACAGCATCCACGGTCTTACAGCATCCAGATTCCTATATGCTCACCTGAATATACTACGCAAGCATCCACAGTCTTATATGCTCACCTAAATTCTACTATCTGAATATATTGAAAACTTGACAGCATCCACGATCTTACAAGCAAGACTTTGCTAATCACATGCCTATATGCTCACCTTTAAAGCCACAAGCAAGACTGCCACGGGAGGAGGCCGGGAGGGGGACGGCCGGGAGGGGAGCCGGGAGGCGCAGTGGCCGGTGGGCAATGGGAGATCTGGAGAATGGAGATAGGGGAAGTGGGAGGCCAGGAGGTGATGAGCGTCTGGCGGTGGGAGACGGGAGGCGCAGTGGGCGATGGGCGTCTGGCGGTGGGAGGGGACGGGCGAGACAGGCCGGGGCCGGAGGAGACGGAGGCGCGGCCAGGCGAGATCTGTCCAGCGGTGGGAGGCGGCTAGAAGTGGGAGGCCGAGAGGGGGACGGCCGTGATAGGGAGGGGAGACGGGAGGCGCGGCGGGCGAGATCTGGAGAATGGAGACGGGAGGTAGGGGAAGAGTGGAAGACGGGAGGCGGGGGCCGGTGGGAGAGTGGAGAGTGGAGACGGGAGGTAGGGGAAGAGTGGAAGACGGGAGGCGGTGGCCGGTGGGAGAGTGGAGATGGGAGGTAGGGGAGGGAAGACTGGAAGACAGGAGACGGTGGGAGAGTGGAGACGGGAGTCACGGGACGCGTGGGAGGCGGCTGGAAGTGGGAGGCGGTGGGACGATCTAGGGTTTCAGACTTTCAGTGTTTTATATAGTGATTTATGGTCTCACCTGTCAGTGTATATGACGGGTAAGCGGGTGAAGCGGGTACAGGTGGAGTTTACCCATACCCACACCCGTTTACCCGATGGGTAAGTTATTGTGCCCATTTTTATACCTATGGGCAAAGAAAAGACGTTCATACCCACCTCTATTAGGGTATTTACCCGTAGACACATGGGTAATCGGGCACAATTATCATCCCTATCTAGGAGACGAAAGAATTCCAATCGCACACATCAATGTCCTGCGAGATCATCAAAGCACCGGTCCTGTTGACAAAATAGAATGCCTAACCAACGTTTAGGCCAAGCCCGATCCAATAGATCCATCAATCTGAAACGGATTTGCTGAGCGCGAGGCGCAACTGTAATCAATTCGGTCGGATTCGTAACTAACATAATAATGAGATATTTATAATATTTTATTATCGTATACGACACTTAATCATTATAGTTTATCTATTTCAACTAAAATATGAATTTTCACATTAAACTAAAAATACTCATCCAACTAATTAGCCATATCGTAATAAAATATGTATATTTTTTTTATCGAATTCGAATACGAATACGAATAATGCAGATAAAATAGCATTTCGGATGGCAAAAGTCTATACCATATTCGTATCCATTTTTTTTATGCGAATATGAATAGAAGAGAAATTGTTAATCGAATGGAAAAATCTAAACTATATCCGTATACCATCGAATACGATTGGTAGTCAAATAAAACGAATATTTTGTATCTTTTGACACCTCTAGTTAGCTATATCGTTGAAACGGTATAACGTTTTTTAGTTTTTTTTTAATTAAAAAAAATTAGGATTTTGCATTTAAACCGAAACACGTGTAGGAACGACCAAACCGCCCTCCTTTTAACACGAGTCGCCATCTTATCTACTAGGCGCCGTGAAAATGCCGGGTAGCCTTTTTCACCGTGTTATACGGTGGTCACCATCTTACCTGCACGAAAGCAGGTTCCCTTGGCCTTACAAATTGCCTTCTCCTGCGCCACATGAAATTCAGGGGAATCACGGCTGTATCCCGTCCCGTTGAGCCCTAGCGGCCACAAAGAAAAAGAGGACAACTTTCTAGCAGCACATGCAGCGACTAAGCCACTTTAACCCGGCTGGCTTGGACTTATGTGTCACGCCGCGTTCAAAGTGTACCGTAAGTTACGGTACACTTTTTATTTTTTATATGAATTACCTAGTCTTAATTTTTTTTAAAAAAAAATTTCCACGGCAGCAAAATATTACTCCCTTTGTTAGGAAATATATCCTTTAGATTAGTCATGAAAACTATTTTCGTAATATAATAATTTTACGAACATATTCGTGTATAAAGCAGTAGTTAAAGTTGCATGTTGGGTATCCAACATGTCCTATGTTGGGAGTACTAAAATTGTTAAAAAATATATATCTCTTAACATTCGACGGCTACAGTTGGCCTAACCATCGCACCGAATGCACGTACTGAGGTACCGACCTTCCGACCGGGTACCACAGCGACGGCTGCAATTGCAAGAGACATCGCTTTGATTAGATGCAATTATAGAGCTCTTAACTCCAAGGTCGTCGACCATTACAGGAAGCCAAGCACGAGCTGGGAGGACGAAGGACTCTTAATTACACGGTCGGGACCAAAAAGCTTATTAAGATTCTTCGTGATTCTCAAGTCGCATAGGTTTCCGGAGGTCGAGATTCCATTCGCTGCTCTGAATTGGAACGCGACATGTGGGTGAGCATCCCCCTCCAAAATGCCGTCGAGACCACGAGGGACAGCTTGCCCCGCCTTGCAATTTATATGCAAGAATTGCTCAAGTCAAGTCAGTCAAATTTCAGCCCAGTTTCTGTCAAAGCAGTTAATCTGAGATCCTCGGCTAATTATTATTAATAATATAAGTCGTTTTGATTTTAATTTTGATGCAGATGAACACCCTCTGTTTCTAATTTTGTGTGTGTAGATGATTTATTGATCTGTGGGGGGGTTATTATTCACAAAATGTCTTATCAGTTAAAATACCATTCAATAGCTCATGTGAAAGAGTTAGCAAGTTATAGGTTTGCACTAGCTACTTCCCGGGTTGAATTCATTGCTTGACTAAACAGCATATTTAATCAGCAAGGATTAAGAATTATAGCTGGCCAAGATGGTCTTCGAACCCTGATTACTACATTAGCTTTGATTTTCAAGGTAACTTACATCACATCTAAAAAAATCTACTCAATAGCTCACATCAAATTTAAATGCTAGAAACCATCTGCTTTGGGGCTAGGGCCACATACCAGTACTGGTTGCTCAGTGAAAACTTAGCTCAGTAGCAGATGCTTGAGGTAAATGTCATGTTCTTGTCCAGAGCTTTCCTTCTTAATGAAAAAAAGTACAAAGCTTTTGCAATTCCTTGAAAAAAAGGTAAATGTCATGTCTCATGTGATGAGAACTTCATGTTGGCAGTGATAACCTCGTGAAAGGGCTAGCTAGCCGCGAGTTACCCATGCCCTGTTGTCAGTTCTGCAGCGATAAACTCATGAAAGGAACTTTTTCACATTAACAACTCGAATGAACGAGCAGAAAGAAAAAAAAAACTAACCCCCGCTGTACTATGCGTACGTACCACACCTACATGAATTATCATTTATGACAAGCTGGTCCAACAGAAATGGCTTGCAAGTTCAGGGAACAGGAACTGCACCTCTGGACACCGTGGTGTGCATGCAATGCCTCCTTTTTCCATTTTGCCTGCGCCGTGCTTCCACGATTATTAAAGCAAGGTTTGGCCGTCTTTGAGAGAGCAAGGATCATCTAGAGGTGGTCACATAGGCCTCAACCACTACTACACAAAACCTCATCACAGATGGTTTTTGAACCGTCTGTATTTATGTGTCTGTGATAACAGACGATCATCACAGGCGGTTTTAAAACCGTCAGCGATAGTTATTATCACGACGGTTACGAACAAAACCGCTCAGCGAAAATAGACTATCACGACGGTTTTTGTTCGTAACCGTCTGTGATAGTCTATTTTCACGACGGTTACGAACAAAACCGTCTATGATAATAACTATCATGCAGACGGTTTTGTTCGTAACCGTCTGTGATAGTTTTTTCTATCGCAAAAAAATCGATTTTGAATGTTCGCAATGGTGATAGTCTTGATATGCAACATTGCTCGCAGAAAAAATGAAATGGCGGGACGAGAGGAAGATACATACATACCTTCTTCCCAAAGATGGCGTGGAGGTGACGATGAGCTCCTCCTCCTGCGTGAAGTTCACGTGCTTGAGGTTCAACCTCGGTAGTTGGTGTACCTCGGCCGCAGCTCTTGCGCGCCTCTTCAACCTGCGAGGCGCATCCATGCACGCAAAAACATCATCGGTTCCTCCGATCTCATCACCAAAAGCCCATGCAGATGATACAAAGATGTAATGTACATGAAAACGCATGACCTACTCTTTGAGGAACGGAGGTCCAGATTGTGCGGTGCCGTGGGTGGAGGTCCGATTGAGGCATGTGGCGGTGAACTTGGACCGAAGCACGCCGACGAAGACGAAGTCCAAGAAGACCTCGGTGTCCCACGTGTTCGACACCTCCCAAACATTCACCTCGACTTCGGCTATTATTTATAAGGACAACAGTAACTTATTTTGCTTCCGCGCGCACGCGTTCAAAATTTTCGAACTCCTGGCTGCGAATCACGAGCGGTTTTATACAAAACCGTCAGTGATGACATATCACAAACGATTCTTAAGAAGAACCGCTGCGTGATAAGGATGTCATCACGCAGAGCGGTTCGTATCACGAACCGCCTGCGTGATTAGCATATCATCATGCTGCAGTTACGCTTAAGAACCGCTCTGTGATTATATCTCATCGCTGCATTTGCTTACGCTTAGAACCGCCTCGTGATTTTAGGTTTACCATGGCTTGGATTTTTACCATGGCTTGAAATTTTTCTTACTCTCGATTTTACCATGGCAACCAATGCTCTGCCGCGGTAGGGTTTGGCGGGCAATTCTCTGCCGTGGTAGGGTTTTTCAAGCCATGGTAAAAATTTCAAGCCATGGTAAAAACCCTAAAATCACAGACGGTTCTAATTAAGAACCGTCTGTATACTATTACAGACAGTTCTTAATTAGAACCCGTGCGTGAATGGATGACATATCACGAGCGGTTCTTATTTAGAATCGTCGTGATGATATGAATCTATCACGACGGTTTACTAATAGAACCGCTGTGATAATTCACGACGGTTCTATTAGTAAACCGTCTGTGATAGATTCATATCACAGACGGTGCTCCCATCGGCTATTCCAGGTCGGAACAGACCCAACACAGACGGTTCCAAAAGAACCGTCTGTGATGGGCCGTCTGCTATAGCCTCTTTTGTAGTAGTGAACATATCAGGTATGGAATCATTATCAGTTAAAGAGTTTGCAGCAAATATCATATATGATATATATAGAGGCTAAAACCTTGGATCTCCCCGAGAGCAGATGGAGTTCTTCATCTTTCGAGCTTAACATAGGTTGTAATTAAAATGCATGTTAACTTGTTTACCACAGCACGTCCTCAGCACTACTGCCACAGGTTAGGGAGATGTGGGCATCCCAATCATAGGCCAGTGGCGGTGAGATACCAACAGCCAGAAGGCAGGAAATCATGTACTAATATATTAGCACATTGTGACTCATCAACCCTTTTTAAATGTAAGTTTAGTGGGGAGAGGTGAGAGGATCACTTGTGTGACTACACAAATCACTAGACAAATACAAGATGCTGAGCTTGGCTATTGATTATTGCGAGCGAATTAAGAATTTCCTTGCCACCAATAATGGAAAGAACAAAATGCTTAATTTAAAGAGCAAGTCAGAGTTGCAAAATGCTTAATTTAAACAGCAAGTCAAGAGTGACGCAGAACTCACGTTGCACATACCCTCCGCAGACCGCAAAAATTCAGCCGACTTTGGGTGATCAATCAGTCAGGTCCGATATTCCAAGCAAGTGATGACAAGCGGTGTGAAAAAAAATTATGCAGTCTGATATCAGCAATTCAAGACCTGCGGTCATCGGTGGTGGCTAGCGTTGGCAAGTTGCAAATGGACATTTGAACTCTTAAGCAACCATCAGCTTCAGGAACAGGAGAAAGGGACGATTTCAGCACAAGTATAAAAAAGATATATCTTTATTCCATCAAATGAATTTAACATCAGATTCCACAAAGTTGCCCAATAGAAAGATCCATGGTTCTCATGCCCCCGCCCCGGCCCCCAACAGTGTAGCCATAAAGTTATTCACTAAAAGATTAGCACCACCTCGAACGGTGCAGAAAAATGTGTGGGAGGTGTGAAGGTGCAACAACTATCTACTACAAAAATTATTAGTCTGGAGAAATTTTAACAACGACTGGTGAGAAAGTTATACACGAAAAGCAACTGAAAAGGAAAGCAAACCACCAAGGCACTATGCAAATGACTTTATGGCCTTCATCAAATGACAGTTGATGGCTTACACCGAGAGATATTGATACCTCCACTGCAATATTTATTTGCACTGCATACCTATCTGTTTTAAACGGCAGGACAGCCAAGTACAGGGGAATCCTTCCCACAGAGAAGCTCATGATATCTAGCTTCCAGCCTTCCAGGCTTCGTCTCCAAGGACTGCGTAGCTACAGAGGACACCTCGGGCGCTGGCATGCATCGACATCAAGGATAAGATCTACAAGATGGCCATGGTCCATGGATGGTCCATCTTACAGATTCCTCTCGTGTTTTTTATGTTTTGTAGCATGTGCTCTCATGGAGTCTGCTGTTTCTGTTCATTCATGGTGCCCACCGCATCCTAGCCCGAGTCGGGAAGCAAAGTTTAAGCAGAAGACAAATAAGTTTTGGGAGTACCAGGAACAGAGTAATACCTGGGTGGAAATAAGCATGCCTTTCAGTTTGATGTCCTGCATCAACGGTACCTGCGCAAAGGTAGGATCAATCAAGCAACCGGAAAGCAAACATGGCCGTGCTTCCATTTCTAGTCAAGAGGAGGATACTGATCAACTCCTGCCCATAAGAAAAAGAATTTCCTTGACAAGAATGTCAGAATCATCTGTGTGGGTAACAGGGCAAAGTGGATCGATCTATGAGAGGTTCTGGAACGGGGTGATGTGGGTGATTGCTCCTCATGAACTCCCAACTTCGGCTGGCTATGCCATGGCGACTTTCATTGTGAATACAACTATCCTTGCTCTGTCAGAAGCTGGAATCCTCTATCAGGTAAGCTGCATCCCATGATCTAACAGACAACAAGCTCTAGCTTATTCAGACTTGTGGTTCTAGTCTTCGAGATCCAGATCATATCGCTACTTTTACTGTTTCTTACATTTCTTATAGCTATAGGTTGAATGTGTTCCATTAATAGTTCTACATCTTTTCAGCTACAGCTAAATGAACATGCCCAGCCTATCTGGACAGATATGACATTCAACTCCAACCAACATTTCACAAACCTTGGAGAAAAAACACAAAGTAAAGCTATGCGCATAAGAAACGGGGCTGTATCATATGATGGAAGGTTTGTTTGTACCCTAATGCTTCTAAAGGAACTTATTCACAAAAAAAGATTAGCTAGTTAATTTGGAATCAACGAACATACTCTGAAGCCACTGATTAACGGAAACTTTTCCTTCATCAGGAAACTTTACCTATCTATCACGAATGGGTCCCTACTTGAGGTCACAGAACTTCAGCCTCTAAGGTATGAAGCAGTATTACTGAACTTGATCTTCTTTGCATGGCTATAATATCTTGGTCAAAATTCAAATGAAAACCACAAAAAAGGACAATTCTAACAAGAGCTTTGAGAAATGACTCTTTACTGAAAATTCACATGATAAAAGAGTACAGTAAAAATCATGGTTTCTAAAATCTTTATAACTATGTTTGCTTGAGTAAAATATAGTGGATTATTACATTTGCATCTAATATACTCCCTCTATTCAAGAATATATGACGTTTTGGACATTGACACGGTCACCAACATGCAACTTTGACCATTACTTTTTATACGAATATGTTCATAAAATAATATAAAAATATTACATTATTGAAATATTTTTCATGAATAATCTAATGAATAATGATACCATTTTCACATAACCAATACAAAATAGTTTTTTACATATTAGCGGTCAAAGTTAAAAAGTTTGACTGCACGCTTTCTAAAACGTCGTATATTTTTGAATGGAGGGAGCATCAAGAAAACAAGTGAGATTGAAGACAGATTATTTGCTCTAAGATCAAGATATGTTCACATAAATCAGTAGCATGAAATGTAAAAAAAAATGCTGGGCCCATATCATATTGGTACACCATAGATATGAAGGTCTTATTAACAAGTAGATTGCAGCATCAACTTGTATTACAGATTTCTATATTTTCTATTTTATAAATTAATACAAGGTTTATTGCATATATCAGGGAAATCGGATGCTTGTTCTTGCATTAACTGTGGATCTTGAAATAATATCGTTTACGAAGAAGTGTTTGAAAAAAAAATTTGGTTATATCACTTCCAGTGCTCAGCAATAAATTCTAAAAACTAATAATGACATGGTAGAATAAAGGGTAATTACCTTTAGATAATATTTTACTCACAAAAAAAAACCAACAGTGCATTTGAAGTTCTGAACATTTTCAGACCTGGTGGGTCTCAAAAAAAAAAAAGAACAATTTCACACCTAGGGCTTGATCAATTGAGTGAATATTGTAAAGTTACTGCTCTTTCTAAAACTATTTTTGGAAATCAAACAATGTGCAACTTTTTTCATCACTACTACCATGGCCTACTCAACAAAAAAATGGTCCAAAATTACTGATGCTCAGGTGGAATTATCATGGGCGTCCTCCAGGAGGAGATGTATCATATATATCTGATGCTGGCAATGTAAGACCAGGGACCGTGTTCACAGTAAGGTATGCTAAACATGTGTACTTTAGGGAGGAGGGGGGGTATCATTTCAAATTTTCAACCACCTTTAGGGAAGAAAGAAACTGGTTCAATAAAGTCTCAATTTTCTCCTAAAAAATTTCGATTTGCTCCTGTCCTTGTCAGTTGTCAATGACTGAAACAAAGATCAACTTCTACAAACAAAAAATGGAACATAGAACTAGGAGCCATGGATAGCTTAAAAAGTATATATGATCAACCTTCTCAGACAAGTCACACTACTCATTTATGTTGTTTATCCAAGATATGATATAACTGTAAGCTAAATTGTGTGTATAATCCAATGCTAAGATGTGATAATGCAGTGCAGTTCTACTGGAGACCTATATGAGTTTGACAAAGAATCGAAGCCATCATGGAAAAAGCATATATGGAGTGAAGAAACAGCAGAAAATGTCTCATTAAGCTCATCTGTTGGGTGTGCTTTACATGGTCTGTCAGGATCTAACTCGGTGTCACTTTTCCTGATAACCAAGGTATGTAAGAATTTATTATATCATAAATGATTTACTGGATCCAAGCTAATACAGCAGCCTTATATATCACAAGTTTCCATCTGCATATTAGCTACTTACAAATGTAAACGCTCTAAGCCATGTTGACTCTATAATATGAGAACAACACTATGTGTTCTGATAGTTATGAAGCTGATGAAGGTACTTAAAAAAGAAAAGAACCTGCATATGCTTAGGTGGATATCTATAGCAGGATAGTCAAAATATGGTGTCAAGTGTCAACCATAACAGTATGACCAGTATCATCCATTAGACAGTTCAAGATAAATTGATGACTTAAGCTTCATCTACTAACTATAGATAAGTTAAGAAGAGTAAAATAATAAGAAAAGTTTGCTGCCAGCTGAAGTAAGAATATGTCATGGCTAGGACCTCTGTTTTCATTAAAAGAACAATACTTTTCTACGTTCGTTTGTTAAAGGTATTTATAGATTGGCAGGATGGACTTTTAGTGGAGCGTCGCTTGCATAGAAGGAAGTGGAAGTGGGATACACATGGAGCTCCTAAGAGTCAAAGACTTAGTTCAATTACAGAAGTTCAACAGGATGAATCTAATGATGCAACTTCAATGTTTTTTACGACAACCACAGGAAAAGTATTCGAGTATCAGTTTCCACAATATACAGGTATAAACTACTACTTTGGAGATCTTTAAAACAATCTAATAAAGATGAATTTGCAGAAATTTTTCATAGAAAAATCATTTATGTCAATTTGTGCTTTCCAGTGGAAAGATGGAAATAAACCAAAACTACGAAGATTCTGGTCTAACACAAAAGTACTTCAAGTAAAGTGAAATCTGCAGCAAAAGATCTTCCTTCTAAACCATATGATACACTCTGATCCTGATTTGATGGTGTAAACTCTTGTTTTGTCAACAAAAAACATTGGTCTTAGTCTAGAAACATAAAAAATAATCATCAAGTTCAATCAAGATGGATGTGTCACAGTACATGCTAGATTCAGCTTGAAACATTAGAATCATGTGTTAGATGATAGATCCAAGCAAGTCAAACCAGATTTAACATTCTCGCCTAGGACCATATCATTCTCGTGTGAACTTTTTCTTTGAACAAAATGGCACATTCAATCGTTTAATTCTTTTTATCAGAGCAACAGCTATAATTATTAATGTTCCAAGCAGAAACTAAGTTGACATGGTTTATCTTTTTCACTGGACAAGGTGGGACTCAAAGCAACAAGATCAGAGGACTATGGGTAAATCATATGTCTCCTGAGCATGGAAAGGTAGCAAGAAGCGTCCGAGGTGCACAGGTTCAAGTTGGCAGAATGATATTCCCACTAGATGATGGTAGGCTTGGGGAGCTGCATTTACCTGGTATGGGAGGTGACAATTTTGGTCCAATCCAACAAAATAGCATAAGAAGGAAAGTGTCAAACAAGTACGAGTGGTCCATGCTAGATGCACCAGAAACAGAAGGTTGGAATGCAGAATATTGCACCGAAGAGCATGGTCCGACAAACTGTATTGCTGGAGCAAAGAATGTAGTTGCAGACACCGAACCAAATGACTTGAGCAATGCCTCGCCTTCCAGGAGGCGCAAAGCAGACGAGAAGCAACACTACCTATATGTTAATAGCCAAGAGGCCCAAGAGAGTGATGAAACCGAATCATGCAACTTTCTATCAAGAAGTATTGATCTTAACTTCCACATGCGGGTGATGCATGCAGATAGATCACTTTTCCTCATAATAGATAACGGCTTAACTTTTGAATATCTAAACAGCAACGGTGTTTGGTTATGGCTAAGACATGAGCACACTACAGCAATGAAAGGTACACTAGGAAGCTATAATGGCAGCTTGTATCTTGTTGACGTGCACGGGAGCTTACATATTAGAGAAAGAAATGGAGAGGAACTATTATGGATTAATTGCACTGCAATGAGGAAGGGAAGACAGGTTGCAAGTGGGTCTCCATGGGATGGCATCCCCGGTTCATCACGCGGGGTGACAACAGATGATGCACTTTTCTTTGTTAACAAGAGAGGCAAGCTGCTACAGTTCATGGTAGAAGTTCAAACGTGTTTTAAATTGAGTAATTTTAGCCTTATTAGCCATTTTTATTCAAGCTATTGCAATTACCCAGGATTTAAGCACATGCACCTTGATCAGCTAAAGTCATTAGTTCTTTTCTCGTACCCAAAGTCCTGCATAGCAATGAGCAGATATTTTTTTCCATAAAAAGCAATGAACAAATGATGAAGTATGACTCATGATAATGCCATGCATATGTATGCATCACACATTAATCTAGAGCAGAGAAGTAGTTGAGAATCCACTAGTAGGAGTTTGTAGATGGAGAACATGGAAGTAAGTACTTAAGATATGTCAATATTACGACAATTGTAGCCAATCACTCTGTTATTATATCCTTTAATATTCCAGGTGGGCATTTCATAGAAGATATTAAATGTACCATTACCATTTACCTCTGTTTTGAAAATTGGGGACTTGGTGTTTCTATTCACAAGTTTGATCTTATTTTCTTGTAACATCCAGTCTTTCCGCATTTCCTTAGTATATATGGGCAATGCAATAGTAAAAAAGGAACACAAATTCACGAACATCTTGAAAGTTGAAAGTCTAAACAATCATAATTCAGATTGCTTACAGATGGAATGGGCTAGACAGGAACGAACAAGTTTTATCTCTTTTTTCTCTTATTAAAAACATGAACTCCCTCATTAATTTAAGATCAAATGTGATGTATATCAAGAAGCATTCATTTTTTCTTCCCCCCGTTACTCTCAGAGGAAAAAAGATAAGTAACGTTATTTTTCCCATCTTTCAAAATTTTGCCTCTGCTCTGAAAACAAATTAACCCTACATTACGAAATATTTACTAATCCAAATATGCTAAGTTCATACTGCTGCCCTTCTACACTTCTGCAGGTTGCGCTACGGAAATTCAAGTGGAAGGACTGCCAGAGCCCTCCTGATACCAAGATTGCATTCATAGTGGATCAGGAGGTCTTCAGAAGAAATATCATCTTCGTAGTTGGTCGCAACGGTCGCCTGTACCAGTACAACAGAATCACAGAGCTATGGCACAAGCACTACCAATCACCTCACCTCGTTCTGTCAAGATCCCCCGGGACAGCCATGAGACCGTCCCTCTCTCCTCACCGGCTCCCTCTTCATGGCATCCGATCACGGGGGCCTCGTCGAGTACCATTTCAGCCCGCAGGACGGGTGGGAGTGGGTCGAGCACGGGACGCCCCACCGGGACGTCACCCTCGTCGGCGCCCCGGGGCCGTGCTTCGACGGCGCCCAGCTGTTCGTCGTCGGGTCCGACGGCCACGTCTACCGGCGGCACCTGGACAAACGGACGTGGGGGTGGACGAGCCACGGGCACCCGTCGGAGCCATCCGCCGCGGCGCTGGGCGCGGCCGGCGGTGGCGAGCAGAGCTGTGCCACGCCGAGCGCCGCCGACGCGCACTACGCGAGCAGCTTCAGGGGAAGCTGCGACGAAAAGGTCTGCGCGGCAACATGAGAATGGTGTTCTTGTCATCTTCCACTTCTGTTCTTTCTTGGTGGTCTAATGGCGCTGTGGCAATTCGACGAACAGGTGGCGGCCGTGCGGCCGGTGCCGTTCTCGGAGGACGCGGTGGTCTTCGGGCTGCGAGACGGCCGGGTAAGACACGGGAGCTCCTACTCTTCCTAATCGCATTGCATCGCATGAATCAAGAAACATGTACTCTTGATTGGTGGCGATGAATCCGATAATGGAGAATGCTTGTACAATTACCGGGTTTTGCTTCTGTGGCGTGCAGTTGGCCGAGCTGCGGCGGGCGGCGGAGGGGCGCAGCGGGTGGGAGTGGGCGCGGATCATCGGCACGCCGGCCAGCGCCTGCATGACCAGCTACTGGACGGCCGTCGCCACGTAGCCGCCGCCGCCGACGACGACCGCGGCGCGGTGAAAGGAAGCGGAAGCTCGGAGTTTAGATTTGGAATTAGACGTGTTTAGCGTTGTGGCGGGAATGGAACGGGGAATCGAATGGTTGACAGTCTGTCTAAGACAGACACTAGTAGAACGGAACGGAACGGAACGGAAGGCTGTGTTCATAGTGTAGACTGCAGACTGTACTAGTAGTGGCTACTAGCTAGCTAGCTGCTGTAGTTGACTAGTCGTCGCTAACACAGTAACAAGCTAGCTTACTTGTACAACTTTTGTACAACTTATGTGAGAAGCAAATGTAAACATTAAGGGTATGTTAAGGAGGAGACACCGCACAACACAATTGAGGATGAAGCCCTGAAAATAATACAACTTTGTTGTTATTTTTACATAGTACATTCATGTGTGCACGAGAGATTGCATGGAGCATAAGCAGAACGAATGTCACCCCTAGCATCCCTTTCTCTGTCACTGGCAAGAGGAAGTCCTGCATCATTTGTATTTCGGCTGCACTTTCAGTCAAAATTGCTGGAATATATTGGGTTTCAATTGGAATAATGTGACTGACATGGTACAGAAGATAGAGGCAACTAGAATGACTTCCAATACGACTTTCTTCGTAGTAAAAAATCATCGTAGCAGCATGACAAATCTGGAGGCAAAAAACTGGACAGATTTTTATAATATTTCTCCAAGTATATCTTCGTGAAAATGTCTCTTGAAAAATGAACTCGTTCTACATGTGCAGGAAGATAAAAAAAACCATCTCATTTTCGATTGGCTACACACAATTGTTTTATTTGTGCCTTTTAACATGCTGTACAGTTTTTATTTTCCTTCTTCGTACATAAACTTTAGTCCTTTTTTCTTTTTTTTTAAATATACCATCAAAAGAAACTTCTGTGAGAAACTTCCCCGCAAAAAAAATCTAGAACGATAATTATGCATTGAGATCCGCACTGAAAGTGAGATCTTCGACCGGTATACCCCGGCTATCGCTAGGGTAGATTCATGACAAAAGAAGCACTGAAAGTGAGATCTCCGACCGGTTGCATTCACAACCCAAATCTAGAACGATAATTATGCATTGAGATCCGTGCTAGCAGTGTATTTTGCAAGGTTTTTCTTGTTTTTTTTCTGGAGGATGGCTCACTAGGCTGACATGGGTGTACTTCACCTCAATTTGAATTTTGAATTTTGAATTGTATCATGTGTATGCAATACACTATACTCATTCGCTAGAATGCACAGACGAATACTTGGTATTTCATGTACATGAAAAAATGATCCAAAATACAATATGTGTACGTACAGAGTGCACCTCCAACAGCACTGTACTATAGTACTCCAACGTCGGTGGCGAGGTGCGAGTTGGCGGTGAGGTCCGCGACGAGGTTGTACTCCCACGACGAAGTACACCGGCGACGTTGTACTCCGGGCGAGGAGTACTATGGAATAGTACACGAGTCGCAGTGACGGAGTAGTGCTCGAGGCCGCCGAAGTTGAGGACGACGCTTAGATCCGTTGACCCTACACTCGAGACCAGCGACGACGAGGAAGTACTCACAAGTGGTGGGGACGATGCCACATCGGACGACCGAAAGCAAGAAAGAAGTCGGATCCAGCCTTCCCCTGATGTGCAGCCGTCAGATCCGTCCGTGACATGTCAGATCTGCCCTTCACTATAAAAACATTATATTTCAATTAATTAATTCAATGCACAGATCTCGATGAAAAAAATGGACAATACATATTCGAGTTGTGAATGTTGTATAACTCACACCCCTTAGGGGGTTGCGCGTTGGGCCTGGTCCGCTCCTGGTGCTTCGGGCAGGGAGGAACTACTGAGAGCTGGACAATCGCTACATCTCTATCCTCTAGGACACGGGCTTGTTGCCCTTTGTGAGGCTAGTGTTCGTCGAACGTCAGATCACCCTAGACGCCAGCCTGCTGTCGGTACTTGTCGACAGGTAGAGGTCCGAGACGCACACATTCCACTTTCGGTGGGGTGAGATGACGGTCACCCTACAAGACGTCTCGCTCTTGACCGATCTCTCGATCCGGGGTGAGCCGCTTTTTTGGGCCCTCCGGGTGCGGACTGGAAGGCCGAGCTGGAGCAGCGGTTCGACCAACCTCTCCCCGAGCATATACGTAGTGTACCCTAGACTTGGCTGAGGCAGTTCAGGCAGTGCCCGCAGGGTGTACCTGACGAGGTCGTTAGGGCGCACTTCGTTGCTTACCTTCTCCAACACTTTGGTTGAGTCCTGTTTTCAACCACACAGGGCGATTTTTGCTACCCTAGCTACATCCGCCTCGCCGACTTGTTGGTTGACACGGAGGCTCGAGTGATGCCTCAGTATAATGAGGGATCAGCCATCCTTTGCGCCACATACCAAGTGTTGTGTGACGCTTCGCGACGTTGCACCGGTGGTACCCCCAGTCTGGTCATCTGCTACATGCTCGTGCAGCTGTGGAGTTGGGAGCACTTCTCTGTTGAGCAGCCGTCCATCGAGATAGCGGTGCACCCGTACCCCATTCCGCATGACCAGATAGACGGGCCCACCATGGGCTTTTGGTGGACTGCTGGCCATTTGCGTTGGACCAACGCAAGACCGGCGAGATGCTACTCATTGTACCACAATGAGTTCGAGTCGTTGCACGCGAGCGACATCATATGGAATCCATGATATCCACAGTTCGTGCGCATGGTAGCGCCGCACGGACTGTCAGTGCAATGCATCCGGGACGTAGTACTGTGGATGACGGACTGCCACCTAGTGTTCACACATATGGTAGAGCCTTACCCACTGCGGCGCGTAATGCGACAGATTGGTGCGCACCAGGTCGTGCCCCCTGACGACAGACCCCTACCGCAAGCCGTACACCTGTGAGTCAAACTTCATTCGAGTAATGTTTACAGTTCTTACGTGCTCCCTTTCTAACATCATTCCTTTCGAAAATGCAGGCAATCAAGGCAGGGTGGACATACTCAGGATTGGCACCCGATCCAGCATGAGTGGACTAAGGCATGGATGGAGATGGCGCACGTGGATATCTTGCGTGCCCCACATTCATACGACCCTGAGACGTACGGTGCGTACATGGAGTGATACATGCCACGAACGAGCACAAGACTTACCATTTCTCCACCAAAGCGCCCAGAGCCGGTGACAGAGGAGACGCACCGGTAGAGCCTCCACCGCTTGTTCGATCGTCACAGCGCTTCACGGCGTGACGACGCCGTAAGACCTTTACAACCTCTGGTCGTTTCATTGACGACATTTATACTCTTCGTTAGTGAACCTGTTACGTATGTCACTACAGTTGGAGCGGGCGCAACGTGTCCATAGCGCATTGGAGGCCGCCATCCGCAGCCCAGATAGAACCCCGGAGGGATAAAAAAAAATTGAAGCATATCTCGGCGGAGATAAGAAGATAATAAAAAACTTGAGCTGCAGTCGTTCGACGGTCGACATCCTGCACATCGGGCAACAAGGGGGGCGTGCTCACCCGCTAGGTCACCACGGCCTAGCGAGTCTGGCCGGCGTCGCAACGTACCCCGTTGGTCATCCGCGGCCTAGGTCGGCGGGGAGGTAAGATATGTACAAATCTACGTTCAGTTTTATTGGTTATGCCACGGTAGAGGATTGTGTGCCACGGCAGATGATTGATTGCATGACAGAGGATCGTGTGCCGTGACAGAGGATTGTGTTCCATGGCCGATGATTGTCTGCCCAAATCCTACCGCAGCAGAGGATTGACTGCGCAAATCCTACCACGACAGAGGATTGGCTGCGCTGGTAAAATCAGATAGTATAAAATCACATACGGTTCTTAATACAAACTGTCTGTAATAAGATACTTATTACAGACGGTTTGTATTAAGAACCGTCTGTGAATTATCACAGATGGTTCTATTTACAAACCGTCTGTGATAATTCCGTATCATAGATGGTTCTTACGGAATCGTCCGTGATAACTACAACACAAACGGTTCCAAAGGAACCGTATGTGATGAGGTGTCTAATATAACTTGTTTTTGTAGTAGTGAGATTTGTATGAACACAACGGAAGAAAATGACGAAAAGAATAGTTAGCAGCAAAACAGAGAAGTTAACAACCACGATGCATGGCCAATGCATCAACACATGCATGCAAAACTAGTCAATGCATACCAATGCATCAATACATGCATGCAAAACTAGTTGATGCATGCACTAGCCGATGCATCGATGCATGCATCCGGAAGACACCATGACTTGCATATGGAGGAAGACCGTGGCTGCAAACATGGATGCAGTAGCAAGGAGGCCATCAAGAGGAATAACCGATCGAGGAGTCGGCATCGAACCATCCCGATGGAGGCGCGCCTCGACTCGAATCCGGATCTGGCGGGCGGCGTCCTCAAGGTGCACCGGTTGCTGATGGAGCTGCTCGCCCAGATGACGCGCACGACCATAAGTGTTTGGTGTTCCATGCGTACACAGAGGGGATGCGCCTGGACGACGAGAGGCTGCCCCCGGGATCAGAGATAGCTCCTCCCGAGGGCAGCGGGCAGCGGAAGACTAGCGGAGGCTAGGCGGCAGCTACAGTAAACCCTAACTCCAACCTTTGTTCTGATACCATGTTATGAATATTCACTACTACAAAACATGCTATACTAGACACCCCATGAACAGTCTGTGATAAAATTATTACAGACAGTTCTTCGTTAACCGTCTGTGATACTTATCACAAACGGTTCTTATATATAAGCACTATAAGTAGATGCTCCCGACAGGCCCCCTTTCCATTCCATTTGAGGCGCCGCCACCCTGCTGCTGCTGCTGCCTCCTCCCCATTGGCCACCCTGTTGCTGCTACTGCCTCCTCCCCCGTTTTGAGTTGTTACCCCTGCCTCGTCCTCCCCCATTGCGGCACCTCTGCTGCCTCCTCCCACATTGCGCCACCTTGGAGAGAAGGGTAACGATCTGTAACCCTTTATTTTTACTCTAGACTAATCACTAATGTGTAATGATCTGTAACCCTTTATATTTGCTCTAGATTAATCACTAATGTGTTTTGTCATTATGAAATGGTACTTGCGGTTTTATTAATATAATTTAACACTAATTAATTTGTTACGTGCGTATACGTGTAGATGGACCGAAACTGGATGTACATTGAGAACCGTGTGAGTGAAGAGTATATTAATGGTGTGTTTGCTTTTAGAAGAGCCGCCGAGCAGGTGATATGTTGAGGAAGGGGATAAAATTTATGTATTGTCCATGCATTGATTGCAGTAATATGAAAATGTTTAACAACCCGGCGCGGATCGAAGCTCACTTAATACGAAGGGGTTTCAAAAAAGGATATACATGTTAGAGCAGTCACGATGAAGAGCAGATTATACCGGAAGTCAGTAATGACGACATCGCCGAGGAAGTCAACGATATGTCGGGTATGGAATGTGCTTTTGATGAGGATAGGTCGCATGATGACAATCTAGATCAGATGCTACGCGATGCAGAAGGGAACTACGGTGAGAGAGAGTTTTATAAATTCGAGGGCTTAATGGAGTACTCGGGGAAACCTTTGTTCCCTGACTGCAAGTCGGAATACACAAGGTTGTCAACCGTGCTTGAACTGCTGAAATTGAAGGCAAGTAATAGTTGGTCCGACAAGAGTTTTACGGCGTTGTTAGGTCTCTTAGCTGACATCCTTCCGGAGGGAAACGTGTTGCCCAGCACGACCTACCAAGCTAAGAATGTTATTTGTCCATTGGAAATGGAAGTAGAAAGAATACATGCATGTCCGAACGATTGTATCCTCTACCGTAAAGAGTATGTAGACATGCATGTATGTCCCGTGTGCAAAGCATCCCGATACAAGCGTAAGAATATTGCTAAGGCGAAGCAAGGACCTCCTGCTAGGATGTTGTGGTATCTGCCTGTGATCCCACGTTTGAAGCGTTTATTTGCGAACCGAAGGGAGGTAAGATTGATGCGTTGGCACTCGGAGGAGCGTAAGAAAGATGGGAAGCTCAGACACCCTGCTAATTCTGCCCAGTGGAGAAACTTCGATCGAAGCTTCGAAGAGTTCGGTGCGGAACCGAGGAACATAAGGTTAGGGTTGAGTACGGACGGAATGAATCCTTTCGGTAACATGAGCAGCCGACATAGCACCTGGCCCGTGAATCTATGTATGTACAACCTTCCTCCTTGGCTGTGTATGAAGCGGAAATACATTTTGATATCACTACTTATCCAAGGGCCGAAGCAACCTGGAACGATATTGATGTGTACCTAGCACTATTGCTGGAAGATCTTGTGACACTTTGGAACGAAGGGGTACAAGTATGGGATGCGTACAAACGAGAGAACTTCACTTTACGCGCCATGTTATTCTGCACCATCAATAATTTTCCTGCTCTTGGTAACTGTCGGGTTCGATTACAAAAGGAGCCAAAGCTCATCTCGATCGCTTAGATGGTACCAAGAGTGTATTCTTTGAACAACTCACGCAAAACTGTGTATATACGTCACCGTAGGTTCCTTCCCAGGATTCACCCATACCGCAAGATGAAGAAACAATTCGACGAAAATAAGGAGGACGATTCAACTCCAAGGGGTTTTAGAGGGAAAGAGGTCTATGATATGGTTAAGGATATCGATGTTGTGCTTGGAAAGAGACGTAAATTAAGGACCTCTCAGAAAAACATCTAGAAGAAGCGGTCAATTTTTTGGGACTTGCCTTATTGGGAGCACTTAGAAGTTCGCCACTGCATCGACGTCATGCACGTGGAGAAGAATGTATGTGATAGCTTGATTGGTCTCTTACTAAACATTAGTGGCAAAACAAAGGCGGTGTTAACGCACAACGTGACTTGGTTGATATGAACATAAGAATCGAGTTAGCACCGAAAGAGACCGATAAAGGACGAACGTACCTTCCCCCAGCTTGCTACACTTTGTCCAAGGCCGAGAGAAATGAACTGTGTCAAAGCTTACATAGAGATATCAGTACCAAATTGTTGCCATATTCCTATGTGCTGCACATCCTCAGCTACTACATCCCTTCTTCGACATTCACCGACGTGGGGAGAGCAGTGTCTCCGAAGTCGTTGTCCCTCTTGATCCTGCACAGGTTGGGGAGAATCAGGTTTTTGGTAAGTGTTTGCGTGACTGCTCACGGTTTCCTCCTTCTCCATCATCCTCCGTGTGTCGTTTTTTCCGCATTAGACTTTACCGTGACCTTCGTATGAGCAATTCTCTGTATGTCGCGGTGATACAATTTGATATGGTTAGGCCTCACTTGCTAGAAATAAATCATGTGATGCCGTCGATGCCAGCTTCTGTTAGCAGGGTTGTTGTTCTAGATTTTGCCTTGTTAGTGTATATATATGAGATATAAATATCTGAGTTGATGGTTATATTACTGTTTATAGTTCCAAATATAATTAGTAACGATTATTATTTTAGAAATTATAATAATTACGTAAGTGCGCATGTGCCTAACAGCTTGTGTACATAGTGCTGGGCAAGCTTGCTCCTTTTACGTATGTATATATGCAGTAAAACTTGCTGATGCCCTAGAAATTAACATCTGTGCAAGTTGATGGGATGGGAGCCGAGGTGACTTAAATCAAGTTCTTGGCCGGCTAATTTTGCGTGTCAGATTTCAATATGGTTCCAGGCTTGTTGAGAAAACAATCCTACAGGGACCCGGGGCGGATCTGTGTAGTTCCATTAGGGTTCCCTAGGAGGCCCAACCAAATCTATATATCCACTTGCTAATTACGATCCCAAATGTACCATAGAAAGTTTTTGCATTTTCTCTTAGGTAGTATGCTTGTTCACTTGAGATAAAACGATGCTGGGCCCAGTTGCTGGACTTGGGCCCCAGTTCGGCCTAGCCAGCCCAATATGATCAGGCCCAATTGTTGCTAGTAGCAAGCATCTTGAAACGGTACGAGCCGCTTCCAAGGAGAAGATGGCGAAGAGAGAAGAAGCCTCTCCAAATCAAGAAGATGATACGATGACGGTGACTTCTTTGAGGCTGTAATCACGGGTTTTACGCTACAGTAAACCATTACTAGTTCTATGGCTTAGAAGTAGTGCATGAGTGTATCTTTATTATTGTCTCCAAAGAAGGGCGACAGGAACCCTGGTTTTTATGGTTGATGAAACACTTTATATTGTTCTTATTTTGTTCACATAAAATAGTAAAATATTTATATTTAACATCCATCGATATTTAGTTATCACAACATAATTTTCTAGATAAAATTTTTATTACTCCGTGGTGACAAAGAGATACATGCTACGTTCTCTCGTGGCCCTCGTCCGCTGTCAGGGAACCGCAAGATTTGGTTGGGGCTTGTCAAGTCGAAACTCAAAGACCGTGCATGTACACAGGTTCAGGTTGAGAGGTGAATTACCGCACAAAAAATATGCTTTAATTATTAGTACTAGACCACTACTAGTACATTGCTAATTACTCTCTCTGAATAGATGGTGTTTTGGTATTTTGCACTTCAACCAAAGCACGTATAGAAGTGACTAAATCTCCATTCTTCGTTAGTTCATTTATTGCTCTCGGATAATGTGTTATTCTAATCTATAGTAGTAAATAACCTCAGGAATAATGAATGTTGATGTACGCAAAGGGAGAAAAAATCAGTTAAAAGTTATCTCAAAATTGTAGAATAACATGTATTCGAAAACAAAATTTAAAAGACATGTATTCGGGATGGGAGGCAACAAGTACCTGAATTACACTACGAGAGGTCTCATGATCCGTGCTCCTGCTCTCTTTCCTCGGTCAAAGCGTTCGGGATCGTGAGCACCATCAAAGGCAGCAGTACTCGATCGAGGCCAATTTCGATAATAAACAGGACGACTTGCGATAACGTGGCTACCGTTTTCAAGTGCAGCCAGAGAGGTAAGAAATTCAGTACTTAGAAAATTAACAAAAGGTAAAAGAAAAAAAAAAGGATCCAAAGCTCCATGCATGGCACACTTCTCATGCATTATTATGTTTGCTTGCAGTACCACTGCCATCTATTGAGATTTTGGATCATTAATTTATCATCATTTTGGAATGAAATAGCAAAACTAGCACCCGTACGAATGAAATGGCAAAAATAACACTTCTATCATACAAAAATACAGCGGCAGATTGCCTGTCGCGTACATATCGTGTCGCCGCAGGAACCTAAAGTGCTCCCAAAACACTATAGGGAATCTAAAGTGTTTATTCATCTACGATGCTATTTTTACCATTTTATATATAAAAAAAAGAGCATTAAATTTGCTATTTCGTCGTACAGAACCACCTCTCTTCCGCAACGTTGAGAGCTTTGGTTGTACCTGCCTCCTCCTCCACTAAACTATTGTCCTAACACGCTCAGAGCCTTGGTTGCACGCTCTGCCTTGTTAAACAAAGTGTTAGTTATGGAAGTTTGGGAGTCCTTGGAAATGCAATTATTGGTGTTTAGGGGGCAGCTAGGGGGTTAAGAAAATACTCTCTCTGGTAGGGGTTTAGCTCACTGTGCATGGCAACCAACCAACCTTGGAGCCTGTAAATTAAGAGATAATCTATGTTATAGGACGGTTTTTTAATATCAACATTGTCTTTTTTATATATGAATATATTAACAAAATAGTATAAAATTATTATATAGGAATGATTAATCTAATGTAACCAAAATATAGTATAGGAATGATTAGTGGCACTTGACCCGCCGTGCCAACGTGCCATTCGGTCGGCGTTTCTAAGATTCAAATTGGGAAATCCAATGTGCCAATGTGTCCTCCTTGGCACTGGCACTGGCCATGCATGCTACAGGACAGCAAGCTAAAGCGTGCTCACTGCATGCCGGTGATCATCTTGTTCTGTCGTTAACCTGCTGCTAGCTCTAGAGGTATACTAGTACTAGTTTAGGCTTTAACTAACTCGCCTGCACCGACTAGCACCTTTTTTGACCGGCCAGCAGATCACGCACACTAACTTCACGAGATCGAAGAAACTGGCTAAGATGCCGCTGCAAACGAACAAACAGGTAGACCTCTCCGATTGACCATGCCTGCTGAGCCTATTCGAAGTACAATATTGTTGATTCGATTGAGACACGACATAATCTCACATTTAAATGGGTTGGATTGGGTTGGTACGACCCAACGTATCATGCTAAGTTTGGGTTGTAATCTCGGCCCAATGAGACAGGTCAGTAGCATAGCATGACACAACCTGTTAAACATAATTTTTATAGTTTTTTTTTATTAGATCAAAATAGGCTAGACGGACAAATTCTGACTCGTTAGACTAATCGTGCCACAACTCGTAAATTTGACATGTCGTGTCTCTGGGTTAACGGCTGAATCCACGGGATAGCAAAACACGAAGCCGTTCGGGGGGACAGGCCTACAAACAAGTCAAAAGGCGTTCGAATTGCGCCGAACTGTGTCTGTTCAGTGGTCCACTTCACACCCGGCGCAAGCTTCCAAGGCTCACGATTTCTAATGCGACAAGCCGGGACGAGTGAAGTAGAGTGATATGAACTGGTTTGTGTAGAGCATCACTGACGCTGGTGTGACCCGCGTTGAAATGTTTGGCACATGTATGAATCGCTAGCTCTGTCACCGGAGTACCTCCATAATTGGGAGATCCTGGGAATCCACTGTCACTCTCGTTGTAGAACAGATAAATGTCTAATGTAACCCAAGTGAAAGATGACATATATTCAATCTAAAAAAAATCAAATTCGACGTCGCATGATTCTTCTTTTTATAAGCAAGTCGAGCTTCGAACTTTATTGATCATGGCTAACTACAATAGGTAAAAGAAAATCTGGAACCCACTTAACCACAGCTTCCTTGGTTCACTCGACGTCGCCCTCTGGGCACACTCGTGTGCAGCAGCATTCGCCGTTCTACGAACAATGACAAATTTAAACTCGTATAGTTCTTTACCTCAGCTCTTCTACATCACTCAAGATTGCAGCGAGATTTGATGATCGAGCCTCTTTAGTTTTATGATTCGTAAGGCATTGGCGGAGCCGCGGTTTTGGTTACGAGGGTGAAAAATTACACGAACGGATGTCAAAAAAATACGAATGGCCACTGCGCCAGTAGGCAACGCCGACAGCTGCTCTCTACTCCAAGCTAGCCACGGCCCACCGCGACACGCCCAGCCTGGTTCGTCGCACCGTGCCACGCCTTCCTCGTGGAGTCGCCAACCGGCCACCGCGCACAGCGCACCTGCACTCTTGTCAGCTTGTTGCCTCCCGCCTAGGGCTGGAAACGAGCCGAGCCGAGCCGGCTCAAGCCAGGCTCGGCAGAGCTCGTTTGAACAGTCGGCTCGGCTCGTTTCGAGCACAAGCCAGAAGGGTGGCTCGGCTCGGCTCGGAGAATGGCTCGAGCTGGCTCGAACGACTCGCAAGCCAAGAAACACACGGGCAGAAACACATTGCATCAGTTCATCCACTGATCCACCCTCCAGCACGTCCAAAACGCATTACAAAACTTTCTATCATCCACAACTAAGAAACATGTAAAAATTCTTGAAGAACAATAGAGCCGGATCCGGTGGTGGCGGCGGTGGGGAATGGGCGGATGTGGGCGTGGAGCACGAGCCAAGTGGAGCGTGGAGGCGGTCGGCGGAGCATGGGCGGCGACTTCAGTCGGAGGCACGGGGCCGGCGGGGGCCACAGGGGCGGCGGGAGGCGCAGCTTGGGCGGCGCGGCGGATGGAGAGTGGTGGCGGCGGCGCTGGGAGGGGGGAGCAGCTGGCTGGGGAGGGGCCGAGGCGGAGGCGATGGTGGAGCTGGGGAGGGTGGAGTCTTTGGAGGAGTGGGAGGTGGGCGGCGGCCGCGGTGGACCGTGGAGCTGGGGAGGAGGAGGCGGCGGTGGAGGCTGGGTGAGGAGGAGGAGGCGAGATGGGCGGAGGAGGTGGAGGAGGTGAGGCGAGGGGTGGAGGGAGCGAGGGGAGACGGAGGCGGAGGCGAGCCGTGAGTGAGGAGAGCCCATGAGGGGGCGGCGGCGGTCGGCGGGTGGAGGAGGCGAGGCGGGGTGAAGGTGGAGGAGGCGGCGGAGGTGGAGAAGGCGAGGCGGGGCCACCACGGGCGAGGAGGAGGCGGGAGGATGCGGTCATCGGCAGAGTGGAGGGTGAGGAGATGGAGATGGAGGCGGAGGCGGGTAGCTCATGAGAGGGGTGAATATATAAAGCGAAGAGGTGATTTGGGAGCGAGCCAATTTGGCTCATGGCGGCTCGAGTTCGGCTCGATTTTTCACCGAGCCAAAATCTGGGCTCGGCTCGGCTCGAAAAAAACGAGCTCGAGCCGGCTCGCGAGCCCCGAGCTTTTTTCCACCTACTCCCGCCACCCGCTCACCGTCTTGCGACACGCTACCCGTTAGTCTTTAGAGTCATTGTCTTCCGGTGGCTTGCTATTGCGGCTAGGGTAAACGGGAACGAAACAACGATCGATGTCTGGGTTGCCTTGGTGAGTTGCTGAGCACATGGCTAATGGGCCGGTTGGGGCTGACATTGGTTATGTGTTGGGCATAGCCTATTGGATAGGTTGGACATGTTGGGACGCTAGGACATTATACTTTGTGAGTTCGTGTATAAGTGATGTATTACTACTACATGTATATACTATATCTGCTTGTTTGGTTGGAGAGAATCGTGGGAGGAAATGGGAATTTGGGGATTGAGAGTTATGGAATCTTTTGTTTGGTTAGTGGCCATGGAAATTTAGGTGGGATGGGGATTGAGAGTTTGAGGATCCGACTTCCACCATTTGAAACCCAGGGTAGGTGTACGATCAAGGATAACCACCTAGAGGGGGGTGCATAGGAAGTTTTAAAATTCTTAACCAATTTATACAACTAGGCAAGATAAACTTTAAGAAGACAACCTATCACAAGATATATACTTCAAATTTAAATGCAACAAGTAAGGACAAGAAATAACTACAATGAAGAGAATAGGGTTTTTCCCGTGGTATCGAAGATTTGTCGATCTTCACTAGTCCACGTTGAGGAAGCTTGACCCAATCAAGCTGGCTCCACGAATTAAACATCCCCTCGATTTCACTTGTGGTTGTTCTTCCTCCCCCCTGGAGTTGGTAAACACCAAAACAATCACAATCGGTGTCGGGCCTCTTCACAATCTTCTTGAAGAGATCACCGCGCAAACTCTCGGCAAGCCGTCTAGGTGTCGACAAACACCAAGGGCAATAGACATTGACCTTCGCTTGACGGCAATCAAGAGCTATGGATCAAACTAAAATGAATGTACTTGATTTTGCTCAACAACATCACAATAAATACAACAAGAGAGAATAAGGTGTGAAATGAACACTCTAGGCTAAAGAGTGTTCAATGAGTGCTCAACAACCTGTCCTAGAGCTGGTGGGTGTATTTATACCGTTGAATAAAGAAGTCAGAAAGTTTCAGGGAAATCGGTAGTACCGCCATGTAGCGGCCGGTACTACCGCACCTCAGCGTCGACAAGATGAATTCGCTATAACAGAGGTACTAAATGCGTCTGACATAGCCGTTGGAAACTTGGTGCGGTACTACCGCCATTGAACATGCGGTAGTTTCGATGATCGGTTGTTCGGCAACACACTGGTGTACTACCGTTTTTCGTTGAAGCACAAATACACCCTTTCTGGAAAAAAACGTACTGCACTCTTTTTCGGAATCACTGATGTGCGGTAGTTCCGCTAAAACAACATCAGTACTACCGCTCTAACAAAAAGGCAAAATAAATCCAGAAAGGTGTCGTTCTGTAAAAACCGTACCACACAAATAATCGGAACTACCGACTTGCAGTAGTTCCGCCCATGTACCGCCGGTACTACCGCACTTCCAGAAAAGCAAAGAAATTCGCAAGAAATGTTTCACTAGAAAAAAATGTACCGCAACGATTTCAGCACAATAGGCATGCGGTAGTTCCGCTCTCATAACGCCGGAACCACCGATTTTGCACAGAAATACAGATTTGAGCTTTAAAACAGATTTTTAGTGCATGTATGACCTTAGTTTGATCCAAAAAGCATAAAGATGTGCTTTCAAGCTACTAGTCATGATCCCTCTTAGTAGTATGGCATCTAACCTACAACCCAGTCTTCCAACATTTCTTCTAAGACCGGTAAAATTTAAAAGGGTCCTAGACTACTTATACCTTTGTCCTTGAACCAGGTCTATCCTTTAGCATGTATCTCCATGTTGTTGACATCGTCTTTTAGGACTAAGTCTTGTAATCACCAAAAATACATGTTAGTCATTAATTACCAAAACACATTTTTAGGAGTTTAGATGCTTTCAATCTCCCCCTTTTTAGTAATTGATGACAACACAACCAAAGTGAGAAAGATACGAAGTTGGATATAGAAAGCTCCCCTTAACATGTGCATAAATAAAAAGAGGAATTGAATCAAAGCACATGTAGAGAATTTTCATGAAAATTTTCATCGAATATTGTGATAATTCTTGAAAGAATAGCAATCCTTTTCCATTTGATTGAAGACTTGATCCAAAATCTTGCTCGTGGGTGATTGATGATCAAGATGATCCTAGGTATGTTCCCACATGTCACAGCAAGCTATATCACGTGGAGAATTCAATCAAAAACTCGCAGATCAAAGAAAGACTCAAAATCATGAAATATAGAGAAAGAATGCAATGAGACAAAACATGATCAAACTTTCCTTTGATTGATCGATATGATATGGGTTTACAGCCTCTCCATCAATGGAGGACAATGCTCAATCCAAGAGCACAAAAATCACATCAAACTATCAAGAACCCTAGCCTCCAGAAAATACCCTCCCTAAGAAAATTAGGGTTTATAAAAATAGCAAAAGAGACGAAGCAGAGGTGCAGCCACCTCCCTCCCCTATTTATAGTGGAGACTTAGACCTTCTAGAAGTTTGACTCAATTAGGCTCCCGTTAAGGCCCAAAACAAACAGGACACATACACACGTATTTCAATGCGTCGTTTTTCACACCCTTGACCTAATTAGCTACACCTTGCGCCATCTTGCACCTCGGATTAGCCAATAAGTCACCCTTGTCCATCTTGCACCACGCTTGAGGACATTGACCTCACCCGGCATCGTCGATCGTTCTGGACTTCAGCTCTCCAAGCCTAGTCCCGATCATCCTCGCCGTTGACCGTCGTTGACCACCAAGCAACATGCACAACAATAGACAAGTAAACCGAATTTGAGAACAAGTTCTTCACAACTTGACCCGTGCTAGTCAAAACATGCATCAAGCAACATATATGCCCTGAAACTCATGACTTTGACCTAACAACTAAACATCGCCGCCTCGAAGGCCGACGATCAAAGTGAAAACCGGTCAGACCGCCAGTTGGGATTTAGCTGATTTCAGCCTCTGAAATTCCAAAACCTACCGGAATTTTCAATCCAATAGAACTTTTGACTGGAGATTCCAAAAATTATGAGACCAAGTGCAATAGAATCCCCTCTCTTGCCTGCTACCTCTATTCTGGCCCAGCTCAAAATATCATTTTTGAAATTGGCCGGTCCGACCACCGCTATGGCGGTCGGACCGCTTGGACGATCGACCCATGGTATGGCGGTCGGGCGACCGGTTATGGCTTTGACAAAGACTGTAACTTTGCCGAAAAAAAGTGAAACGACAAACGTTAACGGCATTGCCAATTATCACATCATCCTAAGATCTGGAACATATCCCCATGATATCCACAAAGAATGTTCAATGAGTGCTCAACAACCAGTCCTAGAGCTGGTGGGGGTGCATTTATACCCCCCACAAACAAATACGACCGTTGGAGGAAGTCAGAAAGTTTCAGAAAAATCGGTAGTACCGCCATGTAGCAGCCGGTACTACCGTACCTCCAACGTCAGCACAGTAACGGCTATAACAGAGGTATTTAATGCATCTGACATAACCGTTGGAAACTTGGTGCGGTACTACTGCCATTAAAAATGCGGTAGTTCCGATGATCGGTAGTTCCGCAACACACTGGCGGTACTACCGTTTTTGTTGAAGCACGAATACACCCCTTCTGGAAAAAATGTACCGCACTCTTTTTTGGAATCACCGATGTGCGGTAGTTCCGCTAAAACAACAGCGATACTACCGCTCTAGCAAAAAGGTGAAATAAATGCAGAAATGTGCCGCTTTTCCAAAAACATGCCGCACAAATAATTGGAACTACCGACTTGCGGTAGTTCCGCCCATGTACCGCCGGTACTACCGCACTTCCAGAGAAGCAAAGAAATTCGCAAGGAGTGTCTCTCTGGAAAAAAAACGTGCCACAACAATTTCGGCACAACCGGCATGCGGTAGTTCCGCTCTCATAACACCGGAACTACTGATTTTGCACAGACATACAAATTTGAGCTTTAAAAAAGATTTTGAGTGCATGCATGACCCTAGTTTGATCCAAAGGCATAAAAATGTGTTTTCAAGCTACTAGTCATGATTCCTCTTAGTAGTACGGCATCTAACCTAAAACCCTTTCTTCCAACATTTCTCTTAAGACTGGTAAATTTAAAAGGGTTCTAGACTACTTATACCTTTGTCATTGAACCATGTCCATCCTTTAGCATGCATCTCCCTGTTGTTGACATCGTCTTTTAGGACTAAGTCTTGTAATCACCCAACAAACATGTTAGTCCCATATTCACATATTGTCATTAATTACCAAAACACATTTTAGGGGCCTAGATGCTTTAAGTAGGTGGTAGGAATTGTTTAGCAATGGATATCAACCTTTAATCATAACTTAAGTTAAGACGTCTAAGAAATTATAAAAAATATCCCTCATATGTCTCATCTTTCTTGCCACATAGAGAATTAACACTAAAAATCAAACTCACATGTCTCATCCCACTACAAATTCCCTCGGCTAAACTTCCAGTCCCTTGTCCTAATTGTGGCCAAACAAGCCGATTGTAGATTTTCTTGCAACATTTTCAAGGATTAAGGTGCACCCGCATGAACCTCTTTCGGCTCCGCCACTGTCTTAAGGACCGTGTTCCATTCGCTGCTACGAAGGGGAGCATTAAGCATGGGTTATTGTAAAAACAAACATGAATCAAGTAAAACTTAGTAATTTTATTTATTTAAATTAAAGCGGGAGAGGAAGGGAACGACCAGGTGAGGTGGTCCCCGAGCGGAGGCGAAGCAGATCTACCACGGTGACTAAAAAATCTCACAATAATAAGCGTTAAATCACAATAAAGCAAAAATTCTAGAAATTCTCTCATTAATCAAGAGAAAATAAAAAGGTCTTACACACCAATTAGATGACCCACCTAAATTACAAGGATAAGGCTATGCCCCGTACGTCCGACTTGAGAGAGGGGATCGGACACCTACATCAGCAACATGCACTTTTTTTTTATCACGTCCATTCTATATCACTCGTTTTTTTTTATCATTAGTAGCTTGCACTTTCTCACCGCATTTATTATCTGCCACTCGTTTTTTTTATCCATTTCCACGATGCATACTCTTTTCCCCTTTGAATTTTTCTCGTTTGTACGTTCGGTCACTTCATACAATTCCAACTCGGCCATGTCTCATTCTTTCACTGCGCCGCCATGGTTCACACTCACAATCCACCCTGCGCGGCAATGACGGTAGTGGCGTGGCCGCCCGAGCACTGTGGTGTGGCGATGGTAGCCCACCTCGTCCCCGATGTTCCTCGACGAGCTTGCGCCGCTCTACCCCCGACGACTCAGAGGCGGAGGTCGGCAGCCTGTCTACCGCCATCGCGTCCCGCCAGTTCTTCCCCGCGTCCCCCGGTCAGTCCATATCCATTGCCAACCTCTCCGTGCACGGCGGCAGGTCCGTCCCATCCAACGCCGCCCGCTGGTCGGGAGGCACCAGCGCTGGCCCCGCTGCCACCCCCGCCAAGGCCCTATGCCTGCGAGGAGGAGGACGAAGCGGTGATGTGAATCTCGGTGTCAATGTATGCCCCTGCCACCAGAAACATGAAATGTTACAATAGGTATTTCCAGATGTTTCCTCTATTTGTTTTGATTGTTGCAACAATTTTTTTTAATGTTGCATCTGAGATTTTGAGTTGTTTTATCCTCTTCTTTAGAATGTTGCATCAGGAATTTTGAGATGTTTCATCCTTTTCTTCCTCCACTCTTGATCTTGCTTCGTACCTAGGACGTATAAGTGATGGAGATATCTCTTCAAAATTCTTGAGTTTGCTCAGTTTTGGTTGAAGAAAGGATGATTTTGAGGGTTTTACTCTTGATGGCTTTTAACTTGATTCTTAGTGTGATTGAGGATGCTATGACGTGTAGAAAACCACCCATAGACATCTTTGATTGCCATCTTGGAATTTTTTTTCCTCCAACGAGCTCCTCTCTATCATCACTTTCGTGTTTGGCCCAGTTTACGTGCAATTTGCCTTCGGATAAAAAAAAGGTCAAAGTGTTGAAAAGATTTACTTTGATCGTTTCATGTATTAGGTTCACAATATCATATGCAAGGTTCATGCAAAGTTTTAAGCAATTTGGAGTTGTTGATTTAAAGTTACATCGTTTTTTGGATTTAAATTCGTGTTAATTTTTAGCTCTGCCCCGAGGGTGTAGTCAGACCGCCTGGAGGAGAGGCCAGACCGCTCAAGAGAGTTTAGACCGCCCAAGATGTCGGACCCCATGTTTTGAGTACCCGAAGCCCTCGTGTGTGTACCGTACTACTCCCTAATCAGTGACTAGTACATACATCCAAAACATTGACAATCATATTCATACATTCATACATATAGAATAAAATAAAATATAGTATATAACTTAAGTGATTACCTTAGTTACAACACAAGGCTGAACGGCCAAATAAAAATTTAAATAATGAGTTCAAAATTTAATTAAATCCGGTCCGGCAGCGCAAGGCCAGGTGGGGTGGTCCCCGGGGATCAGCGTATCTGTCGCGGTGGACGGGCGCGCGGTTGGTCCACGTGGCGGGGCCAAGCGGCCGCCGGGCGTCGCACGAGTCAAATCCCACGTGCGCGCAAAAGCTGCCGCGATCGCTGGACATGGCCTCCCCCATTCCCCTTCTGTCAGGCACAAATCTCCAAGCGCCACTACTCGCCACAACCTTTTCCTACACACGCAATAAAATAAAAAATAATAAACTAAAATAAACTATTCTTTTACTACGATCTGGTGCCTACTGGCTAAGGTTACTCGTGGAAATTACCGAATCAACTGAAGAGATTGGGAGTTCACGTGAATAATCTAGGACAGGTGACTAGTGTCGAACGGGATAAATCTCTAGACTCGAAGGCTCAGCCATTATTAGGTGGCAATGGCTATGGCATTCACGTGTAGTAACACTCTGTTTGCACGTGTTTGACGTCAGCTTTTGTAATATGCGACTGGTTACACAAAATGGGTGAGATTAAGTTAATCGTCAGCCTAACAAGCCAAGAGGCACGTTCACACTCTGGTCCTTAAACATGACACGGGGGCGTGCTCGCTTTCGGCTTAACGCAAAAGTGAAGTGAAGTGTGAGGTGAGGTGAGGTGATCCCCGTCGCCAAGTGCGCGTACATGCATTCACCTATAGTATTATTAGTAGCTCACTTAATTCACCTCCCAACAAATCATCACATGCACTGCAGAGACGAGAACGAAAGGAAGCTGCAGAGAAATCAACCCACACGCTCGTGCAATTAGACATCTAGCTAGTTAATCTGGCAAACTGAATGTTGTTTGAATTGCGACCAAGACAAACTTTAGCGTTACTAAAATTTTAGTAAGCGATTTTCGTGCTCTTGAATTACCCGCGTGTGATATTGAATTTTGTCGATGCTACCATTTTTTGTTGGTATTATCAAATATTGGTAACAAAACAAACGATCACTAATTTTCATTAATGTTACCAAAAGTTGGTTTAATTCACTTTGATAACAAACCAAATAAGGAAAAGGGACTACTAGGAGTGCCAACATACGAAAAGGTTGCTAGTTAAAGCCTAATTTCCGGTATTTGCAAAGTTGAAAAGGCAATAAAAGGGACCTGCTGCGCACCTACATTGTAATATCCTAACTAATCAAGGCAGCCCGGGTCATATTACGAGTACTGATCTAGTCACAGTCGAGCTGCGCGCTTTTATATTAATGGAGTGCGCGCGCGTGGCATGTGCAGTTATCATGCCTGATCGAATTCGGTCGGTGGCGATGATCATAATTACTCTCTTCTAAGCTTGCTATGGAGCCCATTAATTTCCGACTTCCAAGAAGTAGAATGGTGCCTGGAGACTACCACTCCCTCCTTTCTATTCTTGTGAACCCTCGTCCAACAATACAAGTCACAATATTTTTACCATATACTCCTCTCTTTTTTTACTGCTCGCAGAGTAAATGAGTAGTTGTAATATATCATTTAATGAGGAAATGCATTGTTCAGTGACAATAATTTTTTCTTTGATTTAGCGTCTCTTTGATATGTGCGTACGGTGGGTTTTGGATTTATACCGTGGGACGATGGATTACTTGTTAGTAAATGAAATGTTGCAAGTAGTGAGAATTAAGTGTACCATGCACACATATAGACGGGGTTATCTTAGGGTGTCTTTGGTTGGATGGATAAAATTGTACATGTACATGATGGTTTCGGATATGTCTTCATCCCTCTGTTTGGTTGAGTGTATCGAACCATTTCGTTGAATGAAATTGGGCGAACCACACGGTACACGACGGACTCATCCGCTCGTCATGTGCAGATCATGCCCTGCTGAAAGCTTGGATAACAGAGGAAACTGTGACCTCAGGACCAGAATTTTGAACCTGACTAAACCTCTTGATGTATCATCGAAGAGTTTCATTAGTTTTTTGCCTGAACCAATGTAGATCGTCCTCCTTTCTGAGGCGGTCGTGCGTTCCTTGAAAGTTGGTGATCAGAATGTCACAAAGCTGCTGCCAAGTGTAGATAGACCCGACTAGTAGGTTGAGCAACCGCGACCGGAGAGATCCTTCAAGGACCGTGTGTAAATAGTTTGCCATCACATTGTTGTCACCACCAACAGCTCTGATGGCGTTAGTATAAATCTAGATAAACATTAAAGGGTTTTGGGTCCCATTGAACATCTCTATGTTGGCTGGTCGGAACCTGTCCGGCCAGTGAACAACTTGGAGCACTGCCATGAATGCTCGATAGCTCGTAATAGAGTCATGGCTTGCGTGGTGTTTATTTCTAAACTGCCAATTTGGAAAGTAGAAAGGTTTTCGTGATAAATCTTCACTTTTGAGTTTGACCCTTTTGGTGTGGAGTTGGCATTTCGTGGTTGCGATGAAAATCCTTTATTTTCAATTGTGTTCTGTTTATAAAAGAGATTATTTAAAGCGAGTTCTGTTGTGCGCTCCTGGTTAAAGAAGGTACTCCTTGTTTAAGTGAGCAGATCGATTGAAAGATGGAGCAAGTATTCTGTATGTTTTGTGCAGGTTATGTGGTTTGGTACCAAAGGGGAAGTTGGCCCAATGTACACTGATTTGTTCTTGGTAGTTGCGGGAATTCGGAAGTTGGTGTATCGTTAGAACCGTCACGGGTCCATACGCGGGGTACACAACATCTGCTATGTTCTAGTGCTGAGTGAGTACCTGGGCGTTCCGAAGTTTGAGGTTTCGTTAGAGCTGTTGACCACCGAGCAATACCTCACCGTTGAGTTTCGTCCGATGTGCGCACAGGAGAGGTCAGAGAGGGTGTTGAGGTATAGATATTGGTATATGTTTCACGTTGGTATGAGCGAGATGAGTCTTGGGGGTTGAAAACTCGCATGCGCGAGCTTTATTCGAAATTTTTCACATCATGTACGGCTTATTTATTGTTTAGTTCAATTGTGGTTGTTCTTTCATGTAGAACAACGAGTAGAATTCGGGGTCGAATTCTGTTTAAGTGAGGTAGAATGTAATATTCTGTTTAACATTAGAGAATTAATTGAAATGAGGAAGATATTTAACAGGATTTAAAAAGAGAATTCAGATTTTTTTATAGGAGAAATAATCTTGGGCTTTCGGCCCACATTGTTTGGCCCAAGTGGGAAGCTAGTTTAAGAAGGGGCAACCAAACCCTAGAGGTACTGTAGCAACACCCTCTCTTCCTGGTGGTGCCCCTCTCCTCCGGTGCTCCTCCATTGTTGCCAGCCAAGGAAAAAGGAGGGAGCCTCCTTCGTGTGCTGCTGGCCAAGGGAGAGAGGGAAGAGGAAGTGTTTGTGGGGGATCTTCTTCGAGTTTCATCGGGTCTCTAAGGGTTATCTTCAATTATTTGTTGATTTGTTTAGTCCTTTTCTATACGATTGGTGTCGTTTAGAGAATTGTTGTTCCTGCTGCAATTGAATCTGTAATCTGTAGTCTTTTTGTTCATCATTTTTGGTCTATATCAAGGCAAAATTAGAGGTTAGGACCTTCTAAATAATTTTGGGGAATGTCATCAGGTTTCTGTAGGATCTGAGTTCACTTTATTTGGAGTTGTTGTTTGGGAGATACGATAAATTCTTTACTGCTGCCCAGAAACCCTGTCAAAATACAACAGTCGTATTAATTAATATATAAGAATTTGATAATGGCCGAATTATGGATTTCTTCCAAAATGAATTTTGTAGAAAATTGGTATATCTTTCCATATTGATAAAGAACATAATTTTTGGTTTAGCCAATTAAAAGTTATAGCTGTTCTATTGATGCTGTCCATTTTGTGTGTCAGTTTCTGACAGTAGGTTTTCATCTGCTTGTTAGATTTATTTAAAGGCAGAATTAGGAGATCTCTCCAACTAAGTATTTTTATATAATTTCGTACTCTTTCCAAAGAGACTGACTATGCCTTTTTATGATTTGATGATGGAGAGTTATGAATTTTGGAAGGGTCGCTGTCCAGTTTTGGTTTTCTGCTAATTCGTCGTCATATTTGATTAGATTAAATAATTGAACCATGGGTTTTGGGAATGAGGTTGAGAGCGTTACAATTTAGCATTGTATTACCTTGTTAAGCTTGTTTTGAGTAAAATACTTATTGTAGGAGGAGTGACTTCGGGATTAGTTGCACCTGCTCTACATTCCAACGTGTTGCAACGCGAAAGGCAAGTATAAATTAAATTTCCTTGATTGTTTGTTTGGTTCAAATCAATTGTATGGGTATGTTATGGTTGAATTCTATGGATGATGAGTAATTCCGTTCTTACATGATTATGTTAATTGTTGATGTCAATTTGCTTCTATGAGATAATGCATTTATTTTATTGATTCATTTCAATCATTCATGCCTCATCCACGAGAGTGGGTAATGAAAGTCCCATCATTTCAATATAGGCAAGTAAGTCCCATCGTTCCAATATAGACAAATGGATCCACGTATGAAAGATTTTTCATACGGGCTTTGGATCTCCGTATTTTGATAATGCGAGTCTGAGTGAACACCTACGGGTGTTTCACTGGCTATACTAGTATATGCAGAAGAGAAGTGAATGTCATTTTCATACTTGCATCAAATGCATAGTATTTTCTTATGTATTTGAAATATTGAAAATCACATGTCTCTGATTCGATGCTTCACATGCTATTGAATTGTATTCGCTGAGTTATGGACTTATTCTTGTAAGTTTTGTTTTATTTACGTGAACTTTTGAGGACGACACGCTTTGGGCGGGAGTAGTCCACATGGAGAAACTCACTTTATCAGCACATTGGATAATACTGCTTTGGCTATCATTCATTTGAGAACTATGGATTGTAATAATTGGCTTCGTGATGTTTTCTATTGTTCGTACCTAAGTTTTGTTTACGCCAGTTGATGGATTATACTTTTTGAATATTTTTATGATGTTGTTCCTCTTGAATGAAACATTATAAGCTGAGATTTAAAGGTTAAATACTTGCTGAAATTTAGGTTGTTTAATAGTAACTTTGTATGGTGAAGTTTAGCTGTCAGTAGTTGTTAAATTGCTGGAAACAAATTATTGTTGATTCGTGTTAGAAGTTTAGACAGCATCTTGGCTTTCACATAGCCAGAGTGTTGCAGCATTAACCTCATGCCTCCAACAGCAGTCTTTCAACGAGCTCCTATCCTAGCTAAGGAAGATACTTCCAGTGCTTCGGCAAGGAGCCTCCACGATGGGGAGCGGTCAGATATTACTACCTCTGGTAGGCTTTGTGGTGGATTCAGCCTAATCCGGAGGATTGCTGACCGCATGTCGAGTTTTGTCATTCCCACCTGGCCTTTGATCGGTGGTAGCTTCATTGACAGCCTCACCAGATGTCGGTTTGATCCCAGAATACATAGGAGACATTGGCGAATACTGGTCGCCCATGACCGTATCGAGAGCACACTGACTCTCTGATTGCAGCGTTGGGCTTTTATCGTCGTTCTTGCCGGTCGGGAGAACCGGGCTTGCAGAGGTGTTTAGAAATTTCGAACTAGGCGGAACAACCGAATTCTCTGGGAGCGCCACTGATAGTGGCGGTGAATTCTCCTCCACCCGGTCAATCTCGCTGGTCTCAGCGAATTGCGAGTCGACGGTGGAAGAAATGATGATGACATTGCGTCATGTTCCATGGCGCAGATGTGCGTTCATGTCGAGGTTGGAGTAGTCCTCCAAGTCGAACCAGTTTTCCTCTTCCCAAGTCCCTGGCATGATCGCATGAGAGATGCTGGAGCAAAGGAAATTGAATGAGGATTACTAAGCGAAGAACTCAACGCCTTCTTCCCCACAGACAGCGCCAACTGTCGACGATCGAGTCGCCGATCTTACGGAATATAAAGAGGAAAATGACTAAAAGTTCTTGGGAGAGAATGAGGCTGCTCTTTATTGCAATGAACTGGCTATTACAAGAGGGTGCCTTCGACTAGGTAGTGGACTAGCCCTAATTACATTAAGAGTATCGCTATTGCACTACTTGTCTTCAGAGTGTTGGGTCTTTGATTCCCCAAGCTTGTTGTCGATATCGAATTAGATTGGATTGGATCGGATTGTCTTCTCGCTGCTCATCATATACTCTTAAATAACCGCTGAAGAGGTGACAGTTACTCCTGAAGGAGACACGTTTTGGAAGTATTGCGTCTGGTCGGAAAGACAGTGGCAGTTGGTGAAAAACCAACTAACCAGTAGTTGATGTCAGTGAGAGATAAAACCATATAGTGGTTATTGTCAATGACTTAGGACTATGAAGCGTCGTGTGGTATGGAACAAATGTGGCATATATAGTTGGAATCAGATCCAAGTGCCAGTTCATTTATTCAACGAGGAGTCAACTGGTCGGGTATAAGGTACAACACATCGTCTGATCAGGGTACCCAAAATGTAACATCTGGAATCCCCACGACCACAGGGGTCGTTAGCCTTAGGAGTTACGACCACGAAGGACGTGCGGTCTTTGATCAAATAAAGTAATATTTAGAGATTTAATCCTCGTCACTTCTCCTTACATTTCCCCACCTCCTCCTTCACGGCTTCGCTCAAACTCTAGCGAGCTTCATCCCTCTTGTGAGCACGTCGCCCAATCACCGCCTTAGCCCATTGGCCCCATCCATGAGATCTCACCGCTCGGCCCGGTGCTGTGGATCCCACCATCCTCGCCTCCCATTGTCGTGGTCGTTGTACTCCATGCACTGCTCTATCAAACTCGTCAACATCGTGTCTAGCCTTCCATCACCACACCGCCACTAGGGTCGTCGTCCACAGGATCGTCAAGTACACCGCTGTCGGATCTCGCCATCCACTTGCCCTACATTGCCGGATCCACCCGTCCCCGACCACCCCTCCGCCGGGGTCTTCGTCCTCCACACCATTGAGTACACCGCCGTCAGGTCATCGCCCTCTGCTTGGTCGAGTACAACGCTGCCTAGGACCTCGTCCTCCAATTCGTTGTACAGTTGCGACGACGATGTGGTGACCAAGTGGGGCTAGACAAGGTGGGTGAAGCTGAGAGGTGCGACGGCAACGGCGAGCTCTTGGTGGTGGCGTGGGGGAGGATGCAAAGGAGGGGGTGCAATTGACGGAGGTGGAGACAATTTGGAGGAGAGTCATGCTTTGAGATATGTGCCTACATGTGGCAAAAATCAGAAGAGAGCATTAGGAGGAGGGTTCAGGGCCCTTCCCAAGGAATTTTTTCGTTGTGGTGTGCTTACTAATTACAATAATCTACACGCGCGGGTACGTAGGAGTAGGACCGATCGATCGACAGTTCAATACCCTTTAGCTACATATGTAGCTTAGCTTGTTCAACGATGGCTGCCCCACGAATGTCTATGTAACAGTGTCCTGTCTGCTCTCCTTAAATTAACCGGGTCACAAGTACAAACAAGTTAATAAAATGGACCCTACCCACCTCTCGCATGCACATGCTTCGAATATATACGGGAGCTTGCAAACTAATCCATCCTATGCGCGAAAATCAATAGAATATTAAATATAACAAATAGGTAATGTTAAATGAGCATACGTACATATATTAAATAACATACCAAAACCACTTAACTTTTTTTCAAAGTATTTAAGTATGGATAGAGAGAGGGAAAAAGTTACAAAAACTCCACTCTAGATTCTCTCAATGAATATATATATATATATATATATATATATATATATATATGAGCTCTATACTTCTGGTGACTGCAATTTTTTTATCTATCAGTTACTTTTTTTAGCCATAAGATTTTGATCCAATGTATACTACAAGTTTTTGTGTTGAAATAAAAAAAATATAAAGTAGACAAAAGTAAATCTATGTGAACCCTACAAATAAAAAAACATATATAAAAATAAATTGAACTAAAAGTTATAGAAGAGCGATGCTAAAATTGCACATCACTTGGTACTGTAATTTGAGGGTTAAAATCCTGTGGCAATGACATGTGAGCCCTGGATCCACCTTATAGGTGGCCAAATTGGCCACGCCAGCCAGACTGGGCCGAAGCACAAAACCGTTAGCAAATGGGCGAATGGACTTTGTGCAAAGTAAGTAACTTCTGCTCTAGCACTGGGAATGTATTTTTCTCTCACGGTCGACTCAAAGGAGGTAAGGGCGAGAGCGGTAATAAGCTACGACAGTAGAGCTCCAGCGAAGACGCAAGTACGATCCATTTTAGCAGCGTGAGGTGACAATGACGACAAACACGGTCGGAATGAGGTTACGATGAGTCCACTGAACTCGGAGGGGACGAAGTCACCGGCATCGTGTTCGACAAACTTCGCTTCAACGGAAGTTCAAGGAGTTAAGTGGTGCAAACTCGCAACTTCAGGGGGCTGAGAAAGTAAAATATAAGTTTATAAAGCTAAGTAGCATAACCTCGTAAGTTCAGAAAGCTAAAAAAAAAATCAAAAAAAATAATCAAAGAGCAATATAGCACAACCTCAAGTTCAGATATATCTAGAGCGCAGTTTTCTCTACGAAAAATGTTGAGATGTCCTAAAAACCAAAAGTACTAGTCTTGTTCGACATGCACCCACCCATTCTATTTTTCACTAATTCAGTTCCTGAGAGATCTAGCACGTAACTGGCACGAGTCACTGAGCTTTCTTTCCCCTTGTAGAGAGATTCGCGCACAGCTACCCTCCCCGTGGAAAAGTCCATTCGCATAGACATCCAGTTTTTTTTTTTTTTGCATTTTCTTGCAAGCAACACGTACGATCGAAACAGTTATAGGCTTGTTATTTACTACCCTCGGATGCACGCATGCACTCGCTCGTGCGTCTCTCCCCCGGCATACAATGCAATGCAATGGTGCTATGCTCGCCACACGCGTCACGTCACATCACACACGTGGAGACATTTTCCGTGCAGACTGCCTGATCGATCTGCCCGACTGCCTACAGTGCAGTACAGCACGGTCGCTCGATCACCGTCCAATCGACCGGCAGTGACGGGCTGACACTGCTTGCACGCACGATCCATGCTTGTTGGACCCGAGGCTAATCCACTGCAAACGCAAGCGACGGCCACTCCACCGCTCCTTTCGGCAAGCCGGCGATCCCTTACCGCCCCAAACTCACCCACCGGCCACCGTCGCCGACGACGAACTCGCCGCCGTCATCGAGAAGATTTGGCTTTCAGCTGTGAAATTGGAGAGCTTTCGATTGGATTTTGGAGTTTTCGCTGCCTTTTTTTAGGAGTAGAATTTTCTCGTATATGCTTAGGTGGGGATCAAGAGCCCTGGCTGGGCGACGAGCGTCGATGTTGGGTTTTTTCTCCAGCCCAGCCCGGCCCGGCCCGGCCCGGCTTTCTCTTGCACTAGAAACGCAGGTCAGGTACTCCCGATGGGAGCCACATGTGTCAGCGTATCAGAGAGAGGCCAAGCAAGGGCGAATCCTGGACGCCAACACCCATCCCATCCCATCCCATCCCATCCCGCACCACGAGGGGACGCGATCCTCGCCGTCCAAATCAAATCCGCGTCCAATCGGGGCGTCCAGGTGCGCTCGCCCACACGTATGGCCTCGTGCCCCGGGCCCGCCCCAGGCTACGCTACAGACGAGTTTTTTTGGTGGGTTTCACACGCTTCTGGTAGCAAAAGTAGCTTCTGCCCACACACCTAGTTACAAAAATGTTACGTAACCTTTCTGATGCAGAGTTATTTTTATAATTTTATACTAGTAAAAACTATATTTGTTATTATAAATAAAAAATATATCTTTAATTCGGTTTGGTTACTCAGGAAAAATATTCTCTGCATTAGTCCAAACGTAGAGAAACACCAAACCGAATGCAGAGTTTCATCTCTCTCTCTCTCTGTGTCTGCTCATACGCGTCTCTCTCTCCCTCTTCTGGACTCTAATCCGTCCTTAGATACATACTGCAATGTAGCTAGCTAGGGGTTAATTTTCCGCCCTTTCTGTGCATCTACTAATTTTCCGTCCTTAGAAAGACGGCCAGGTTAATTGACCAGTCAGATAGAGCCGAATCATCATGAAAGGGAAAGGCCAAAAAAAAAGGGGTGGAAAAGAGAAGAGGCGCGAGCATGAGACGACGAGGAGTAGAAGCTAGCAAACGGAGGGGCAGTGGGAAACAGAGACGGAAAGGGAAACAGTTGAGGGGAAAGGAGGGAGCAACCTGCTTTGCTGTCTCCCTGACACCTGCAATAATAGAGAGAGAGAGAGAGAGTAGTGTAGTACCCACAGTGCACTGAGGCAGGACAAGTCCTGGCTGTGCTATGCAGTTGCAGCGATAGCCCTGTGAAATCTTTTAACCCGCGGCCCGGCTCCGTCGCCGCTGACCCCCCGTGTGCCCAGCCCAGCGAGCCCGCTCCATGGAAATGGATTCGACACAGTAATCTCTACCGTTCGATAGAAATTAAAAGGCCTACATCAATACGTACAATGTTTTTCGCTAAACTAAATATTTCCGATGTTGCTACATGACGACAACAGTTGTCAATCTCACAAAAACACTGTTTATATTGTTATCCTCTGTATTAAAGCAGAGAGTCTGGATCCCTGCTTTAGACCACTCATAGTTCCTCGTCGTCGTGGATCGCCAATGGGTACTCAACGACGTCGAGGCGCCATTCCTCCGCTCTCGCTGGTTGTGTGATGTCTTCTCCCGCGTGGTCTAAGCAATTTGCTTTTCTAGCCAAACCCTTTATGTAAAATTTGGGTGTACTATGCTAAACTTGAATCGGAGAATTGGATCCCGCGATTTTTCGGACTCGGACCTTAATTTTTTCACCCGAAGTCTGATGAAGGCAATAAAATAATAATTTTTTTTTTATTATTGACATGAATAAAATATTAGTTTTTATTTCAAAAATAATTTTTCATACCAAACTCGGCCTGCCTATTCAAGAATGGTTTTTTTTTTTTACGAAGCCCGGCCCGGTCAGGTCTGAGGACCACGTACGTAGCGTGTATACTGCTGAAAAATAAGATTTGCCTTTTGAAAGGACCCTGCACATGATCTTTTCGTTTTGGCTGCTAGGATCACAATAGTTAATGTTCATGTAATGGCTGGCAGACGAGGAGGGGCGTTTCTGCCTTTCTAGATGGAAATGACAGGAGAAAATTATCAACTGTTACTGCACTTTGACAAAAGACGGAGGGCTACCTAGCCAGCTGCTCTCCCATGATTGCCTACGCTCCATATACACCCAGAAAAGATTAATGCTGACGGGTTTTTTTTTGGCATATGTAGGCAGGAATTTACTCTCTGGGCCACCCTATCGGCGATTTGGGATTTTGAATTGTACAGGAAGGGGCACTATTTTTTTCTCTCTAGAAATCTATCGAAATTTTTCCTTCAGTTACAAACAGGATCGTTCCTAACATCTGTTAGAAATACCAGCGTGTACCAGAGCCAGAGGTGCAATTTTCCTGGCTATATAACAATTTCTAAAATTCGAACGCAATAAACCACCTTTAGTCACTTGTGGGGAACAAGTACAACCAATTACCAATGAGTAAGTCCTCGAGAAATACTACACCCCGTTCGAAGCTAAGCACGTACTCCAAATAGTACAATCGAGTATACTGCTATATGTAGTGCAAAAGATTAAACAGGGTACTCCTTTTATTCCACTATATTTATATATATTCTCGAGATTATCGTTTTTATATATATATAAATAGGCACGATTTAGGCAGACAATTTTGACCCGAAAAGGCAAAGATGCCGAAAAGGTTGATGGGATTTTAAATGGGCTTTACACCGCGGAAAGTGGGTGTAAGTGAAGATAATTTATAGCAGCATCGTTACATCGCCAAGAGATCTTCGCGTGCATCTGTCGCACATGCTCAAATCCCCAACATTAAATTGGGAAAACGCCGAATTTTTTAAGTGGTGTGGATGCGTAAACAAAAGGAGGAACTACAAATGAAGATACATGTACCTTCAAAAGGACAATGCAGTTTTTTAAATTCGCGCATTCAAATTTGTTGAAGCAGGAAACCTGCAACGATTCAAATCAAATCAAATCTCGGTCTATTTAAGGGGTAAGCCGGTGACGCTCAGCGTAATTGTTCTAGCCGGCTCTCTCTTTTCGAAACGAACGATCTACCGTCCCTTCGGAGTTATTAAGAACATAAATACGAAGGATTCTTGATCGGATCAAAGGCGTCGTTTCTGTCAAAGTAGACTCACATGTCAGAGACTACCTCAATAACGATTATAAACTTACAGTAAATATTTGTACCCTTTTCTGTAGCCCAACCAATTGACGACTAGTTGGAATCATGAGTCAACCAGCTATGGACACCGTCTGACTAATTATATGGTTCTAGTCAATCTCCGACCAGCTAACTGGTCGGAAGACATGACAGTTTCCCACATGATTAATGAGAAAACAGCTATTGACGCATTTAACAATTTACGATAGTTGTCTAAAAAGACGTGACAGTTCAAAACTCTACCGAAGAACGTGCATAAAGATTAGGAGCGCCTTTAGCGGCATTAACTACCACCATTTCAATAGTTATACAAGGAGGTAGCCCACGTTACTTTGTAATAAACACGTTCCACGGTCGATTCAGTAACATCATATTGTATTCTTATACAAACACTCCGTGTATCCACATCAACAAGTTCTAAAGTAGATACCAGCAGCAAGAATCCACAGCAGCACGCACGCATCAAAACTTTTGCTCGGTCCGATTGACTAACCGTGAAGACACATAATACATGAATTGAAGCATCCAGCCAGCCCTGGCACGAAAGAAAGGAAGAGGACGACCTGATGCCATTAACTGACCGTCGTCATGAACAAAACAAAGAGCTGTAGCAAGCAAGACGGTTTGGCTTTACTGGAGCAGCAGTACAAGTGGGGAGAGATCAGGATGGGAACACAAACAAGGAGAGAAGAAGAGTTAAAGATCTCTGTAGAATCGCAGGCAGCAACACACATAAAGCTGGGCGGTGAAACTGAACGAGCGTCAAGGGGATCAGAGATACGAAGGGTACAGGGTTTTTACTCTGCTTGGCTGTTATGAGGAGGCAGGTGAGGTGGGCTGGCTAACTTCAAATGTCTCTCTCTCTCTCTCTCTGGTCTTCCCTGCACTGCACATGCTGTAAAATACTGCAGGTTTTCCCCCTCCTCTTGTCAGCGACTAGTTGATGCGTGTGGATGTTCCGGCATTGCAATCAGGATCCAATAACTGTGCCCTTTTATTTTCCCTCCGGTCGTTTCTCTACTCTGATCACGCATCCTGTTGTCAGGGGGAGTCGGGGAGCCAGTCGTTTCTCAACTCTGATCACGCATCGTGTTGTCAGGGGGAGGGGGAGGGGGAGGGGGAGAGGGAGGAAAACTCCTTTTCTTTATTGGCATCGCCTACTACGCTGCACATCCAAGCCAAATGGGTTTTTCCGACCGGTAGGACACAAACTTGCATGGGAGAATTTCCGCGTCTTGCGCACACTCCACAGGCGCCGGTTTTTGGCATTCTCCGCAGGTCATTACTGGCGAGGAAGTGCTCGTTCGTGCGGCGTTGGCGCGTTGCTGTCTTACTACGACGCCTCTGTATCTACGCCATCTAAATCTTCGGCTATATGTAAATCTTAATACATATGATACGAGAATAATACGGGGGAGAGATAAGTATAAAGAATTAAATCATCTCTTATGCAGTAGTCAATTGTAATACAAAAAATAAGATATAATGTACACGAAAAAGCTGTCTACAAAAACATATAAAAAAATAATTTATTGCAGAAATTATATTTAATGTTATCTATAGATAATATGAAAAAAAAATTATAGACAACAATCGTCTATACTATTGTATATATCCCTAGATAGAATGAAAATCTATCAGATTAAAAAATGGAGGCCACAAGATGTGATTTTTGCCTGAAAAAGGACAGCAGGCACAACATGTAGGGAGGACGACCTGATGATAAGACAAAGTTTTTGGAATAAAGACGGAGAGTTACTGACCAGAGAAAAAGATAATGATGCCACTTTTAGAAGCAGCCCCTTGCTCTTTTCTTTTATTTCCTTTTTTGTTTTTGGCATTTTTTTCCTTGAAAAAAATCCGCAAAACACCCCATAACTCACGTACCTTTTCAATTTGACTCATATTTATTTATCTTTTAGTTGCCCTCCGTAAGTTCAGTTGACGTGAAAATACCTCCTGGCCTCATGTTAACACTATTTCTCTTGGTTTTCATTACTTTTCACACTTGTTTCAGTTGTGTCAGTACTCGTTTCAATGATTTTAATACTTATGTCAATTGTTTGGGCAATTTCGATACTTGTAATTCACCATTTCATTAGTAATGTTTTGATGCTGAAATCATGCGCTACAAATATCGAAATCACTCAAATAATTGAAATAAGTGTTGAAATCACTTAAATAAGTACTGGGATCGTTGAAACAAACGTGAAAGATAATTAAAATTATAAAAAAAATAGTGCAAATATATGAAACCTAGAGGGTATTTGCCAGCAAACTTAACTTAGGGGGGCAAACAAACTAAAGAGAAAAAAATAGGATGGCAAATTGAAAAAGTAAACAACTTACAGAGTTGTTTATGAATTTTTCTTTTTTTTTCTTTCTTTTTCCCTCACATTGGAATAGTAGTGACCGTTCCTAGAACATGCCCACAGTTAGCCAATCAGGTCCTTGTTTTTTCTTCCTTTAATAGCGATGGCTCGTTGCTAAGTTGCAAATTACTCACAGTAAAAAAAAAAAGTATTACTACTATACTTCTTTTACATAAAAATGTGAAACTAGATGCTAGATCACACGAAAAGGCATGCATGGTACCGGTAGTGATTTGCATATATCCACCTGGTCGGATAGGACCCTCCATGCACGCGGATTTACCATGGGAGTAAAAGGGTAAAACGGGGAAAGGAGCAGGGGGCGAAAAGAAAAAGGCCGTGCAGGTTCCTTGTAATTTCTTGCTCCTCCAACGTCATGTCACAGCAAAAATATGCTTTTCCAATTCCACCTCTCTTCTTTCTTTCTTTTTCCCCCTTCCTCTCTCGCTTTCCAGTGCCAAACGGTTTATAACGCCGTGTTTTGCATGAGCCGTTACGTTTTTTTTACAGTACCTCGTGGGGTCCACTCCCTGGCCACAGTCCAGGTTCTGATGTGTTTTGTTGTGTGGTGAGACGTGAGATTGTACTAGTATATAATTTTGCATAGCTAGGTGAAAATATATGTAGATGCATGGTAGAATCTACTGTTGAAATTTGATTTTAAAAAATGTACCTTGGAAGCCAATAATTTTTTTATTGAGAGTTTAAGAAATCAACCATGACCCTGAGGCCTTGACAACATAGCCTTTGGAAAAACTTTTATATGTTTTTTATATGTTATTTGCACGGTGAAGTGCTAACTTATTTCAAAACACCTACACTAGTTTTATGCAGCGTGTCTTTCTTTTGGAAGTTCATTACGGAGTCCTTTCTACCCGATCTTAGCTTTGTGAACAATCTATTGTTTGTATCTGGTATTGTACCTTTTGGTTACCGTTACTAATATTACCTGGAATCCCGGCGTAACCGTGTAACCCGTCGTAGTTATTTCTGCATCACTGTTTCCAATTATAAACAAAAACTGCTCTGACCATCCAGGACCGGCTTGCTTATCTCAGAATTACCACAACACTGACTGTTTCACCCGGTGCTAAAAAAACATTTTGCCTGCACCTTTACGTGTAGTTTCGATTTTAACCGGCGCGGGTTGGCTGACCACTGTACCAACTACTCCTTTTTGAGCAAAATTCGTAATGTTATGGTGCTAGTAATTTCTAACCAAAACTCCAATGATTTCACACAAGGTTCATGTGTGCCCTTCAATCTACCATGACATAAAAAAAATACTACTAGTAGTACTGAAATAATGGAGTGACAAGAGGCACGTAGTAGTGTGCTTGCAAGGATGATGAGGAGAGGGAGAATGTGAAGAAATTGATGGGTGCGATGTGGGGTGCGCATAGGGACAAGGGGGTTCTGGTGGGTTTGTCAAGGTGGGGAGGGACAGAGTTCTACCCCTGATAGTAGTTGGGGTTGGACTCCCAAATCCACACGAGTGGCCTCTGAAACCCAAAAAAGAATCATAAATCAAGACAAGAACACCACCACTCCCTCCCTCCCTTCTTTTCCAACCCTTTTGCCATCAGCCTCAAAGTAAGGGAAATCTCAAGCCCAACCAAACTAGTAGTCTCTCTCTCCTCCAACCAAAGTACCAAACCAAACAAAAGAAGGTGGTTACCCAAAACAATTTTAGAGAGGGAGAGGGAGGGACTCAGAAAAAGGAGCAGGCAATTAATTCCCTTGTTGTTTTGTTAGGGGTGTTGTGTTGAAGCAAAGCAAACAAGAGCAAGAGGAGGAATAGGCTCCTCCTCCTCCTCCTATATTAGAGAGCCTCCCTCTCCAGTAGCACCAACAAGAAGCTGTCCCTTTCCCTCTCCTCTCTTCTTCCGTTACTACTCACCTCCCTCCTCTCCTCCTTCTCTATAAGACGAGCGCCTTGCTCTTCGATCCTTGAAGCCTTGAGAATCCAAGAATGGCTCACGAGATGAGTGGTGGTTTCTTCGGACATCCTCCGCCACCGGCGCCGTTCCAAGAACAGCTGGTTGTGGAGGAGGAGGGGTACCACGGCCACGTGGACGAGGAGGAGGAGGGGGGCCACGGCGGCAGCGGCGGGCAGGGGAAGCTCTGCGCGAGGGGCCACTGGCGGCCTGCCGAGGACGCAAGGCTCAAGGAGCTCGTCGCGCAGTACGGCCCCCAGAACTGGAACCTCATCGCCGAGAAGCTCGACGGCAGATCAGGTAAAAGAGGACAACGAACGCCTAAGATGCTTTGCTCCCCTGATGCAATGCCGAGAGAAGTCGTTGCGTTTTGGATCCAATGCGCAAAGAAAGAAAGAAAGATTGGAGCTTTTGCTGCGCCTTCTTCGGTTTGCGCGTGGTTTCTTTCTTGGAAAAAGATTTGTGTGGTGTTGTGTGGTTGATGCGATGGCGATCGTCGATTCTGATCCGTGCTGCTGTGTTCTTCTCTTCTTTTTTTTCGGCGGCGACGGCGAGTAGGGAAGAGCTGCCGGCTGCGGTGGTTCAACCAGCTGGACCCGCGGATCAACCGGCGGGCGTTCTCGGAGGAGGAGGAGGAGCGGCTGCTGGCGGCGCACCGCGCCTACGGCAACAAGTGGGCGCTCATCGCGCGCCTCTTCCCCGGCCGCACCGACAACGCCGTCAAGAACCACTGGCACGTCCTCATGGCCCGCAAGCAGCGCGAGCAGTCCGGTGCCTTCCGACGCCGCAAGCCCTCCAGCTCCTCGTCGCCGTCGTCCCCTGCACCGCCGCCGCACTTCCTGCCCGTGGTCGCCCTCCACCACCACCACCACGGCTCTCCTCCTCTGCCGCTCCACCAGAACCAGTACAGCACCGCGGCGGCCACGCACGCACAGGCGCAGCAGTACAACGCCGCCGCAGCCACCCGCGCGTACAGCGGCGGCGAGTCCGACGAGTCCGCGTCCACCTGCACCACCGACCTCTCCCTCAGCGCCGGCAGCGCCGCCGTCCCCTGCTTCTACCACCAGAGTACGTGCCCCCGATCGTTCTCGCTGCATGCTTGTCGTCACGGCTCAAGTCCCAAGCTGCAGTTTTTTCTTCGTCGTCACATGCTCTTTCGATCGACTGACATGGTGGTCTTTGTCCGCTGCAGGCTACGACATGATCCCGCACGCCACCGCGCCATTGGCGGCGTTCGCGCCGAGCGCGCGCTCCGCCTTCTCCGCCCCGTCATCGGCGCGGCAGCGCCGGGAGGAGGCCGCCGACCGGGGAAGCGGCGACAAGCTCACCCTTCCCTTCTTCGACTTCCTCGGCGTGGGCGCGACATGACCAGCGCAAGCCAGCCTGACAAGTGAGCGGCGGCGGTGTACAGGAGGGTGCCATGATCAGAGTTCAACTAAGCTTAGAGTTAAGAGTTTAAGAACAACAAGACTAGGAGTAGAGAAGAGGAGGAGAAGGTAAACTAATGGCGATTCAATAGCAATTTGTGTGGTCGTGGGGATGTGACCTTTTTGGCTCCACGCTTCAGTTTTGCTGCTGCTGATTCGGCTGCTTGGGAGTTGCAGCAAGCTAGCAGATGAGCAGATTATTCAGATTGTTCAGATGATTGGATGGAAAAGAAGTGAACTAGCTCGTGCATGTAATAGCAACATAAACTGCAAGGCGGAGGCAGATCAGATACTCTACTACTACTACTAGATTACTAGATGCCTCTGCCTCTTTCTTTATCTCTCTTCTTTTCATGTTCTGTTCTGTTCTGTTCCTTCCTTTCTTTCTCTCTCCTCTTCTCCCCTTTGTAATGAAGAAGAAGAAAAGAACTAATTCCCCCTTGCGACAAGAACAGGCTGCGAAATTGCACTGCAATGCAATAGCATGAGTGAACATGCCCTCCTCTGATTTGTGATCGATCGATCCCTGCATTGCATTGCATGTCTCTGTCCATCACACATTCGTACTATGTCCATCAGCCGGCAACGCAGACAAAAACAAAGGCTCACTCGGTTTACTACGAACGCCGGTCTGATCGTTGCACACGAGTGAGCGCTGAGCAGTGACTGCAACGAGTGCGATGGTGCCGAGCTAGCTTTTCTTGTTGCGTTGATCAACAAGAACATTTTGACATCAACATGTATACTCATCTCTAGCTAGCATCGGATAGGATGGATGGATGGATGTTTAGTCCCAAAGACAAGATAGGTCATTTTCGTCTCTCTCCTGAAGGTTCCCTGCCCTGCCCTGCCCTGCCCTGCCCGCCTTATGGCCTCTCTCTCTCTCTCTCTCTCTCTCTCTCTCTCGGCGTGGTTTTGGGGGATTCCGTTGGACTGTTGCGCGCTAGACGGATGGTTTGGAGCTCATCCTGCAAACGAACGAAACTGCTGTTGCAACGCAGCTTGTTTTTTCCTCTCAGTTAGTTACTCACTCTGTGCAAGTGCTGATGGTGTGTTGCTACGGCCTCACTCACCGACCATTACTGCAAAATTCACAACTACCTGGTCAATGCCTCAGCTACCATATGGTTCATACTAGCGTGTATGCAATCCATTATGTGATGTCGATGAACAAATATGTTTAGGAAAAACAGACAAAGTTTGCATTGATCAATCAAATGCAACCAACCGTGCAGGTTTTAACTGTTTTAATTAGTAGTATCAGTTAGTAGCTCTGGTGAAGTTTGCCTGGAGCTGTTGAGCATGGCACGGCACATATATACGATGATATATATATGTATGCAGATCAATTTGAGTCTGACAAGCAGTCTGCTTCTCTGCTGAATGGATGAAGGCATGAATGAATGAAGCAGTCAAGTTCTTCAACTACTGAGGACTGGGTCAGGGTCCAAGGTAACAGGTCTCAGTTTATGCTTGAGCTGACGACGCTCTGATGTGTCAAATCAATACCTAAATTTATCTCCACTCAACATCAGAGAAAAAAAAAACAATCTGGTTCTGGTGAAGTCTTTTCTGAAGACAGGTTTCGGTATCTTCGTATATGCACTGATATGGAGTAACTGGCAAGTTGTTTTGCTCGGTTGAATTGACGAACTGGTCGTGTTCAACAGCCATGTGAAACAGTGAAAGATATACTGTGTCAACCTAAATGTATATACGCCATCATCCACATCCTAATTTCTAGTAATATGGTTCAAACTAGATTTTCGCCTACTTGTATCTGAACACTTGCTTTAGCCAACAAAGTGTTAAACTGAAGAGCAAAAAAAAAAAAAAAAATCATTACAGAACAAGTTGGAGTCTGTTTCATCAGAACACCGGTCATCATTTGGATAGGCATGGTATTAAACATGCTGCCCTTTGGTTGAATAGAGTAGGCATCATTCTGGCGTCCGGGATTATGGCTGACCCTATGTATGCTTGAAACAGAGTAGCTCTTCCTTCAACTTTCATTTTATTTTGGTGAGTTCATCGACATAACTAGGGGCTCAGTGGTTTTTGTTACGTTGAACATCGCTAGTTTGATTTTCGTCAAAATAACTAGGGGGTTTAGGGTTTTTGTCGGACGTCGCTAGTTCGATATTCGTCGAAATAACTAGGGGGTTTCCTTGAAAGTGATTAGCGACTGGCTCAACTTGCAACCGTTCCTCCTAATCTCACTTATTATAGTTCCAAAGCTGACAGAAGAATCTTGCAATTTACATTTGATTGAGGTAGTTGGGAATTGTCGCATCGAAGGTTTGTAGCAAGTGCACTTGTTGGTATACGGCGGCTAACTGATCCATTCTATCATCTGCAATATATTCCATTCAAAGCACAGATATTATCTCCTCAAAGTAGAAATAAAACCCAAATTTTAAAGTTTCTATGTTTCGGCACATTATAATAACCTTTTTTTCAAATTAATCAGTCCATTTCATAGTAGTTGTTGGAATGGTTGAAGCCCAAGCATTTCGGCAATTGAAAACCGAGGAGGAATTGAAGCATCATTCGGTTTTAGTGCGCGACATGGTCTAATCCCCACGTACGCAACGAGTTAGTTAGTAGTTAATTGGTAACACTCTATCAATGGACGACTCAAGGATTGAATGAACAACGCTAAGGAGCAATATATATATGCTATAGGCTGTTTTCAGGATCAAATTACCGATCTTAATTATTTTGACGATATGCTCCAACGAACTCTGGAATTGACTTGAGCTAATGATTATGCACGGTGTTTGATCGAATCATAGCACTACGACAGGAAAGGTATTTACAGACGGTTCGAAAACGTTATCACACAGTTCATGAGCCATCTAAGTTTATAGGTCAGTAATGACACGAGGTCATCACAGACAGTTTTCGAACCGTCTATGATGCAGACTATCATAGACGGTTATTAACTTAAAACCGTCTGTGATAGTCAACTATCTCAGACGGTTTGCTGTGATAGCTGATGTATCACAGACGGTATATCCTACAGAACTGTTTGTGATATTCTTTTCTATTGCTAAATCTATTTCTGTTTATTGGCTAGCCTGAGGAAATGCTAGCCATGCCTTCTGAAATAAGCTGCAATACAACAAATACATGTATACATCCTATTCACATTTATTTCAGAAACAAGCACATCCAATTCACAAATCAATTAACTAAAATTAATTATTCATGTACATTTACATACATGTACCATTAAGTTCAATCTACATTGTGGAACTTCCCATTTGGATTTATGATATCATGGTTCAAGAATGACACAAACTGTCATCGAATGTTGACTTTGTCAGCGATGTCGTTATTACTACCTTTCTGTATAATATGTTCTTCACTGTGACTTGTCCAACGTGTATAACCCTTTTTGAAACCCTTTCGAATCAAGTGTGCTTCGATCTGCGCTCAGTTCTTAAAGAACTTTAGATTCTCGCTGTCAATACATGGACAGTACATATATTCCACTCATTTATTCAACATATCCCCCTCGGCAGTTCTTGTAAAAGCAGACACGCCATTAATATACTATTCACTCATTCGGTCCATCTACACGACGCATATAATAATTTGGTATTAAATATTGAATTAATTAATTTGTGTACTATAGATGCAACTTTTGATATGTCTTTTGAAATATGTATTTCTAATGAACCGAAAAAATAATAATGCACCCTAGGGTCCGGGTTGATCATCACAAACACATTATAGATAGCCCATACCCAACTTCAGATGGCTAGAAGATAACACTTGATTCTCTCTCTTTACCATTCTCTCTCTTTACCAAGCTAGATGTAGAATACAATGTAAGGAATAAATTACGTACTAACCATCGATAGTCAAAAATAAATTACCAAATCCATATTAGCTCTTCACATGCGGTTTTTACCGCAGAAAGTAACATAGACGGTCGCTAAACCAAAACCGTCTGTAATTGTATTTAATACAGACGATTTTGGTCAACCGTCTGTGATAAGACATGTAGTATTAGTCTTTTTTTGTACTAGTGTAGTTTACCGATTTTATTCTAATTGATTCACAGCAATGACAAATGCATTGACGGATTAATTGTTCCTATTTTGCTAAAAGAGAGAGTCGCAGTCTCTTCTAAACAGTATACAAAAATAACTCAAAATAGTTGCAAGATTAACATGCTCGCATCCGTAAATGACCCAAAAGTTACGAGTAAAGTAGCCACGAGTCGCCAATAATCTAGATTAACTCACTGTAAAATGCCATAACATATGAACTCTTGAAGCGGCGGACGGGTAAATTTTCTAGAACTCTATTCAGATATTGCTGCGCTGCGGTTGGGTGCAACCGAGCAAAGAGGATTTACGGCTAGGAATCAGATCCACAGACGTAACGCGGGTAGCGCAGCTAGCTGTTTGGATAGAGAGTAGATGCATCGATCCTTGTCATGTGCGTGCGAGGATGGCAATTCCTACTCCAGGAAGCAAAGATGTGTGAGCGGCTGGGAGCAGGGAACTGTATTTCGTTTTTTTTTAAAAAAAAATTGTTGGGGGACGAAATCACCAAAATTTGGTTCTCAATCTGGACGAATTTTGTCTAAAATCAAATTTAGGATGCAATTTATCCGCATTTAACTATTTCCAATTTTCTTGAACCGATTCCTTTTAGGATGAGAGAGGGTAAGGGATTGATCTCCCCGGTGAGAGCCAAACAAACTCCTCCAACAACAAGCAGTGATCTATGCATGCCCTTTGCATCGGATTCTCTACAGTCTTGTCACGGCATAGTAGCACATTTTTGGAAAACAGGAAAGTATTGCTGGCATGCGTGAGCTTTTAAAAAGAGCACTCGTTTCTTCCTCCTATGTATTAGAGGGGGCTTGATTTTCTAAAGAAACCATTAATACACACTCATTTGGTTTACGAGAAAGAAAAAGGGAAACGAAGCTAAGAAAAGCAGCTAATTAAGCGATCAAATTAGAGCTCATGGGAACATTTAGCACGTGTAACTTGACTTAACACACCTCCAACTCTGCAGTAATTAACTAGATTTTAAGCAAGGAAGCCAAGCCTTGTCAAAGGGGCGGTTCGGCTGCCTCTAATGATTTGTTTAAATACACTGTGATCTGATTTAATTCTTTTAAATTAATTGAGAATTCAAACTAAAATCCCATGCAATCTGAAACCTAACTGGGATAAAGCTGGAAGGGTGTTCATGGAGCTAAAGGTTAGCACTCTTTTCTCCTCCACCAACTGACCAGTCCTGGCCACATTTGGCATCACACTCGCAGAGAAAACTGAAGGGCACAGATGTGGCTCGAACCAGCCATTGCATGCACCACCCTACCTAGCTAGCTAGCTAGCTACCCACCTGGCTCACCCTCTAGCTAGCTTCTCTATTGGTTGCAACACAGGCTAGTGAGAGCAACACTGTTATACATAGTCACTGCACTGTGCTACAGCTGCTCCATGGCTCACTTCAGTACTTACCAGTACTTGCAAGGCTGTCAATTGGTAGAGATAGAAAAAGAAGAAAGGGGACGATAGGCAGGAGCAGGACACGCAAGCCAAGTGTCGTGCAGCTGAAATTTCAGAGGACGGGAGGGAGAGAAAGAAAGAAAGAAAGAAGGTTGCATGAATGCATGCACGCTCGCTGAATTTGCATTGCTGACACTGACAAGAAGCAAAGGAACCAGGTACCAAACCCTCTGCAACTCCCAAGCAAAAAATGGCGCCCCTTGTACTGTGCGTGGCAGCAGCTGCAACATTGCATTATTGCTGCTGCCGCGCACGGGTGAGTAATATTTTTTGGCTCTCGATCGGGTGCTGCGGATTTAATACCGCCTGCAGCCTCCCATTGTGAAGTAGAGTAGTACGTGTGTACCTGCGCGCGCACGGCAGTAATTGAGAGAGGGAGATCACGGTCAGTAGTGATATGATGGCTGATAACCACATTCATGTTAACTGTACGTCGAATGCATGCCTGCCTGCAGTGTATCTTCCAGCTCGGTCATACATACAGCTTGCAGATACGTACGGCGACGCGATCCGCATGGATACATACACACATGCAACAGTGATTCCGCGCGCCTATATATCTCGCAATGTGCACACACCTCAAATATATATGCATATGCTGCTATCTCGCCTTGCCTATATATGCTAATTTCACCCACTGATCGATCGATCTCTACCTGAAATATAACTACTTGACCGGAATTTCGGGTTCCTTCGATGAAGGGAAAAGTATTTTGGTCCATGCATACGAATCAAATCAGCAGTTCCACGTACACTCGTGAAAAACCTTTTATGAGTTTCCTCCACTAGCTTGTTAGCCGGCGACACTGACCAACCACATCTAGATTTCTCCAAGACAAAATCTGTCGGACAGGTCACCAAATCAACCACAGCAACGAACTCGTCGCCCCGATGCCATGCCACCTACATGGGGATCAAGAGTCAAGACGTACGAGTACACTCCCAAAAGTCCCAATCAGACAGCCATGGCAGATCGATATGATCCATCCAACCATCATCTCTCTCTCTCTCTCTCTCTCTGCCCCTCATACTGATATTCCTTGCTTGAGCTGAAACTGAAAGTGCCACGAAACCGAAAGCCCACTTTCGAGGGCGCAGGCAGGCAAACCTTTTAAGTCCTCGCAGGGAGAAACTTTTAATTGTACGTGGGTATGTATATCGCCGCGCGTATACAGCAGAATAAATATACGGATGAAGATATATATACGTACGTAGAAAAAGGACATATCTTTTGAGATGAAGATTTTCTTTGGCCACGTACGCATGCATGCGATGGATGGATGGAAGGAAAGCTAACAGAAAGCCAGTCCCAGTCCCACGGGGAGCTAGCAGCTAGGCAGGAAGCTTAAGGCATGCGTGCCTGGCTGGGCGTCCGGCCGGGGGAAGTGGAACGCACGTATATCATGCATATCTGCTGCGTATCTCTTGTGAGCTCATGCAAACCGGCCAGGGAGCAAGTAAAGTTTGCAACCATATATCTATCTTGGCCTCTTGTACCACGTAGCTAGCTAGCTGCAGCTTCCCTGATTCCTGCAGGGAGGGAGAGAGATGCCAATATGCAATCGATCGATCGAATTTCATGGCCCCAGCTGCGCTGCATGTGCCCTACTCTTTGCTGCGTCGTCACTACTGCGTATATCTGCAAGTGGGTAGGCTTTGTAGCTGCTTGCTTCCGTCCGGGCCGGGGGACGTTTGGTCCGGCCGGGGCCGTTGCGCCACGCCGTCCTCGCGGCGTCCATGCGTGCACGCGTGTACGTCACGGCCGGGGATCGTAGGTGACAAGTTTGATGCGCCAACAAAGTTTGCGTCTGGGCGTCTGGTTTTATTATTTACGCATAGTTCGCATATTCAATATTATTATTTATCGATGTCAGTTGTTTGAGTCCCAACCCCCCTAATTATATTTTACTGATTAATTATGCTTTTCTAGCTTCAACCTCCTACAGTGGGCCCAACTCTTGATTGATCCCTCTCAGCTGATACCCTTCCAATACAGCATTCTACTACATAGTTATTTTCTACTTCTCTCCAATTATTGCTTAACGCGCATACACGTGCAACCATCACTGATCCCTGCCAGGGACACCCGTCGCGCTCTTTGGTGGCCCCGAGCCCATTCCCTACGGCTGCACTATCTCTACTCCTAGCTCTTTGTTCATTTGCTTCTCCACGGTCATACTTCTATATATTCGTACGGATGTATACATTTATAAACACATGCATGATGTTATACGTGCTCGATGTCCCCTTCCCATGTGTCGACCGCTCCTCTTCTTTGATGTTAGCCAACTCAATGTTGTGGCTTCCTCACTAACCGCGGTGATCTCCCATCTTTACTGATGCCAACATATCTTCTTTAGTCGATGTCTAACGATAAGAAAAGTCTTCTCACCATCGTCGGTGACGTCGTGTCCCTCACCAGCGATGGCATTTCCTAGCTATTGGATGGCCCCATTCGCCCACAACTCGTCTTCAATACAAACCATCATCTCCTCTCTGCCAGGGATTCCGCATCATCGAGCTTCTTTGGCAAATAACTTCTTCAACAACGTTGATACTCACCACTCATTGTCGTGGCCCTTGGCTCCTTCGTCTCTGAGCATTTCTCTTCAACGGCTCTAGCGAACAACACGACATTATCCTCGTCAAACAGCTAAGGTGAGCTGCACGACATTGTACTCATCGCCGCCGTCGACGCCGACGCCATTTCGGCTATTCGTTTCGATTCCCTGTGGGTCAATGCCTTCTTGCAGGACAGATCGACGTCAGTGCACTCTTTAGTGCTATTTTCATTGAATATTTTTTTATCGGAGCTCGTATACAAATCAAATTGTCAATTTTATTTATTTTATTCTAAATTTATTTATTTAGGGATTTTTACTTTGGAATTCGTACGAAAATCAAATCACGAATGTTATTTTGTTTTTTTACTCCAAATTTCAATTATTTTGGTTTGAATTCGTATACAAACCCAATTGCTAATTTTCTTTATTTTTTATTCAGAACTATAGTTATTTAATGATTTTATTTTGGAATCTGTATTGAAGTCAAATTTCTAATTTTATTTTATTTGTATTCCGAATTTCAGTTATTTTTTGTTGGATTTCATATACTCACCCAATTGCTAATTATTGTTTAATTTTTAATCAAAATTATATTTATTTACAGATTATACTTTGGAATTCACATCGAAATCAAATTGCTAATTTTATTTTACTTAATTCTCTAAATTTTAGTTTTTTATTTAATTTTTATTCCAAATTATATTTATTTATGAATTTTACTTAGGAATTCTTATGCAAATAAAATTGCTATTTTTATTTTATTTTTTATTCTAAAATTCAGTTATGTTTTGTTTGTACTTGACATGAACTCTTTCTTTTAATCGAGACCGTTATAATCTAGACTCTATACACATCCAATTGCTAATTATTGTTTAATTTTTAGTCAAAATTATATTTACTTAGGGATTATACTTTTTAATTCGCATCGAAATCAAAAAATTATATTTCATCTTTTTTTTTTGTCAGAATTCGTATACAAATCTAATTGCTATTTTTGTTTAATTTTTATTCCAAATTATATTTATTTATGAATTCTAATGGAAATCAAATTGCTAATTTTATTTTATTTTGTTTTTAATTCTGAAATTCAGTTATGTTTTGTTTGTACTTGACATGGACTCTTTTTTTAAATATAAATTGTAATACTTCGGCCTGCTCGTAGTGCAGCCCATGTGGCCCATGTGGAGTTGTATGGTGGGATTAGTCCCACATTGCTTTTTCTAAAATGAGTTGTGGTAGTACATGATAATGCATGTTGGGTCGAAACGTAAGACCTCCGGGTTAATCATTTTACACGAAGTGAGGATGAAAGTGTAAGTAGGGTGCTATCATTACTACACAAGGGTTATATCGACGGTTCGAACCGTCATCACGATGATTTTTGAACCGTCGAGTTTATATGTCGTGATGATATGAGGTCATCACGGACGGTTTTTGAACCATCTGGGAAAAAGCAATCACAGATGATTTTTTGAACCGTCTGAGTTTATGTGTCTGTGATGATATGAGGTCCTCACAAATGGTCCGTCCATGAAAAAAGCTATCACAGATTTGTTACGAACAAGAACATAAGCGGTTCTTGTTCGAACCGTCTGTGATAGCTTTTTTCACAGACGGTTCTTGTTTAGAACCGTTTGTGATAGTTTTTTATTGCAAAAAAAAAACGGGTGCTAAAACTTCAAGGTTGTTTTGAGGCCCTAAACGGCCTTTTTGGGGTTTTCACTTCGTGCGAGCCTCCGAGCCTAACGAATGAATCGAGTTTTTGTCGAAAGCGATTTCATTTTTAAAGCATACTAGGAATGCTTTGAGCCAAAGTCAATTAAGGACCGGTCTTCGAGCGTATTTTGCTAAGCCCTATCGTACTACCACATGTTCTGAATGGGCAGAATCTGTCTAACTAATTTGCAACGTCTCACCGTGGTCGTGTCATCCGGTTGCGTGGGTGTCTTTATGAGCTACTTTTATGTATTCCCACCTGGCGTAAGAGGAGGCATGAAATCGGTGGATTTCTATCCAAAAGGGGTGAAACCTTAGCGAGGCGGGACTATAGTGAGACATCATATTGTAAAGGTCTTATCACGTGCTCTAGACTGCTTACCTAAGGCAGTGAGCGGTGGTATCGACGGATGCCAAACAAACTAGAGAAGTCGTGGTATGTGGGTAAAGCTGTACATCATCTGCGGAGTGTTATGAACTATTCGAATAGCCGTGTTCATGGTCATGGCCATGTTAGCAAAGCCACTCCAAGTTGGATTTTGGTTTTGGTTTCAAAAGACTTGTTAAATGGTTTTGGATTTCTATCCAAATAGGAATTGGGCGGGTAGCCTCGTGATAGGAAGGTATCCTTCATCACTCGTTAATGAATGTTATCTGACTATAAAACTTGAGAATTTAGAAAATAAATTTTAGTTAGATAATAACTACTTTGGAACTTAGTATGGATATTTGAAAATAAACATTGCTTTATGCAAACTCAACCCTATAAACCTTCATTTGATATTTCATTGCATGCATTATAACTCTGTTATGGGTGTAACTTGCGGGGCACGGTTGTTTGTGCTCACTCTTCCTTAATAAATTGTTGATCAGGAGAAGAGTACTACGAGGAGAATGAGAACTTGGACGAATAGGCTACGCCCTCCAAACGATTACCTGTGGCGAATCGTGCGGTCTACCTTACACTTTTGCTTCTGTTGTATTTTGCTTGTTGGCTTTATGCCCCTTTTGTAACGAACTTTAACTATTATTAATGAATGACGTTTTATAGTTATACTATTCACATTTTTTGATTGTGTACACTAACTGTTTCTAGACTAGTGTATGAAACACAGAGAATCCGGGATCCCTCGCTCCCGGGTTCGACAGGGGTGCTCCCGGGCCGAGGGGCCCTAGATACCCTTCGGTGCCCCCGAGGTAAGTGGGGTCCTGCTCGCTTCTGGGTGTGGCATTCGGCTATCTCCCGCGCCCTCTGGCTCTTCCAAAGGTACACGTGGTACCCTTCGGAGGAGGGGTGGCGAAGTGTGCCTTCTGCCTGTGGCCCTTGGGTGCCTCCCGGTGGCCTTCGTGCGCCCTTTGGGGTCCTTTCGAATGTGTACTTGGTACCCTGGGGGTGCCGCGCCTCCGGCTCTTGGCACTTGTGGGCCTCTTGGTGGGCCTTCGCGCGCCCTTCAGGGTCCTCCCGAAAGTATACTTGGTACCCTTAGGGACCCTCGCCGCACCTCCGACCCATGTCCCTCGGGGGGCCTACTTGCGGTCTTCCCCGGGTCGGAGGGGCCGGTGGGCCGCCCCTACGACAACCGGCATTGCTCCTCTCTCTCTCTCTCTCACCAAAAAAATCTTCTGTTTAGGCCTTTTTTTATATAGTGCGCAAGTGTACCACTCGATAACATCTGCATACCTAGCTATATATGTGCATAAAACCATGCTCATTTTTCTATTATAATTTCTGTTTCAAAAAATATATATATTATATTATTTTTAGCAACCAAGGGCTACTACTGTGGCCTGGCATCCTAGCCAAAAAAACCCAAAAAATCGATTTCTGGGCTGCGCATGAACAGGTCTAATCATCATGTGTTGTCTCTGCATGATGTTATTGATTGCCTTTTCTTCTCCTTTGCATATATTATGTTTTCGATTTGTTTTCCCCTTAGGCCGTGCATGCACCACTACAAGAGTTAACAAGATTTAGAAGTAATTATAAACAATCATCGTTAGCTCTCAATAGGAGTCTTTAAAAAGATTTAGAAGTAATTATAGACGATCATCGTTAGTTCTCAATAGGAGTCGCATCCAGCTAGCCATGCATGCAAACAAGAAGTACAATCAGTGCAGCTAGCTATGCCAGCAAGCTTGCTATATATGCAGCGCTTTTTTTTGTATGCAGCGCGTATCATGCATGTAACTACTAAGTTCCAAGAAATTTATTATATATGCAGGTCATCCACTTTGTTTGTTTAATCAATAAATTATCTAGCCTTTTAAATTTACAGTCTGTCAGAAAAGGCGCTAATTAACACACATAATCCGGGCAGCAACTGTTGACCTTGGAAAGATTTCAGCATTATAAAAACCGCAACACACAATGACACATATAAACAAAGAAGTATAAGAATATGATCTCCCTTAGAGAGAGAGAGAAAAAAAAAGGGGTCATCCCATGAGTGCGACCACTAGATGTCAAGGGAAAGTTTGGCAGAACCCTAGTTGTTTATGGTTAACTGGTGTACTCTTCTTCGTCAAAGGATAGCCTAATTAAAAGGAAGCCTGATTAATTAATCAGTCCTAGTCCTAGCTCTAAGTGGTGTTTAGCTAGGGTGACATGTCACTTTTAGCATTTAACTTGTTCCGTTATGCTGATTAGTGATTAGCTAGTTAACGGCAAAAGGGAGCTCTGCCAATGGCTTTTCCTATTGTTTATTCAGGGGTCTTCGACTCCTTGATATTGTTTATTCAGAGGTCTTGCTTGAGGATGTCAGGCATAGTATCATAGTTTAGCTATTCACAAATAAAATATATATGGAGATGGGGGTTTGGTTGTTAACTAAGGTGTGGGCCAGTGTGGTAGAAAAGCTAGCAACATCAAATTAAGAATAACTTTTTTATTTGACCTGAAACTGTAGGGGAGGCCCTATAGTATAATTAAATTAAGAATATTTTTTCAGAGCATCCTTTTGTTACATGGGTTCGATGCATGCATGGGGTCATACATTCCATTTTCACTTATGTCAGAATATATATAGTCATATAGAATTTGATCACCTACATTGCAATGCCAAAATGGATCCTCTGCTCTATAATTTTTTTTATCAGACAATGACCTCTTCCGTTGCATAACCTTCGATGATGCTGCCCTCCGGTCGAGATCGATTCCGTACGTAGGACTTGAGAATTCCCATGTACCTCTCGAACGGGTACATATGACGTAGAAACACAGGGCCGCATATCTTTATCTCTTTCACAAGGTGAACAATGAGATGGACCATGATATCGAAAAATGACGGAGGAAAATACATCTCAAGATGACACGAGTCGTCACTACCTCGGCCCGCAGAGCATCCAGTCCCTGGGGGATCGATGACCTTCTGAGCAATTGAGTTGAAGAAATAACACGACCTCAAGATTGCCACTCGGACCTTGTTCTGCAAGATACTCCTAATTGCAACAGGAAGCATTTGTGTCATCAGCACACAACAATCATGCGACTTCATACCAATTAATTTCAAATCTTGCATAGAAACAAGTTTCTTAATGTTAGCGGAGTAACCAGACGGGACTTTCACACCGTGCAAGCTCTGGCATAGTTCATTTCTCTCGGCCTTGGACAGAGTGTAGCAAGCTGGGGGAAGGTACGTTCGTCCTGTATCGGTCTCTTTCGGTGCTAACTCGGTCCTTATGTTCATATCGACCAAGTCACGCCGTGCGTTAACACCATCCTTTGTTTTGCCACTAATGTTCAGCAAGAGACCAATCAAGCTATCACATACATTCTTCTCTACGTGCATAACGTCGATGCAGTGGCGAACTTCTAAGTACTCCCAATAAGGCAAGTCCCAAAAAATTGACCGCTTCTTCCAGATGTTCTTCTCACGGGTTCTTAATTTACGTCCCTTCCCAAGCACAACATCGATATCCTTAACCATATCATAGACCTCTTTCCCACTAAAAGCCCTTGAAGCTGAACCGTCTTCCTTATTTCCGTCGAATTGTTTCTTCATCTTGCGGTATGGGTGACTCCTCGGAAGGAACCTACGGTGGCCGATATACACGCTTTTGCGAGTTGTTCACCATACACTCTCCGTAGCATCTAAGCGGTGCGACGGGCTTTGGCTCCTTTTGTCTCAAGCTTGACGAGTTACCAAGGCGGAAAATCATTGATGGTGCGAACAACATGGCGCGTAAAGTGAAGTTCTCTCGTTTATACGCATTCCATACTGCACCCTTCGTTCCACGGTGTCACAAGATCTTCCAAAGAATGGTGCTAGGTACACATCAATATCATTCCCAGTTGCTTCGCCCTTGGATAAGTAGTGACATCAAAATGTACTTCCGCTTCATACAGAGCCAAGGAGGAAGGTTGTACATACATAGATTCACGGGCCAGTGCTATGTCATTTGCTCATGTTACCGAAAGGATTCATTCCATCCGTACTCAACCCTAACCTTATGTTCCTCGGTTCCGTGCATCGAACTCTTCAAGCTCCGATCAAGTTTCTCCACCGCGTAATCGCAGGTGTCTTAGCTTTCCATCTCTCTTACGCTCCTCGAGTGCCAACGCAACAATCTTGCCTCCTTTGGGTTCGCAAATAAACGCTTCAAACGTGGGATTACTGTGCGATACCACAACATCTTAGCAGGAGGTCCTTGCTTCACCTTAGCAGATTTTGACGCTTGTATCGGGATGCTTTGCACACGGACAATAATGCATGTCTGCATACTCTTTACTGTAGAGGATACAATCGTTCGGACATGCATGTATTCTTTCTACTTCCATTCCCAATGAGCAAATAACCTTCTTTGCTTGATAGGTGGTCTTTGGGCAACACGTTTCCCTCCGGAAGGATGTCCGCTAGGAGACCTAACAACGCCGTGAAACTCTTATCGGACCAACTATTGCTTGCCTTCAATTTCAGCGCTTCAAGCACGGTTGACAACCTTGTGTATTCCGGCTTGCGGCCGAGGAACAAAGGTCTCACCGAGTCCTCCCTTAAGCCATCGAATTTACAAAACTCTCTCTCACTGTAGTTCTCTTACGCATCGCGTAGCATCCGATCCAGTTGTCATCGTGCCCCTATCCTCATCAAAAGCACGATCCACATCCAAAGCAAATCGTTGACTTCCTCGGCGATGTCGTCATTATTAACTTCGGTATAATCGCTCTTCACCGTGGTGGTCCAACATGTATACCCTTTTTGAAACCCCTTGAATCAAGTGCGCTCGATCTGCGCGCGTTGTTAAACATCTTGATTACGCAATCAATGCACCTGACAAGACATAAAATTTATCCCTTCTTCAACATATCCCGCTCGGTGGCTCTTCTAAAAGCAACCACGCCATTAATGTAATCTTGACTCACACGGTTCACACCGTACATCCGATTCGATCCATCTACACTACGCATGTAACAAATTAGTGTCAAATTGATTAGCGATTAATTTATAGCAAACGAAAATGTGCAATATAAACTCATTCTCCAACATTTGCATCTAAGGTTATTGAAAGAAAAGTCTTCACTAGTTAAGTACCACACGCGGTGGCATAGCGTAGCCATGCCTACGGCCACAACCATGATCCCTACCTCTCGACACGATATCTATCTCAATTGAACAATCATGCAACCCAAATATAGGCATCATCTCATACAACACTTATTAACTCGAAATACCGGAACCGCAAATGCAATATTGCTTGACCCAAACCCCACCGCATCGTGAACCGTGTGTAAATTTTATTTTTTAAGCCAATTAATTATCCTAACTCAAATTTTAGTGATTATTAGACCTAATTCAATTTTATTAAGTTACCACTCCTAAGTCAAATTTTAGTTCATTAGTTATAAGGGAAACCATTATTCAAAACTAAGATTTGCAGGCTAATATTATTTATTCCAACATTGACGGTGCAAGATCGATCATGTGCTCATACCAGATTAGAGGAGGAGCCGCAGTTGGAGGAGCTAGGCGAGGAAGTGGCGCTGGAGCGGTAGACACAGCAGCAGTTGAGGAGCTAGGGCGAGGAAGTGGCGCTTGAGCGGAAGACACAGCGCGATGCGGGTGAGGATGTCTCGCTCAATTTATATGAAGCGCAGAAATCACAGACGGTTCTATTTCGTAACCGTCGCGATGGTCAATTATCACGAGCGGTTACGATATAGAACCGTCAGCGATGTTACGACGGTTCTTAAATAGAACTGTCAGGACATCACTGCACGTTCTATTTAAGAACCGCTCGTGATATCTAAATAGAACCGTCGTGATATCACGCACGGTTCTAATATAGAACCGTCAGTAACATCACGCAGCGGTTCTATATCAGAACCGTCTGTGATAATTGACCATCACAGACGGTTCTTAAATAGAACCGTCTGTGATAGGCCCGCTGCGCCAAAACGAGGCCCAGACAGACCCAACACAGACGGTTCCTTAGGAACCGTCTGTGATGGACCGTCTGCTATAGACTCTTTTGTAGTAGTGATCCGCCGCTCGTCCGATTGCGAAGCCTGGCCGCTCTACCGGGAACTTGGAGGAAGTTCAACGGCTCAGTTAGCAGTGCAGGCGGCCCCTCATTGCCGGTGCACCCGATGTTGCTCCGGTGGCGGTACCAGCTCCCGCTGAGGCTAGAATGAGCCTCCGGGAGTGGATGTCCCTTCATCTTGATACCTTTGATGGAGCGGGCACCCCGGTACAGGCAGTCGACTGGTTTCGGTACATGGAGAGGCAGTTTGGTGCATTGGAGATGACCTCAGCGCAGAAGGCGCGTTTTGTGGCCTTTCAACTGAAGGGCCAGGCAAATATCTGGTGGGAGGGAGTTCTATCAGTCAGGATTCCACTGCAGGGATCAGTCACTTGGGAGGATTTTTTGGAGCAATTCAGGGCTAAGTTTTACCCTGATTCCTTCCTTGAGAGGATGGAACATTCCCTGGCAACCTTTGTTCAAGGGAAGCTGTCTGTGGCGGACTATGAGGCTGGTTTCAATAACTTAGTCCGCTTTGTGCCAGCTGTGGCTGGTAATGACCGAGAGAAAGCCAAGAGATTCCTTAGGGGACTGAATCCGGAGTATTGCCACGTACTGGGGGCGACCAGCTTGCTTGACTTCAACAGTGTGGTTGATCAGGCCAAGGGTATAGAGCTGGAGCGGGAACTTACTAGGGAGAGGCAGACTCCTAGCAGCTTTGCTCCTACTAGGGGTTCAGTCAGTGGGCACAAGAGGAGCTTCGGTGGTGGAGGTGGGTCTTCTCAGCGACCCGCTTCCAAGAGATTTCAGGGAGGTCAGCGCTCTCGGCGCTGCTGCGTTACGGCGGCGAGACATGTCGCTTCTCACCTTGACATACTACTTCGCCAGCTTTGCGTCCAGTTCCAAGCCAGGGAATGATATGCTTCAAGTGTGGTGACAATCACCGTGCCTCTGAGTGTTCCTTCATGGGGGATTGTCGCTATTGTGGCCAGTCAGGCCACAAGATGATAGTGTGCAGGAAGAACCCAGCGTGCTTCATCAAATGGGAGTCTGCTCCTGCAGCATCTTCAGCCGTTACTCATCGGGTTCATCCGACAACGATGGCGCTCCACACCCCAGCATACCCTTCTGGTTGGGTTTCTCCTGCAGCGTTCACGCCAGTGCCACCACCAGGGTTCTACTGGAACCCCGCACCGTCTGCGACACCGTCATTTGCTCCACCAGCAGCAGTTCCTGCTCATCCTTCGTCGAGTATTGGGGTATCTTCTGCACCGGTGCCACAGGGAGTTTACGCCATGCCCACCCCTGCTACTGCAGGCCGTCCTGACGTGCTGACATTACCCTACTAGTCGATTCCCTTAAGATTTTTATCCTTTTTTTATTCCGGAGCTATTTATTCGTTTATCTCTACGGCGTTTGCTAGAAGGGCGAATTTGAGTATATATCATTTCTTCTAGCTTGACATTCAGATCAGGCAACACCCGATCTTGTTTTGTACTCTTTGCTTAATTCACTCATTCTCCCAGTAGCGTCAAAAGCCAAATGCAAGGGCCCATGTAGTATACGGACTACTAGTACTACTCCTATCAGTTTGTAGAAAAGGGTGGAAAATCTGTGATAAATGGTATTGGAAGCCAGCAAGGGTATTTGAAATAGTAGAGTAGAGTAGACTAGAGGGAAGATAATAATGCTGTGCAGCTTTAAATGGAAATTGATCCGTATCGAAGGTAGCAAGGGTATTTGAAATAGTAGAGTAGAGTAGACTAGAGGGAAGATAATAATGCTGTGCAGCTTTAAATGGAAATTGATCCGTATCGAAGGTTTCAATGTCCGATAAAAAAACCAAAGACTGAAGTCAATAGCTACAATGTTTTATGCCATTGTAATGTATTACGTTGAACTTGCAGTTTTGCTACAGTGCACTGCCTTGTGCTGCTCGCACACTTTAAAATACTGTTTACACAGTGATCATCTGCAGTACAGTAGAGGATCCAGATCCCATTTAAATAGAGGTATCTTGGGAAAACATAACCTCAAAAACCTAAAACGACACCTATTTGAAAACAAAACCACCATCCTAGTCTAAAAAGAACGGTGGGAGTATAATTAACTAAATGGTAGTGTAGCCTTTTCTTAGGTCAAGAATTGCTGCGTTTAATTTCCTCTTCTCGGTTAGGCAGTGCCTGCTTGATATCAGTGATAGATAAGCTTGCAGACAATATGCCAAAGGACGATACCTACAGTCTATAGATCATAGAGCTAGCTTGTAATATGCTATTTATTACTAAATTAACATGTAGTTAGGAGTACGTACATGCTAATGGGGCTCTGATGCATGCAGATATATATATTCTAATCTCTGAGAAAATTAAAGGTGATCGATGATTTAGTCTTGCACAAGTAGAGCTGTGGTGATTCTCATGCAGTGCAATAGATGCTTTTTAGTACTGGTTCTCAAGTTGAAGCTAGCATAGAGGCCAGTGGCATCTGCTGGCATCATTCCATATCTTTTTGACCGTCCTTTTAGTTTGTTAATTAGTGTACTGTCATTAGCTAGGTGGCTTAATTAATTTGATCACCATCAGCTTCATATTTTAAGTGTGTTTCTTTCATCTTTTACAGGCAAAAGCTAGCTCATGCAAGCATATATATGAATGGGCCGGCCTACTGCAGGCTATAGATGTGATCATGTGGAGAAATTAACAATTATATATATATATATATATATATATATATATATATATATATATATATATATATATATATTCTCTAGTGATCATGCATGGAAATGCACGCTGTCACTAGATGTGTCATGTGACTAGCTAGCTTCCATCACTACATATTGAGAATATCATGGGAGATTAAAGTTGCATATATAGCTATTGCATTGTTGTATCATGGCCGTAGCCTTCTAGTGATAAAAGTGTCCTAATCTGAAAGGATTATTAACCAAATTGTCGGAAAGACTCAACTTTTCGTACGTGCAGAAGTAACATGCATGACGACGCAAAGCACACATAAAAAAAACATCATATATAAACCGTACGAGCACATTATGACAATTAGTCTATGTTTTTTTTCGTTGCTTAAATCAATTAGTGTGTATATATTGTATTTCCAGGAATATGCAAAGCACGGTGTTCAAGTTTCTTCCCCATCATATATAAGTTAACAGTATTAGTGTTTATTTAGCCTAATCAATCGAGTCACGCTTCTTTTAACTATTAAACTATAATGATTTTAACTATTAAACTATAATTGATTATATAAATTCTCCTGCGTAATATATATCAAAAGTAAGATGGTTAAGATTAATTTGGGAATGCCATTTGCTACGTATATGTGCGCAACATGTGTAGGCCACTACACCACAAATTAATCCATGTAGAGACGTTTTATTATGCATCTAAGGAAATAGAGGTATTAAATTGTGGTACTAGTTTAGTCAGCCGTAGAAAATAAAATATAGTACTATAATTATAATGTGACTTACGCTGCTTAATTTACGTAGTTAAAGCGAGAAAAACAAAACTAATGCTGGGAGCTCTCTGAGCACCCATATATGTGTCGACGGAAAGTTTGGCATGTCGCACACTAAAGTGCTTCCTACGTGTATACATGTCACTTTTTTTGTACCGTTATGACTTTGACAGTAGAACTGCAGGATTATATATATATATATAGTGTCTGTGTACCTAATTAACGTATCAATCTATCAGGAGGACGGCCCTTTTCTTGACGCTCCAATTTAGAACGATTAAGTTAGTGGCCGTACGTTAGGTGCGTGGTTAACGTAAACGCGTGTCGTTACGGGCTTAATATTACCATTAATATGTACTGCAAAGTTGGGGTTTGGATTCTAACGGTGCAAGTGGGTGATCGGCTCCGGCCGATTAATTGTTCGATCCCTAGCTAGCTAATAGTAGTTGCATGCATCAAGAGAACATATATATTAGTTGACACTTGAGCGTGGTGTGTCACATGTGATACTAGCTAGACACTGACCGACCGAGTAAATTATTTTTGACAGGTAAATAATAAGGATATGGGTCATGACTATATAAAATGGATTTGGCCTCCTCTCGTGTCCTCCATCGATCGGCATCAGGAGTGACGACTTGAGATTATTTCCACATGCATATACGCAGCTACGTACCGATGCCATGGATAGGAAATAAAAGAACCCGAGAATCTTACAAGTTCTAGCAGCATCGTCAGTTTCAGGATTCAGATGAGATACATGGATATGCTGCCATCATGCGAGTAGGATTCGTCGTCCGAGTAGGATTCCAACATGGTTCACATGGATTTTTGAGCTAAAATATACCCGCATGAATTGGGTCGAAATCATAGTATTAGTACCTAGTAAATCCATCCAGACGAAGGCTGAACGAGCTCACCCATGCCATGCATGGAGTTAACTTCTTGGACATTGTAGAATGCAGTTTTTTTTTTTTAAAAAAAAAATTATGTATGGTGTTAAATTGTTAATATGCAGCAAGCTAACCATCCTCTTTTTCACCCACACGTACGGCCCACAAATTCCTAGGCCTCCGATATATGGGCCTTTCGGCCATCTCTTGTTTAAGGTTCTAGTTTCTCTCCTTGGCCCATAAAAATGTGACAGCCAATGGTATGGGCCGTCTAGCCCAATAAGCTTTTTTCTTTTCGTTTTCACTCCTCCTTCGTAGGGTAAGGGTTCCCCCAAACTTCTGATATGTGTCCCACGTAAATGTGTTCGTGCGCAGCCCAGCCCGATTTTTGCGGGCTCGGGCGTCAATTTGGGCCCTCCAGCCCGGCCAGAAGCCTACTAAAGGCTGACAGACATAAGCAAATAATATTCTATTCTGGAAATTAAGTGGAATTAACGGTTTGATCGAAAATAATGATAAATGTTTTTTTTTGGGGCCGGGCTTATAGGTTGCTCTCTATGTTGAATGCACAGTTCACTTACAACATTTTCGTGTAAATGCACTAAATCACATTAGCGCTCTCTCTCTCTCTCTCAAGGAGACTAAAAATCGGAGCAACCTGCTTAAAATCGGAGCAGCCTGCTTACAAAGGAAAGAAAGAAAGAGCAACAGCTAAAAGCCTAAATAAAATAATTGTATTTGAAACCACAACATGCATGGACTATGGGCGAAGGCCCGATCAGGAGCGAATCTAGCGAGGGGTTTCATGAGGCTGAAGGCGAGAAAGAGAGCGAGGAGAAGCGCCCCAGAGGAGGTTGAGGTAGTGAGCTGGGTGGGGGAGCCGAAGGCGATGATAAGAGGAGATCCGGGCGCTCAACGCCCAGTGGGCCTATGGACTGGGGCACCTGAGGGCAACCAGTGGGGCGGGCGGGCGTGGGAGTCGGAGCCCAGAGGCCAGAGGTCGGAGGAGGACTCGAGTCTGGAGGAGGGCAGCTGGGCAGGACCGCAAGAGGCAGGAGGTGAGGAGGAGGATGATCTGGCGGAGGTGGGGAGGTGGGGAGCCGGGAGGCGGGCCTCGGACTAGAGGTAGGACTACGGGAGGAGGAGGATCGGAGGAGGATCTGCCGCAGCCAGCAGGGCAAATCTCATAGTTCGGGTGGAGGCGGGACCGTAGGAGGCGGAGGTGAGGAGGAGGATGACTTGCAGGGTGGGGAGCCAAGGCGGCTTTGGACTAGAGGCGGACCGGCTGGAGGAGGAGGACTGGGGAGGATTTTCTGCACCGTAGGGACAAATCTTATAGTTCTAGGCTGGAGGTAGGTGGTAGGAGGAGGCGAGTAAAACAGGGCATGTGCACCTATAGGGTTGTGGAGAAGATAAGCCAAGACCCAATCTGCTGTTGATGAGTGCTTGAAAGCTATGGAGCAAAAGCTATCGATATTAAAAAAATCCAGCACGCTGCACGCGATGTGTGATGGCCGATGTGTGGGCAGTGGGCAGTGGCGATCGCCGATGTGTGATTTTGACTGAGCATCCGCAATTGCATGAGGATTTGTGATTTTGTCGATCCGTAAAGTGCGAACAATTGAAGATCGAAGAGGTATATCGTATACTCATAACTCATTCCTCAATTAGTTGATTAGCAATTTGTTAGAATATAGTGTGGTATTATGGTATATACTTAATTAGCAATTTATTCGTAGGTTTGTAATAATGGAGAAACAAACTTTGCGTATGTGAGAGCCCGAAAAATCAGACTAATCTAATTAACATTGATCGCTAATTAGCAGTAAATAGAAATTTTCTAAACACAAGGAACACAAGAATTAATTACATCAAATCAGATCATGTTTTACAACTTTGAGTACATTACAAAGATATTAAAATAAAAACTTGCATTGCATGCCGCCGGAGCCTTCCTTGAAATCTCGTCAGTCCATAGCCGTCCAGTCAAACCGTCTTCCTCGACCAAATCCGAAACACCATCCCCAACTTCATCGTCATCCAATCAACCATAAGGCCTTTAGCAGTTCAAAAATAATAAGATAGAGTTGTAATAAAGTGGATTGCCGTCAGAATACCGTAGGAATCATCACGGCTTCCAGATCGACCTAGATCAGTCGGCACCTTGAGTATCGAGACTACCCACACCAACCTAGGTTAACCGGCACCTTGATTCAGGCTAACCTAAATCAGTCGGCACCTGGATACTCACGATACCTAGACCAACTTAAGTTAATCGGCACCGTCTTATTTCCGTAGGTTTCATCACCCGGCATGATAAAATCCAACACCTACGTATACTGATTCGCCTCGACTGCAGAGAATCCATTGCATAGTGTATTGCCAGTCAATTGACCAAAATGCCCATAGCCCAAAAATATCTTGAGGGAGCCATTCGGTTAGCACAAGGGCATAGTGGTCATTAACAAGCCAACCCCAGCCGAATGCACCTCCCCCATTTAAGCTCATCAATTCACAGAGTGCAGCAATAGGATCATGGTAAAAATGAAGATGAATAGGAGCATGGTAAAAGACATGGCACAGCTTGGAGATAAGAGCAGCCAAAAAATATCATGAGTAGGGCAATCCAGGATAGGATCATGGTAAAAAAAAAGGAATAGGGCCCTGGTAATTGGAGAACACACAGTCGGGAGATAAGCCAAGTGTGCATGCACTGGATAAGGCAGCCAAATACATCCCCAATCAATGCATCCCCCAGGCCAGTGCATTCTCCAGCTAAACCCAGCCAAAGTGCATGCCCCCATTCAAATGCATTCCCCCAGTAAATGCATCCCCCACGCAGATGCATTCCCCGGCCAAAACCCAGCCGATTTCATCTCCCCAGCCGAAGTGCATTCCCCCTTCAAAGCCAGCACAAAGCCATCACCACAAACCCCATTTCATCCAACCAAGCCACCACAAGGCAAGCATCCCACTGCCATTCCCCTCCTACTACTTCTTCCCAACCGAAGGCTATTAGCAGCCGCAGCAAGGGAGCAAGGAGGCAGCTAAGGAGCCAGGAAGGAGAGGAGAGCACCAGCACTGCCATTCCCTTCTCCCATCAAGAGGTAACATCAGTTACACCTCTGTGTGCACTACACAAATACCCATCATTTCCACATACCACCAGATCAGTTCATCATCATTTTTCAGTGCAGCACCATCTCAGAGCACTAGGAGGAGGGGTGAAGAGGGAGATCAGGAGGAGGACTTACCCCAGTGGCAAACCGAGTCCAGCATCTACCTTCAGTAGCCTCCACCACCCCAGTTGGTCACCATGAACATGCATACATAAATCATCAGCTAGCATTAGTGCATTAATATTGAAATCAACTGGATTTTCTAAGAATCAACTTAACCAAGAACTGTGGTGGTAGGGTAGCGAGTCCAAAGAGCGGCCGAGCCGGAGTGGGCTCAAGGCACCGTGGAGTGGGAACCGTGGCGAGGCCGAGCGCCGGCCGGAGGCGGGTCGGCGAGGCGGTGGCGGCAGCCGTGAAGCGCCGGATGGTGAGTGGCGCGTCGGGCGAGGAGGAACCGAGTAGAATGAGCCGGGAGAGGAGCTAAGCGCGGCGGCGCCAAGCGCCGAGCCGGCCGGAGGGAGGAGCCGTGGGGTTGGAGCGAGGAGACCGGCCGAGCGCCGGTGGCGGAGGCCGAGCCGGCCGGACCGGCGCGCCGGATCGGGCACAGCAGAGGAGATCAAGCCGGCGGCGCCGGGCCTTCGGCCGTGCCGGGTGAAGAGGGAGGCGGTGCAGGAACCGGAAGCGGAGCCGGAGGCGAGCAAGGGCCGAGTCGCACGGGGAAGCCAGGGTGGCACGCGAGGATGTGGGGAGGAGCTGGGCTGGTCGCCATAGGCAGCGTCGCCAGAGAGAGATGAGGGGAGATGAAGAGAGAGTCGGCAGGGGTGTGGTGTCGGCGGCCAGGTTTAGGTAGGGAAGGGTAGTTTAGGTGATTAGGGGGTTAACTAGGGGAATAGGTGATTAGGGAAATAGGGAAATAGGTAGTTAAGTAAGTAGTTGATTGGGAGATTAAGTGTAGAAAATTAAGTATAGGAAAATTTAGGAAGAATCGGTATAACTCGTGTTTATTTAATTAATTAAGAGCAACCCAGATTGTGTGTAAGGAAGTAGTCATAGTGACGCTCACCTGGTAGATTCTTGTAAAGCGTAGCAGAGTGTAAGCTCGAGTAGTAGTGTGTGTCGAGTGTAGAACACGAGTTCGGCGATTTCGGCTGTAGATCAAGTGTAACCGTAGAACGATTTTAGCGGGAGAGTGCTAACTAGGCCGAGATCCGAAAAATATTATTAAATTAAAATTGGCTAACAAAAGAAACTGTATTAACATCTTATACGCCTGCTATCACACAAAATTCACTAAGTATTTATTTATGTATTTATTATTCGCACCGTCGATTAATTGCAGAAAAAGAACCGTCGCAGGCGGGAGTGTTTGATTTCGATTCCGTCGACGCTGATCTTTCCTACACTCCTAAAGGCAAGCCTTTCTCTTGATCATAAATATAGCTATATTAAATGTAAACAATATATTTACTGTATCTTATATGTATTGCATGAAAATTATATTCAAAAACCTTAAAATCGGCTAAATGAAACGATGAGAAAAGATAAGAAAGCAAAGATGATGAATGGTTTAATATTATGGCTGGTAAAGGGGACCCAGGGCAAGGGAATAAGATGGAAAAGAAAAAGAATGATGATGATGATGTGGCAAGAGGTGGGACCCCTTTACATAGGGTTAGTATATAATGACCAACAAAACTCTCACCCGGATTAGAGGCTGTATTTAAGTGCCAACCATTTTCCTGTTTCGGCGGGCAGAAAATACTACCTTGTTACGTGATTATTCTCTCCACAACGGGTTAGTCATGTTGCATGGGTTGAGTTAGGGAAGAACCCAGGACCGGTATATAAAAAGTCCGGAAGTGGGGGATCCAAGGTACGGTGGAGTGTTGGGTTAGCGTCCCAACCAACATTACGTAACTTCGGTGGTGGCAAAGTCAACCGACCGACGGAACGTAATGGGTGGAGACTTAATCACGTAACCTGAAAAATATTTTGTATTCTGAACTTGAACCCGCATCAAAGGAAATGCTGGGGAACTGGCTCATTTAGAGTTCAGAATAGCTATGGGTAAAGTGGTACAAGCCTGCATATACAAATCATGAATTCATGCAGTCTCCTGGATTAGAGTCTACGGGAACCGCCAGGGGTCTATCCCCTATTCGAGTTACAAGTAGTCTTTTCAGTATTAAAATATGCTATTTTTTTATGAGTTGTTATTTTCAAAAAAGAGATGAGCTAGAAAATGTAATGACAACTAGGGATGGCAATCGGGCGCGGCGGGTACGTGTAGTGCTCGCCCATACCTGTACCCGCGACCCCGAATTCCCCCCACGGGTACACCCGCGAAGGACGACGGGCGAAAAACCTCGCCCATACCCGTCGCCTGCGGGTACCCGTCGCCCGCGGGCATACCCGTTTACCCGCGAATAATGCATCGCCGTCCGTGGGTACCCATCGCCCGCGTACATGCTCGTTACCCACGAGCAATGCATACATCAAGTTTATCATAATTCACACATCAATGGTGCATCACACATTCAACAACTAATAAAGTTCATCACAATTCACATATCATGTTCGACAAGACAACTAAACAAGTTTAACAAATACAAATTGACATAGTTTCTTACACATGTTGGTAGATTACGGGTAATCGGGCGAAGCGGGTACGGGTGGAGCTTACCCATGCCCATACCCGTTTACCCGATGGGTAAGGAATTGTGTCTGTTTCATACCCGTGGGCAAAGAAAGACGCCATACCCACCTCCATTAGGTATTCGCGCGAACACACTGCACTCGGGCACAATTGCCATCCCTAATGACAACAGAGATGAGTCATCCAAAGGCATTGTTTGCTTATTAATGCTTGTTGAGTACTTTTGTACTCAACCTTGCTAGTATTCTTATTTGTAGTTCCTAGTTCGACCGGAACTATCCCGCGTGGGACGATGGACATGCAGGTACCGACGAGACCGCAGGTGGCGAGGGCGTGGGCTATGAAGACCAGGGCGAGATGGGTGCTCCTTTCGACGCGTGGACGAGTAGACGACCAGAGAAGCACGAGAGGCAAGCGATGGGACCTGGTCCCATTTCGGTTGTAAATACTATAGCCATGCGTGGCTCTCGTTATAATAAATGTGTACAGTTTCTATCTTGTTATTCTGCTGCGTAACTCTGATAAAGGCTTACTATTCGTTGGAGCAGTGTTCTACTGAGCAGACGAATAGTAATCCGTATGCCTAAGTGTGATTACCCCTGGGGTAATGACACGGGGCGTCGCAGCTTAATTATTTCACAAGCAATTCAAGTAGTACTCCCTTAACCGATAAGAGCGCACCTCAACCAAAGAAACCTCGACTATAATTTAGCCCGGATGAAATTATTGCTGATCCGACGCATTGCGTACCAATAGAAGATTCTGCCAATATAGTGTGGAAAATGATATCACCTTTTATTTCTATTGTTTTTTTTCATTTAGAATGTTCACGATCATTTAAGTACAATCTGCTATTGTATTACTATTTTTTAGAAAAATTTGATGTACAGATTGTTACCCACTTGAACTATATTTACATATTTTGGAGATGCACTTTCCATTAGCGAGATATCTTCATTGTATTTCTTTTTTTTTTCTTTTATTCATGTATGAATTTGATTGCACAAGAATACAAAACTATATTTGTTACAAATTAGTTTAGTCATTCGAGACTTTGAGTCCACCTTCTCTTTTCATCGTGGCTTCTGCCGCTAGGCCGATACCAATACGACAATTTTAAAGTGCAGTTTGGCTGGTAATACGAGCGATGTGCCTGAAAAAAAATTATATGCATGTGAGCTGTCTGAAATCTTGATGAATTTTGTCTGATCAGGCTAGCTCGAGAATTTATTGTTTGGTTGGTGATCTGTGCCTTGGAAGACTAAAATGACATTAGGCTTTGATAATAACTTCTTAAAAATTAATGGATAATTGGAGCTGCGTCGAGGATTACTGCGGCTGATTGCGTGTGCTTGAGTCCGGCGCCCAATTTTGGACGCCTGACTCCGGCTAATGATGTTGGGAAGGATTCAGGTCATGCACCGACGCAGCGCCCTTAGGCCTTCAACCAAACAGAACACATGCAACTTTGAAGGAAAGGGTTCGGCCAGGTCGAACCAAACATCCCACTTACAGTTACAGATGATAGCATGCATCGTTTATACATTTCTGTTGTCATGTTCCCACACCAACAGCGGCATCCACCAAGCGTCACCGCCTCTAACATAAGTTCCGGTGCCACTGCAGAGTTCTGAGTTGAAAGCTGAAAAAAGGATTGATTTCGAGTTGAAAGTTTTTTTTTAAATTTCCCGTAGCCGTATTCGAATTGAAAGCATGTAGTGTTCATATCATTTAGTACGGGTTTGCTATTTCTAAGTTGCTTTCTTTTCTTAACTATTTGTCGATTTTACCGACTGCCTTTGGATTAGCTTTGGGATGCGTGTGTGCGTAATACTAATTTGATTCAATGTTAAAAAAAACATGACTTATGCTTAAGATAGCATAAATCACCTTATACATAGATCTCTCTCTCTCTCTCTCTCTCTCTCTCTATATATATATATATATATATATATATATATATATATATATATATAAAGTCGATGACAAGTACAACTGCTAAGGAAAAAGATAAATATGCTAGAGTTTCTCATAAAAAATAAAAACATCCGTCTAATTTAAAAGGCTTGTATTCGATAGTTGATTTAAAGATCTATTAATTTGGGAAAGGAGAAATAGGTAGCATTACATTTAATTCAAAGGTTGATAGTGTCAGTGGTTTAATATCGATTTTATGAATGAATAGTGGGGGCTCTCCTGGAGTGAAACCACATAGAAAAGGACGTGAGAATTTTATGCATGTTCAGACATTCTCCTGAGAGAGTAACAACCATAATATTGTGTTCTTGTATTGATTATGTTTACAAGAGAGGAGTCATCGAAAACTAAGACTAATGACTCATATTTGTTTCGTTGCTTGTCTCTCTCTTTTCTGTCCACTAACTTTACTTCTTATATAGTGCATGAAGGGGTGACAATTGTCCGCGTCGAGAGGCGTTTTGCCGTTTGATGCAATGTGCATGTTTAAAGACAGTTGTCATCAGAGGCATATCCCTCCACGTCGCCTTGTGGTTATGTCAGAGACAAATGTTTAATACGTGCAGTTATCTTTAGGAATAACGATATGTATTAACTACTGCGTGTATTAAACACAACACACAAATATTTCTAGTCGATTAGACCCTGCATATCTGTAAACTTTATCCCCTAGGGTGGTCGTAGATAACCTAGTCGTACAAGAACTTACGACTATAAGGTGATCGTAATAAGACTTATGATCAATAGGTGATCGTAGAAAAACCTATGACCATATAGGGTGTTGTAGAAAAGCTTGCGACCACTAGGTATGTGTGATTTTTTCACTGTTATAATATTAAATGGTACCTTTGAAGGTTGTATAAGATATATTATTATCTATAATACTATAAATAAATAGCTTAATTAATTTAAAGATTATCAGATCCTCGATCGCTAATGTATTTCCCACCAGTAATCACCGGCAGTAAGTAGACTGGTGATGGACTGAATACTGAAGACTTCCTACTTCCGTTGAACACTATAAACAGTCTGTAACAATTTATCTACTTTTTTTTTATGAAAGAGCCGTGAAGCCGACCAGTGGTTCACCCGACCCGAGGGGTGCTCCAGAAACAGGGAGAGAAGCATAATGCACCTCCATCCAGGGTGTAGATGACGGACCTGTGGCGGCACCAGGGAGTAAAAGCAGCTTGGTTCTAAGCCTTCCTGTTGGTCTTTTTCCCTACTGCCGCCATGGCTGACGGACTTCCGCGACATCTTATCTTTAGATTTGTTGTTCTATTGTTGTATGTGCCTTTTCTGACATTAAACATCAAGGCTATTTTGCCACCCTCGGTATTTGTTTTAATTATGGATCAGATTTCTACGGCAGTAACTAGATGACAGTTAGTTTGAAGGGGCAGAGGGAGGGGCCATGGTCCCCTCTAGATCCAAAAATTGTTTTAAAGGAATTTGATGGATTGAACATTGCAAGTCTTCCCATTTTCGTTGAACACTATGAACATACTGTAACAATTTATCTACTCTTTTTTTTTTAAATTATGAAAGCGCATGTACTTTTCCATTTCTGATTCTGAGAGAGGAAAATGCAATAGCGGCAAAGCCAACCGGTTCACCCGCTGATGGTTAGGGATGGCAATCGGGCGCGGCGGGTACGGGTAATGCTCGCCTATACCGCACGCGACCGAAATCCCCGGTATACCGCAAGGACGACGGACGAAAAACCTCGCCCATACCCGCGCTCATGGGCATACCCGTTACCGCGAATAATGCATCACCGCCCGTGGGTACCCATCGCCCACGTACATGCTCGTTACCCACGAGCAATGTATACATCAAGTTTAGGGATGGCAATCGGGCGCGGGCATACTCATCACACAAACGTTGAAGTTGATCAGTGAGAAAAAAAAATTCAAAAAAATAAAAAGTATAATATTCAGAGAAAAAACAACATTGCACCCCGAACAATGGACACTAAATAAGAAAGAATATATAAAATGCGAATATGACAAACTTTGTTATTATGGCATCTATCATCCATCAAGTTACAAGTATGAAGAATGGAGTGAAAGCCATTCAATGGTCAATAGATTTCATTGGAGTAAAAACACTTTGAGAAGTGCTCAAGAATTCTTCATTCCCGAACAACGTCATTTGAAAAGGACCCATAAGAAAATCAAACCATCAGTTTATAAAGCAGAACATTAAGAGTCCTCATTTCATCGTCGGCCATTGTGCCATATGGCGCTCCATATGAATATCCCAAGGGGTCAGCCATAATTACTCCAAATTGTCCTAAGATGTCCATTCGAACTTCAATGTCACAGTTTATCCATTGAACTTCTCAAGCTCTATTTCGAACAATATTCACTCTCGAGGCTTTATTTGCCTAGAGGCGCAAGGGCACCGACCATCATTGGAGGTATATCCGGTGTTTGATCAAGCTCGTAGTGGACATACTTGCAAGTCTACAAATTGTAGGATACATGTAAGATCTGAGATGCATTTATGACAATAGATCAAAATAAAAGGTTGTATGACTATATGGCCTACCTTTGTGTGACGGCAAGTGTCCGAGAAAAGAACAATCTCCTAGGTTTGTATCGAGATGTGGAGCAATAATACGGCGAAAGTGAACCTGCTCAGAGTGAAAGAAAAAAAGTTGCATACTGCTTATCATTAATATCTAAAAGCCATGTAACAAAACAAATCAAGTATTCAAGCATAATACCAACTACCAAGAAAAATTTACGAAGAATTTAAATCGAAGAAATCATATGGTATCATGTTGGCATCTGTGGTAGAGCTGCAGATTTCAGTATAAGCTGGAACCAAAATTTGCTTTATTTATTGATCAGGCAATATGATTCTTGCTGTAACCTGCATAATTAGTCGCATATACACCACTATACCAGTATTTGATAATGCTTTTGATTATGTTGCAGTTAGAGAAGCCGAGAACTTGGACTGGATGGCACGACTTAGGATATCGATGGGATAGCTTACTGCCTAAAGTACATGCATCAGAGCCCAATGGGCAAAATAAAGGTAGCAAAACGATTTGAGCATCTTACAAGAAGTTTCAGACCCTGCCTAATGTTCAAACCAAGGGCCAAAAAATGCAATCTCTTCTCTCATTCTCTCATATGGTGACCGGTGGGCGTGAGCAGGCATGTAGCAATCTAAAACCAGAAAGAGAGTATTGTTTACAGATCCAGCACATCATACAGAAATAAAATCTCTACAGAAATTACAGATATAATACTAATCCCCATTCTCTGGTCTTGTAAAACGGACTGGATGGAGTAGCATTATACTGATCCCAGTCTCTACAAATCTATGAAATAAATTCGTACCAAGAACCATGAACCGGATAAAGTTCAACTGGGTTAATTCATACCAGAGTTCAAAGGTCCTCCTCTCGACGGAGGAGGAGAAGAGCCCAGCGGGGTACCATGGCCGGCGCCGAGCGATCCGCACCGACCAACAGAGGCGGACGCAGCGGCGGAATGCACGGACGAGGAGGCGGCAGTCGGCGTCAAACTCTGTTGCGGCGGCGGCGCCACAACTCTAGACCGACGAACCATCGCAAACGTAGACAGTGAATCCTTGCGCTAGGCAATAGAGAGACGAGCTGGGGAGATAATTTTATGAAACTGAATGATTTAGGCTGGCCGGGAGGAGGCCGGCTGGACAGGAGGAGATCTGGATCGGGGGGATGACGGCTGGCAGGGAGGACGACGGCTGGCCGGGAGGACGACGACTGGCCGGGAGGAGATCTGGATCGGGGGGACAGCCGGGAGCGGCTGGCCGGGAGGACGACGGGCGGGAGGAGGATGACCGGCCGGGAGGGGGACGGCCAGGAGGAGATCTGGAGCTAGGGGAGAGGGAGGCGCGGTGGCCGGTGGGCGATGGGAGGGTGACGGAGATAGGGGAGATGAGGAGACGAGAGGCGCGGTGGCCGGTGGGCGATGGGAGGGCGACGGAGATTGGGGGGATGGGAGGGCGATGAGAGGGAGAGTGGGAGGGAGAGGAGGCGCCGCTGAAGTGGGCGTGGGAGGTGGCTGGGAGAGGGGGAGTGGGAGGGAGAGGAGGCGGCTGAAGTGGGCGTGCCGGCGTGGGAGGCGGCTGGGAATTAGGGTTTCGGTGTTTTTATAGTGAGGATGTCTACAGTCCCACCTGTTAGTGTATATAACGGGTAAACGGGCGAAGCGGGCACGGGTGGAACTTACCCATGCCCGCGCCCGTTTACCCGATGGGTAAGTTATTGTGCCCATTTTTATACCCGTGGGTAAAGAAAGACGTCCATACCCACCTCTATTAGGGTGATTCGCCATGACACACGGTAATGTCGTACACAATTCCATCCTACTGATGGTAGAGGTGCTCCAGGAACAGGGAGAGAAGCATAATGCACCACCATCCAGGTGCAGACCCGTGGCGGCACCAGGGGCTAAAAGTAGCTTGGTTCTCCACCTCCTGTTGGTCCTTTTCACTACTGCCACCATGGCCATCATGCCCTCCCACCGTCAAGGACTTCCCAGGCATCCCCGTCTTTAGATTTGTTGGTACTATTGTTTTATTTGTCTTTCGTGTCATTAAACAAGAAGGTCATATATATATATATATATATATATATATATATATATATATATATATATATATATATAAACTAGGTTTCGCCTTCCTCGTTATTCGGAGTTCATATAAACTGGCCCTTAATATTTGCAAATCATTTTAGTGCTAGTGTATACTACGGATTCTGCGTTAGGAGACGAGAATCCTTGCTCGCATTTCCGACTTGCAACCATTATTCTTTTTGCATGTGATGGATCCAGACGATTTTTTTCCTGAGGACACCTCAGAAATCTCAAAAATAAAAATAAAAAATAGAGGGCACTTAAAAAAGGAGGATATATGCGTAATTTTAAGTTTTATTGGGGGCATGTGCCCCCTAGTTCGAAGTAACGAGATATGACAAGTAAAATTGCTCCCTAGTTAGCATATCACCATCTTGCAAACACATTCCATTAATTCAAACATGCAAAGATACATGACCTTTGGTTTGATCCCATGGGCGGGTGACCAGCCATTGTCCTCGTCACCACAGCCAGCCATTACTTAATTTCCGAGCTCAAACCAAAGCATCGATCCCTGCAAAGTACGCCTACTAAAAGTAAAAACTCCCTGAGACGCCCCTTGGACGGCTGGCGAATGTGAGCACGCCTTGCAGGTAGCAAAAACGGCAACCCAAAAGTACGTAACCACACGACAACATCACAGACTTTGCCACTCCCAGGACAGCCACTTCAAAACAGAGCCCTCCACCGGTGTGACACGCGCGCTACGTACTGATCGAATCTGCCGCCGCCGGCCAAACGGCCGGCTAGAACTGGCCGCCGGTGTAGGTCTGGCCGAAGGTCCAGCCGGCGGACGCGACGTTGGTGCACGTGACGGCGCGACCGTCGCTGGCGGTGACCCGGAACGACAGCGGCTGGCCGTCGAGCAGGGCGCCGTTCTGCCAGTTGGCGCCCCAGTTATGGCTCATGGACTGCCACCCCGTCAGCGACCCCTTCACCGAAACCGCCGTCACGTCACCGGCGCCGCCGACGTTGGTGACGAGCACTAGGTTGAAGTAGGAGTGGCCGGTGATGGTGAACCGGATGCCGCCCTTCTTGGCGCACGCCACCCGCCTGTACTGGACGGGCACGACGCCGGCACCGGCCTGGGCGATCTGCGTGAACGCGGGCTCGGCGAGGTCGAAGTGCGGCTGCGGCGGGTTGCACCACCCGCCGTCGTTGTTGGGGAGCGCGTAGTTGGGCGGGCATAAGTTGGTGGCCGTCACGACGGCGGAGCCCGGCAGGCAGCTGCCCCCGCCGGCGCACCGGACCTCGAAGCACGCGCCGCAACTCTTCCCGTTGTTGAACAGCGCCGTGCTCAGCGCCGCCGTGCTCGTCCCGTACCCCGCGCCGTACAGGTTGCCGTACCCACACGCTCCTCCTGCACACATCATATCACAAATACTACTTAACACGTAATTAACAGCTGAAATGAGTGTTCTAATTAAACCTTCTCCGTGTGCGGCTTACCCATTGTGCCTGAGGCGTCGTTGCCACCGTAGAACGTCGCACGGCCGCTGTTCCAGCCGGAGTCGGCGCAGGCCAGCTCGACCACGGCGACGACGGCAAGAACTAGCAAGCCTAGCAACTCCATGTATATATAGAATCTTTTTGAAAATTAAAGCAGCAACGAGTGTTCAGTAGAGGCAACCAAGAATTAAAAGGAGATCAAGTACAACAATATTTAGATAGATAGATCTAGCTAGGGATTTATCATTTTATCCACGTACTTACAGTGTTAAGCAACCAGGCTTTGCTAGCTCTCAACACTTGAATTTGCAGGTGCAGACAAGTTGGGAGGGGGGTGCGAGGATGGTAGGAGGAAGCCGGGGGCGTATATATAGTTTTACATACTATATAGGCGTACGTCGGGATGCATGTGTTGCATCGGAAGTCGTGGGAAGGAAAGTGCTACGTGTACGATCCTTATTTTTCTTAACGAAAATTTTATCAGGGTACGATATATATTACTGCATGTTGGATATTCTAAACTCGAATGGTCAGGCCCACTTGCCGGTGTCACAATGGAACATTTCAGAAAAGATTTGTTTGTATATGTGCAGGTGCAGCGACATTTTGGCAGGAAATAGTTCAGAGTAAGTTGTATTTGGTAACATGGGCAAATGGGCCAGTTGGGGGGCACCTCTACTGTATCTCTGACAAACTGTAACAAAAAAAAAACCTGTAACAAGACCTTGACTTCTCATCTACCAAGGAGAGGTGATACCGTGATGGATAGGTTAATGGCCAATTCAGGGCAGGGAAAGAAAACAATTGATACGTTTTACTTTGGCTATGGGCGCCAATTCCAAGCTCACTTTGACTTCGAACTCGCTTCAGTCTGAAGCCAGTGTCTCATGTGGTAGTTTGCTTGTCACGAGGTCATTAGCCATTCATTAGTATCTGTAATGTCGGCTGCCGTTAAAATGGCATGTCTGCAAGGTAAACAGATGATAGATTCACAGTAAACGTTGGAAATTTGGGGAAGGTAAGCCTTAATTGTCCTATTGGACTATAACAGAGACTTTAGGCGTGCAACTATGACAAAGAGGATCATACAGCCAACCTCTAATCTAAAGAGGAAAAGAAGTTAGGCAAAACAGTAATAGTTATGATGTAACTAGGCTAAAAGAGTTATGGCATAACTAATCTGAAAGACGCTGAACTTTTTATGTACTTGGATAAAAGGATCGAGCACACACTCCTTGATAAAGTAGATGAGCTAATAATTAAGATGTTTATAAGTAATTCACAGGAAGCGCCTGTTGATCTAATCTATTGTCATAAAAGAAAGCTGAACTAATTTTCTTACAGCAAACTAGTAGGACCAGTTGGAACTTGGAAGGTGTCAGTCAGTAAAGTAACCCAGCTGATATATAGTTGCCATTTTTTTCTTCTGATTAATGGTTTTGCTTGACAGCAATTTGTCCCCCGTCTTCAAAAGGGTAAAACCAATTAAACAACCAATATTAGTCCAAAATAATAACCAGTAAGTACACGGAATTCACGCAAGGAACTTGTTATTATAAGGTGCCGAATCAGTGTTCAAGAATCAAGAACACACTTGTTTAGTGGTTCCAAAAAAGAACACTTGTTTAGCGATACGGCACGGCCTGCAAGATGCGGATCAGATGCTCGGGCACATGGCCACAGGCTCCTCCTCATTTGACTCTAGACAGATTTAACTGAGCCCTCAATTTATATATTTTTTGGTGTTTAATAAAATTTTCTCAAGTAAACTCCTCTGAACCGATCACATGAGAATAGCTGTCTAGACTTCTAGAATCACAAGGGCTCGTGTACCATGAAAAAAAAGGGTTATTTTTTTGTTGCTATTAGTAATATATATGCAAATTTCAAAAAAAAAAAAAAAAACGAGAGAGAAAGAGGCACCATGTTAAAGTACTAGTAATTGGCTGGATGCAAAAATCATTCAACTCTTTACATGAGTAGAGGTTTTACATCAAACACGTGAGGTTATTGTATGATTGATATTTTGAATGGAATTAAAAATCGCCTAGTGATCTTAAAATAGCACAAGTAAGATATTAACATTCACCGCATAACTAAAAGAAAACAGTACTTAAAACCTAGCAACTGATGCTATGCTACACAACTATTAAACTCTTTCAGATTTGGCTCTTCTCCTGCTACAATGGTCGCCATAGGCAGATCACATGCCAGCAAGACCAGGTTGGTCTGGGCAGGGCAACTGAGCCAAACTGTATATACTGTGAAACTAACAGATTTGGTAAAATCATGTGCAGCGCACGCAAAAACGGACGGAAGCTAGAAAGCACTGGTGATTATTTATCACCCTGTTTAATTGTTCCTGACGAGCTACTCAAGCTCGGCTGAAGATCTTTATTTCTGTTGTGATGTCTAAAGGGCGGTTACCATCGAACCATGATTAACTGCTAGTAAGGTTCCGTTGCAACGTTGCCCGTATGTCGCAACAGAACCTCAAAAGAGAGTGATACATATCAGTACACGAGATTCTAAACAGCATAATAAATATCATTTTTTTCACACATATATAAATTAACTCTGTCTATTGCATCACCTACTTCTACCTGGAAATTAAAATTTTGAGCTCATAGATTGTTTACCTTTGAAAGTTGAAGTTAATGCCAACTTCCCTCCCCGACGTGCTGTTCATTTCCAACCATTACCGGCTACCAAGGAAGAGAGCTACGTGTCGATGTCCACCTTCTTCCACTCTGAACCCAAGCCACGACTCGGTTCTCACGGCCATTGGCCTCTGCAGCTCTCACCAGACATATTGCGGCGAGGAGGTGGGAGGCCATGGGAGGAGGTGGCGGCGGAGGCGTGGTGGTAAGCAAGGAGGCAGGCGGCGGGGGGAGGATTAGGATGAAGAAGACACGGTCCGGTGAACTCAAGACGGCGGCGCAACAAAGGAAGGACGCCTTCGTTTCTGCCTCTTCCTCGTGCGCCGTCACTACCTCCCCTCCTTCCCCGGTACCCCCTTTCCTCTCTCCATAAGCAACCCACCCATCAGAGAGGTACTCAACCGAGAGCCAGCACCACACTTCCCTCTCCTCATACAGCCAAGGCAAAAGAAAGCAAAGCCAAGAGTGCTAGCGAGCCCATGGCAACCACAAAGGGGAAGTGGGGAAGAGAGTCGGAGGAGAGGAGCACGAAGAGTTGGGGAAGGCGTAGAGGGAGGTGGGTGTTAGAATTTGGGAGAGGAGTGAAATGGGAGCTGAATTTTTAATTGTATTGCAAGAGCCAAAGGGCTATATATACTGTACAAGTGAAACGCTAGACTAGAAACCCTAGCTAGACTACAATTACATAACTACCCTTAACACTTACATGACTATTACACTTCTACCACGCTTTACATAACTACCCTTAACACCCCCACTCAAACTCAATGCGTATGCAATAGCATTGAGTTTGAAGAGGTCAAACACTAAGAAAAAAGACAAATCCGAAGTCCGAGCTTGAAGACGTCGTCGAAGCATGCAACTCTTGAACAAAAATTTTCCTGCTGCTCTTCACACACGAATGTCTTGATTTTGAGATATTGAAGCCGATAGAAATAGAGAGATATGTCAAATCTGATAGGATTAGAACATCTCAATCATATTGGATTAATACCCAAAGGTATATATAGTAGAGGTACAAAACCCTAGACATAATGGGCCTCATGGGCTATATATACATATGGGCTATAGGATACACACACACATACATATACATAACACCCCTCTTCAAACTCAACATGGGTCAGGAGGATCTGAAACATTGAATTTGGAGAGATAGAATCGATGTTGCTCTCGAGTTTGAGTCTTGGTGAAGAAATCAGCAACTTGAATCTCGAAAGGCACATACTGAAGAGCAATAATCTTCTGTTGACAATGGGAACGTGTGAAGTACGCATCCACACCAATGTGCTTAATAAGCTCATGCTTCATGGATCGATGTAATCAGTATAGCACTAGTGTTGTCACACATAAGAGATGCAGGAATATCGCATGACACACCAAGATCCGCCAAAAGCCAACGAAGCCAAACAATCTCTGAAGTAGTAGTGGACAACGCTCGAAGCTCAGTCTCAGCACTAGACCGTGATACTGCAGTCTGTTTCTTGGAGCAACATCTCGCTGGATCCATCCCGCGCCCCGGTCGCAGGAGCAGGCCATGTGACTTTAGGTCAGTGGTAGAACAAGCCAAAGGGATGGAGATGGAGATGGAGATGCAGCTCACTAAAGGACTACAATCCTCTAGTTGTCCAAGCGCTTCTGAAAGTGACCATAAGGAGTTTTATCGAGGGGGTGGGTCATTTCAGCGACCTACTCCCAAGATGTCCAGTGATATGTGAGTATCCCGATGTATTTCCCGAAGAGCTTCCGGGTATGCCACCCGAAAGGGATGTGGAGTTTAGGATTGATCTTGTTACTGACACATAACCTATTTCTCTATCCCTGTACCGTTTGGCACGACCTTTCGAGAAGAAATTGAAAAAGCAATTGCGGCACGAGACAGGAAGGATTGGTACGACAACGAATTTCGATGTGTGCATGTGAAGAAGTGAGGCGGTGACGGTTTTGGTGGATCACGAAAGAAGTGGGGTATGAATATGTTCACGAGTCACAGGGGGTGGCGGGGCGAGGCCTTGTCCCTGTTAGGTTGGATCCACATGTTGGTGCGCCTCGATGAGAAATTTGGGAGGGTGGGAGAGGCCAACCACGTGTATAGGAGAAAGAACATCGTCCCGCTGCGCGGGGATAAACTCCTTTTATTAGTTAAGATATCTTCATTCTGAATATCATGCTTGTTAAATGTCTAATCAACCAAAAGAGTTGAATCATATATTAAGATGAATAAATAACAAACAATTCTTATGTAGGCATGTCTTCAGAAATTCAGAAATAGCATCCAACCTGGATCACCTCTGGTCGGAAGTTGGAACTTGGAAGCACTGGCTTGCCTCAATTAGCATGCACAATTTGAAAGCTCTGAGAAATTACTTGCTCAGCTCATGAACTCAGAAAAATTGCACGATGTATACCAGACTGATTCGTATCCTGCTGTCACCAAAGTTGCACCAAGTTCGAGCAGTCTATCTCCAAAGATGGTGTACTTCTGCTGCAGTTCCAACCGTCTGGCTAGTTGAAGGCCATCTCAATTCTCAACACTCCCAGGTTTTGATAGGAGGTCTGGTACATGATCATGCCGCATTTTTGCTTCTGTTTCTGTGATAGATCAGCAGCAGCAGTCACGAATGATGTTTATTCTGAACTTCCACTGCATATTGCAAATAGAGCCCCATGAATGTTTATTCTGTATCAAAGTTCAGGGTGGTAGCGACGACAATTGTTCTAAGGCCTGAAAATTTGAAGTGTCAGTGCTGTACACAAGCGCTTTCTTTTGGGGGTTTGGAGACCCTCTCCATGAAAAAAATATGTAAAGTATTTCCAGAGGTGCCACATACCAATAATGTACAACGCCGCATATTCAGAATTCAGTCTTGGTGCCTTGTCCTTTCAAGTGTGTCGATTTCTGAAGTGTGAGGATGCAGATTCTGGCACAACTTGGCAGGTGTGAAATCCTTCAAGGCCTGCCATAATCACAGGCTAGGCACAAGATGATTTATGTCAAATCAGGCCTGAAATATATAAATGTGTGGATTTCATGGGGATATATTCCAGATCTTATGATGATGTGACAATTGGCAATGGCGTTTACGGTTTGTCGTTTCACGTGTTTCGACAAAGTTCTGAGCTTCTTCGGGCAGGGCGGTCCGACCGGTCCCAAATCGGTCGGACCGGCCATGTGGGGCGGTCAGACCGGCGGTGACCAAAGTGGTCAAAATGAGCTGGGCCAAAAATAGGTGTTGTAGGCAAGTGAGGATCCCAATGCACTTGGTCTCATGATTTTGGAGTCTCGATAAAAGTTCTATTGGTTTAAAGTTTCGAAGGTTTGGATTTTCGGGGTTGAAATTCGGCTAAGTCCCAAGGGTGGTCCGACCGCTCACGAGGAGCGGTCCGACCGCCAAGCCAAAGGTCCGACCGCTCACTGAGCGGTCGAGACCGGTTTCTACTTGAACGTCGGCCAACCGTGGCGATGTTGTTTTATTAGGTCAAAGTCATTGGTATCGTGGCATATGGTTTGCATGATGCATGTTTTGACTAACATGGGTCAAGTTGTGAAGAACTTGTTCCCGAATTCGTGTTTGCTTATCCGTGGTTGTGCGAGGTTGCTTGGTGGTCAACGACGGTCAGCGGCGAGGAGAATCGGGACTAGACTTGGAGAGTTGAGGTCGAGCGATCGGCGATGCGGGTGAGGTCAACGACTCAAGCGTGACACAAGATGGACAAGGGTGACCTATTGGCAAATCCATGGTGCATGGTGAAGCGGTTTAGGTCAAAAGGTTAAAGACGGCGCCGCGAAGCGTGCGTGTGTGACCCGTTTGTTAGTGGGCCTTAACGGGAGCCCAATTGAGTCAAACCCTAGGAGTTCTAAGCCTCCACTATAAATAGGAGGAGGTGGTGGCTGCACCTCCCGCTCTCGCCTTTTTTATGTTTCAAAACCCTAATTGTCTTTAGGGGAGTTGAGGTGGAGGCTAGGGCTCTTGATGGTTTGTGGCGAATTTCGTGATCTTTGATTGTCCACTGATCCATGATGGTGTGGATGTAATCCAGCATCAATCACGAAATCAATCTATGCAAGGTTTGCTTGAGATAAGTCTCTTTTCGTTCTTGCTTTCAATTTCGTGATTTTAGGGCTTTCTTTGATCCGCGAGTTTGTGATTGATTCTTTCACGTGAATTAGCTTGCTGTGATATGTGTGAATCTATCTAGCATCATCTTGATCATCAATCTCTCACGAACAAGCATTAGGATCAAGTTTTCGTTCTTGCCCGGTTTTAGACCTTCTGTTAATCAATTGGCAATTGCTCAAGATCGTTCCAAGCATTATCATAATATTCGATCGGAATAGGTCCTCAATAGCATATAGAAGGTGTGTGCAAAGTTTCATAAAGATTGGAGTTGAGAATCAAAAGTTTCACCTAATTGCAACCGTCATCGGTGATTTTCTTTGTTTGGATCGGTTACGTATCGCCGGTCGATCGCGTAAATCATCACCGGTCGAGACCGATTTTGGAGCGGTCCGACCGCCCTTGACCTAACGCCGGTCGGACCGCCCGACAATCGGTCCGACCGGTTGGATGCAGGTCTGACCGCCGTCTTTGTGAGTCTTTGCAATCTTAGTTGATTTTGTTATTTTGCTTAGGGGATTTAATTGGATTCAATACTAGTCTTCCGCTGTACTGGTATATTGATCTTCATAGCTTCATCATAGCTATTGGAGTGAAATTGTGTTGAATTCATTATTTGGGAAAAAGTGAGCGTGCTCCTATTCACCCCCTCTAGTCGCTTTTTCGGTCCAACAAAATGAAATGCTATCACATGGCAAGTACATAAGCAATCAGCATCCCCTTAATATACAATGTATTATCCTTCAATCAAAAGCCCCAGCAGATTCTGGCACAGCTAGGCAGGTGTGAAATCCTTCAAGGCCTGCCATAATCACAGGCTAGGCACATGATGATTTATGTCAAATCAGGCCTGAAATATATAAATGAAATGCTATCACATGGCAAGTACATAAGCAATCAGCATCCCCTTAATATACAATGTATTCTCCTTCAATCAAAAGCCCTATAGTTATACTTACGGTTTACGCCCTAAACTTGCCTATAGTATACCCTTACTAGCATGAATGATAAAATAGAAAACACAATGCCAGATTCCCAAGTAGCCAATGGTAGGATGCATAAAAAACACGAGCTATGGTGATTTTATCTCCTAATATGATCAACAAAATATGAACAAAATTTATCATTAAGCACATTCAGAGAACTGATATATGCAAATAGCACAGGTGCATTTTCTGAAATTGAAAACTATGTACTCACTATGAGCATAAAACTTTCAATAAAAAAGACAACTTGAAAACAAAATTTAATATGCTTTTCAAAACACATTTTGGAGATAATAGAAACTTCAACAAAACTATCACAGAATCACCAGATTCAAAATTAATGGTGCTGAAGTGAACATGTGAGCTAAAAGGCGTCGCCTAGGTGTCCTGGCGATGCAGAGGGGACGCCGCGGAGGCTTGCCTCGCTTTGGCCATCTAGCCGTTGCCACCCTCACTGCATCGGCCGCCGGCGATTTGCCCTCCTTCCGACACCAGGTACTCCCTCCTCCACTCCCTATACTTCTTTGTTACTTGAGTTCTTCCGAAGTCCTGAACTCCCGATTTGTCCTCTCCTTGTTTTTCTTGAGTTTTTCTTCCTCTTACTCTCGATTTGTCTTCCTCTTCCTCTTCCTTCTACTTCTTTTTCTTTGTTCCTCTCCCGATTTGCTCCTGCCTACTACTCATCCTTCTTTCTTCTTTACTCACCGTATCTCACCTTGAGGACGCCATGCGCCCGCCTAGATGCCATGACGTCATGGCGCCTCTCGAGCGCCGTGGTGCCAAATCTGCCGTGACAACCATGCTAAAGGGTGATAAAAAGGCCAAATTATATCTAAAAGTGAGTAAGAAACTAGTCCAAACAATGATCTCTAAACATTCAGGTGATTTGCTTCTGTCAAACATAAATATTAAAGAGCAAGCAGAATATGTTCGTATGCTCAGAAAACAATTCACTGAAAAGATCCACTTTTGGTCAAATATAGAAAATTATGAGGTATCTCATTTTTCACAATTTCCAGAATCCAGAATAATCGTAGTCCTTGATAACAGAGCATTTATGGTTAAAAAACTATCAGGGAACCACAATACAATAAGCCCACTTCACAAATACACTGACAAGAGCAGATATCTTTCAATTATTGCTCAAATTAGGATTTACATCCAAAAGTAAGAGTTTTAAACCAATCACTGAAGCCAATGGATGCTACCCACACTAACAAAATCGAAAGTTTTGGTATAATGTAGATTTGAAACAACATAGTTTTATTTTTATTTTTTGCCCAAAAAGAATCGAGTCTCTGAGCATGCATGGTAAGGAACACTGCACAAATGGAACAAAGGACACACTCAATTCAGTTTACATTTGGGTATAAAATAAATTTTGCTAATTTTTGATAAATCTAAACAAAGTTAGGACAAAAATATTCATGCACATTCATTAAATGTTATAAGTCATGCCTTCACAGGTCTATATTTTGATACATGATCTCAAATATTCAGGCCAATTTTATTGAAGAAAATGACAGTAGAGTGGCCAAATGAATATCAATAAGACACAGTACAAAGAAATTCAATGAATTATGTTTCATTTCTCAAAAGATATCCTGCACCCTAAGTCTACAGCAGGAAGAACAGGGATTCAGAGAAATAAGGAAACCTTAAACACAATATCTAGAAAAGAATATCTAGAAAAGAAGTTGCTTACCAGAAGCATATTGTAGAAGGGCGTACACATTCTTTACTGAACTTTCAAAATGCAGGTCATCACAAGCTTCATCGTGAAGCCACTATCCTAGATAATTGCTCATAAGCAGACCCCAAAATCTTGCTACAATGACCTACATTTAACAAGCAGCCATTCACAATTAGAGCACTTCCAGTTAAAGGGTCATGTGAAGAACCACATATAATCCATAAACTATAGACTTGACCCATTTTGTTCATCGTGTTCTAATGTTCTATATACGGACAAGAAATTACCTAACTGTCCATCACATTTTTTTACTTGTTACTTCATTTCAATATGTTGCATGGCTGCTCTCAACTCTTGAGTGAAGTATCTTTTAATTTAGTTGATGGGGTCATAGTTCAGACTACAACTACAAATGATAGCTGAGTTTTCATTACGATCATCAAAACTGTATCCACCAAACTCATGCCGATGCATATAATTCTTAAACCAGTCATAAAAATCTAAATGTGATGACTTCTGCTACATAAACACCAGCACACCGCTGAAACTATGGGGCTGTATGGTTTTCTACCCTTGCAAACCAAATCACATATTGGTAACACCAACGAAAATTAGTTGTTGTTTTGCTACAAAATTTGTTAACATCCACGAAAATTTGGTAACACCAATGAAATCAATGTCACATGTGGGCAATCCGAGGACGAGAAAATCGCTTACTAAAATTTTGATAACGCCAATACTTGGCTTTGCCCAGGTTTTGACTACACCAAAATTTTGGTTTGTCTCATTTTGGCCATCAAACAAACAGGCCCTATATTGCAGTATAACCAAACTAGTAGAAGCAATTGCTGCACATGTTTTGGAATCATGTTGCTATCCAAACAGGTACCGTCTTCTTGCTACATGCATGTTTACTTCATCTTTATTTTGCCTAACATCCTTTGCCACATAGCAATGCAAAAACATGTCACGAACTGTCAATTTTGACTCGGATGGTGCATAGATTTTGCAAACTTTTGGTAGTTTGTGAATAAATAAAAACACAACAGATCATTCAGATGTTGCTTTTGCTAGAGATTTTCAGAAGCTCCTGATAATAAAAAAAATTAAGTTACTGAACCAGTGAAATGAAAATCTGCACAAGAGTGCTAATTTTGGCAGATAGCATTCCCCCTAGGAAGCTGTGCCTGTGGTCTAAACTACAATATGGAAAATCAAAGTTCCCTCATATTTGGTTAATTGGGCAGTAATCAACAAAGACCAAGTCTGACCCTAACATGCAGCATGATACACCTTTCTTTTTCATTGATTTACAAGCTTGATTCTTGGAGGAAAGCAGCGAATTTTGAGAAGGGAATGAAAATGGAAAAGGGATAGACAAACAAACCTCAGGTTAATCAGTAAGTTTATAAAAAAGACGAATCTCCAATTGATTTCACATCAAAACTCATTCCCTCTCCCCAAACCATCTGCAACACAACCATCCTTAATAAATCACTTCAAGCCCCACGTGTGGCTTCAGAGAAGAACAACCTGTGCATTGCCAACAGCAAATTTAAACTTTTCTTTGCATTCTTTCTGAAATTAGACAGTGACCAATGTGGTCAAGCTCAATTCCTTTTAGACATCTCCTCTGCTAAAGTAGCAGCCTGTTCAGCATCTCCTAACCTTGCTAAACCAGCAATTAATATGTTGTAGCTAACTATGTTTGGTTCTAGGCCTTGCTTCTCCATGTCACTCAGCAAGCCCTTTGCAGTTTCAATCTGATCTAACTTACAATAACCATCCATTAATGTGTTATATGTAACTACATCTGGCAAGAAACCCTTTTTGCTCATGTCATAGAAGTACTTGAGAGCTTGCTCCATGTTCCCCACTTTGCAGAACCCACTTATTATAACATTATAGGCAAACATTCTGTTAGCAAAATCTTCCTTGTCCATTTGGTCAAACAGATTGACTGCTTCTTCGAGCCTTCCTTCTTTACACAATCCATTCAACAATGCGCTATACGTAAATTCATTAGGTTTAGCTCCCTGCTGTCGCATCTCACCTAGGAGCCCTACAGCTTCGCCTACTCTCCCTTCGTTACAAAGACCGGACATTAGCGTCGTGTACGTGACAACATTGGGGGCAATCCCAAGACTGACCATCCGCTCCATCGCGTTCCTAGCGTGATGAACTTGTCCGATTGTACAAAAGCCTTTCACCAAAGCAGTAAATGTCACGACGTTCGGCGAGCACCCGACCGCCAGCATGTCGCCGAGGACAACCTCCGCCTGCGTGACCATCTCCGCGCGGCACAAAGCGTTCAAGAAGCCCGAGTACGACACCACATTCCCTCTGACTCCCACCTTCACCATCCTCCCGTACATCGCCACCGCCTGCTTCAGGTTGCCGCGCTCCGAGCACAACCCGGCGAGCAGGCAGCTGTAGGTGGGCACACTCGGGAACAGCCCGCCGCGCAGCATGCCGACGAGGAAGCCGAACCCGAGCTCCGGGTTGCCCGCGCCGCAGGCGCCGTCGATGAGGATGGAGTAGGTCCGCTTGTTGGGCCACAGCGCAGCGCCCGCATCCAGCGCAGGACGTCCAGTGCGTCGGCGAGGCGTACGCCGCGGCAGTACCCTTGGCGAGGGTGTTGCAGGAGACGACGCTGGGGAGCCCGGGCGCCAGGCCGCGCATTGCGTCGAACAGGTTGCGCGCGGCGGTGAGGCGGCCGAGCAGGCAGAGGCAGTGGAGGAGGACGTTGAAGGTGGCGGCGTCTGGTGGAGAGGCGCCCGCGCGGAGCGCGCGGGAGAAGCGCGCGAGCGCGCCCGCGGGGCAGGACCGGGCGCGCGAGGCGAGGTCGCGGTTGAGGCGCGCGGTGGGCGGGAAGGGGCCGCCGGAGGCCGCGTCAGCGGCCTCGGGGGGATCGGAGCGCCGGGCGGGGGAGGCAATGCGGCGGCGGGAGGCGGCGGGGAGGGGAGAGGAAGGGAGGAGACGGCTATTTGGACGGTGCCATGGGAAGCGCATCGGGCTGGCACCGAGGTGGGCGGCGGGCGAGGTTTTGCCGGCCGTTAACCCTCCACTTAAAACGGGGTATTACGACTTAGGCCCACCGTTATTGGGCTTTTACGTGGATTCTTTGGGCCTTTCGGGCCTCAACATGGGCATTGCATTGCCAGCTCATGGGCCACTCCATTTTTCCCACCGCGGGCCTGCGGCAACGAGATTTTGCTGTAGCGGGTAAAATTAGATTCTCCTTCCACATTGCTGAGTTTAGCTACGGCCTCGCAATTCGTCCCCTGTATCATGTGTGTACACTTGGGACAAAATAACACACCTGGAGTGTACAGTCGATCAATGACTGACAGACAACACTGATCACATGGCCCGGCCCACCAAGTCAAATAGACTCCCAACCCCACATAAACCCTAATTTCTCCCTCTTGTGGAGTCAACCTGAGACTGGAGGCGGCGCGGCACTGCTAGCAGCATCGGCGAGCGAGCGAGGGGCGGCAAGGGCCGAGTGGCGAGTGGCGTCTGCGTGGCGCACCCGTGGCCGGTGAGAGGTCAAATCACGTGTGGGTGGCACAACGACTCATGGTCGTGGACGGCGGTATTTGAGCCATGAATGCGGCCGTCGCGAGCGACACGATCGCGAAATCTTGAGGCGGCGGCGAAGATGATGATAATATCGTGATGCTTGCCGGATCTATTGAAAAGAAAGTCAAGTGTTAAAGGAGCCAAGAGCCACGCGTGACAAGTGGTGGCGTCGGCGTTGTTGAAGAAGTTAGTGGTCAAAGAAACTTCGATAATGAGGAAGCCCTAGCGGAGAGGATATGAAGCTTTGCATAAAAGGCGAACTATGGATGATATAACGTCATTTGGTAACTAGGAGCGTGCCATCACTAGTGAGGTTAACGCCGCGATAGCAAAAGATTCTCTATATCGTTAGACGGCGACTAAAGTAGGCATCTGATATTAGTAAAGATGGGAGGTAAATCACGGTTAGTGAGGAAACCACAACGTTGAGTTAGCCAACATCGAAGAAGAGGTGTGACTGACACGAGAGAAAAGAATGTCGAGCATGTTGAACATCATGCATGCGTATGTACATGGATGCATCCATACGAATAGAAGCGCGGGCGTACAGAGGTAGAAGAGCAAAAAATCTTGAAGTAGAGATGGCGTCGCTGTAAGGAATATACTCGGGTTCATCAGAGAGAGCGTAACATGTGTCCCCAGCTGGATGGGCGATGGTTGCATGTGTATGCGTATTGATGTTGCAATGGTTAGCATTAAGCAATAATTAGGGAGAAATAGAAGATAACTATGTCGTAAAGTATTATATTGGAAGGGGTGACAACTAAGAGGGATCAATCAAAATTTGGACTTACTGTTAGAGGTTGAAGCAAAAAAAAAAAACTGTGACGGCAACAAGGATAGAAGACACACGGTTTGGCGGGGTTGCCGGCGTTTGAGAGAAGATCAGTTCAAGGTAGGTCATCCATACTGCGACAGTGTATACGTGGGCAAGGTTCTCTAATACATTATATCATGTAAACTAATAAGATAATTTATCATGCATATAATCAATGTATTGCTTGAGATTAAATAGAGGTATATGTCCGTGCATACAATTTGGAAAAAAGAACTAATAGAGTAAGAATATGAGCATGCAACTATATGATATATGTATGATGAAGAGTGATTAATTTATAAGAATCCTAATAACTTATTATGCTCAAGGATTTTTTTTTTCCATCAAAGCACGCACTTCAATTATGTTCCCCATTTTATAATTTTTTTTGAAGCTTCTATTGTTATTTGTAATGTTTATGATATAGAAATATATTATCTGTGAATAATGCTTTATAAGAACTAGCGCGACTAGATTTATTTCAAAGTCAGCTAGAACTAGTTCTATTTTATCTTCAGCCAAAGCCCATTTATACAACCACTGCTGTTTTTTCCTGTCGCCGTGCATGAGCATTCATTCGTGCATAGACCGATAGACGTACACTACACGTGAGGCAATCAATCAGAGACATTGCATGCTCAAGCACGGTAAGAACCCAGAAAAGCACTATAACTAACTAACTATCACATTACTCATTTACTCATACAAGCCAAAGTGTTAAGTATTTAAGCCTGTAACACATTATACACTAACTAACTAAGTGACTAACATATGATACACATCAAAGATTTAAGATTTATTTCATGACCTTTCACTTTCACCTTCACGGCTTCACTTCCTTGCCTTGCTTGCCACAATGCCACTAGAACCACGCGTTGGCCACGAAGGTCCCAAGACCAACCAAAGACCCGGGCAAACATGACATTATTGGGGGGAGGCGAGGAGCAAGGCGATCTGGTGGACAGTGGGCCGAGGCCGCTAACGCCGAGCTAGAGTGGGGTCCCAGGCGGTGGAGGGGACACGTGGCGGCGGCGGCGTGAATCTGGCTCAGCCACCATGGCCTGAAGGAGGCTGCGGCCATGCCCTGCGGACGACAGTCGGCGCGGCGGATGGAGGCGCCGGGGGCAATGGAACCAGCCAGGGCGTGGCTGGCCGGGCGCCGATCTGAGCTCTGGCCTTGCATGGCCGAGGCGAGGCCGAGCCAGTAGAAATTTGGCGTGCCATGAGATCTGGCCAGAGCCAGTGGGCGCGTGGCAAGTGTTAGCTAGAGGGGGCGCACGGACAACGCAGACAACAAGGGAGCTCAGACCTCAACTCATCACCTCGACGCCGAGCAGAGATCTGGAGCAGCCGGGGAGCGACCAGTGAGCAGAGGCTGGGCAATGGCCGAGGAGCCGGCCATGGGGAGAAATAGGGGTCGGGATGGGGAGAAATGGGCGAGGGCAGGGGAGGGAGTCGGGAGAATGGGGCGGGCCGTGGGGAGAAATGGGGCGGGAAAATGGGGGCGGGGCGGGGAGAGCAGGCGGGGCGTGGGGAGAAATGGGGAGGCGGAGGTGGGGGGATGGGGGCGGGAGCCGGGGAGAAATGGCGGCGGGGGAAGAAATGTGGGTGGGGGGGGGGGAGAACAGCAGTCGGGGAAGAATGGGTAGGGCGGCGGGGAGAAAGCGGGAGTCGGGGAGCTGGGCGTAGCGACGATGGGGCGAGGGAGCTGGTAGTGGGTTAGGTGCCTCGGGCCGGCCTGCAAGGCTAGGGCCTGTTTACTGCATATTTTTTCTAGTATAAATACTAAAAAAATTCACTAGCATTTTTTCTGGGCCAACCGGCCCGAGGCCCATATCCGCCCCTGATTGCAAGTTTCAGATGTCTTCCTGTTTGGAGCAAGGAATGTTTCCAAGAACATATGTGATGACAGGAAGTATGTGGAAACATACTTTATGAAGGTTTGTCCTCTTTCTGCATCTTGTTTTTGCTTCTCTTTTCATTCTTTTTCTAGCTGAAGCAATAAGGGAAGTATACATATTTCAGTTGGATCATCCTTCTTCAGTAAGTTTGTCCTCTTTCTGCATCTTGTTTTGCTTCTCTTTTCATTCTTTTTCTAGCTGAAGCAATAAGGGAAGTATACATGTTTGAGTTGGATCATTCTAGTCAATTTGTTCTGGTTTGTCCTGCTTATTATGTTTTGTACTAATACTGATGCTGCAGTGGTATTGGCATTGTGAATGCTATTGAAGTTGTACATGCATTTCCTGAGGAAGATGGGCTCCAGAAGTTCAGAGAATGGATTTGAGTCACCTGACCCGACAATCCGGTAGCAGCCCAAATAAAAGGAAACCTGATGGGATGAATTCAGATGGAAAGGGAAATAATCGGGAACCTGAATCTGTTGAAGGTTCTTATGATAAACAATCTTCTAATGGGACCCAAAGGATCAAGAAAATATTTATGAGTAAGCATGTAAGTGTGTTTTGTTTTAGGGAACAGCTTGCGAACTGTTGTGATTGTTTGGTTATTTTAGATGGCAGATCCTTTGACTGCACTTATGTATGCAGTGCAAGTGATGAAATGAGAAGGGGATGGGGAGGGGGGCAGGAACGGCGGCGCCGAGCGACACCTCACGGGCTGGGGCAATGAAATGAGAAGGGGAGCAACTAGGAACATGCAGATAAAGTTGAGGGGCAGCGGAGGGGTAAAACCGGGAGATTACTATTGAAATATAAGAAAATTGGTAGAAAAGAAAAGAAAATGGAAGAAAAGTGGTGAAAATGGCAAATTTGAAATGGAAAACAAAATGGAGTGACAAATTTCGAATTCTAGGAAACTGAGTGGCAAATCTCGAAGTGACAACTTCTTAGTGGCATATATCAAATTTTGCCAAAATAATTAGGGGTTTTGAGTCCAGGGGAGAGGGCCGAGCCACAGTCGGAGCAGCGGCGCCGGCGGCTGTAGGCCGGGCGCTGGGTCGCGCGCATGGGGGAGCCGGGGTAGCGCAGCACGGGAGGAGGCGGCCCAAACTAGGGGATGTAGGCCGGGGCGCACGAGTGGCGGCGGAGGCGCCGAGCCGGGCGGAGGGGAGAGACGCAGGCGAGCAGGCACTGGTGGAGGCGGGCGCAGGCGGCCGAACCACAGCGGCGCTGGCGGGCCGGGGGCCCAGGGGAGGAGCCGTGCGGGAACACTGGGGGCGAGGGGTGCGCGCGGGCGGCACAGCCGGCGGCGGTGGCCGCAGTAGAGGAGGAGGCGGCGCCTAGAGAGAGAGAGGGAGAGAGACAGTGGAGTGGGTGGCGCCATGAAGAAGCTCCAGGGAGCAAGAAAAGTGAAGAAGAAATGGAAGAGAGAGAGAGAGAGAGGAATGAGAATAAATGAAACGGGGAAGATGAGTGACCAGGAAAGCTATTGTCGGCAGAACCAAATGAATGCCAGGAATTTTCGGCCACAAAGAAATGAGTGAATAGGGTGGAGAGAGAAAAGAGAATAGAAAAGAAAAAAGAAAAGTAAAAAGTATTATAAAATAAAAATAAATAGAGAGAAAGCCTCGACGAATCGCCAAAAGTATAGATTTTAAACCGCGTTAGAACATTTAGCAATAGACCAATCGACAAAAAAAAAGCATTGAAAAATAGGTAAAAATAAATTTAATAAAATTGTCAGTGCATTAGATAAATAATTTAACTTGTTACCTGCAAGTTTCGGGCTAATCATCTGGACAATGGACTTATAAACTTTGTACAGGTAAATAACAGTAGATAGACTAATCTAAAATAAAAATAGGAAAATGTATAAAAATTAATTCGAGACTTTTAAAATAATTTAATCACAAATATGAACCGCTAAATAAATAGATAGCCTGTTGCGTTAGAAATAATTTAATTAGGTTAGAATAATTCAATAAATTTACCCCGAGTCTATTTAGAGAATTAAATAAATGCGTGTGCACTTAAATAAAATCAATTAGGCATATCTGCATGAATAACATAATCTTAGTTGCATTTGAGTACGTGTAGTAATTTTATATGTCGTGCGACAAAACGTGAGTTTAGACAGCTAGCAATCCTAAAGCCGGTAGACCGTAGAACGACCGCAGTTGGGGGTGCTAACCTAACAAGGGTTTGAAAAATGTCAGTACAATTCTAAAGGCAAGTTTATCTGACTATTGTACACCTGGTAGCACCCAATTACCACTAAGTATTTACTTATGTATTTATTATTCGCATCATCGTATAAATTGCGTGAGACAAACTAGCATGCGAGGAGTAGGCGATCTGGATTATAATAAAACAACGATCTTTTTTGCAATTCTAAAGGCAAGTTTATCTTTTGATCACCAACATAGTTATGTTAAATGTAAACTATATATTGTTTTATCTTATATGTACTACATGAAAACCATGTTTCAAATTCAAATCGGATAAATGAGATGATGAGAAAAGATAAGAGAACAGAGATGAGGAATGAGATGAGAAATAAGTTAATATTATGGCTGGTAAAGGGGGCCCGTGGCAGGATAGAGAAGAGGGAAGAGGTATGACCCCTTTACATATGGTTATTTTATAAGGACCAACAAAACTCTCACCTGGATAAGAGACCATATTTAAGTGCCAACTGTTTTCTCATTTCGACAGGCAAAAAATGCTATCTTGTTACGTGGCTATACTCTCCACATCGAGTAAGTAACTAGGTGTGAGTGAGATGGAGGAACCCAGAGCCGGTAAGAAAAGTCCGGGAGTGGGTGATCCAAAGTGCTATAGCACTAAGGTGGAGTGTTGGGTGCGGAGAGTCTGTCCCAACCAACATTATGGGAACTCGGTGGAGGGCTAGGTGAGCGCCACAGGACACCGACGGAAAGTAATGGGTGGAGAATTAATCACGTAATTTAGAAAATATTCTGTATTTTGATCTCGAACTTGTATCAAAGGAAATGCTGGGAACCTAGCTCAGAGCGAGCTCAGAATAGCTATGGGTAAAGTGGTACAAGCCTGTGCAGTGTTATACAAATCATGAATTCATGTCAGTCTCCTGGATTAGAGTGTAGGGGAACAGCTAGGGGTCTTTCTTCTATTCGAGTGACTAGTAGTCTTTTTAGTATTAAAATTTACCACCTAAGTTTTGATGAATTATTTTCCAAAATCAGAGATGATCTAGAAACTGTAATACAAACAGAGATGAGTTATACTGATGCATCTTTTGCTATTTAATGCTTCTTTGAGTACATTAGCACTCAAACTTACTATTATTTTTCTTTGTTAGATTCTAGTCGTGGGAACTATCAGAGTGGGTCGAAGGACACGCAGGTACCAAAGAGACCGCAGGAGGCGAGGGAGTTGACTACGAGGACCAGGGCGACATGAACAACTTGTTCGACGCGTGGGACGAGTAGACAACCAGAAAAGCTTGGCCGGCAAGCGAGGGAACTTAGTCCCATTTATCAGTTGTAAATTACTAATTGTAAAGATTATAACCTTGCGTGACTCTTGTTGTAATAAAAATATACAAATTCTATCTTATTGTGCTGCTGCATTAACTCTTATAAAACTTGTTATTCGTCAGAGCGGTGTTCTATCGGATAGACAAATAGTAATTCATATATCTAAGTGTGATTATCCTCCGAAACAATGGCATATATACAACTCTGGTCTCTAGATATATGCCGCGTTGCTCTGGAACTACTCATGGCCAGAGCCAGAGTCGCTGAGGCTCTGCAGCTGGCTAATGTCGTCGGCGATGAACTCCGCGTCCACGCAGCTCCCGTAGATCCCTCTCCTCGCCATCCCCGAGCAGTAGAGCCCGTTCTCCCCCTTCGGGCATTTCTGCTGCGCCATCCCGTCGTCACCGATCAGTCTGTCGTCGCACTGAAATAAGGTCATCAGGTTTCAAACATTTCAAATGATTGTTTTGTACTTGAAAAGTTTAGATTTTTTTAAAAAATATATATATATAATCAAAACCTGTAGATTACTTGAATTTACAAGCTTTGGCCCATTGTGTAACGGTAGCTCACATCAACGGCAAAGAAATTACCATAACGGGGTAGTAGCAAAAATCGAAATGCTACCCTCTTTTGAGGGAAGAATTAGAATTAGGCTTTTCCATAGCGGCAAAAACTGATGCTAACCTTGAGCCACTTCTTTGCTGCGCTTCGGTACCCGGTGGCGAAGACAATAGCGTCGAAAGGGAATTGCCTTCCGTCAGCAAACTCGACTACATTCCCATTTATGCTCTTCATGACCGGTAGAACCTGCAGATCACATCGCTCAGAAAATTTAAGCGAATTTCTGAAAGAAGCAAGAGAGAATTTCTTAACGACAAGGCATATCTGAAAACCATTTCCACCGGAACATTTGTCGAAAGTGTTTATCACAACAACATTCCCAAAGAAATTTCGTTTGATACATATAAAAAACGCCTCACAGAGATAACCTGAATCTGGCCGCTCTTGATCTTGTTGTAGGTGCCAACATCAATAACCGGGTAGACATTGTTTTGCAGCTTCCTTGAGAAGGGCCCAATGGCCGGCCTCCTGAGGCCGTACTTGGAGGTGTCGCCGAACACAAGGTAGCACAGGAACAGCACCAGCATCTCTATCATCCAGATGGGCAGGTACTTGAACAGCGTCGTCGCCATGTTCATTATCCCCTTTGTCATAAGGTGAAGCTGCATGCAGTGCAATTAACCAACCAGAGAGATTAATTGGATACTCAAAGGTAGCTTTCAGGAAGCTTTGAGGAATAGTGATCTTGGAGAGGATTGATCGATAAAGTACACCAAGTCATTAACAAAAAAAATAGCTGCAGTTATTCAGAGATTAGGAGAGCTTTGTATTAGCAAAAATGGTCTTTGTGAACTTAAAGTGTTGGTTTTAGAACGTGTGATTGCCTTTCTCCGACCCTTACTGCACAACGGAAGCGGATGACTAATGTGTTTCACTTATTGAGCAGTTCTGGTAAATCTATGACCCTAGATGCGAAGGGTGATCTAAGTAGTTCATACGGAGCGGAGACAATGGGCTTGGTCCATGGATTTTCATTCCATTTGCTACATTTTGCTCAAAGGTTGAAGGAAGATTGTCTCTTCCATTTCTTTAATCTTAGATCTAAAATTACGATGTCAGTGATGTGCAATTTTAGCGCAATTTCTTTGTAACTTTTAATTCTATTTGTTTTGTTTTTGTATTTGTAGGTCCACTTTAGATTTACTTTTGTCTTTTTTAGATTCTTTAATATATATGGGGTTCACTACATTTCTTTTATCTATTTTAGAAAGAGACCTGACCTCTAAAATGTTGATCCAACGGTGAGAAAAGATGACCGATAGATTTAAAAAATTCAACCACCTCAAGTATAGACACTCTCAACAGAAAAATACAACTAGGTATCTGACGTCGAACGCTTGTTGCAATGATTCATATAATCTTATATGAGCACGGTAATTTTTGCTGTAAAATTCTAGTAACTTGCATCGATCTGCTGCTGCGCCGAAGTCTTAAGCTCCTAATTAATTACCTTGCTACAAGCATGCATGCAATGATGCAAAGTGAAGGGAAGGTCCAAGGCTTTTTTTTTTTTTTTGCACTAGGACACTGGCGCTGAGCCACTGACCTCGCCGCGGACGACGATGGAGGTGACGGCGCCGGCCTCAGCGAGGTCCAGGGCGATCTCCATGCCGGAGTTGCCGCATCCGACGACGAGCACCGCCTTCCCCTCCAGCCCCTCCGCCGACCGGTACTCGCTGGCGTGCATCACCTTGCCAGGGAAGGACTCCAGCCCGGGCACCTCCGGCACCACCTTCTCGTCGAACTCCCCCGTGGCCACCACCAGGTACCTCGCCGAGTATTTCTCTTCCTCGCCGGTGTCGAGGTTGACGGCCTCGACCGCCCACAGGCCCCGCTCGGGGTTGAACCGCGCGTCGCGGACCTCGCGGCGGAGGAGCGCGCGGACGGCGAACCGCGCTGCGTAGCCGTCGAGGTAGCGGACGAAGTAGTCGCGGGGGAGGTAGGTGGGCGCGGCTTCGTCGTGCGGCGCGTGCGGCAGCGCGCTGCTGCGCTTGGCGAGGTGGAGGTGGAGGCGGTCATAGGCGCGCTTCCGCCACAGCGAGCCCACGCAGTCGTCGCGCTCCAGGACGATGCTCTGCACCCCGCGCAGCGACAGACACGCCGAAGCCGCCAGCCCCGACGGCCCCGCCCCCACGATGATTACCGGTGAAGTTTCCGTCGCCATTGCCGTTTCTTGGATCGTACCATATCGACTAAACTACTATATACTATTCCGATCGATTGTGGAGGGACGCGATGGACCACCGTTGGTGACCTGTCTACCCAAAGGACGCGTCGCGGGTCCCACTCATCCACGTGGGCATGTCGCTGGCCTCATGACTCAATTACACATATCCCCTGCAGCAGTAGTAGTACTGTAGTACATTGCACCCACACATAAACCGCGTGCGTAGACAGTTGACTAGTTTCGTGGTGCACAAGGCTTGGAGTCGCAGATTTTTTGCAGTTGCAGAAGGTTGGAGAAAGCACAACGCACTCGCGCGTCCACCGCGCTTGCCAGTAACTAAGGGCATCTGGTGCGCATCGCTGCACGTACCCGTGTTGCTAATGTCTGAATGATTTCTGGTTTAGTTTTTTTTTCCGTGCATGAATGAATAGGTAGTTTGCAGTTTAATGTAATTGCTCTATAAGAATTGTCTGGTTGTAATAAGATCATAGGGTAAGCAATGTCCCTAAGATATAATCAGTAGCAAATTAACAAACATTTTGTAAAGTTAAGTGGCATGCAAGTAATATAGATGGGATTAAACAATAGTGGCGGATAATATCAACATATTATTTACATCAAACAGGTTAAAACATGTTGAATATACAAAATATAAAAAGCTGACATTGGATTACGAAGGCACATGTGGTTTGAGACTATCTACACTAACCAACTGAAGCCTCTCTGGCATAACAGTTTTAACAGTTTCACGAGAAATGAATTTGTCTTCGATTTCCACAGTAAGGAACATGTCTTATCGAAGTGCTATAATTTGTAGCGCACCTGCAATGGACACAGAAGCGTGGAAGTTAAGAATTTTCAAACCATACGAAGAATACTATGCAAAATTCAGTAAGCATCGGGCATAATTGTTACATCTATGAGCAAATCAATGAGAATGACACGCATCTTCTTGAGAGACAACTGAAATCCTACGCATACAAAAATTTCAAATGTGATAGCCCACGTTCACAACCTGGTAATAGTAAAGGACTTCATTAGGGTTGAAGAATCTACCTCGCTCCTCAAAGAGGCTATATATTTCATTCATGCACTCAACTCTGCAAGGGAGTTACGAATTTTTGCCGATCTGATCGATTTTCACACGTATTAGCAGTTTTAACCATCGCCGCACGTATTAGCGAAGTGGCGAAATTTGGCGCTTGAGCGAGCGTCTTCGCGCCATGTGAGCGATCGTCGCCCGTGGCGCGGGCGAGGGCTGTAGCCCGCTACTCGACTCGCGCCGCGCCCGCCCATACTGACTCCGCCCATGCGCCCGCCCGCCCGTCCTTGTATTGGCCTTGGTGGGCATCTTGCCCATGTTGGCGCATGCCAGCGTAGCGCCCGACCAATTAGGTCGGTTGTTAGTTTAGGGTTAGGTTAGGATTAGGTTAGAATAGAGTATAAATTTGAAAAATTAAAATATATAGCATATTACATCAAAAATTACAAAAATTTTGTGAGGGTTTCTCACATATTGTATTTGTTTGTGTAATTTTTATTAATTTATTTGTTAAGAATTGTTTGATATAAATCGTGTTTATACAAAGCAATAAATGTGTGTCGAATGTGCATTGTGTTATCAGTGACATGTGTTCATTTGCTAAACATTGTAATGTGGCCCTTTCTCTATTTAAGCCATATGTTGATTGTCCAACGATTTAAACAGGACTATCATCCATAATTGAGTCATTCCTCTATTTGCCATATGTAGATTGTCTAACGATTTAAACCAGGCCCTCTCTCCATAATGGAGCCATGTGTTGATTGTAGAAAGAATTGAAGCGAGGCCCTCCGGCATTTGTCAAAACTTTCCACCAGAAAGAATAGAAACATGCCCTCTCTCTCACCCATTACACATTGTCCAGGCATTGTGCGGAGAATTAAAAAAGCGTCGGGTGGCCATCTTTCCCGTCCATCCTCCTCCTCCGCATCATCCATCGCCCGTCCAGAATTCGGCGCCAATGCTTACGAATTCCGGCGCCAAGGCGCGACTCCTCCTCGCTCGGCTATAAATCTGGGACTCGCTTTCGCTCTTGGATGAGTATGCAAGCGAGGGCCTTTCGGCCGGTGGTCCTTACGTGGCATCGAGACTTGATGATATCGCGGTGCGTTAGCTCGTCTTCGCAAGAAGAAGGCTCGGTGGGGGTTTAGGCCGAAACACCCTCTTAGTTAGGCGGCTTCGAACAAGGTGGTCGTGCAACAAGCTATATACGGTACACTTTGTCCATCGGTAGTGTGTCAAAGTGCACGGTCCAACCAATCTGCGATGAAGTGCATAGTAGAAGGCTGCCACAGCAAGGTCGGTGACTCTCCGACAAAAGATCTTTGGCTCGGTCTTCACGGTCAGGAGCGATCGACCACACTGCGAGCTCGGCGAGCCTAGCAGCGACATCGGGCGTGACTTCGCATATGTTGCAAACCTCATCACGCGCCTAGTTGAGGCGGACGTGTCTATCTCCAAAGGCGATGATGTCGGAAGTCGTCAATCGGGTTGGCTATCGATTAGCTTCTGACAAGGTTCGACGAGCCAGCGAAAGTCATCGAGACTATATGCGGGACATCGAAGGCGTACAACCTTGTCTTGAGATTGCCGCAGATTGCGGATCAAACCGACGCATACATAAACAAATTTGGGCCGTGAAGATCTTTGAAAAGGGTCCAACCACTTCATCTTGGATAGGGTGTTACGGGCTTTCTCCGGGCCATCGGGAGCTTCAAGTTCTGCCGTCCGTGCTAACGATGGATGACACTTTTCTCCTTGGGAAGTACAAGGGCACCATCCTCGCGCGGTGACGGCCGATCGAATGACCAACTTCTCCGGTTGCATTTGCCATTGTCGAGGCGAGAACACATCCGGTGGTGTGGTTCTTGGAGAGCGTGAAGAGGCGAGTGGTGGGAGGCCAAGACCAGCGTCTGCCTAGTCACGAGACCGCAATGTTGGGTTGTTGGCGGCCATCAACGGCATGCGGCGTGGGATGGATCCATCTCGCGGTGGAGCGACGTGCAATCCGGTGGTGCATGAGGCATCTTGCATCTAACTTGTTCACGCGATTCATGATCGGGAACTCATGAAGGCGTTCAAGGCATTGTGTATGCGAGAACCGGCTGACGGAAGTTTGAGTCTATTTGGAGAGACCTTGAACAGGACTACGAGACATACAAGGAGTCCGCTCCGGAGAGGAGCAACCTAGTAGCGCCATAACCTTCTCGGTGGATTAACGACCACGCTCTGAATTGGAGAAATGGTCCTCCTCTATGACCACAGACGGTGCAGTGCGGCGTTATGGCGACCAACATATCAAGGGTCTACAATAGCGTCACGAAAGGTGTGCGCGGGCTCCTATCACTGCGGTTGTCCGGAGACATGGACTCGCACCGTTGGTTATTTCGTGAATAGAGCCACCGCATGACCAAGCGGCAGATGGGCGAAGGCAGCGGTGGTCAGAGAACATGCGAGACACATGGATCGGAAGATGGAGAAGGCGAATGCACGACATCCGGGTGATCGGCGGCCTCGGTAAAATCGAGATCAAGCTTCGGCGTAATCGTCAATAGGAGGCCTCTGGAGGTTTAGGGAGATCAAGGAAGGTCTCGGGACCTCCTTGACCTCCGTGACCTCCTAGACCTTCGAGACCTTCGAGACCACTCGAGACCTCTCGTGGCCTCTCGAGACCTCCAGGGACCTCCATGACCTCCAGGAGACGGAGGTCATGTCTAGGGAGGTCTCGGGAGATCTAGGAGGTCTCGAGGAGGCCACGAGAGGTCTCGAAGGTTTAATGGAGTGGAATCATTATACAAAAGTTTGTCGTTTATTGATTAATCTGAACAAGACACTCATACGAAATAGCGATAACAAGCATGTAGTACAATGAAAATCGCATAACACGTGATACTATCGGCTCGCTCGTGCGAGCCACTACTCTCTCCTAACTGCGGTTTGCGTCGCGTCTGCGACCTTGTTTTGCGTAGAGCATGACCCGTGGAATCGTCCACCGCTCACGGAGAACAGCGTGTCGGTTCGGAGAATGCGAGGCAGATTGAGCGGAGGTGGACGATGGTAGTCCGGGCGGAGTCGGTAGGCGTACATGTCGTCGTGATGAGGCGTCTTGAGCACAGGGGACACTTAGGAATTCATCCACGACGGAGGCTAGAAAACCACTCAGAAGTGCGATTCACCGCAACTCGGTTCGCGCGGATGAACTCGCTGGAGTATCTGAGTAGAGACACGAACCGGAGGACATCTGCTCTTGAGCGTCTGAGGCGGCGAACCGGAGGAGCTCGCCTGCGTCGCTAAAAACCACAGTCGCCATTGTCCTTGCCACAGCGTCGTGTCTTGCTCCTGGTAGGAGCCGGGGAGGCCCATATCGTCGTCATCGGTCGATGTGGTGGCGCCGAAATCACCCACGGTGAAGGGTTTGCAAGGCAAGCGATGTTAGTACAAATGAACACTCTGGATGTAAACTAAGAACCTCGTACTCCGGATGTGCGGTCTGAGATATGCAGAAGCGGCGGTATGTCTGCGGGTCGGACGACGAAGTGATTCATCCGAAGCGGACCTCTGGAGAAGAGCGGCATGATGTTAGCGGAGCGTAAGGCATAATTACAAAACTTAATGTAAATTTGTACATAGCGACTTACATGCGGCGACACTGCCCGCAGATGGCCGACGAGAGCAATACGGCGCTTTCTTAGGACTCGCTAGGTCGTGGTGACCTAAGCGGGTGAAACACACCCACAGCCGTGCCGTCATGAGGCGTCGTCCCTCGAGCGACCACGACTCAAGTTCTTTATTATCTTCTTCATCTCCGTAGAGATGTGCTTCAAAACTTTTATATCTGCCAAGGGGTTCTATCTGGCCGAGTTGGGCCTCGTCCATTGCGCTCTGGGCCAGCGCCGCCCTTTCGGCTGTAGTGACATATATAATGAGTTCATTAACAAAAATCTGAATATCGTCAACAAAGCTGCGAACGGAGGTTGTAAGTGTCGTGCGGTGTCGTCATATCTTGAAGCCTTTGTGATTAAATGCGTGCGGCGGAGAAGCTCTCTTGGTGCGTCGAAATGTCACCTCCTCTGGGCGCTCGGAGGAGGAATGGTGAGTCTTCTGCGCGTTAAGTGGCATGTACCACTCCATGTACGCAGCGTCGACTTCGAGGTCATATGGGCCAGCCGCTCATGCCATACATCCACGTGCATCCTGTTAATCCATGTCGCAATCCACTTTGGTCTTTGGTGCATTTGCGATTCGAAATATGCCCGCTGACCTCGATTGCTGCATTTTCGGAAAGATTAATGTTACAAAAGAAGGCGTAGGAATGCAAAAATTACTTGGATGAAATTTGACTCACGGGTGTCTTGCGGCATCGGCTCGGCCCATGGCGCGTAAGGCTCCACCATATGTGAGAACACCGGTGGCGGTCGTAAATCCACAATATTCGATCCACGGCGCATTGCGCGAGCGGCCGTCTTGGCGCAGCGCAGCGAAAATCAGCATGCCATGGACACCGGATGATGTCGCTCGTGCAATATTTCGAACTTCGTTGTGGTACAGCGAGTAGCACCTCCGCCGGTCTTCTGTTGGCCCGGTAGCGAGCGGCGAGGCGTGATCCACCGTAAGCCCATTGTGGCGCGTCTATGTGGTCATGTGGGAGAGAGTGCAGGTGCTTGCATTGTCTCAATGGTCGGCCCCCAGGAAGTGCTCCCAACTCCACGATTCGCGAGAGCACGTAGCACCTGACGAGTTGCTACCAGTGTGCCCATGCCGCGGCGTCACACAACCCTTGGTATGTAAGCGCAAAGGGCGGTGATCCCGGTATCTCTGCGGCATCGGCTCGACCCGCGTCAACCAAAGACTCGGCGGCGGATGAATGGTGGTGTTCAAAAAATGCGCCCTTTGTGGTTGAAAGCAGGACCCAACCAAAGAGTGGAGAAGGTAAGCAACGAGATGCGTCCTAACGGCGTCCTCGGTGTGCACCTGCGGGCATTGAACTACCTCAGCCAAGCGAGGGGCGCCGTCGCACCTCCGTGAAGGTTGGCAAACATTGCTCCAAGCGAGTGAGTCAAATTTCATCCAAGTAATTTTTGCGATCCTTACGTCTTCTTTTGTAACATTAATCTTCCAGAAAATGCGAGCAATCGAGTCGGTGGGCATATTTGGCGGCAAATGCACCGCGCGCGTGGATTGCGACATGGATTAACGAGGATGCGTGGATGTATGGCATGGCGGCGTCCATATGACCACGAGTCGTGCAGCTGCGTACATGGAGTGGTACATGCCGCGCAGCGCGCAAGACTCACCATTCCTCCTCCGGGCGCCCGAGGAGGTGACATTTCCGGCGCCAAGAGAGCCTCACGCGCGTGCGATCGTCCACGGCGCTTCAAGACATGGCGACACGTCGACACTTACAACCTCTACAGTTCGCGATTTTGTTGGCGATATTCGTATTTTTGTTAATGAACACATTACATATGTCACTACGATTCGGCGGGCGGTGCGCGTCCAGGCCTTGGACGAGCCGAAACTCGGCCAGATAGAACCCGGCGGTATATAAAAAGTTTTGAAGCACATCTCGGCGGAGATGAAGAAGATAATAAAGAACTTGGCCGTGGTGGATTCGAGGACGACGTCTTGCGCGCCGGGCATGAAGTGGAAGCGTGCTCGCGCTTCAGGTCACTACGACCTAGCGAGTCTGGCGACGCGTCGTGCGTTCCGTCGGTCATCTGCGGGCAAATCGCCGCGAGTAAGTCGCTATGTATAAATTTACATTAAGTTTTGTAATTATGCCTTACGTTACGCTAACATCATGGATTCTCGCCGTAGGTCGTCGGGATGAATCACTGTCGTCCGACCGTTGCGACCTGCCGCCGCCTCGGTTATCTGCGCAGCCGCATCCAAGGGAATCGAGGTTCTTAGTTTACATCCGAGTGTTCATTTGTACTAACATCGTTTACGTCTTGCGACCTTGGCCGAACGCACCGCGATATTATCAAGTCTCGATGCCACGTAAGGACCACCGGCCAGGCCCTCGCTTGCATTTCATCCAAGAGCGAGTGCCGAGTCCGATATTTATAGCCATGCAGTAGAGTCGCGTTTGGCCGGAATTCCGTAAGCAAGCATTGGCGCCGGAATTCTTGGATGGGACAGATGTGCGGAGAAGGAGGATAGACGGTGGGAAAGATGGCCACCCCGACGCGTTTTAATTCTCCGCATACAGCCGATTCGGATGCGTGGCGGAGTGTAGCGGGTGAGAGAGAGGTCCGCTTCTATTCTTTCGGTGGAAAGTTTTGACAAATGCGGAGGCTCGCTTCAATTCTTTCTACAATCAACACATGGCTCCATTATGGAGAGAGGGCTCTGTTTAAATCGTTAGACAATCTACATATGGCGCAAATAGAGGAATGACTCAATTATGGATGAATAGCTGGTTTAAATCGTTGGACAATCAACATATGGCACAAATAGAGAAAGGGCCACATTACAATGTTTAGCAAATGAACACATATCACGGATAACACAATGCACATTCGACACACATTTATTGCTTTGTATAAACACGCATTTATATCAAACAATTTTAACAAATAAATTAATAAAAAATTACACAAACAAATACAATATGTGATAAACCCCACAAAAATTTTGTAATTTTTGATGTAATATGCTATATATTTTAATTTTTCAAATTTATACTCTATTCTAACCTAACCCTAAACTAATCCTAACCTAACCTAAACTAACAACCAGCCTAATTGGTCATGGCAGTGGGATGCGCATGCGCAGCATGCCACCTGCAAGCCCAATGGCGCGGGCGTGGCGGCGCGAGCGCGTGGCGTGGGAGAGGCGTGATCGGCGCGGAGGCGTGAGCGTGGCGGCCGGGGACGAGCGTGGCGGCGCGGCGCGGGCTGAGTGAGGTGGCGGCAGGCGCTGGCGCGCGCCGGCTGCGGCCATGGTGGCGTGCGTGGCCGACAGGCCGCCCTGCGCCCGTGACGGCGTGTCGCCATGCGCGAAGACGCTGCGGCTGCGCCGGCTCGCCACTTTGCTAATCGTCGCGTGTGGTTAAAGCGCTAATACGGTGTGAAAATCGGCCGTATCGGCAAAAAATTCAACATATGGGGAGCTCACGGCTGCTAGCAGAAAAAGAAGAGTGAAATTCAAAATTAACATTGTAAGAGAATATGTACCAATCTCGGAGTAACCGCAACAACTGCAAGGGAGTCACCTCTATACCATCTAATAAAATGGAAACTCTATGTTTTTCACACAACTATCTTGGTGTGCATTATGTCCTCCTAGCTGGAATTCTTGTTTTAGTAATGCAAAAACAGGTACAGTCCGGCAATGATCCAACAGCAACCAAAAATCTAGAGGTATATTTGCGATAGCTAAGAAACATATTATCAAAATGAAGAGTAGATAAATGCGTAATATTTTATAGAAGAGCCAACAACGAGAATGTACGATGCTGGTATAACAAAAGTACGTACCGTCGAAACCTGACGTCAATTGAGTAATGTCGGTTTTGCGACTACCTGCTTCTTGAAGAAAACTAACATAATTTGGCACGGAAAAAAAATTCGGTGTATTTTCAAGCAGCTCCGGTAGGAAATGGCTGGACAAAGCACCAGCAGTGGTAGTAACGATAACCAGGGCTGCATCCCGTAATTGGCCAACTAAGGCATCTGCGACTGTAATTAGTGCTATAGATTGAAAGAGATTACCAGTGAATACCTCATATGCTTGCCTATTTTTGTTCCCTGATTCGAAGTAGTGGTCTAGACTGTGACTGGATGAACAGAGAACTGGCAATGGTCCCAATGTAAGGGAAATGAAAAGTCAAAAGAAAGAACAACGAATCAGATGACGTAAATCTAAAGGAAATTAGCGGCTCTTGATATAAGACAAACAACGCGATCGTACCTGCGGCTCTGCGTGGCTCGAAAGCTCCACATCGCCTTCGGCAAGCCATGCATAGATGTACCTGCGACGTTAGCAGCAGAGAGCAATCAGTCTCAAATCCATAGTCATACAACATCAAATCTAGCACCATTCAAGCTAAACTGACCCCCCCCCCCTCCGACTAATCACTTGAAAAAGGCTAGATCTTCAACTCAAATAGGAAAACCAATTACTGGTACCGGAGGCGAGAGGGCAAGACTGGGTACCTTTTTTGTTGAGTCTGCAGGGAACGGAATCAGATCTGACCAAAGATCAACGCGGCTGCAAGAAACCGAACAAGATCTGATGAGAGAACGATGCGTGGGGACCAGGAGGCAGCTGCGAGGGAGGAGACGGGGATGAAAGAACGAACTGCAAGAAACTGAAATAAATATGATCAGAGATCCACGCATGCAGCGCAACACAAAAAACGAGGATTGAGCGAGCCGGCGCACCCACCGTGCAGCATACAGAAACAGAAGCACACAAGACAAGACGTGAGAGGAAGCATCAGGGAAGCGAACGAGAGGAAGAAGAAAAATGATGTGTAGAGATGAAACTGGCGGAAGAAACACCAAGGAAAAGGCGACGGTGGTCGGTAGGGACCGCAACGGGCGGACGGCACAACATCAAAACAGGAAACCAAATGCGTAGGGTTCGGGTGCCGTACCCAAAGCAGGGACGCGAGGCGGCCGGAGAGGGAGGACCGTCACAAAGGGGAAGATGAGAATGCCCGTAGCTTCGGCTACGGCAGGGGCCATGGCGTCGCCGGAGATCTCCGTCGCCTCGACCCCCCCATGGCGATGCGAAATCACAGTTTGGAGAGGGGCGACCTAAAAGGGAAGCTGCCGTGTTCGCACGGCCTGCCTGTGTCGCTCTCGAAAGGATAGAGGAGGAGGGATGAAAAGATGACAATAGTAAATACGGTGGCTGACGAAGCGCACCAACTGAGGCAACAGAAGGCAAAGACCGAACAAAGACCGGCACGTAGGGATGAGATGACTGACACATTCGCGAAACGACCGGGAGACCGGCTAGCACTTCCCGTGCATCCCGTCGAGCGCGCGAACAGGGAAAAAAGGGACACGTGTGACGACACGATACGGGGACTTAATGTATGGCTCCAAGGAGAGGCCAGCAATCTCATGCGGCTTAAATTAATATAATAATAGGGAATATTTCGCGGAGGGCCAAAGAGCACGGAGACTACGGGATTGTTGGCCCTCGCAAACCAAATTACAAAATATCGCTAACGGCAATGAAATTTAGGTGGTGTTTAGTTTTCTATTAAAATTTAGTAGTGTTCGTTTGAAAATTTGGTAATATCAATGAAATACAATGTCACATATAGAGAATTCGAGAGTGAGGAAAACACTAACTAAAATTTGATAACACCAAAATTTAGCTTTGTCATAATCCAAACAACACTCTTTTTACGAATATTTGACTACACCAGAATTATGGGTTAACTTATTTTGGTCATCAACCAGATATTAGTTCATAGCTTTACGAGCAGTTAACTGGTCGGGGACTAGGTACGGGATCTTGTCCGACCAGAGTATTTATTACGTAACCTCCGGAATCCTTACGACCAGTTAGCCTCAGGGGTTACGACCACGAACACGTATGGTTTTTTTTATGTATTAAAGTAATACATAGAGATTTTAATCCTCGTCAGCCACCCTTTCCCCAATCTGCTATGTTGACGCAAGGCATGAAATCGCAACCTACCAACCGATGCTGAGCTCCAATCGTCGACCACCTCTCGCTGTCGTCAAGCGCCGCACTGCCTCCCAGCTCCACTGGTTGCCATCGCCGAGCTCCACACCGTCTCCCGAATTCACCAACCAATTCCGCAGTTCGCTGAGAGCTGCCCTACCTCCCACATCCACTGGCCATGTCGGACCCCCCGGGCGTGGAATATCCGAAGTTCTCGTGTGTGTACTGTACTAGTTCCAAGATCAGTGACTAGTACACATAACCACAACATTGATATTCACACCAATATATATACATACAAAATGAAGCAAATATAGAACACAAACTTAGGCGCTTACATGACAAGTATTTATTACACGACCGACCGGCCAAATTAAAATATAAGTAGCAAGTTAAACAATAGAAGCATAACAATTAAAATCCAAAAGCCCAGCAGTGTGCCCATCCATACCCTCACGCAATCGACAAGGACAAGACCCGTCATCAAACCCTCCGGTACTGGGTACAAAGAACGCATCGTTTGGTATGGGCTTATCCTCATACTCTGATCAGCAATTCAAGTAAGATTGAGTACATTTTGTACTCAACAAGACTTGTAGTGTATCGCAACATAATTATACATGCCAGGCTAACAAAGGATGCAGCTCTAATCTAGAAGTTGTTTTCAGCGTTAAGAAAGTTTTATTTGCCATATCAATATGAAATAGCTTGTAACAGAAATTTTAAAGTGCAGTTGACAAATATCAAAATAACAAGTATGTAACTCAATAATAGCAAAATCACAACCCTCCTCAACTGTGACCAACGAGGTATTTATTTTACATTTATATCCAAATGAGACTACACACTAGATATAGCAATAGAATTGTTAGTCTCACAATTAGATTTATCATTAATCACCAAAACACTCCATTAACTCATAATGACGGGTCTAGATTTTTCAGCCGTTAGTCCAACGGCTAGTTTTATAACCGTTGGCGCATGGGCAGTCCGACCGGCCATTAGTTGGCGGTCAGACCGGCCCTGCACTGATTCAAGATAATCTTTCCTCCAACGACTAGTTTTTTGTGTGTGTGCTATAAAACGTTTTAAAACACTCGGGATTATATTTCATCCCATTACGACTACTGCCTCCGTCTTTATTTCCCGAGTGTTATGGAAAACACTAGGGAAAATTATTTCTACCGAGTGCTAACGTCTCGTCCTGAGTGTCTTATGAAACACTCGGGATTTTCATCCAGACACTCAGTAAAAATATAGGCACTCGGGAAACAAGCAGTTTGTGGTAGTGTCGTTTTGCAATGCCAATGGATGCGCTTCTCCCGCAAGCGGTTTGATTTTGCGCTCTGCAGCTGGACCGGGCGTGTGGACCAATGATCCTAGGGCATTTCTTTCTCGTTTGAGGAATGGATCTTCCTTTGATGAGTTGGTACGCTATAAGGCCATTCCACGATTTTTGTCATGTTAAACTCCGGTATTGGCTTTCAATAAAAGCTTGTTAATCTTTGTAAATATATATATATATTACCATTGTCATCGATGTCTCCCAATCAGTCTGTTTGGTCGGGGATTGTGCAGAGCCGTATAACTGGTTGAACAATAACTATAGTTGGTCGTTCATGATCTAAAATGGTCGTCAACCAGTTTGGTCGTAATAAAGGGAGTTAACCTTCCTTTATAAATTGATTGCAAATTCATAATCGTAATACAGTGGGTCTATGTTAAGTGGGCTTCCTTTGATAGGAAGTCTAACTTTGACCGAAAAAGACTGAACTGATTAAGAATCCTCGTCAATAGTACTATAACAACTGCATCTCTCTACCATACTGCAAAGGATCCAATTCTTGAAAGAAAGAGCTCGTCAAATTTCAGCAGAGCTGCAGCTCACGAGCAAATGACATATTTGGCACGAGCTTGATTGGAGTCGGCAAATCTGATCCGGCTGTTCGAAATAGTAAATTTAGGAAGAAGCTTTTCGGATCCTCAGCATGACGTTGGCACCGCGGCAGCATGCGTGGAACACGGAGGAGGGCGTGCAGCGGTCCCCGTTAGAGGCCGGGAGCGATGGCACAGTACCGTGCAAGCTGACACACAAGTGCATGCATGTATCGTGCTTAATTAATTAGGATATATGCATGAATCAACGAGAGTTTAACTAATTAGAGATGAAAGTGCTTAATTAATTACATGCATGCAAACCTATTACAGACGGAGCGTGGTAGGTATCTGCCGCACTCTCCAAGTGTTGTACATGGTCTTTCTCGTGCAATCGCGCGCTACGCATCTTTTGCCGCGGTCATGATCCATTGCAGATGATATGTGTCGACCGACTACCTGTCACGATGTTAGTTTTGTAATTTTATATGATTAAAGACTATTTTTGTCAAAAATAAATAAATAATACGCCAAATCAGCCAGAAACTTGCAGCTCATTGCTCCGATCATGTGGGAGATAGGGGTTTGTCGCATTAACAAGCTTCAAGCGAATATTTAATAAACCGAGTATCCAATCAACAATCTGTTTAAACAATCCAATCAACAATCTGTTTAAACAATCGTATTTCTTGTGACGTGATCAACAAATCAAGATCTATGTTGACTATGTTTTTATGTTGCAAAATGTTAACGGCATGTGGGCCCATGCGCCATAGTCATCTAGCACAAGTTTGGCTATCAATTTGACTTCAAATCAAATTTTCGTACTGTTACAATTCAAACACTTCTACTTTGCCAATATTTTGTAATGCCCTGGGTTTGGTCGCGGCCAAAATTTGGTACGGTAGACTTGGGACACAAACCCAACAACCCCTTCATCTTCACACCAGTTTGGCAGATTGGATCATCAAAATCTTCCGAAGAACTACAAAAATGCAAAACCACATGCCTCAAGATTCGTCCAAAGAATATTCAATTATTAGAAGATGAGACGGTGATTTAATTTTAAAAGTTTGCATCAACCTCGAGACATATTTGACGGTGGTGATAGTAAACCACATTGAAAGAACTAATACAATTTCAACAGGTTTTGGATTTATACTGTAGGGCGCCAAATCGTAATCACGAAGCAAGTGGACATTTGTGCTCCTCGGTTTACTAATGTATATTGTCCAGGATACACACAATATATTGGTAAAAAGCTACAAAAATATTATATTACTAAAACCATTTTGATGACAAAAGTACTAGTGTTATTTTCATTTGGTCAATTTAGGTAGTTTCTCACCAGTAGTCAAATTTTGAAAAGTTTGACTGCCCATTTTTCAAAACAAAATACGTTTGTAAATGGAGGGAATATCTTACATGGTACAATCCAATATATATATATATATATATATATATATATATATATATATATAATGGATTGTGTATATATATACACACACATAACTTCGAAAACCAACGAGTCAACAACCGCAAACCACACTATTCATACATGACAACTTATTTGTTTGTTACAACAAAAGAATCAACTGTATTGAAGAAAAGCCAAAAGGGGAAAGCTGATCCCGCCCTCTTCCTATCAAACAAAATTAGAATGTACAATCAACATATCAAACAAATTGTGCTTCTGTGATACCTGCATTTACAGTGTTCCTGTGATGCTGATTCCATCTCCAACTGCTTCCAGAAACTATGCAAAACATCATATATATGCACATTTCCTTCACAAAGGGAAAAAATTCACATTTGCAGGGTAACGGTACCCCAATGGCCCAAGGTAGCCTGCACCCTGCACATCAAGGTGGAAACTTGGCATACAACAAAACCGACATCAGTGATTAGGCATGAACACCCAAATCCATAGCTTCCTGGGTACTCATGCAGTCTAAGCGCCATGGTGGGAACACGGGGCACACCGAAACTCTGACGGTAGTGATTCAGCATGAACAAGGTCACCAGCCTCCAATCACCATTTTGATTTCTCTGGCTGCTGCTGTAACGTTCGTGTGCACTACTTGTACTACTAATCCACTTCTCAGGCTCCATCATTTGCTCTTCTGTATAAAATTGCAGACACCACAATTAGGAAACAGCAGGTATTATTTTTGTTTTGGGATGAAAACAAACAAAAACAAGCATTGATGGATAAAGAAATCCAGCAAAACAATTTCCGTAACAAAAATTGTTGAAACAATAAAAAAAAACCTTTAACCAAACCATTGTAAGTTCACAAAGAAGATATCTCTACTACTTAAACGGAGTTGGTGCGTGATGATTGATGCCTTCTCCCTCCCCTCCCCTCCCCTCCTCTCACAACCCATCTGCGTCAACAGGTGGGACCAGTGCACGCCCATCCTCTTTATCCCCGCACGACTCCACCTCTTCTAACCCCTTCCGCCGACCTTTGGACCCTCGTCTCGCACGCCCTTACGTGTTCTCCATCCTCTCTCCCATAGCGATTTCCCCACGTGCCAGGTTCTCCTCGTCGCGATTCCTCCGTCAGTCGCCCCGCCCCCAACACCGCCCTCGTGTATGCCCTCTACCCTCAATATCATGTTTGCCATCGTCGTCAAAGCATCGCGACGCAGTGCTCGCCGCCCTCACGTCGTTCCTTGACCCAAACAGTCGCGGTTGCTTCTCGTACTTCACAGGTGAGCTCGCGCTCCTCCGTCCTTACCATCATGAAGTTGGCGGGCTCTGCGAAGCTCTGAGCTTAGCCCCAAATCAGCCCAACGACTCGTTGTTTCACTGCCCACTAGTTGCTCGACAAAATGCCTTGCTCGCTATTTTCTTATATGATCGCTCTCACCTCTCTTTGACATCTAATCCCACTCTTGCTTTCCTCACAATGGAAAAAAAGCATGCGGCGGTCAAGCGTGAGGACATGGCCGCACTGCATCGGCAGCAGGCAGGTCAAGGGTGAGGGACATGCGTCGCAGGCATGGTTGGCTGAAGGCGAAGGCCACACACGACGCAAGCACAACAGGCTTACGATGAGATACGGCTCCCAATCTCCCTGTCTTCACCTCTATGCGTGGGCATGTGGTACGTTCGTATTCAGTCAGGTTAGCTCTCAATAGGCTTGTGAAAATTTAGGAATTATTAATTTCACTGGCTCCTGCGATGATTGTGCATTTGCTTCCAATTTGGATTGAAATGACACAAAAGTTAACGTGACATTAACTCACTAACTCATGAAGTTTGATCCCGGCAAGCTAGCATTACTTAATACCGAAAGCGTTTGATGAAATATTTATTGGGGCGATGTGTACAAGCAGTTCGAAGGATGCTTGGGCAACCGAGAACCGCACAAGAAATTAAAAAGCCTTGAACACAAGCTGGTGGAAGAAAACGATGTTCATGGCTCAAAAGATCAGCGCTTGCCAGCAAGATCTTCAACAACTGAATTTGTTCAATGATATAAAAATGAATGTTCTGTATGTTTGATTGCCACCACCAGTAAATATGACGATGCATTTGTTATATTTTCATAATTGTACCATATTTGTTGATGATCCATACAATCATACCTTCCAATTAGCACAACACCTGATGCAACCTTTTGCCCATCTGCTAATTGGTTAACTATGTCTTTTACAAATTTGTATAACCTTTCAATATATGTTTTTTTATCTCTAGCAACGCACGGGCATTCAGCTAGTAGAACCAAAAGTTGAAATTTCATTTTCATATGTAAATGCCACTGGAAACTACAAAATTGAACCCCATTGAAAATCATACTAGCAACATCGGTGGAGAAAATTAGCCCATAAACTTGTCTTAAGCTTCCCAATATCCTTTTTCTAATTTCACCTTCAGGTTCAGCTTTCCATTCATGCAAACCGCAAACCACAAACCACATCCAAGTCATTTGTGTCCAGCAAGAATTTTAAAAACTAAGCTTCAAAGTTCAGGTTTAATTTTCTACTACAAACAGTTGAATGGATAAATTGAACAAGACTCCCAAGCTGAGGAATCAAATTGGAATTCACGAATTTTTATAAATAAGTGGCCAAACAGATTTTTCTGTAACTACAGTAAATGACAATATCTTTGACAATTATCGATAGAAGCAGCATATAGGCATAAGCATTGTAAAAAAAAGCATAGTTAACAAGGCCCCAAGTATATATCTTACTGACTAGGACATACTATGCCAGATGTTCATGCTGACAACGTTATCATATAGCACATCAAATTCTCAAACACCAATGGCGTGCATAATACGAATAGCGCTATATTCAGATCTCACAACATTATCATGATGTTCAATTAAGAATTATATTGGAAATTTTGCTTTCTGATTAAGCAGGTGATTTATTAATAAAAGACAGTTTGCATTCATTAAAACAAAAGTTCAAGAAAATGTAAAGACTTCTAGCATCTAATCTGACATGTCACTCAACATCAACAAAATATTTTGATTAGGACAACTCCAGCAGAAATCCTGAAATTTAACCTAATATGCTTCAAACTGGTATAAAGAGAAGAAAAATAAAACTAAATACAAGGGGAGAAGTGTAGGCTGCAAGTCATACAGTAGTCACAATAATTAACAAAATGTTTGTTAACCATCAACCAAAACTAAGGATACATCATATTTTTCTGCTACAGAAAGGGGTATTGTCCCCTTCATTGTTGTTTGATAACTTATGTGTTTTAATCTCAATAGTGAAAGCAGCATGCGTAACATATGATAGTTGGATTAGCAGGAAAAAAAGGAAGACATCAACCAGTTCAAAAGAAAAAACCGAGACATGGTACAAGAGCAAAAAAATACCCAAAATGTGACAGATAACTCGGTAATGCGTACCTTTGTAGGGTCTGAAAGTATAGCATATGCTTTCCCAATTATTTTGAATAAATAATCAGCATCTCTGCGGATTTCGTTAGTAATTTCTCGCCATAATGTATCATTGATATTTTCACTTCTGACAAGAAAATTACCGGCCTGTGCCATAATTAATGTTAGAGAACAGAAGAACTCAAAAAAGTAAGACATACTAGATGGAAATGGAATATAGTACTTTGTCTGGATGATGCCTTAGTGCTGCTTTGCGGTATGCCTTTTTTATATCCACAGCAGAGCAAGATGGTTCAATTCCTCTGCATGCAAAAGCACGTGTCTCAAACAAACAATCCAAATGTGTTTCCAGGACGTAGGGTTTCACAGGACAAGAGACATCCAGCAATTATAACTTTTCTTTCCACCAAAATTACCTGAAATTCCTTTGTTTCAAACATTCCCTAAAATATCCATATTCCTTTCCAAAGGAAGATTAGGCATGAAAACCAAGATTAGGCATGAAAACCAACTTCCTTTTCATAGGGTGCAAACGAGTGTAATTTTAGTAAGCTGCCCAAATTTCTTGTGGTATTATAGAATGGAACTGTCACTCAAGGATTCAAAAACCGGTCCCGGTGCAATTCCCGGCCGGTTACCGGTTTTTCCCGGTCGAATTTCGTTAAATTTTGCTTAAAAATCAATCGAAATTTGAAATTTGAATTTGCAAACTCCGGAAAAACCGGCCGGGATTTCAAATCCCGGCCCCCACCGGTAAGGCCGGTTACCGTAACCGGCGGTAACCGGCCGGGATTTCCATCCCTACTGTCACTACTCACTACTATCAAACATGATTTGCCATAAAACGGAAAAGACCCATTTGTTGTACAAGGTGATACTATGAATGGCATGATAAGAATGTACCAGTTTCATCTAACTCCAGAAATATTAAATAGCTGCAGGACAACAGGTAAAATGACACTTTTTACTGTAGAAGTAAGTTGAAAGTCAGAGTGCCCATCTATCAAATCAATATTAAGTTAAGGTAATGTAATGAATAGCCTGCTGTTATTTCTAATTTCATATCTTAGAAGGCTAAATTGCACATGTTGAAGGATGCAGCAAAGAAAAATTGGACAAAAGGTGCATGTATAGATTAGACATCATAGAAGAGCAGGCAGTTCTAATGTTATACAAAGAACGTGATTTTGTATGTTCTAATTCTACACAAATTAAAATTTCAAAGAACTGAGACTTACAATATCAAATACATATTTAACGAGGTCCCTTTTCTGGCATCGCGCTCCAAAGTAGAGAGCCTAAGATTGGCTCGATTCAGATTGTTACTGAATACTATCTGATTTTTCTGACAGCATGGACATATTTTCTTGCAGTTGTTTCTCAAGAAGAGAAATTAACCTACGAAGATCATTTCCAGCCTGACTATAGTCCCTTATAAGTTCATACAAACTAGCCCTTCTAGAAATAGCCTACAAAAATAGCAAGCAAAATATGTTAGTGGGAGTTTTTTCATGATTCCTTTTGTTTGGAACAATTGCACATTTTTATAGAAAGAAGGGTTCAGTGTAACATTTTGTCAGACATAACTCCAATTTTATGAAGACTAATGACCCAAAAAACTAACCAAACAACTCTATTCAAGGCTTATCCAATCAAACTTTCAACATCATAAAAACAGTATGTACCATGCATATAGAAAATATAATTCAATGTTGCAGGTCCAGTTAAAAGAATCCAGTAATAACTCCAGGATCCGTATTAAATTTTAGTTTAGTTGCTCACCCAATTTATATGAAAACAATGGTGATTTGAAGTTAATCTGATTAAAAAAGATGTTTCCTACCACAGTCATCACTAAAATTATAAAGGATGGGTAAAGCAGTAACTTCACATAACACAGAAAGATCATTAATAACTCCAAGCTTTGGGTTTCGTTGGATGCAACCCAATGACAAATAAACTTGTCTTATGTTCCACATCATTAAAAAGAAGAGCAGGACATATGAAACTACACGGTGAAAACAAATATTTCACTACATAAGCTTTTTGGAGCATGTCTATGCATGTGCCAGTAGCCCACAAGGAGCAAAGCTATAATCCAAAATCCAAATATCATCACTTACCTAGTTTATGGCAAATTAGACTGAAAATAGAAAACCAAAATTTACAGGACATCAATTTCTCATGCATCAGAACATTTTAATTTGATAGAAGAGGAGGATCTTTCACCAACCTTAGAATAATTGGTTTCAAGGGCTATAGCTAGTGAACAATCCGCTATGGCATCTAAAATCTGGCCCATTGCTTGGTATGCAGCTGCACGATTACCGAAGCAGATCGCTGAAAAATGTAGCGACTCGGTATTGTTTAACAAAGCAGCAGTATAATGTTCCACAGCCTCTGAATATTTACCAGCTTGAAAAGCTTCATTCCCAGCAGCCTGAAATGAAGAAAAATTTCATGCACTAATGTGAAATCCTTGCAAATTTTGTTGAATACCTGGGACATTGTGTATGCACAATTGCACATGATCAATATGAGAAACACAGTGTAGAAAAAATGCTGGACATAGTTGGACATTATATGGTTAAAGCAACACAGTCTAGACGAAAGGCTGGATATAGTTGACATTGTATAGAGCAACACAGTGTAGACAAAATGGTGGATATAGTTGGAGTGTTTGACATTATATGGTTAGATCAGCGGGGCTGCAACGATGCAATTGATTACCTCTATCATGCCATCAGCTAAATCATTTATAGAAGTGAAATAACAAGCCAGAAATTGACATACTTTTAGGCGCAGTAGTTCAGAGATTGCCATGGAGAATGACGAGACTGATTGCTGAGACTGCTTCCCACACCTAGTCAATATTTTCATAAATTTAGCAAACCATATAAGTCACTAACATAGCAATGGTAACAAAATATTACCTGTATTCCACTAGTGCTGCTTGCTCATGCTTCTTTAAGAACTGATGAGCCTCTTCAAGCTTTCCTATGAAGAAATATGACTTGGCTATAAGATAATAACGCCACAATTTCACAGAGCAATTGTAGTTGTCCAAGTTAATGTTTTGCGAATGCTCATCAGGACACACAGAAACACTATTTCTTTCTGCCAGATGCAGAGTTTCTTCACAAAACCAAATTACTTCTTCATATCGCCGCAACTGTAAAGTCCCACAAAACTAACAGTTAACCAATAAACGTACTGGTGATAATGACAATGGAAAGTTAGCAATATAACATGTACAAGGCAAAATAAGTTTACCGTAAATACAGACCAGTAACAGTGCTTCTGCTTTCATCGTCATCAAGTTATCCGAATAAATACTTATTGACAAAGCATTGGAGATCATTTGTAAGGCACTGGGTATCTTGTCAAATGCCTTTTTTACAAGAAATTCCTTGCATTGAAGCATGTTTCTTGGGAAAAAGTTATATATGTTAGAATAGGACTCTATGTATTTCCTTATCTGTATATGGCAACCCACTTGAACTCCCTATATATATTGATGGATAAGTCTCTGTGTTTGTCTGGTGCTTGTGGGGCTGCAGCACATGGTGGTTTTGGTTGCCCTTCTAGGACAACATCTTGACTAGCATCTAGGACAGCATCTTAGACTAGCATCTTAGCATCTTAGACTAGCATCTTAGCATATGCTTGGTGGTTGAAAATGTGTGAGAAATAAAACTAGAAAATTGCCCCATCTCCAAGTGTCTTCCTCTCAATGAGAGTAAGGATCTTGCCATCACCAAAGCAAGAATCCGGCAACTAACAATTGGTATCGAGCTACACTATCACCGTAGCTTTGAGCATCTCTGCTCAATCCTTCTCTGCGTCGCTTCGACCACCGCCTCGCAGGCCCCAACTAGCAGCCAAGCGGCCAGCTCATTGCCTCTGCTCACTCTCCCCGTTCAGACGACGGCGGTACATCGAGGCTCTCTCTCCACGCTGTGATCCAGCGGTGGCGCGCCATGTCCATGAGGCAGATCTCGGCCTTCTGATGCGCCTCGAGCAGCAATGCTTGGCGCAGAAGCCAACTTCGGCTGTGGCGGGAACGCGGAAGGGCGGCGGCACGAGCGGCTACGGGCGGAAAAAAGCGTCAAAAGGCTGGCGTAGCGGCAGGTGGCAGCGGCGGCGGAGGTGTAAACGGGCGGCACGGCAAAGTCGCGCGGCAGCGGAGGTCGAGTTCTGTGGCGAAGCGGCAACGGCCCATCTCTGCGATGGCAAGCGCTAACGCAGACCTTGAGTGGCTGGAGAAGGAGGCGCGCCAGAGGCGGCGGCAATGAAGCGATCGGCGGCCGCGCCCCACGAGCACCAGCGGTAGCCCGAACGGCGCGCACGCGGCCGTGGCGCTCTGGAGGAGGCACACACGGCGGCATACTGGTCGGCAAGCGGCCTTCACGAGCGGCGCGGCTCTCTCCCGTTCGATGCAGTGGTCGCCACGAGTACCAGTCGTCGTCGGGCGTCGGCCCGGCGGGTGGTGGCCCACTCGCCCAAGACCAACTTCGTCGAGTGGGCTGCGGTGATGAGGTAAAGCTCCAGTGCGGCATATGTGGGATGCGGTCCGATGCGGCGGCGTTGACTACGACCGGGATCGACAGGCGCTGGATGCTCTCATCAGCTGCGATCCGCCGAGATGCGATTCGCTTACTAACAAGCGAATGCCAAAGAGGTTTGGGGCGCCATCATTGCAACACGCGGCGGCGGCCGCGTCGCAAATCTACATTCTGATCACTACGCAAGGGTGGGAGAACACATCCTTCAAGCGGTGAGGGCGTTGATGACTTTGCTCTCCGTCTCAACACTCTGTTGGAGAAGATGGTGCGATTCGGCAGCGACACCTACGGCGAGAGAGGCGTGGAAAAGCTCTTCCGCGCTGCGTCCCGAAAAGTACAAGCGATGGCTCGCTCGATCGAGTCTCTGCTGGACCTCTCCACGATGACGATCGAGGCGTTAGGTCGCCTCAAGGTTGTTGGCGATGAGCCACAGGCGCCTCTCGGGACCCGTCACCATTGGCGGAAGCTCTGAAAACTTTCAACTTTGAGGCCCTAAAGCGGCTTCGGCGGAAGGAGATGGTGCGGGGCATGCCGCACGTCGACCACGTGGAGCGATTCTGCGACACTGCGTCCTCATGAAGCTGCGACGGCTCCTTCCCTCGCCGAAGCGAGCTTCCGCGCCAAGGAAGGCTGGAGCTCGTACCACGGTGACCTCTGTGGCCGTGACACCGGCTACACTGAGGCCGGCGCTACTTCCTCCTCCTCGTCGACGGCGTGTCCGCTTCATGTGGTATCTGCTTTCGGCGTCAAAGCGGCCATTGCGGGCGCCATCAAGCGTCTTCAAGGCTGCTGCGGCGAAATCGCGACCACAAGCCGGGTCCTACGCGGACAGCGGCGGTGAGTTTGCGGCGTCTTCGCGCCGCGAGATCCATCGTCACTTCTCGCGCCGTACACCCCGCGGCGAGCGTCGTCGTCGCAGCGCCAACCGAACGGTGGTGGCCGGCCGCGCGCCCTCCTCAGCGAGAGGGATCTGCGGCATTCTCTTGGGGTGGCGGTAATGGCTGCCACCACGCTCAACCGCTCCCACCAAGGCCCTCGGCGGCAAGGCGCCATACGAGGCACGGCGCGCGCAAGCCCGCGGTGAACTCACCTCCGTGTCTTGGTACTGGCCTTCGTCGAGAGCTCAACCACGTCGGCAAGCTCGGCGGCCGAAGCACGCCGGTCTTCGCCGGATCTGCGGGCGCCAGGCCTCTGGCGTCCTCGACCTGCGACCGGCGCGCATCGCATCACGCAGCGTGGCGTCGTGTTCGGCGAAGCGAGGTCGGGCGTGGGCAAGATGGTGGATGGCGGCTCGACTCGATGACCGCGATTTCATCGTCGACTCGTCCGCCGAGGCGGGGAGCGGCTCGTCTTGGCAAAGCTTGCCTACCCAGCGCCTCGTTCGCCACCTCCGGCGAGTCGCCGCGCGCCAACTCCGGCAAGCCCACGAGCTCTGGCGAGCCAACGCCCGGCCGCCAAGCCGCCTCGCTCTCTACCGGCACCTACTCCTTGAGCTCGGCACCGGCCGGCCCTAGCAAGCGGCGCAGCGGTGGAGTTCGCCACTCCGGCGTCAACAGCGAGATCGCGATCGGCGCTACCACGGCGGCGAGCCTCTTCTGCATCTGGTGGGCGACCTCCTCGGCTGCAACGGTCCACTGGCCCAGCGGCAGCAGCGACTTCAAGAGCGGATTGCACCTCGCCGCAGGCGACGGCGAGCCTCGTTCGCCAGCAAGCGGAGAGAGCGGCATGGCGTGCCGCGATGCGAGAGGAGATGGACGCCGCCGGCGAAACAAAACGTGGGGCTGGCCGATCTTCCGACCGACCACGCCATCTGTTAACAAAAGACAAGAACATACCGATTAGATAGTCAAGTTCCATGTAACAAAACATTTTGATCAAATGTTTCTTGGGAAAAAGTTATATGTGTTAGATCGCCGCTCTCGACGACGAGTGCGCCGCCGCATTGCTTTCTGCTTTACCAAATAAGCCCATCGCCAACCAATGGCTTCTGCTCGCAAAGAATTGCGATCCCATTCTCGGGAAGAAAGCTTAAATGGACGAACTACAAATGATTGTGGTCTCTCATGGAGATCACACTTGATGGTCTCCGTCTCTGGGGACATGTTACTGGTTCTCGACCTTGTCCGCCGTCGCCGGTTCTCCCAGCCGGCCTATCTCTGCACGGCCTATCTCTGCACCTCTTGCAGAAGATGAAGCCGCCAAGAAGGAGCGAGGTCGCTATTGTTGTCGCCGACGCCATCGATGAGGCTTTTCAGTATGCCACAGACGCTTTTGAGCGTTGGTGTGCTGATGAGGCCCGTGTTCGAGCCATCCTGGTGGTCAACGTCGACGACTCCATCCAGCCAGATATTGTTGGTCTACGTGTCACTCGTCAGATCTGGGAGTACTTGCGCGAGCGATACCAGCAGAGTAGTGATGCTCAGTTCTTTTCGGTTCAGCGTGAGTTGGAGACGCTTCGCCAGGAGGACGACTCCGCTGATGATTTCTTCCGAGCTTTGGCCAGTCTCTGGCGCCAGCTGGATGAGTTGGCTTCTCCACTCTGCCAGGAGTGTCATAAAGTGCAGAAGACGGATCGTGGTCGCCTTCGTCTTTATGACTTCGTCTGTCATCTTCGCCCAGAGTTTGAGCCTGTCAGGGCTCAACTGCTGAGCCGTTCACCACGACCGACAGTCACCGAGGCTCTTTCGACGCTTTGTGCTGAGGAGCTTCGCCACGGGTTAGCAGCACGGTTTGTTCCAGTTGTGCTTGCTACCTCTTCTTCTTCGACTACACCAACGGTTTCTGCTTCAACTACAGTTCCTCCTCAGGTATCTGTTTCTGCTCCTGTTTTTGCAACAACTGGCGTTCAGTGCAATTATTGCAAGAACTTCGAGCACGACTATCAGCATTGTGCGGTGTGAAAAAAACAGAACAAGGCACGTGGAGGTCCACGCTCCAAGGGAGGGCAAGGAGGCCCTTCCTCGACTGGAGGACAGACTAACACGCCAGGACCTTCTCAGGCTCAACTTCAGCAGTTCTGTCAGGCTCAACTTCAGCAGCTCTCTCACAGCTCAGCAAGTTCTGCCAGTCTAGCTCAGACGTCTTCTCCAGGTACCTCTTGGGTTCTAGATTCTGGTGCCTCTTTCCACGTGACACCGGACTCCACATCTCACTTCAGTAGAACCTCCTGTTTTCCCATCTCTGTTCAGACAGCTAACGGTACTCCTTTGTCTGTCAGCTGCCATGACACTCTTTTGTCCACTGACTTTTCTATTCCAACTGTTTCCCATGTTCCCCAGCTTACCATGCAGCTTCTCTCGATGGGTCAGCTCACCGATCTCGGTTGTAGGGTTGGTTTTGACTCTCACACCTATTTCATCCAGGATCGATAGACAGGGACGGTACTTAGGACTGGCCGACGCTGTAGGGATCGTCAGGGTCTCTACATCCTTGATCGCCTCCACCTTCCGTGCACTTCAGTTGCTCCTGTCACCTTTACGTCTACTTCCACCGCCACTGCTGCCACCACCTCTGGCGTCTTTGCGCAGTGGCATGACCGTTTAGGTCACTTGTGTGGGTCCCGCCTTTCTTCATTAGTTCGTCAGGGTGTTCTTGGACGTGTTACTGTTAACACGACCATGTTTTGTCAAAGTTGTAAGATGGGCAAGCAACTACAACTTCCTTATCATTCTAGTGAGTCCTTGTCTTCTCGTCCTTTTGACTTAGTTCATTCAGATGTATGGGTACCTGCACCTATTATCTCTAAAGGCGGGCATAAATCTTATGTTATCTCCATTGATGATTATTCCTGTTTTACATGGATTTTCCCTATGTCTAATTGTGGTCAGTTTCTTGCGATATATCGTAACTTTACAACGATGGTTCGTACTTAATTTGATTCTGTCATTCGTACTTTTCACTGTGATTCTCTGGCGAGTACTGTTCTAGCGCTTTTCGACAGTTTCTTTCTGAGCAGGGCACTCTTTACCAGTCTTCTTATCCTGGTGCTCATGCTCATAATAGGGTTGCTGAGCACAAACATCGTCATCTGATTGAGACTGCCCGCACTCTTCTTCTTGCCTCTCATGTTCCACCACAGTTCTGGGCTGAAGCTGTTTCTACGACTACACATCTCATCAATATGCAGCCTTCCACTACTCTTAAGGGTGTCAGTCCTATAGAGCGTCTCTACTCTCGAGCCCCCCAGTACACTCATCTTCGTGTTTTTTGTTGTACTTGTTTTGTTCTGCTGCAGCCTCGTGAGTGCGCTAAACTATCAGCCCAGTAAATTGAGTGTGTGTTTCTTGGTTATAGTTCTGAGCATAAGGGTTATCGCTATTGAGATCCTTCTGCTTGACGGATCAGGATTTCCCGAGACGTTGTCTTTGACAAATCTCGACTTTTCTTCTATCGAGATTCGACTTCTTCTCCTGTTTCCATTGTTGAGCCGATTTCATGGTTGTCTCTTTCTGACTCTTCACCTATTTCTCCATTATCACAGTCTTCCCCTAATCTGTCTCGTGTGGTTCCTTCTGTACCTCCGCCTCCGGTGTTGTCTCCCGCAGCACCGCCTCTTATTCCTACAGTACCACCGTCTCGTTTCTCTGGTATTCACTACTCCAGGCATCCTCATTCTTCACCAGTCTCCTCTCCTGGTATCTTGCCACATCCACATTTGATCCTCCTAATGATGCTCCTCGTTACGTTCTTCATGACCGGACATCCCTTCGACCTCCTGATCGTCTTGGATTTGCTCCGATAGCTTATGCTCTCTCTGTCACTAAGCCTAGTTCTTATCGTGATGTTGCTCCTTATTCTGAGTGGCAACTCGCTGTGGCAGAGGAGCTTGATGCTCTTCGACGTACGGAGACTTGGGATATTGTACCGACATCTGTGCATACTCGTCCGATCACGTGCAAGTGGGTGTACAAGATTAAGACCTGGTCTGATGGCACTATCGAGCGCTACAAGGCTTGCCTTGTGGCCCACGGTTTTCATGGGAGTATGGTCGTGACTACGACGAGACTTTTACCCCTGTTGCCCATATGACCACTGTTCGCACTCTTGTTGCGGTTGCTTCTGTTCGCCGATGGTCTATCTCTCAGCTGGATGTTAAGAATGCTTTTCTTAATGGTATTCTTAATGAGGTCTACATGCAACCACCACCTGGGTATTCTATTCCTGATGGGCATGTCTGTCATCTCTGTCGTGCTTTTTATGGCCTCAAACAGGCTCCTCGTGTCTGGTTTGCGCGGTTTACCTCAGTGATTATTGTTGTTGGTTTCACTGTCAGTTCCCACGATCCTGGTCTTTTTGTCTATATCTCATCTCGGGGTAGGACACTGCTTCTTCTGTATGTTGATGACATGCTCATCACTGGTGATGATTCCTCCTTCATCACATATGTAAAGAAGCATCTCAGTGAGCAGTTTTTGATGACTGATCTTGGTTCTCTTACATACTTCCTTGGGATTAAGGTCTCTTCCATGCCTCAGGGCTACTATCTCTCCCAGCAGAAGTATGTCCAGGATCTTCTTGACCGGTTTGGTCTGACTGATACTCGCACTGCTGACACTCCCATGGAGCTATCTCTCCAGCTTCGTACCACTGATGGTGATCTTCTTGAGGACCCTACTCGATATCGTCATCTTGTTGGGAGTTTGGTGTATCTTGTGAACATTCGTCCTGATATTGTTTATGTTGTTCATATCTTAAGTCAGTTCATGGCTTGTCCTACCCATCTTCACTACAGTCACCTTCTTCGTGTTCTTCGCTACTTGCGTGGGACTATCACTCGTCGTTTGTTTTTCCCTAGCTCCACCTCACTACAGCTTCAGGCGTACTCCGATGCGAACTGGGCTAATGATCCTTCTGATCACCGTTCTCTTTCTACTTACTGTGTTTTTCTTGGCTCCTACTTGATTGCCTAGAAGACTAAGAAGCATACTGCAGTTTCCCGTTCGAGTGCAAAGGCTGAGTTGAGAGCTATGGCAGCAGTGACAGCAGAGGTTACTTGGTTGAGGTGGCTATTTGTAGATTTTGGAGTGTCTGTGATGAGACCTATGACTCTTTTGTCTGACAGTACAGGTTCTATCAGTATTGCCCGGGATCTAGTGAAGCATGAGCTCACAAAGCACATTGGTGTGGATGCTTCATACACTCGCTCACAGGTGTAGAAGGGAGTACTTGCTTTACAGTTTGTGTGATCGGAGTTACAGGTTGTTGACTTCTTCATGAAGCCACAGATTAGGGCACAACATTTGTATTTTCTCTCCAAACTCTGTGTGTGTGATCCACCATGAGTTTGAAGGGGGGTATTAAAATAGGACTCTATGTATTTCCTTATCTGTATATGGCAACCCCCTTGTACTCTCTATATATATTGTCCATTGGACCCTCTTGAATACAATACAATATTCCTAACAATATAAGGGTGCATAAATCACATAAACTTTTTCCTCAGAATGAAATAAGACATTCAACTACAAACAGATAATTAAAAGGGGGCAGAAATGCTCATTAAAAGGAAATAATGAATTAAGAAAATAAATAATCAGTCGTTACACAAAAACAAATTTAATGGCGACTTGGCAAGAATACTGGTTTAACAAGCAACCAGGGAGGGGAGGCATTAGAAACGGTAAGTCATAATCAAAGGGAGATTTGTCTAAAAAGTATTTTCTGCTGCCAGTCAAGATTCAAGAATCCACCTGGTATCTTGTTCATATTTATCATGTATGTAAACGGGTTAAATGGAACTAACTGCTCCAAAAGTTATCAGAAACTATTGAAGAGTACATCTGTTTACTTATGGATCTTCCAAATAGATTAGGAGGTGGGAGGGCTATATTCCAGTTTATCTGGCATGTTCAGCTGAACTGCAGCAGTAACAGCTAATGAGGCAACAAGTTGGGAGCTGGGGCTCTGTGTTACATTATGTTGGAGGAAGACAAATGGATTGCATCATGAATCTCTAGGAGAAGAGCTAGCATTTAAACTGACAGCTTAAGAGTATTTGAATGAAAAGTGGAAATGGTGGATGGATGGAATGGAGCAAGAATGATAAAATCACTCAAACAAAGAATGCAAGATAGTTTTCACTGATATATCCCCAAAGCTAACAGTTCCTCAGAGGCCCCAATACAAACAATAAACTTTTAAGGCAAAATCCATTTATTCCAATGCAAAATACAGTATATGTTAAAACTCTGCTGTCAATTTTGTGTTAATGCCTTGCAGGGCTTCCTCAATAACATATAGTTTTTAGCAGTTTTCAAGTCTAACCTCTAATCTCCAAACTAAAATGAAAATTAACAATTTGACTTATCATAAGCATGAATGAGGTAGTTATTTTGCAATAGGGTCCTCAATAGCTTGCACAATCATGCATGCTTCTAGTTATTCAATTCTCTGTTCAAAATTAAAAAACTTACTTGAACTAGAATGCATGTGCAAGCATTTAGTTTTGTAAAGAAAATTTGCAAACTTGTTTGCTTTGTGGTTTCAAAATACTAGTAAGTAGTTACTAATTAAAGGAACAATAATTGATAAAACAAACTAATTTCACAGATTCCTCAAGATATGTTACCATGGGAAAATGACAGCATAACACCAAACAATTACGTGGTGTGCTACCTGAGCTTTTTGTAGACCATCAGAAGCCTCTTCTATGATTTTATGGTCCAAGCTTGCCGCATGATTAGACTTCAAACAAATTTCAAAACCCTTTTGTGCTTCTTCGACATCCCCCAAAGCAAGTAGGCAGCTATACCCATTTAGCCAAGCATATTGATTAGTTCATATATTCGTAATTTCGAATACATAATAAGGGGGAGACACATTTATGACCAACTAAATGCAATACTAGTCTTAAATACACCTTATTAGACATGCGAGTTCAACCTCTGATAGAAAATTTGATTTTCACCCTTAGTCCCTATGGTATAACCAAGGTTGTGAAGGGGATAGTTGTGGGCAACAGGGGGCTTCGGCCAGTAATTCCAGCGAACCAGCACCGTGTTGGCTGCCCGGCACGCGGCAAGGAGGAGAGGAGAATTCGGGAATTAGAAAAGGAGACTGGGATTGGAGTTTTCTGATTTTTCATTGCTTCTGAAAACACAACTGCCGCATGCCACTTATAGATGTGGCCCGGTGATTTCAAATCAATCTCTAACGATTGCTTTCCTAAAACTCATTTAACTAATTGGAACACGATTTGATCTCTAACTTTAAATAGACAATCCTAAATATAACTTCCTGATTTAGAGATAACATGCCAAATAAAAGATAAAATCCCTTAATTGGGATTTCCTTCCGCCGGCCGCACCATGGCTCCGGCCCCACCCGGCGTACGGTTGACGCCACGTCGACGATGCGGAATTCCCCACATGACACCCTACTACTCTACTCAATAGAATAAAGGTTATGGTGGAGAAATCGCTTTTGCCTCATCAAGATTTCTCCAACAATTGTTCTCTAGATTAAGTTGTGGACCTCAAATTAACAAGGCTAGTAACACCTTGCAAACCAACGTCAATTGAATGTACACATACAGCAAGCACTAGAGTTAGGCATGTTAAGGCAGTATTCGACCTTAAACTTAGTTATAAAACATGAGTGAGGGAAAATCCTCTGAGATACATCATTGGTTAGGTTGAGTCACATATTATCAAATTCCTAGGAAAATCCATCAAATTAGTTGGATGTTTCCTTGGATTTTCCGTAGGAACAAATATCTAGCCTTTTTCCTTCACTGAATAAAAAGTTTATGAATTATGATGCAAAATCCGATGGTTTTCCTAAACAAATAAATTCAGCATATTAGTCATTATATCAATAGCACAACACAAGCTTTTGATCTTACTTGGCAGCTCTGACTTGTGCCCTGAGAAAGCTGGAATCAATATCAGTAGCTTTCCGACAATCAGAGAGGGCCTCTCTCATCCTACCAAGAGACATCCGGGTAGCTGCACGATTGCTGTAGCATAGCATTAATGCTTTCCAAGAAGCTTCATTTGGAGAAACAGAATTAATCCCATGGGTATAGCATTCATCAGCCTTAGCTAACTGTCCTTCTGTGTATGCTTGGTTTCCCCTGGTGCACATTAAACAAATCAGCTTAAAAGGCACCAAATATCACCCAAAAAATATACAGTTAAAGCAACAGAAAGGAAACCTAATAACCTATACAATCTCTATATTCAGTCTAGAACTCAGAATATATTTCACTTTTAGTTACTTATTTATTCATAAAGACAGCTACCATTTCTGGAAATCTACATTCTTGGCCAGCAGTCCAGCACATTCTAGATTGCTCGAATACAGCACATGATTTGTATTTTGGAAGCATAAACATAATTACATAGCATGAGGAATTGGAATGAAAAAGCTATAACTGATAAACAAATATCTGAATTTGATTGACTGAAATAAAACATGTTGGTATGCAGATGATTTCTTCTGTTAAGGAAGTTCAAGCAAAGTTTGCAGCCCTTTCTAATTTAAAGTTTGGATTCAGCTTAATCTGAGATAGGGGTGTCCTCAGCAACTGACCGGGCCCAAATGTATTATTCTACCTTCAGCAAAATAACCAAAACAAAAACCAGTGCAACAAAAATATCAAAGCTGTTTGCAAAAGCTTCAAAAGAATTGAGCTTTAAGGGAGCATGCACAAATGAATGACAGTACAAAGGTTTAAATGTTTCCTATTTGTAACAGTACAAAGGTTTGAGTTATTAAAACAAAGGAGTTTGTATAGAAGCTAATATCTGTATGATAAATAAGCTTGTAGCTAAAGACAAAAGCTGGTGTAGGCACCTTATACGCCATGTTTCACAATCTTCCTGATATCCAAAGTTTTCTGTTTTTGTACGTGTTGATCCTCCACTCACTGTTACCACTTCAGGTTCTGCTTTGCTGTATTCAGTCCATTGAGCACCTAAAGCTGTGCTCAGCTGGCTTGCTGAAACTTCTGAGTGTGCAAGACCAACAGCAGATGTAGGAAGGCTTTGAACAGAGTTAGCATTATTACCCATTCCTCCACAAATTTTCTTGTTATGTCGTCTTTGTGAGTGCAACTTACTGTGATCAAAACTAGATGAAGCAAATGTGAAGTCAGATTGACCAGAATTTTCCAAGTTTGCCGCAAAAGTAAACCCGGTTCCATCATGGCTACTTTCTGTTGTTTGTGTAGCATCAGCTTCCTCTGGGCGGCAGTTACCTATACAGATACCAGAGTCCTCTAACCTGAAGCTAACTATTTCTTTCAAATGCAAGTTTATTTCTGGAGCCACTTTTCCAGAAAAACTGTCACTTTTAAAGACTGTTTGTAAGGAAGAAACCTGGCAGGCCGAGGATAACTCTTTTGGTTTAACTGCCCTTCTATTCATGTTCATACCCTGAACCCCTCCCTTGTCCCTAGATGCTGCATTGTGGTCGTGTGCAGTAAAGGATTTCTCATCAAAAGATCCACATTTACCAAGTAACGACGCTGCTACTCCGATCCTTTGTGTTTCCGTACCATCAGGCAACTTTGCAAAAGAAACCTTTGCACTGTCATATTGAGATCCAAGGTTAAAATGTGCAGCATTTGAGGCCTTTTCTGTTTCAGGAATTTCAAGAGGTCCCAAATCTGGAGGATCCCTGTTACTTGAACCATGTGCAGGCTGCAACTTGGTGCATGTGCTATCTTCAGAAGCTGAAGGATCAAGTTGTTCAGAGCTGTATGTTACATTCTCTTTATAGGCTGAATCAACCTTCTTGACATCACTTGGCGCTATATTTGCAGCGAACCGCCTGTGCCCAGAACTAGCACACTCACCAAAAACAAAAAGTTTCTGCTCAACATCACCACCATTTGCGGAAACTTTACTTCCATCCTTTGCGAAGTCACCTTCATCCACTGAATCTCCCACGGATGAGTTACCCCCATCCTTAGCGAATTCCGTGGAAACATTCTTGTGGGTACATATTGTTGAATTAACAACTACACCAGCTAATGATGAGCTTGTCTCCGTAATCTCGCATCCTATTGTTTGAGACTGTACGCCACGCCCATCATCGAGCTGCTCGGTCTCTCCATGAAGAATGCTCGGACAAAAAGCCTCATGCAAGTTCAAACTGCTTTCGCAGGCACCAAAACTATCACCGGCGTTCATCTCCAGCACCGAATCATTTCCTCTGGAAACATCAGCATTGGCATCGCTTTGCTTACCAGAAGAATCATCTAAGATGAGCTCCTCAACTGTTGCCGAGATACTAGACAATGAGGCGTCACCGGATCCAAACGAGAAGCTCCTCTTCACCTCCGATGCCCCCGACACGCCGCTGCCAAACACAAACTTAGCGTCACTAGAGGAACTCCATGAGCTCGCCAATGACGAACCCTCATCGACGCCGCGGCCATACGCCGCGTCCCCGCCGAAGACGAAGGCCGCGGGGCGCGATCCCGCCGGCCCCCGCCGGCGATGCTCGATCGCGAGCCGGAGCCGGCCGCGCCGCCCAACGCGAAGCTCGGGAACTCCCCGCCGGGGCGCCGGCTAGGGAAGGAGGCAACGGGGTGGTCCGATCGGAAGGCGGCCGCCTGGCGCCGCGGCTTGGCGACGCGGGGCCTGGGGCTGGGAGCCGCGGCGTGGATGGTGGGGAATGGGGCGGAGGCGGCGAGCGGATCGGGCGCGGGATCCATCGGCGGCAGCGGCGGGGGAGGGGAGAGCGTGTGCGGCGGCCGCGGGGGACGTGGGTTTCGTTTTCCAGCGGGGATGGGGGGTGGGCCATACGCAGAGAGAGAAGGAAATGGAAACGGATTGAATCGATTTATATTAAAATGGAAGAGAAAAGAACAACTCATCTTCGTTGATAGTCTCGTTTTAGTGAGCGCCTATTTTCTTCTTAATTGGAAAAAATATTAGTTCCTCCAAGGTATTCTCGTTTTAGTCGAAGGGGTTAATAATTAATACATAGTTATCTAACATCACAATCTAATTAAGCAGCGAATTAATCCTAAGCGATGGAAATGGTTAAAAAGATTTACTTTTCAGGCCCAAAGTAAGTTTTGGAGAGCTCAGCGCCCTTTTCCCCTGATTCACAGTAACCATCCTGCACAGCCAAGTCTTGAAAACAAGCATGCATGCTCGAGTACTTTCCTGTTTTTCCCAACGAAAACAACCACTTGGGTACTTTTATCCCATCTTATCGACCTCTTAACATAAACAAGCACCTATGTTTCTTTAGTTATTCTTTCTTAAGCTTATTTAATGGTTTTGTTAAATAACATTTGGCCCTTTTTTTGTTAAAATAATCGAATTTTCAACCGTTTAATATGCTTTGAGATTTGCACTTCTTCCCATCCGATGAATTGGGTTCGAATTTATTATAATTTTTTCTTGGAATATAATGTATTCGCCATATTACTGCATCTTTTTTATATATGATTTTATTTTTTCTCAATATTTTTCTCAATCTCTCAAGAATAATTATGGTGGTCGAGAATAAAAATTACATAAATAAATTATTAAAATTTATGTATAATAAAGTTGTAAATAGACTAAAATTTAACTATACTTAGGCTGAGAAAACAGTTGAATCTAACAGATGAGCCAACAATCGGATCTTGTAGACCGACCACTTATTTAAGTACTACCAACTCCTGCATGCGTCCATCCATGCACGTACGTAAGCGTGCACCGCGCATTGTACGTAACACGCGCGCATACACCTCGATCATCAGCGGCCGCCGTGGTGACGGGAGCTCTGGCCGCGGCCCTGCTGCTCCGGTGGCCAGGACGTGGCAGTGGATCCGGTGCTCTCGGTGCGGGAGAGCCGCTGCGCCGCCGACGGGCGGTTGGCCGGTGTGTAGAAGTTGGCGTGATTGTATGCATGCGAGGCGACGCGGCCGGCGTACTCAACGCCGAGCGACTGGTTGACGCGGGCGAGCTGCGCCGCCTGCGCGCGCAACGCGGAGTTGCTCATGGCGATGCGCTGGTTCTCCTGCTCCAGCCACTTGTTCTGCGCCTCCGCCGCCTCGTTCTCCTGCTGCATCTTCTTCACCTCCTCGTCCGCCATGCCTCGCCGATCGAGCTCAACTCGACTGATTTTCAACAAATATAAATATAGTTAAGTCATGCGTAGAAAAATCCAAAAAAGAAACAATTTTGCAAATGATAAACAGAACTAATTAATTAACTCGAAGAGTACGCGAGTAAACTGTAAGAATACCACGAAGACGGCGAGTGCGTGACTTGCTGAGATCAATTTGCATAGCTTTGTTTGATATTAATTTATAGGCCGTGTGTGTTCTTGTTTTTGGAAGGGTGTCGCGCTAATTGCGATTTTGTAATTATTACATTTCTTAATTAGATAGTGATACGATCCTTCTAAAAAAGATCACGCGATTTTGACTATTGAATCGTGTGTCAGAAACCAATCTTTACCTGTTTTGGACAGCTCATTTAGTTTCGTTTTGGTTTATATATGGATCTTATTTGTTTTCTTGGGCAGATGTGGCTACGTGATTTTATTTTGATTTGTGCGTCTCTAGCAACATGGTAACATCGATCAGGCGTTAATTCCAAGCTGTGCTTATTTATCCGCAACTAATACAGCTCCGTTTCCTCTTGGAGAATACATACATGTAAAGACATGGTTTTTTATGGATGATCCTTTTTCAAATAAATTTATGGATTATATATTTCAAGTGATTTTTTTATTAATTAGCAAGCACCTATGTTTCTTTAGTTATTCTTCCTTAAGCTTATTTAACGGTTTTGCTAAACAACATTCAACTATTTTTTTCAAAATAGTCGAATTTTCATCCTTCCGATATGCTTTGAGATCTGCACTTCTTCTCATCTGATGAATTGGGTCCGAATTTATTATAATTTTTCTTCAGAACATAATGGGTTCACCACATTGCTATATTTTTTTTATAGAATTTTATTTTTGCTCAATGTCTCAAAAATATATGTTAGATTTTGAATCATGCGATGGAAATATGAGTTATTAAAACTTTCAAGAACAATTACGGTAACCAAGAATAAAAATTAAATACATAAATTATTATAATTTATGTATAATGAAGTTGTAAATGAACTAAAATTTAACTATATTTGAGCTGAGAAAACATGCCACTTATTTAAATACTACTAACTCCTGCATGCGTCCATCCATGCACGTAGGTGCGCATGCACCACGCATTGTCCATCCATTCAGTCTAGTCAGCATGTGAACTATGAAAAAGAATTGAAAAAGGTTTTGCAAATCTGTATAGAACGTGAAACGTACTGGAATGATAGAAACAGCGATTACAGGCTACCCTAAACCTAGTTGTTGGCATTTTTGTCTGCACGACTCTTTTTGGCAGACGTGGTAAATGCGATGTTGGGAGACAGCACACATTCTGAGCTGTAAAACAATGTGCAGCTCAAAAGGATGAGATATACCAAGTTTGAAGTACACAATGTAAATTTTGGGGAACAGTTGGTGAATGATGTTGAAAAACAACACAACTAAATAACAGTCCATGTTTTTACCTGTTTGATTTTTACAACATACTACCTCTTGAATAATATGACTGTATCTATGTGGTACCACCACATAGTCAATAAGAATGCATACCAAGATGCATAGATATTACCGTAAAGATACAGCCATATGAAGACGACAATAGTCTCTTGCTAGATCTGAGAGCACATTGCCAAAAATCTATGTACCATGCTGACATTTCGATACTATGAATTGTGCAAAGTCTGAAAAAAAAAACCTGCATCTAGTGTCGCAAGCATGTAGCAAATCGATAAAAGACATAGCCTAACAAGTATTTAGACCGACCTTATTCTGGACATGAAGCATACATCATGTATCTATTATATACATGAAGATCTTCTTACTAACAAATGTAAACAACATATGTACACATTGCAGACAGGTACAGTAGTATAATGCCATGCTCAACTGAAACTGACATGAAGCTATAAAATATGGATTAGCCTAGTAGGACATAGTGCACTGAAGACAAAAGCAAAAGAAAATATAGTGTGCAGTGATCAAGAGACCAACATCAGCACTTACACTATCGGTGTCTTTTTTTGGCAGGATCAATAGGACTTTCCTTGTGAGTGAGTACGCACTCTCTGTGTTTTGCAAACGATAGACAAGTGAGTAGCCACATGGAAACAGGGAAATCGTGATCGAGCACGGATGCTAGAACAACAGAAGTTATAACCTGAACTATTTGGTCGATTCTACAGACGTTATGAGTACATGTGTTTGCGCCATCACTTGCAAGAAAAGGAGAGAGGGAAAGATAATAAGCTGGCTAACCTATTCTGAAGCAGAGGATGATTCAAAAAGACTCTTGCGAGTAGTAGGACAGCGTGATATGCGCTTCCTTCAGTGTACTATTATGGGAGAGTAGCGGAGCTGGACCTCGGGTCTAACTCAAATTCTCACGTAAAATCTGTGAATAAAATATAAAAAAATCTGTGAATAAGATAAAAAAATTCTATGTGAATTGGACCATAAATTGGGCCACAGCTGGGCCGGCCCAAAGACTGACCATGGGCTGGCTTCGCCCCTGATGGGAGAGGAGAAAAGAGCATATGAAATGTGTTATAGCAGCTGTAAGATATCGAAGTATAATGATAAAAACGGGGTGTAAATGATAGATTGCAGCTACTGGTCTCCTTCGGTAGCATGCAGGTGCTATGGAGAAGGTGGTGTTTTTGCTAACAGCTAACTTTGGAAGCAAACAATGACTGTTAGAAATAGGCATACAACAAAGAAGTTAGGAACACAAGTGAAAAATGATGTGCAGAACGATGTGCAAGGAGTTTAACATAGTATGTATGTTCAGTAGGGATTTTGGTAACAGACCATGGTGCAGCAGATAAGAGCAGAAACCATACAGAAATCACAAAAAAAAATAGCTCAAAGAATTCAGCAGACATAAATCGGCAATCAGAACGTCGGGAACAAGATAATCTTGTTGGGATAAAGCTTACAAAGACCGATCCAACTATCCTAGGGTTTTGGGGTGAAGAGCAGAGGCTAGAGACGACGGCGACGGGGGCCGATAGGTGGCGGGTCTTGGGGCCAACCCACCAATAAGTGTGTTCTGATACCTGGCACAAAGAATTCCAACGAGAAATGAGCTAGGAGGGAGGTCACCATGGCACCGTATCTGAGCACATTAAATCGGACTGGGGGCGGCCCGAAGCTGAGTATAGAGCGGCCACACCTTCTGCTTGTCGAGGAAGGAAAAAAAGAAGGGTGTGGTCATGAGAAAGAAAAAGGAGGTGCTCATGAGGAATGAAGGAAGGGACGCTTGTGGGGAAGGAGAAAGTGGGGGCGGTTAAAAAGGAGGAGGGGGTGGAAGACGGTCACACTACGTTTGAGGCAGCGACGGCGGGGGAGAGGGGGCGACTCGACAAGTCCACCACCTACTGGTGGCGGAAGCGGGGGGCGGGGGGAGTGGGAAGTGAGGGGGGCAGAGGGAGAGGGGGAGGGCGAAGCGACAGCAGCAACACGCTTTCCTCTGTTTGCGCAAGGCAGCGAGTCTACCGTCTATCACTGGTAGTGGAAGCAAGGGCGGGAGAGGGGAAGGGGGAGCAAGGACGGAGGAGGCGATGTTCTTGGGAAAGAGGAAGGAGCCAGGGTGGGGCGGCTGCTGCGACGGGGAAGACAGGCGTGGGAAGCCAACGCCCGAAGGATCTCACGGCACAAAGAACCCCGAGGCTGCATCGCATGGACAAAATAAAAAGGGCAACGTGGTCCAACTCTCCTGCACCCCTTTCTGCCTCCATTTAAGTGGGAGGAAACCCCAGTACTAATAATATCTCGTGCGTGACATTTGCCTATCCAAAACTTACAAAGGCATGCCTAGTTGTACCCCTTATATCAAATATGATCTTTTGAGTTCCGACACGACGCCGCCGTCTCCTTGGCTTTTCTCGTTGTACAGCACCTGTAGAATTACATGGAGTTGCTATGAGTTGCTGTCAAAATTGGTCGGGCGGTTCGGTTTCTTTGTTCACTCTGGAGATTTTTACCTTGTCGATGATGCCGTAATCCAAGGCTTCACTGGGGCTGAAGTACTTAGGCCGCCTGACGTCCCGAGCATTTTCTTCCATTCGTTTACCAATGTGCCTCCACATCAGCTTAACCTGAATAACATAAAGCAGAGTCGGACAGTACATTGTAACAATGTCCTTGAAATACAAAAGGGCCTGCTGAAGAGACTGCCTGCCCCTTCAGCTCTCACTTGATGGGCAGTCACCACAAAATTAACTAAGTTCAATAGGACGATAGGTAAAAATAACCTAATGAGACACATGTTCGATTTTATTTTTAATATCTGTATCAAATCAAGTGCAACGCAAGTAAGTTTTCGCCAACATCGGGTCCAAGAAGCAGTCAAGATTTCCATAACATCAGGCCCAAGTGTTGTTCTCCATTTTCATGAATCGTGATCCCATACAAGATTTTGGTGTAATAATTGTGTGGTTTCAGATAACTTTCTTGTATGCTTGTTTTCTTAAGGTGGATCACTGTCCATAACTAAATATGAAAATGCCTTTCATTGTTTCTCAGGACACAAAAGTGCACCAGAAGATATGAGTGGGTGTATGACCATGAAATATGGTACTTCCAAATCCATGTACCCACCTAATTTTCAGGACACAGGGCGCTGGCAGTGCACTGTGAATCTGTGATTCTCTATGAGCATGAACTGCCAGCATTCTCTACCCATGGTAGCTTCGGAACCATAATCCTATGCTCCCAGATTTTCCATAGCACATGGCTACTGCATATGACACATGAGCTACAGTCCACAATTTATGAAATTTGACCAGGTAATCTTGCTAAAGCTGGCTTGTAAATCTATAATTTTGCTTTCCTAAGGAATCATTTAAACAAAGAGATGAATTAAATTACTGTAATGAACACAGCAGGGAAATTGGTGTTTTCTTATTGTGGTCTGCCAATGTTTGGAAATTGACAGTGGTGGCTTCAAGATTTAGAAAGTTGCATCGTGATATTGCCAATAGATGGACTGGTGTAGTGGTGTAATATTTTTCTTTTCCACTGGCTCTCCAGATTACCAATGAATGGAAGATTGGAAGGAAATAGGAGTCTGGCATTGCACAAGTTTGTATGTGTCTACAGTAATGAACAAAACTAATATTGACTGCTAAAAACAAGAAAGTATTGAATAACGGTAAATTAGTTTGAATTCAAGCTGAGGTTATCAGCTCTTTCTTCCTGCGAGGGATGCAAAAATACCATTCCCATCTTCACATTTTGAAAAAAATTCTTGCTATGTCCACGTCTGGAATTTTTTTAAAAGAAAATTACAAAAATAAATAGTCAGTCCAAAAAATAGCAAAAATGGTTTCTTATCGCCGGTTGAACTTCCTGTCGCCGGTTCAACTGGCGATAGGTACCCTGGCCCCGTTCTGTCGCCAGTTGAAATGACGACAGGAAATGAACAGTCATTGTCGCCAGTTGAGCTATAAAAACCCCAAAAAAAATCAACCCAAACTCATTTTAATTCTAGAAAAAAAGGGGAGGAGAGAGAGAAGAAAGGTAGCAAAGCTCTGCAGTTCGTTGCGGAGGAGAAATAGACGGAGCATCGGATCCGATCGACCATCTTGTAGGTACATTTTTTTCGAACTTTATACATTATGTCAAAACATTGCCGATTAGCAAACAAAAATAGCGTCATAGAATTTAGTAGATTAGATAAATGTAGTCCAATTATGTAGTACATCTTTTGAGCTATGTACGTCTTTTGAGCTATGTAGTACATCTTTTGAGCTGTGTACATCTTTTGAGCTATGTAGTACATCTTTTGAGATGTGTACGTGGTAGGTAGAGGGTAATGTAAATAATACCAGTTTTATTTAGCTCTCTATTTGTGCGAGGTAATTATATTGTTAATACCAAAAATTATTTTTAAAGTGGAAAAGTACCATGACACGTTTTAAAATTGAAAGGATAATCCGTAGCAGCTAATTAGGGTAGGTAGAGCCTAATCGAATTAATCGTAGCTTTATTTAGCTCCCTATTTGTGTGCGGTAATTATATTGTTAATGTCGGGAATTAATTTATAACCAGGAAAATAGCATGACACGTTTGAAAATTACAAAGAAAATCCGGAGCATCTAATTAGGGTAGGTTAATCGAAAAAATCATAGCTTTATTTAGCTCTGTAGGTTAGGTAGAGCATAATCGCAGCTTTATGACTTATCACATAAATTTGGTTTCTATTTGTGGTTAGTAATTAGTTTGCTAATGCCGCTTCGTATTATCTTTTTACATATTTCGTAGTCTTTACAATGCATGCACTGAATTTTCAGATATGGCAGACCCAGACCACGTTGCCGAGTGGTCGTACGAGTTGCTTAACCCAGTGATTGACCTACATCACCGTAGCCGCCTCAGTACCATCCCCCCAGGAGGGCGAGGCGCCAATTGAGCTTGGCGCATTGCGGCTGGGAACGCCCATCGAGGCGGAGGTTGCACCCCAGCTGGGTGCCGAGGTACGTGCCATTGCGATCTTCGTGCACTCACTTGTGGCATGACTACTACGTGTGGAATAACATTCGTTCGTAACCTAACCCGACGCAGTTGATAGCGGTAGGAGTTCTTCCGCTGGCACGGATGGTGGAGGCGACGTGGGAGGACAACCAGGACCGTGATCCTGGTCGTACGTCCAGACGTTTTCCATACGACCGGGCCCTACTGACGTCGTTGGTCGACCGCTAGAGGCCGGAGACACGCACGTTTCACCTCCCGTGCAGGGAGATGACGCCGACGCTGCAGGACATGAGCTCCCTGACCGGGTTGCCCTGCACAAGCTTCCCCATGACGGCGTATGAGATCTCACCCACGTGGCGCACGGAGTTCCTAGCGAGTTTCCAGGATGTGCTACCACGAGTTCAGCTGCCCGCACAGGCGGACACTGAAGTGGATCTGCCAGTTCTACGTAAGTCTTCGTAACTATTGTCCTCTCACATCAATTCATTTGTGAACCTTGCTGACGTGTATATGTCTTCTCACAACCAACTGTCTGTGTTCTCGCTTTCAACGAAAGCGAATGCCAGGGGAAGAACTTGATTGTTGTTGTTCGTCGCTATTGCGGTCAGTATCTGGCCCTTGTACTTTCCAGTCAGGAATGTGTCATCTACGCACAAGATTGGACGGCAGTGCTGGAATGCATTGATGCATGGACCAAAGGCGAAGAATGCTCGCTGCAGTACCCTCTTATCCGCCCACTTCAGATGTGTGGCATCTTGAATGTCGACATGAGTGTCTGGATTCCTGTATTGTATGACTCGGAGTAGCCCAGGGAGGTTGTGGTAGGAATCCTCGAACGTACCGAACCTTAATTCCACTGCCTTTTGTTTTATTCTTCAAGTCTTAGCATAGCTAATTGTGTACTGGAACCTTGCCTCAATCGCACGAATGATGGATCGTGGCTCGAAATCAAGATTATCCACGATCTCACCGTACATGAGGTTGGCGATGAAGCCTGATGACAGATTCCTGTGGGACTGCACTGACTCAGCGACGACGCATGTGTGCGGGACTACTATAGAGCACTTCAAGTAGGTGTCCCACTTAGGCTGAAATGCGTGCACTCGCCAAGGGCATCCCTCTATTTCGCACTTCACATCGTAGCATCTTGGGTTGGACTTGACGACTGTGAATGTGCGTCGCACCGACAAGGCCCAAAAATTAATTGTCTCCTACACGGCTCCTTGCATTTGTACACAGCTCCTTGTCTGACCTCGCTCTGGTAGTACTCCCACGACACACGGGAGCCTTCGTCGACGACGAGGTTGTCGAACTGGTATGTGTACCACTCGGATGGGACCGCTAGCTCGTCCATATCATCCTTGTCGTTGGATCCTTCATCTTCTGGCAATGCATTGTAGCCCCGGGATTCCTGCTCCATCCTTTGCACAATGGCTTCCAGCTCCTCGCCCTCGTCAGCAAGCCCACTGGCCTGCCTGACTGAAGGAGCTATTTCTTCAGGGTCTTCATCGACAAAGATCGGCAACTCCGGAGCTTCAAGAATCGTGTGCGCCATACCGTGGCTAGAGTCACCAACTTCTTCTTCAGCATCACCACCCCTTCTTGTTCAGCTACAGATGCAAGAATGGGCTTGGCATGTGTCTAGGCCAGAAGGACCAAATCCCACCATCCCTCCCTCGCCACGCGTAGATATAACTGCCATGACTTTGTTCTCTTCAGCTGCACTAACTCCAAATATGTGGGTTGTATTGCACGAGGGCAAGGCAACTCAATCTCAGATTATACACATCATGGTCCACTTGGAATGTGTGAAACAACCACCACATCACAGCGCCCCATATACGCCCCTCTGCTCTTGGTAGGGGCACGATCACCGATTGAAAATAACGTATTTTAATCCCCTCGGGACCCTCTAGAATAGTCCCCAGACCGTAGTAAATTTTGAAATTGGTGACGCCCGACATAATTGGCGCACTGCACCATGAAGAATATTCCCACAATTAACCACATATCTAAAACAAGACTACCCATGAAAATATTGTATACAACATACTGTACTACGCAACTGTACATCCAAAACTATGTAATCCATTCAGTTCAAAAAATTACCACATGTAGGGAACCAGACGGGCAACGCTTCGCTAGTTTCTCTCCTCCCCTCTACTCCTCTCCCTTCCCTCCTCCTATTTTTCTGAACACAAATGAATCATATACCGAATTTTAGAGTTTCATCGAACTTTTATAGGGATGGAGTTCCTGTCGCCGGTTCAAGGTTCAACTAGCGACAGGAAGTCGGACTGGCGACAGAAGGGGGGCAGGGTACCTGTCGCAGTTCAACCGGCGACAAGAACCCTTTTTTGATATTTTTTTAGTCGACTATTTATTTTTGTAATTTTCTTTTAAAAAATATTATTTAAAAAAACTCTTCACGTCTGTCGCTTGACCTTGAAAGCGACCAATTGGCTGCACATTACAGGTCACAAGAGTAAGACATTCTAGCCTCGTATGTTTAAACCAGTAAAGACCAATGATATTGTACAGTTGTGCATTTCAACAAAGTAAGTATACGCACACGTGCGCCAAGATCCAAGAGCAAGAGTGTAAGACATTCTGCTTTCATTATCTTAGTAGTCCTGTGCGATAGAATCATCCAAGATAGAAATTAATCTGTTATGCCTATCAACCAAAAGGAAAAGAAATAACCTGCTTTATCATTATCGTCGATGATGGAAGTGCAGCACGGTTACCTTTAGCACCAGCAGCCAAGAGTAAAGCAGGTTATCCCCATGCATTACCGACACACAGTGTGTAAATTGGAATTTTGACATACCTGCATTGGGTAAGATATAAGATAGCATTCCAGAAATATTGCTGCAGTTGCTAGGCTGCATGCATATTTTTTTAGACAAGAATAAGAACAGACATGGACAATGGCTTTTTAGATGAGAATAAGAACAGACATTTACAATGGCTCTTAAAACAACAGCACCTCCAAAAGGGCAGTTAGCATAGTAAAGCTAGTACAACGATGCATGTTAACAATTAATGGAGAAGGCATGCTAAATGGACTATTCTATTCTGTAACTTCAATGTGTATAACAGGAAAAAAAATTCTAATAAGCTGGACCTTGGACCTAGAGGTTGTGTAAATTATGAGCAACCTTTAAAAGTTAGCAGACTTCAAATTCATTTGCTGTTGATTTGTGTGTGTGTGTTTTTGGCGGAGCTTGCACCCTAAAACAGTCTCTTAAGTTGCTGGGTTGAGGTCCTCTCTCTTATAGTTACAGATAAAAGGCAATCCCTCCAAATAACTGTAGCAGCATATAACACCAAACAAATATATGATACATGTACATACAGACATAGCCAACACAACACTTTTCTTCAACATATATGTTCACAAATATATGTTGTTTTAGAGATGTGCAAATATAGTTGCTTTAGAGAACATGCAGTGAAACTTTCCTAATTTTGACTACTAATATATGTAAAACTATCAAGATTGGCCATATGAAAATAGCATTAGTAGATTCATCATTAGATATGCATTCGTAATACTATGTTCTCATAGCTTTTTACATACATTTGGGATAAAAATTAGGGAAATTTGCTCGGTTAGCTTTCGAAGGAAAATGTGAAGCTCCACATGCAGCATAGCTGCCTTCATATCTTATATAATTTCATCCGCAATATAGTATAGAATTAGTCCATCTGACTAAGGTTACAAAGTAAATTGCTCTAAACTTCTAATACAAAAAAGTACACTGTTTAACAATAGTATGCCAAACTTTACCGTAGTGGACTTGGATATTTCTGACTATATCTATATGTGACCTTAAGAGCTGTGATTTCAATTTTAGCTTGAAGATCCAATGTATAGATTTATTAGTTTTTCAGGTCTTCAGTTTGTCACCAACAAAACATGCCCGTTTTTTTAATACAGAACTAGTTACTACAAAGTAGACATCAGAAACCATGTGCAAAGCAACAAGAGGGAAGTTGTTTGGAGAGGAATTAGGAACAACAATAGGTCTGCAAGGAAAGAGGAAAGCGGAGAAGTACATAGGTAGGAATTGACCTCATAACATCATATATGGCAAAAGCTTCTGTCTCATAACCCAATTTCTCGCCATTCTAAGTAAGAAGGAAGACAAATATATCAGAACAATCTAAAGATTTGAAAATAGAACTTGACATATCAATTTCATTTTCTAGCCCAATAGAACTCCCAGCATATGGCGGTGATAGGCATAAGCGACATTTCATTTTCTAGCTCAATGAAAACCTCCGGCCTCAGTCTAACAATTTTAGCACAACAAAGATGCATAAACTACATGCTATCTGAATCATCCAACAAAGTAAAAGAAGTTGAACAGTTTAACAGATTGTGCTAACCGAGGATTAAAGACCTACATAGTCCACAAGCTACCCAAAATTGACGTGTATTCCCAATCACTAATTAACAAGCCTACAAAAAGGTTTTCAAGCCACGCATCCATACTCATTCTCTACTAGCAATCATCTAACCAAAGGTGGATCAGCAGCACCGACCTTGGTCGTGCCGGTGGAGTTGATGTACAGGTAGATGGGCTTCTCCGCGTCCTCGTACTGGAGGTAGAGGAACTCGGCTAGCATGAGCTCCGTCACCGACGGCACGAGGCACATTCCCAGGTACACGATCCGGTTCTTGTACAGGAACGAGGCCAAATCCGGCGGCGGCTGCTCCCGCGCGGTTCCCCTCAGGAACGAGACCACCTGCGCGCCAACAAGACACCATTTACCTAGTCGGAAGACGCTGGTTCGCTCATCAGAGCGCGGCCAAGTGTAGCTCGTACCATAGCGACGACGTCTCTGGCACCGCGGCTGGCGGGGTCCGGGTGGGGCTCAAGAACCGCGGCTTCGGGGTGGCGAGCGCTCGGGGGCAGGCGGCGAGGCGGAGGTAGGAGGGTGGCGAGGCGGGGAGGGCATGGGGAGGGGAGAAGAGGGCGCGGGCGTCGAGGGCGACGTGGGGAGGGGACAAGGCGGCGGCCGCCTCCATGGCGAGGCAGTGGGGGGAGCGAGCTGAGCGGAGGAGCAGGCACGGTCCGAGAGCGGATAAGGGCTTGTCTGGTTGCTATGCCGAGGGCATTTCGCCTCGCCGGAGTCGAGCCGGAGAGAAGCTGGGGTGTGTTTGGCTTGTACCTTGGGAGGCTGCCTGGTCCAGCCACGGAGCGGCTCAGGCGAACGAAAACGGTCGCCTGGGCGAGCGCGTCTTCCTCCTCGCTCGGCTCCGCTCCCATTGCCGCAACCTCCTCCGAGCTGGTTCCCGCGCCCTTCCTTCTGGCGCCACCGCCTCCCCTTCGCCCGCTCCATTCTTTCCCTCTGACCTGGAACCGCGGCTGCCGCGTCACCATGCCCGCATGGGCGCCGCGCCCACCGTGCCCTTCCGACCAATCCGACAAACTCCATCCACTCCTCGCGTCACATTGTGTTCCACGATACCACTAGCAAAATCCTTTAGTCAATTTTGAGCTTCCGCCACCGAAACACCGCAAAATCATTCAGTTAATTTTGAGCTTCTGCCACCGGAACACTGCACCACCGCCGTCTTACTTGGTCTTGGCCGAAACTGCCACCACGGCGGCCATCCTTCGCCCGATAAATTTCTCCCCAATTCATCCCTACCCAAGCGCCCCTTCGCCTCCCCCTTCTTTCCCCATCATTCTTTTGGCCTCCCCCTTGGCTAGCCGGCGCCACCGTGGGAAGCTTGGCCGCCCCGCCCATGGCGCACGACGCCAGCCTGCCTCCACCCCCCCCCCCATTTCACCGCCCGCGTGGCTGAGGTTCCACAACTCACATGGTGCCCGTGCTCATCCCTTTTTATCCCCTTCTCCCCTCTGGCGCCACCACCGCTTGTCTTCCCCAAGTCCAACCGCAGGACGCCACCGCTGCCCTGCCCTGGTGGGTGCTCGTTCGCGATGTCACCACCCGCGCGCTCGCCTCGGTGCCTCTAACCCATTTTTGACCTCTCCGGTCGTCGATGATGACTCCCCGCCGACGTCGAGCCGCCTCCACCGAGCGCACCGGAAGAACAAAGGATGAAGAAGGAAGAGTATTTCTGCTTTTATGCTTCCTCAATCTGAACATGTATTTTCTGGTTTGACGGTCTCTTCAGGCACGTTTTACCAACCAAACCTACATCTTTAGGCTTGTCTGACCAGGCAAAAACCATATGCTTTTCAGGCAACTCTCACGCTCCACTTTTTTTTCAGGCACATAGCTTAGGGCGCCAATCAAACAAGCCCAGCCCCTGCGGTCGGGTTTTTAATAGGAACCGGTCGAGGGTTTGGTTTGGTTTGGTTAGAGTTGACGGCTATGATGGGCTTATCTGGCCGTCCAGTGTTTCTCAACGATCAAGATGTGTCCTATCCATCACTGGTCAGAGTGTTAAGGGTGTCAAGCGAAATAGATTAACGAGGTTACCCCTTGGGATCCTCGGTTTCGTGTTATATAGATGGAAACTTCCTCCGCAAGTGGCGATTACAAGATCATGATTACAACAAATTGATTCCTAGAATCACTCATCTACTTCCTTGTATAACAACCTAAAGATATACATAGAACACGGACTACCTCTCCCTCTGACTCAGGCGACCAAGCTCGCAACACATGCAACACGCAAGCGCAAAATAATGCAACATATGAAACAACGCTAGACCTATATTGTCTAACACCTCCTCAATCTCGGCCACTTCTAAGGTTGAGATTGTCCACTGAATGACTAAGCTTGAACACGAGCAAAGCCTTGGTGAATCCATCGACCACACAGTCGCGGTGTGTATGAACCGTATCTCCAAAAGTTTACGTGCAACACGTTCTCGAACAAAGTGAAAATCAATCTCGATATGTTTGGTCTGGCATGGAAAATGGGATTAGCGAGATAAATATGTTGCACCCAAATTATCACACAGTCGCGCCTTGGTGGATGTGGTATTCCCAATTCGATGAAGTTTACGCACCCATAATATTTGGTGTAGCATTTGCTAAAGCTTTGTATTCTGCTTGATGGAGGATCTTGAAACAATGGGTTGCTTCTGGTCATCCAAGAGATCAAGTTATCACCAAGAAACACTGCAAAACCTCCTGTAGATCTTCTATCATCCACACAACCAGCCCAATCCGCGTCAGAGAATGCACTCACAAGTGTCGACTCGGACCTCCGAATACTAAGTCCGAGATTTATAGTTCCTTGAACATACCTCAGGATCCTCTTCACGGCGCTCCAATGTACAGTAGTCGGTGTGTGCAAGAATTGGCACACCTTGTTCACTGCAAAAGGCTATATCTGGGCGTGTCAATGTCAAGTACTGGAGGGCTCCAACCACACTACGGTAATTTGTTGCATCATCAGGTCCAAGTTTATCACCGGATTCCACACTTAACTTCTCAGTGGAGGACAAAGGGGTGTCAATAGCATTACAGCGATGCATACCAGAGCGCTTTAAAATATCCATGGCATAGCGTTCTTGGGTGAGAGTCAATCCATGACTTCCCCTCTTGACTTCGATCCCCAAGAAGAAGTGTAGATCTCAAGGTCCTTGAGAGCAAAATCACTGCAAGTCGGCAAGCAAAGCAATTTGTGGCGGGGAGACGAACTAGCAACAATAATATCATCCACATACACGAGAACAAACAATGTGTTACCTCCCTTTCTATAATAGAACAGCGAGGTATCAGCCTTGGAAGGCACAAAAGCGAGTTGTTGAAGCTTGCCACGAGTCTAGCATACCATGCCCGGTGCTGTTTCAAACCATAGAGGCCTTGTCCAATTTGCGGACATAATCAGGCCTTTGAGGATCAACGTAACCAGGAGGTTGTTGCATATATACCTCTTCCTCGAGAACTCCATGCAGGAATGCATTCTGGACGTCAAGTTGCCGAAGTGACCATCCTTGTGACAATGCAACAGAGAGAACAATACGAATTGTAGCAGCTTTGACGACTGGACTGAAGGTATCTTCATAGTCTATGCCATACTGCTGCTTGTATCCTTTTGCAACCAGGCGTGCCTTGTAACGATCAAGAGACCCGTCTGCTTTCCGTTTGACTTTGTAGACCCACTTACACCCAATTATGTTCTTACCTCTTGGTGGTGGAACAAGATGCTATGTTCTATTTCGAACGAGTGCCTGATGTTCAGTATCCATTGCCGAGACCCATTTATCATCCTTGAGTGCCTCAGAGACAGTAGAAGGTTCCTCAACAGCAGTGCTGGCAAGTTGACACCATCGAACTGTACCATCCGTGTAGACTTTAGGCTTGCTAATGCCATGTTGCAATCTTGTAGTTGGGCGCTGCTGTTGCGGGGCCGCAGAAGGAGGTGCACCATCCGCGCTCGCACCGGATCCAGAAGTCGCATCAGCATCGGGTGCCGGTGCCGACATCTCGAGCCCGCCACTGGGATCAGGATGCGCCGCACCTGGTGTGGCCTCAGACGCGGTCGATCCAGGTGTTGACGTAGAGGATCCCGCGCCTGACGCCGTACCGCCCGGGGACAACGTGGTTGGGGAGATCGTCTCTGATCCCGAGATGGGTGCGCCGCCAGTCACAGGGAACTGGACGCGCGGATCATAATTTTGACCTGCGCTAGCTGCAACTCCAGAAGAATCAGTAGGTGCATGAGTAGGTAATGGAGAGTTCAGCACATGATCAGACATTTGGAGTTCCCCAATACCAGAGGGATTGAGAAGGGTCTCGGGTAAAAGAAGAATTTCAGCGTGCAAACGAGCACCAGCATTTGGGTGTAGTGAGGCGAATGGAAACACATTTTCATCAAATATAACATCTCTGGAGATATAGACTCGTCCTTCCTTGGGATCTAAACATTTGAATCCCTTATGTTGGTTGCTATACCCTAAGAAAACACACTGTTTTGACCGGAAGTCTAACTTTCTAGCATTGTATGGATGTAGATGTGGCCAGCAAGCGCACCCAAAAGTGCGCAGAGATGTATAATCAGGGTGTTGTCCAAACAGACGAAAATAGGGAGTATCATTACTGATGACTCTAGATGGGAGCCGATTGATCAAGTAAACGGCTGTCAAGAATGCCTCATCCCAAAATTTGAGCGGCATGGAAGCATGCGCTAGGATTGTTAGGCCAATTTCAACTATGTGTCTATGTTTTCTTTCCGCGGAGCCATTTTGTTGATGGGCATGGGGACACGAAATGTGATGTGAAATGCCCATACGCTTAAAGAAAGGACTTAGAGCTTGATATTCTCCTCCCCAATCGGTTTGGATAGAACGAATTTTTTTTGTCAAATTGCCTTTCTACTAAGCTTTGGAAATCACGGAAGATTTGAAAGACTTCGGATTTTTTACGCAACAAATAAATCCAAACAAACTTGCTATAATCATCTATGAACGAAACATAGTAATTGTTGCGACCAAGCAATTGAGGCGAGTCCCGGACATCACTGAAAACAAGATCAAAAGGACTAGATGAAACACTAGTCGATCTAAGATATGGCAACTGGTGACTTTTGCCTTGTTGACAGGCATCACAGACACTAGAGTTATTGGACTCCTTGGCAAAGGGAAGCTGATGACGGTGAAGGACTTGGTGAACTATGGCGGGTGCGGCATGGCCTAAGCGATGGTGCCACATGGGCGTCGTTGGCTTGACCGCACCTAGCACTTCTTTATTTGGTGGCCTTACTGGGTAAAGGCCATGCTCACATCTGCCTTCGAGGATCATTTTCCTCGTTGACTGTTCCTTGACAAGAAAGCAATCAGGATGAAATTCTAAGAAAACATCATTGTCACGGATAATACGATTAACAGAGAGCAGATTCTTGCTTGCAGATGGAACATGAAGAATGTGTTTGAGTTGGAGATTAGTGTTTGGGGAACGTAAAATGCCATGACCAATATGGTGATCTCCATACGAGCCAGCGGCGGTGTGCACTTGCTCACCACCGTGGTATTTGTCGCGCACGGTGAGCTTGTCCATTTCGGCGGTGATGTGGTCCGTGGCACCGGTATCCATATACCAGTTGGTGTCCACACCGTAGGAAGTTGTTGCCGATGATGCCGACTTCTGTGGAGGCGTGTACGATGCGTCAAAACGCTTGAAGCAGCCTATGGCGGTGTGACCTTCCTTGGTGCAGACTTGGCAGTAGACCCCCGGTTGGAAGGGTTGTTTGCGTTGGCCACCACCGCCACCGCGACCTCCTTTGTTGCCGCGACCGTAGCCTCCACGACCGGAGCCTCCGAAGCCGCCACGGCCACCGCCACCGCTGCGGTTGCCACTGCCCCCACGATCTCCCCTCGACGCCATGTTGGCCGAGGACTGGTTCCCGCCGCCGCTACGCATCTCGAGACGCTGCTCGTGGCTAATGAGCTGGGTGTACAGCTCGGCGACGGAGATAGGCTCCACACGTGCAGTCACGGCGGAGACGACAGGGTCAAAGTCGATGTCGAGACCCGTAAGGATGTAGGAGACAAGCTCCTCATCCTCAAGTTTGCGTCCGGCCGACGCCATCTCATCTGCCAAGGTTTTCATCCTCCCAAAATATTCACTAATGGAATTTGTACCTTTCGTGGCCGTAGCCAAGGCCATGCGCGTGGAGATGACTCGCGCACGGGAGGAGGAGGAGAACATTTTTTCGAGCGCACGCCATGCGCCCGACGCGGTGATCTCCTGATTCACCTGCCCAAGGATCTCCTTGGACATGTTGGAAGGAGGTAATTGAGGACCATCGATCCTTCGCCACCCATGCGTCATACTCGGGTTGGGCTTGGGGGTTCCTTGAATCTTCCTTCCCTTCTCCGTGGCGAGGAAGGGAGGCGGCTATCGCCTCTGGATGAATGTACCGACCATCGATATCCTCTCGGGGCCGAGAAACTGAGCTTTCCACGAAGGAAAATTCGCTCGGGTGAGTTTTCATTGGTTGGAAGAAAGCAAATGGGAAACATGGCGTGAAGGCAATGAGGATGAACTTCATGACGCCATTGAAGAGCTCCGTGTGGAAGAAGGCTCTGATACCATGTCAAGCGAAATAGATTAATGAGGTTACCCCTTGGGATCCTCGGTTTCGTGTTATATAGATGGAAACAGCCTCCACCGTGGCAGATTACAAGATCATGATTACAACAAATTGATTCCTAGAATCACTCATCTACTTCCTTGTATAACAACCTAAAGATATACATAGAACCTGGACTACCTCTCCTACAGACTCGGGCAGCCAAGCTCCGCAACACATGCAACACGCAAGCGCAGAATAATGCAACATATGAAACACTGCTAGACCTATATTGTCTAACAAAGGGAAGTAGCATTGTAGCCCAAGCTACTGTAAAAGTGCAACACACAGCCTCCTTCGTGTGCTATGCACTCAGCCAACCAGTGACGTCCGATCGCGATCCAATAGGCAGGGATCCTTCCACTCCACTTAACGCCTCTTTTGCGAAAACCCCCTCGCGTGATGCCATTGCCTTTTCCGAAACCCCCCTCAGCCCAAGCTCCTTCGTGCTCCTCCATCCCCAATCCCACGGCGACCGCGCTATCGACCTCCAGCCTCGCCCCCATCCGACAACGCCGCCCTCGACTTCCCGTCCTAGCCCGGAAACGGCTCCCTCTCCTCGCCCCCACAACGCCGCCGTCCTGGGTGGCCATCTGCTTGCCCCCACGAGACGTCGCTACCCCGGGCCGACCCTCGCCCGCCGCCCAGGCTCTACTACCGAGCGTCGCCTGATTTCTTGAATATCAGTTTCAAGTTGCAGCGTACTAGCACAAGGAAAATGAATTGTTGATTTCTTGTGTTTCCAACCTAGTCTGCTGGAGTTATGAATTGTATTTTCTATTGTGTACCCTGTATGAAACCTTAATTATGTAGTATCCTAAATGTCAACTGAATGCTTGGTCAGTGAATGGCTAATTTATGAATTGTGTGACTGCTCTATAACTCTTGTGTGATTGCTGCTACGGTGACTCGATCTGCTCAGTTGCTTTTATGATGACAGATTTCTTGCTACTTAGATGTTGAGCTCAACAGTATGAGGTAGTTGCCTTCATGTGCTTGTGAAGAGAATCCGGTGAACATAATGTGAATAATATTTGGCATGATCGCTACGAAGACAAGAATATTGTATTTCATGGTGTGGCATGCATAATGCTTCTTTAAGTAATAAGCTTTGCATAACTTGTATAAATTCTCAAAACTGTTAATTGGTTTTTATATCTGTCCCAGATAAAACATTTATAACCATGAAGCAGGCAGTGTTCTTGCATGAAGCAATCAGAACCGAGCTACATAGTTTTTTAATGATATTCTTGCATGTTTAGGAGCAAAATTCTGAGCAAGCACCTTATACTATTTAGCTGACACAAGCATTCAGATTTAGTACCATTGCAAGCACCTGATACACATGACACTTCCTCAATTTTTCAAGTAGCACCTCGGACCATTCAGCTTAGCTTACAATTAACAAAATGCTTAAAACTGAGGAGTCTTACATGCAACAATACACACAGAAAACAAGTTACAGATTCACTCAAGACACGGGCACACATCCATTCATCTCACCATAATTCAGAACATGCACTTCCATTCACCCAAAAAAATGTTGGTAATGCACAAAGCGGTATCAAGCATTCAGGTATGATAGTATTCATGGATTCTAATTCACAAGCATTCAGGCCTGATACTGTTCGACCCATTGAAAACAGAATTTCATTTATTCTAATTCATGGAACTTCATTGATTCTCGTTACAAAATCAGCAGATACTATCCATGGAACTTTGATTCCCATTGCAAAAAATCACTTGATGTTGTTCATGGAACTTCATTGATTGCCATTACAAAATCACCTGATACATGCTAACAGGTTCTTTCATACGCAATCACACACATTCAGTAAAAAAAAGCAAGTACCTACTGCCATAATTCCAACTACACTCATTCACAATTACAAGAATTAATCAAGGCTTGTGGTTACTCTGATTCACAACTACAACCATCAGGCACCGCTTGGAGACGGAGCGAGGTCAACCCTGGACGACGGTGACGGAGCGACCCGGGGCAGCGGCATCGCGTAGGGGATATAAGATGGCAACCCGGGGTGGTGCGTCCTGGGGGTGAGCGCATGGCACCATCGCCGGATGGGACCAGATGACGACCCCGGTCGATGTCATCGAGGGAGCGAGCAAAGGGAGTCGTCGCCGAACTAGGATGGGAGGTCCCCGGAAGGGGGCAACACTGGAAATCTAGGGCGGCGGCGGCGGATGGGAGTGAGGCTGGAGATAAATGGCGCGGTCGCCGAGATATTGGGGATGGAGGAGCACAAAGGAGCTTGGGCTGAGGGGGTTTTCCTAGCAAAAGAGGCGTTAAGTGAGGGGGGTCCCGTCTTGTTGGATCACGATCTAACGACACTGATTGGTTGAGTGCACGAAGGAGTTGTGTGCATAAGATAAGTTGTCCTATAAAAGATCCAAGGGCCATAGGCTCGACCACCACGCCATCTCCCTCCACTTCCCTCACTCGGAATCGGAGGTTGAGGACGACAGGGGAAGGGGGCGGTTGAGTCCCCTTATTAGGGCATCACTGTAACATCCTAATTTTCACGGGTTTTTTTTTAAAAAAATTGAAAATAAAAAATAACTATTTGATTTTGTTCAAGTTGCTAAAGCTTAACTTAGAATTTTAGAAAACAAAAATAATTCAATATGGATTAATCAAACTTCAATTAATTCAAATTTGATTTAATTGGGTTTTCTAGTATTTAAAATCTAAACCTAATTGAAATTCCCTTTCTCTGTTTGGGCCCAATTCTCGTCGGCCATTCCTATTCCTGCATACTTTTGGTTTCGGCCACCCTTTCGGTTTCGACCACCCTCGGGTTTCAACCATCCTTTCGGTTTCAACCATCCTTTCGGTTTCGACCATCCTCTCGGTTTCGACCATCCTTTTGGTTTCGACCATCCTTTTGGTTTCGACTATCCTTTTGTTTCGACCACCTTTTGGGTTTCAACCACCCTTTCGGTTTCGACCACCCTCTCGGTTTCGACCATCCTTTCGTTTTCGACCACCCTCTTGGTTTCGACCATCCTTTCGTTTTCGACCACCCTCTTGGTTTCGACCATCCTTTCGGTTTCGACCATCCTCTCAATTTCGACCATCCTTTCAATTTCGACCATCCTGGTTTCAACCATCCTTTCGGTTTAGATCATCCTCTTAATTTCGACCATCCTTTCAGTTTCGACCACCCTATTGGTTTCCACCATCCTTTCGGTTTTGACCATCCTCTTGGTTTCGACCATCCTTTCGGTTTCGACCACCCTCTTGGTTTCCACCATCCTTTCGGTTTCGACCATCCTCTCGGTTTCGACCATCCTTTTGGTTTCGATCATCCTTTTAATTTTGACCACACTCTTGGTTCGACCATCCTCTTGGCCTCGACTATCCTTTCAATTTCGATCACTCTTTTGATTGCGACCATCCTTTCGGTTTTGACCACCCTCTCAGTTTCAACCATCCTTTCGGTTTTGACCATCATCTTGGTTTCGACCATCCTTTCAGTTTCGACAATCCTCTTGGTTTCAACCGCCCTCTTGGTTTCGACCACCCTTTCGGTTTCGACCTCCCTCTTGATTTCGACCAAACCTTCCGACCAAGTTTCAACCAGCCCCACCTGTCAGCCTCCTCGTAGGGTCACCGTCCTTTTCACCCCACCCTTGCCGCCCGTGCACGAGCTCGCGTCATCGCTGCAAAGCAGTCTCCCCGGCATGAATCCCGCCCCCGTTGTCCCTCAGTGACATGTGCATTAAATTATGTCGTCTCCTCAGCGACATGCACATTAAATGTCATTGTCTCTGTCGTGCCACCGTGAATCCCGCCGCTACATCTTGTCGCCCAGTCCCCCTCCTTCCTCTTTAAATAGAGCCTCAGGGAGCCCTTTTGCCATCCTGATGTTTTCCCCTCAACTCTCCCTCTCGCTCTTATTATTGTGGTTTGCCCGAAGCCCCGAGCTCCGAGTTCAAGCCGTCGTGCGCCTCCTCTCGATCCTCGCCGCACCAGTGCAGCCCCCTCCTCTTCTACCCCAGTCAATTCAAGCCCCATAGCTCCTTGAAGAAATCCCCTCACTCAATTTCAGTTTTGTTTGACAGGAGCCGCCACATTTCCTCTTCTTCTTTAGTCTTGGCCAGCCCTTCATCGCGGTCCTTCTTCGCCTTCGACCGCGAGCTTCCCCACCATCGATCGTCGTCCGCTGACCTCCTCGGGCCTCTCTCTCGGTCTCGGTGAGCTCCCTGTGCCCTGTTCTCCCTCATGCTCCTTCCGACCACGTGTAGCCAAACCTCCTTCCGACCAATCGAACCTCCTTACAACAACGTGTAGTCGAACCTCCTTCCGACCTTGTGTTTTCAAACTTCCAAGAGCCCATTCTCCTTTGTTCGAGCTTCGATTAGTGATTCAAATTCCTAAATTCGTCTAAATTCAGTATCTTTCATTTGGTTGTAGTTTGGTAATTTTTGGATTTTATTTAGAATTATTTTATTTATTTGGTTCTTTTTGCACGCATAGATTCCGGTGTTTCTGAAGAATTCTTGGACCTGACGGCCGAAGCATCTCAACCCTTCAACGAAGGTAAGTTGTAGACCTTTGATTATGTCATACCCATTTTATAAAACTACATTGATTTTATATCAACTTGCATTGCTAAGTTTATAATAAATACTTTCGGGAATAGTTACATACCTACTTATCATTATGCCTCCTTGTATAATTGCTATTGATATGTAGCCTTGAATGACATAACTCCTTCGACAACATAGAATGGGTTATTTTAGTTGGACATATTGTAAAATCCGACATGGGTATCGTATTATGCTTAGCCATGCCTAGTCGCGACGGGATTCATGATCACATGTTCTTACATGATTGAATTTGACTAGATGAAATATGGAATTGTGGCGTGGCCACTCTTATTAAAAGTTGTTGTGCCATGACAAGGGTTGTCATTTGGTCGGGTTGAACCAAAAATAATTTATACTCGGGCGAGTGGTTGTGTAGTAAAGGAGGAGAATTTTGGGATGTGGTTGCCTCGCCCGAGTAGACACTAAGGACTTAACTTTGTGCGTTATTGATCTGGACCTTACCATACCACCACATGTATAGACTGGGATAGACTTGGCCAACTAATTAGCAATATTTTGATTTGATTCTGTTTTGGTGGATGAATTGGCGCAAGAGGGGGTCCAGAATGGCGAAACCTTAGTGAGCAGAACCGAGTCAAAATATAATTTTGTAAAGGTCTTAACGCGTGCTCTAGACTGCCTACCTAAGGTAGTGAGCGGTGGTATCGACGAATGCCAAATAAACTCGAGAAGTCATGTCATGTGGGTAAAGTTGTACAACCTCTGCAGAGTGTAAAACTATTTGAATAGTCGTGTCCTCGGTTATGGAAAATACCTAGTGATTTCACACGAGGGGTAGATTTTCATAAAAATATGGGAATGGATTGGTTAGGAAGCGATCTGGTTGTTGGTTCATGGTTGGGAAGTGAACGGGATGTTCACCAGTTGTTTCAAAGAACTTGAATACTTATGTATTAATCTTTTGAATTATGTTTTACAATCTACTTATTGTATATAATGTCAATACCGCTTTCTGCAAATTAAATATAAAGCTATCCTTGTTCAAGCCTTGCATGAATACTATTTGCATACATTTTTCTACGACTTGCTGGGTACTTTATGTACTCGTGACTATACATCATTTGTTAATCAGTAGCCGAAGAAGAACCTAGGAGCTCGGAGTTCTATGAAGAGGAGTACCTTGAAGACCATGCGATCTAGGCCGCGTCCTCCACTCGATTGTCTGTGGGCATGTTAGATGGCAACCACGAGGTGTTTTGGTTCCGCTGCAAGTTTACCCTTTGCCTTGAGCCCTGTGTGGCAACCTTTGTAATACTTGACCATAAGGTCATTTTGCTACTAAGTAATATTATTTTGTCTGCTTTATTAGCTGTTTTGTTGTATGTATATGATTATATCGATGTTGTAGTTGTGTGAGCTAACTACTGATCTGGGACTAGTTCAAAATACACAGAAGGCCCCGAAGTTGCATATCCGGGGGCTTGACAATCACACTCCTGCCGATGTAAGGTGTGATGCGGTGGTGAGTGCATCGAGCAACAACCAACGATGGTAGGAGAAAGGAGATGACGGTGTCAAAAGGAAGGACAAGGATTCGTCGCCTCTAGGGGTGGATATCGAGTAGGCTCGGCTCGGTAAAGCTCATTAAGGAAACAAATTCAGCTCAACTCAGCTCGTTAAGCTAACGAGCAGAAATGCCAGCCCGACTTAGCTAGTTCAAACAGCTCGACTCGACTCGTTATGCTCGTTAGCGGATACAATGAACATGAATTTAAAGCAAAATCTGAACAAGATATAAACGAGAATGTCGAACAAGAACGACCCTCCATTTCTCCATTTCTGACTATACTTTTATGTGCAACAGAAAACTCAAACCTGTCTTACAATTATTTCATTTCACTAGAACAATAGATTACCAAAGGTGACGAGTGATGGCCAAAATTGAGCTCAAACTAAGCAGGATAACAGGATAATATGTACAATGTACAATATGAAAAGGAGCCCATAATTTGTATCCAAACTATATTCGTAATTTGTTTCCAAGCTCAATTGCATCCAAACAATAACAATAACTAGTAAATTATGCTTGAATTTTGGTCACAAGTTCACAAATCACAACCAAAAGTCAGTTCACAAATCACAATAACTATAGTTCACAAGAGTACAAGACCACAAGTACAACCATAAGATCACAATTCACAACCAAAAGGCCATAATATAACTTAAAACAGTTCATGACTTCATGGTGCACAATTTCCTTACATTCTTTCATTTATGATTCATATTAGCACAATTGCTTATCTTATGTTCTGAACAACTACAAAATTCACTTTTTATCAAGGTGATAGAAAACATATATTCATTTGTGTTAGCAACATGTCATATAGTTATTCATACTAGTCAACATTTAATTCAATGCATAATCCAGATCGGAAGAGAGCAATCTGAAGTGAATCGTGACACTCCCCGAGGGGACAGTTGATGTCGGTGTCGGATCTGCTGGCTGGCCAGGGTGAGGCGGTTTTCTAGTGGACAAGACAAGGCGATGAGGGGTTGCATTTGCACGGTTTAACACTGGTGTTGAGGCAGAGGGTGAAGCGGAATCGAAGGTGGACGACCTCCTCCCTTCGCAGTTCTTTGACTTCATGCTTAGTTGCCGATCCATCGTGGGGGCCGGAGGCGGGAGACAGAGCGCGGGAGGCGAGAAGCCTAGGGTCGAGCTCGAGAGGCAAAGTGCAGGAGCCGGGAGGCGGGAGGCCTAGGGCTAGGGCCGAGCTTAGGAGACCGGCCCGAGCCGAGGGGGGAGGCTGGATGCTGAGGGACAGACGTCGGAGCAGGGGCAGGAGGTGGAGGAGGTGAAGGAATGGAGTGGGGATGCAGAGGGCTAGAGACTGGGCGGGTGGGCGAACAAGGGGGCGGGAGAGCAGCGGCGGTTGTGGCAATGTGAGGGTGATCGTGCAGTGCGACCGCGCATAGAAGTAGTCAGCGGCAGCTACGAGAGTTGGGTCGTGGTGGCATAGACTAGGAAAGTGGGGAGTGTAGTGGGCACTATTTCTGCGGACTATGGTTGTCAGTTGCGCTTGCGTAGTTGGCAGCTGCCGAGTTGTGTGACCGCGTGGGTGGGTTGGATTGGACAGTGTAGAGTGTAGTACTGGGCTTCTTTTAGGCTTGTCAACAAAATGAGCAAAATGAGCTACTCGCGAGCTGGCTCGAACTTCGGCTCATTAAGATAACGAGCAGAAATGCCAGCTCGGCTCAGCTCGTTTGTGGCCCGAGTTCGAGCCGAGTTCTTAACGAGCCGAGCCAGCTCGCGAGTTTCGAGTTTTTTTTCCACCCCTAACCGCCTCCGTCGCCTCCTCTTGCTCCGCTAGTCACTCAATTCTGGCGGAAGAGGATGAGGAGATTGTGCTTGCCATGAAGTACTCAACGTCACTTTTGAAGAGGAAGTCAGGTGGCATTTTCACTGGGATAGGACTTGACGACGAAGGCGGTGGCATTTTCACTGGGATAGGACTTGACGACGAAGGCGGCAAAAAATCAGAGCAGTGGGAGGAGGAGGAGCACGTTGGGGAGGAAGGAAAGGCCTAGAAGGAAATGAGTCATAGAGTGGCATATATCAAATAATGCAAAATTTAAAGTGACATATTTCTAGTGATGACCAGATGGGCCACACGGCATTGCCGTGCTTGTCACGATTAGGCTCAAGCACGAATCAGGCCGTGTCGTGCTGCCCTGTGTGCTAGGGTGCCGACCAAGGCACAACACGTCGGACTCTTGGGTCGTGCTAGGCCGACCTGGGCATGTATAGCCCGACGGGTTGGGGTGGCCCGGTGAGTCCATACAACATGAAATTTTGGAAAAAATTGTTTAAAATCCAATTTATATATAATTTTAAAAACAAAAATAATTTTATATATACTTATAAAACAAACTATATAAAATATAAAAACTACAAAGTAAAACCACACAAATGTTTTAAAAATTAAAAATCATATTAAAATAAAAAGACCCTAATGGATCTTGCTGAACCCGACGCTATTCGTACCAGGCCAAGCCGGCCTGACGGGCGACCCAAGCACGGTAGGGCTTGTCAGGTCGTGCCGGTCCGGCCCAACTACACTATTGGGCCATGCCGTGCCCGAACTGGCCCAACAGTCTAGTGCTTCGGGTCATCGTGAGAAGCACGACCCAACTAACCATATCTACATGTTTCTAATTTGCTTTTTTAGTGTAATAGTTTCTGAATTGTAAGTTGCAAAGCGGTAAGTAGTGCTGGCCAGATGGGCCGTGTCTGCCGGGCTAGCCCGAGGCACGCGCTATAGGGAGGAGGAGGTCGGGGCGTCGCCGGTGCAGAGGAAGAAGGCGTAGACTGCAGAGGAAGGACATGGCCAGAGCGGAGGGAGGCGGGGCCGTGTGTGGAGGCCAGAGGGGCGGGGTGTGGGAAAAGAGGCGGCGCCAGGCAGCAGGCAGGGGCGGGCAGGTTGGGTAGGGGCGGAGTGTGCTCGTGGGCCGTGCCTGGCACGGCACAGCCCGAGAAGAATCCAACCGTATGGTGCATTTTGCCTGTTTTTTAATTGTTTGGGTCATAAAAATAGCAAAAAAATATCAAAATCTCAATTTTTCCCTATAAATAGCCACCATACCCCCTCATTCAGCACTCATTCATTCTCCATTCTCTCTTTGAAATTCTGTTGTGCAAATTCAAATTCGTGTTGAGCTAATTTGGCAAAATTCACAAAAATATGCCAAAAATGGAAAAAAAATTCAATTTTCGACAACAAGTCAGCGAAAGAGGTACAATACTATTTCTTGCTTACTTTTATTGTTAGTGCTTGTTATGCTAAGATAAAAGTAATAATAGTGTTAGTTTCGATTTTGCAGTTTTCGTTATGGACATCCTTTACGACAGCTTTGCTCTTGGTGGTTACGAACTTTCATCGGAGGAAATTACATCCATGAAGGCGGCTGCGGATGTCTCACGCCAACCGGAAGAGCAAGATGGAGTTCTATAATCAGGTTCCACGGCAGCATCAGGCTCCACGCCAACCAGTTCAAAGAGGTTGAGCTCGTCTACATGTGGAGTGTAGGAGAATTTCGACAGGACAACCAAGAAAGATGCACAGGGAAATGAGGTACCATTTACTATTTATAAAATTTATCGCAATGAACTATCTGCAAAGTTTACAGGTGGAACGGGGCACTTGCTTAGACTTGCTACAAGATGTAAGACCAAGAAAGGATTGGTAATGAGGCAGATGCAGCTGCAGTACAACACCGACGGTATGGTACGTAGCTGGAACTACGATCCTCTAGTAGCCCGTCAATCTCTCCGTCATTTGATTGATGTAGCACACATGTGTGAGAATATTACGGACTGTATTATCAAAGTCGTGGAAGACTTTGGTCTGACAGACAAAATATCCGTAATTAATTTAGACAACGCTGCTTCGAACTCTAGGGCCATGGACATTCTTACTCCAGTGTTGAGTACGTACGCCGATTCTTTCTTGCTACATCAACGATGTGTTTGTCATATTATCAACCTTATAGTCAAATATGGTTTGAAGAGGTTGAGTCCGTATATTAAAGTTTTTCGCTATGCGATTTCTTTCTTGAATAATTCTAACGTAAGAATAGCACAATATAAGAACTTCTGCAGGGTGATGGGTGTACGTCCAAAAAAGTTCGATTTGGCCATGGAGGTACGGTGGAACTCTACTTACCTCGCGCTTAAGAGTCTTTTACCATACAAGAGTATTTTTTCTATTTTTATTCAAACACACTATCATAGCACTAACGATAGTCCATTGTTGACTGACCAATATTGATTCGTTGTTGAGAAGATACTGCCATTTTTATAATTTTTTTATGAGACAACTGTTGTTTTGTCTACCGTCTACTATCTAATATCTCCTATAATTGTGTATAGTATTTTACAGATTGCTACTCGATTGAAAATGTATGAAAAATGACTTAGTTTTATACAATGCTATTATTTTCATGAAATCTAAATACCTTAAATATTAGAGAGAAATCTATTACCTATATACATATACATTTCTTTTAGATCCTAGAGGTAAACTTGATGCATTTGGTAGTGTACTTGTACTTCTTAGTGATACTACAGGGCTAAACTATACTGATTATTTTGTAGAAGTTCGTTCTCGAGTTATACGAGGTTTACCAAATGTATGAAAATAAGTTCCGGGGAGTTCGTTCGCAACGACCTCCAGTAGCCCCGCCTCAAGCAGCAAGACAAATATGTGGGACAAGCTCTTCAGTGGCTCATCTTACAGGTCCAAGTCTTATTCTTCTACACCGCAGCCTGCTCAGCCAAGACCTACAAGAAGCGGGAAACTATCCACCTATCTGTACAACGATACAGTGGATTTCAACTCAGAAGGCTTCGAAATCTTGCAGTGGTGATAAGCCCATAAGTTAACATATCCCGTGTTATCCATATTTGCACGCGATGTGTTATCTGTTCCTGTCTCCACGGTTTCCTCTGAGTCTGCTTTAAGTTTATTTGGAAGAATATTGGAGAGAAGAACAAGCCTCACAAGTAAGATGGTGGAGATACTTCTAACTGTGAATGTTTGAGAACAAATTGATTCACGAACACAACATTCAGTGGAAAATCCAGAGTTATCGGAGGTGTTCGAAAATCTGTACGTAGACAATAACACCGATACGTAGAAGTAAAAAAGGATGCATCATGTATGTAGAGTTACATGTTGTACTTTTTTTCTTTTACCAATGTTTTTTTTCATTTTGGGTTTTTACTTAGCGAAGGTTTTAACGAGTCAGTCAGTTGGATATTAATAAAACTCTTTATTGCATTTTCAATATGATTGTCTCATATTTTTTTAAATTTTTATGTCAATTTTTGAATTTTACATATTTTTTGAATTTTTTAGTTTTACTAGGGTTAAACAGGTCAGACTTAACCAACTAATCCTGCACGGCACAAACGACAGATCATACTTGAACCGCCCACTGACATGTGAACCAACACGACATAATCCATCTACCAGTCGAGCCGATGGACCATACCTCGTCGAGCCCGGCCCAGGCATTTGGCCAGGTCCGGCGGTAAGAATCCAATTTTGCCAATCCGGTCTCCTTTTGCCCTCTGCGGTCTGTCCACATCACCGTCGACTCCCTAGATTCCTCCTCCGGTTCGAAGGCAAGGCGAGTGCGTAGGCGAGATGCCTTCCCCCGACGCGGCGGAGCCGCCGCCGACGGAGCCCGAGAGGTGGAGGGACCTGGACATGCTCCTCTCCCGCCCCGGAAACCTCGTCGACGCCACCTTCGACCCCAGCCCCCGGGTGAGCCGCCGCCGACATCTCCCCACTCCTCCCCCTCCTCCGCCCCCTGTTCCGCGTTTTCGCCGTTTCTCTTTTCGATTTGTTGCGCTTTCCCCTGAGATGGTTTGGTCGCCGTTGTTGTCTGGTGCGTGCAGCTGCGGGACGTTATTGGGAGCTTCGTGGAGGTGTTGGTGGTCGGGGCGGGCGGGCTGGGGTGCGAGCTCCTCAAGGACCTCGCACTCTCCGGCTTCAAGAGCCTGCACGTGATCGACATGGACACCATCGACGTCTCCAACCTCAACCGCCAGTTCCTCTTCAGGTCCTTCCCACTCCCATTATACCCCCCGTGCAATTGGATCTACCGTCCTGCAAGGTTTGAGAGAAAAATAGTGTTTATGTAGTGGCGGTGTTAGGTTTTGCTGCTTTGTTCAAATACCAAGCGCTAGCCGTAAGCTTGTTCGGTCCACAGAAAGATCTCTTACACTTGCACAGTGAGCGCACAATTTATGCATTGGAGAATGGCTAAATAGAAGAAGAGTGTTAGACTGTTAGGTCCAGTAAAATGCAATTGGACTGGTCTTGCCTTGCAAGTTCAATTGTTTACAAATTCTGACTTACCAAACATTAGGAAAAAATAGAAAGGGTTTTAGGTTAAAAGATACTTTTACTCTATGCGATGACAACAATATATAGGCATATTTCCCTCAGAAAAAAACATTATATAGGCATGAGAGGGTAAGGATAGATAACTACAAGAAGTATAATTTGAGTTTCCCAACCAATCTTGAGTAAATTAGGGAAAAGAATTATCATTCTCACTTTAAATTCCAAAGGAGGCTCAAATTTGGCTTGGTTACTCTTCGAGTCAAGCCGAAGCATCACTTTGTTGCAGCAGCAACCATTTATCTGTTTTGATTTTACATTTTTTTTACATTTTCCTATCATTTATCATTTCAATAAGCATTGCATATACTCTTGTACAGGATTCAAGATGTTGGGAAGTCCAAGGCTGAAGTAGCCGCAAAGAGGGTTATGGAACGAGTTAGTGGAGTGAACATTGTGCCCCATTTTTGTAGGATTGAAGATAAAGAGTTAGAGTTCTATAGTCAGTTCCAAATAATTGTCCTTGGTTTGGATTCAATTGAAGCTCGAAGCTATATCAATTCCGTGGCTTGTGGTTTCTTAGGTATATATATTTCCATATCCGTTTTTATGTAGCTCTATTCTACCACTTGGAAAGAAGGCTTCAAACTAGAATATGTCTTGGGTCTACAACATGTTCATATGTCCTCTTCTAGTACAATACTTCCAACTCGAAATTTGCAAGTGAACTGTTAGCCTACACATTCGTCACACTCAAAGATTGGGGGTTAATGAAGTTTGACCAAAAAATGTGCTAGAGATGAATGAGAATCAATCTTGCTCTGTTAATATTTCTTTGCCAAGTGATAATGCATATGATGCTTTGCGCATAAATTAAAGGTTCTCTAATTTAGTGAGATAATATTAGACCATTATTGTCGGTTTGGACCTTTGTAATGTAGTTTGATTATGTTTCTGCTTCTCAGTTGATCAGAGCTTACTACATTGCCATTTACACCATCAAACTCTAAATTTTCATCAGTGGTGTAATGATGCCAATATATCATTGGAATTGCAGAGTATGACTTAGATGACAAACCAATTCCGGAGACATTTAAACCTATGGTAGATGGTGGAACGGAAGGCTTCAAAGGTCATGCTAGGGTTATTATACCAGGAACAACACCTTGCTTTGAATGCAACATTTGGCTTTTCCCTCCCCAGGTCAAGTTTCCCTTATGTACCCTCGCTGAGACTCCTAGAACCGCAGCTCATTGCATCGAGTATGCTCATTTGATCAAATGGGATGAGGTACTATTCTATTATTCTTGTCTCTGTGTAACTGCTCTTTGAGGTTTTTTCTAACAATTAAATTCACTCTTGTAGGTTCATCCTGGAAAATCTTTTGATGCTGATGATGCAGAACATATGCAGTGGATTTATTCTGAGGTTTACTTTACTGCAATGACATGTGATTTATTTTAGCGCTATTTTTTTTCTAATCTTTTGCCATGTATACTTATACAGGCTTTAAAGAGAGCAGAACTTTTTGGTATTTCCGGGGTTACATATTCTTTGACTCAGGTCTGTTCTATGTTCATTCACCAGGCCTTGGCTGTGATTTTAGTCCTTAACTCCTTATGTATATCAGAATTTTTACGCTTTTCCTCTATTGTGACATGCACTTTTCTTGTGCTCAGCAATGATGCACTATAGTCAAACAAATTTTAACATTCTTGCTGGAACCATAGACTCTTTATTCCCTTTAATATCTATTGGCATGTAGAGATATTAAACAATCCAACCTTGTTATATTAAATTATTTATGTTCAAAGGGGCCACCGGGCCAACAATATGGTGCTGGACAGGTGAAAATCCACTGATGGGTTGGTGGAAGTTTTGGGAGTGAGTGTGGGTGCAGTTCAAATGCAAAACCTGCCATCTAGATTTATAGCCATGTCAATATTCTTTCTCTTCTCTAGCACTCTGCTGTACCCTCATACTAGGTGATTTTTCTACTAGATTTGGTGGTATGAGCATTTGTGTAGTTGGATTAGCATATGTGCAGTGCAGGTTTGTACTGTGGTTGTGTGCCCCATGGGCAAGCTGGTACTGGGTATGAATAGCTCATTGTCCCCCTCAATGGCAGACCGAGTGATATTTAAAAAGCTAAGGATAAGAATGGTCCGAAGTCTAAAATTCCTAAATGAGGGCTATAACTTCATTTAAGTTTTGTATAATCGTGGAGTTTGTTTAAATTTCAGTAGCCTTGTAATATGGTAACTGGCTAACTGCGTATGCGCTACATTAATTTTCGATGAATATTTCTTCTCTCAATAATCTCTTTATCTTTGATTTTTGGTGTTATTACACATGTGCCGCTCTGTTGCTTTGTGCACAAAAATTCCTCATCTAACCAACCATATTATTACATCATTTACCTAGTGCTTAAGCAGCGTTAGCATGCTTGTCATTATTGGTACTTGGTGTTTTAATTTCCATACTATTGAATAGTGTCTTTTTTTTTTGTCATAGATGTTTTTGTGCCATTTCATCAGTATGTCAGTAACTAATTCTCCGTGTATGCCAAAAAACACACACTACTTAATGGGAATTGCAAAAAAAATATTTGATATATAGTCCTGTTTATATTGTGCATTTCAGAATGAACCTTTTCATATTCGGTAGTATATGAGTCCTGTTATTTATTATGGTGGTGGTCTAATACTCTAATCTGCAAGTTTTCTTCTATATTTGACTATTTGTTAGTGTCAACTATTTTGTCTTCTTGATTATGATTAATTGGATGACTAAGTACAACTTTATTATTTGTTGCGCTTTATAAATCTTGGAAGGTTGTTAATTTAATAGGACAGTGACATGTGTATTACTGCCTATTTTTGTAATGAATTACAGGGTGTTGTCAAGAATATCATCCCAGCCATTGCTTCAACGAATGCAATTATTTCTGCTGCTTGTGCATTGGAAGCTTTGAAGCTTGTTTCTGGCTGCAGCAAAAGTGTGGCAAATTATCTCACGTGAGTTTCATTGCTTCATGTCCATTCTTACTCTAAAAGTTGATTCCCCCAAAGAGTAGGAACAAAGGGAGTTTTTCAAAGAATTATTTTGATTATTTTGGGTTCTTATCTTTTAACCGAGGGCATGTTTGGATGGCTACCACACTTTGCCACACCTAGTTGTGGCCAAGTGTGGCAAGCCACACCTTTCTTGTGGTGAGTAAGGCAAAGTTTGGTTGGTAAACGTGTCTATGATGAGTGGGCTAGGGTTATAAGAAACTGTGGCTATGAACCAAACGATGGTCATCGAAAGTCAAATTTGCCTAACTTTATTACCATCTATTATGCCAAACACCGCCCAAATCTTGCCATCTGAACGCAAAAAAGATACTCTAAAAGTCTAAAACTTCAGAGTGGACTGGTCCCTAAGTGGAACACAGGGATTAGTTGTTGACCAGAGGGGCATTGCACATAACTTTCAGAAATTGATAGGTTAATTCACATGTATTAGTGGTAATGGTTCATTTTATGCACCCGAGTTTATCCCAGTTCTATGAACTGGATAAAACCACATTTTAACTCAAGGAGTCAAAGGTGCACAATTCTGACAACCTAACTAACAGCTTCCAAACAGACTAATTACTTCATGTAATAAACCATAAAGAAATCCTACACACCAAACCTTCAATTGATGGTGAACAAAGGCAACCTTCAATATTAGTCACATCCACTGACAGTTGACAATAATCAACATGCAAAATTTCGGAGTACTAGGGGCAAATTCAACTTCTTGACATAAACTTATAGAAAAGCAACAATCCTAAACTAAATAAATGTACCATCTGACAAATCATCACTCTTTATTCTTTAATTATTTGATTGCACACATTCAACTGTAAACACCAATCTGCGCACCAAAATGGAACCAAATTCTAAAATAAATTGAAGTATGAGAAAAAGAAATGAAAATGCAGACGCAAAAGTGCATAATTTCACCTCCAATGCTAAAAATCACTAGATCTTATAACTTATTGCCGTGCTGCTCGACGATCTATGCATGATTGCAGATCACTTGCAATTGTCACAGACTCACGGTCCTACCTCGGGGCAGACCCAAAAAATTGGTTGGTGCCATCTGTCAACATACTCCCTCAAAGCATTTAAATTTGTTATTTATCTCTAATACACCCACAGGGTGCTGCTGCTGTTAACTTTTCCAACAATCATATCCAAAGCAAATTCATTTCTTGATCGGTTGCAAAAACACAACACATTGCCAATTTTAAGAGTAATGATTATTTATGTCTTTTTGCAGGTACAATGGTATTGTAGGAACTCATATTAAAGTAACCGAGTTTGTTAGAGACAAAGATTGCCTTATATGTGGACCTGGTACCCTTATTGAATTGGACACATCAGCTACCCTTTCGGAGGTTAGTAACACACTCAAAAGTCAAAACCTTGCAAGCCCATGTCAAGGAGGGAACTTTATACTTTATGAACATTGAACAATTCATCTGTCATACTCAGCTTACATCCCTTCATGTAATGGAGGTAGATTTACTTGTAAGGGGCTGAAGTGTACTCGCCTTACTTATTATAGATGTACTCAAATTATGACAGGGGCTAAGATATTAACTGTTCTAACTTCTAAGCATGCAAAAAGAGGTCTATCTAGCTCACACGTGACACAAATGAATACAATCATCATATAACAATCTCATAATTGGGTCTAAAAAAATCATCATAGTTTGCTACATTATTTGCAAAGTTTGAACAGTGTGCCATGTTTGTTTCAGCACAATGGCACTTCTAAATGGTGGTTTTTTTCGTTTCTGAAGGAAGATAAAGCTGAAAAAAGCACTTTCTCACTGAGACGAGACTAAAGACAGTTTCATACCCAGATTTCTTGTGCTTAGTTACGTTATGTCACTGAACAGTCAATATACCGTTTCTTGTGCATACTGCATACATAGTCTGCATGTTTGTAGATTTCTAAATATTTTCCACTCATGGACAGTTCATCAGGATGCTTGAAGAGCACCCCAAACTGCTGCTGTCAAAAGCTAGTGTGACGCATGGAGGCAATAACCTGTACATGCAGTCACCAGAAGTACTCGAGCAGATGACGCGACCAAACCTGAGCATCCCCATGTTCGAGCTCCTCAAAGGAGTACCTTATGCGACTGTGCATGCTACTGGTATGTCGGAGAACAATGGGAAGAGAGTGTCGTCGCTGAGGAAGCTGCGTGTTGCTTTCAAGGGCGTCGAAGAAGCTTCAAAAATGGATACGACGGAGAGCTCATGATATCATCGCCCTGCGGCTGCCCATGTCTTCCAGGGAAGACGATCGTTAACCCCATGTTCTTGAGAGAGAGAGAAAGTAATTTGCACTTGATACAAACTTATGGGTCAACTTGAATGAATTTGGAAAAAATGAGTAATGTATGTGTAGATGGCTTGTGTCCGATCATGCTATTTACCAGCTGGTGGTGTCAGAAGATGCAGGGCCTGTTCCAGACTTCAATGTGCAAGTTGGAACACTTGCCAGTGCGAGGTAGTAGTACGATCGTTTTGGGTATTCTAAGGCCTTGTTTGGGAGGCCTAAAAGCCCAGCCCATCAGCGGATGTTAGGCTTCCTAAACAAGCCCTGAAAGAGTAACATGGTAACACGGCTATGCAGAACAGATAGGCTAATTATGTTTTTCGGTGTTAAGAACCCGGGAGCAGCTTTGGTGTTTGCTGAACAGTAAACAGAAAAGGTACCACACGGTTTGTTTCAGCTGTACCGAGGTACTAGTAATAAAGTTCTACCCTAAAAAAAATCTACCTATAAAGAAGCAATAAAGTTCTGCATATAAAAATGTAATAAAGTTCTTGATCTTTTTTTTAGCTTTTCACCACTAAAAAGAAGGTTGGATTTACAGAGTGTGCCTAAATATTTTTGACATGAAGTGTGCCTAAATATTACCACAACTGTACGCAAGAAAAATCCAAAATGACAAGTAGAATGCACGTGAAAGATAAAAGAACCGACGGGCCTCTCAGTTGGGCTTCCGCGGCCCATACTGGCAGGCCCGCCCGCCCGCCCGCCCTCCAATTCCAAACCAAACCCTAGGCAGGCGGGAAGCCAGATATCCCCGAGGATCCCGACCGCCATTGCAGCCGCCCCATTAGCAGAACAGCGCAAGCCGCAGGCGATTGCACGATCGCAGAGGGAGATGACGCAGAAGCAGAGCATGTTCAAGGGGCAGAGCAAGAAGAAGTCCATCCCTCCCAGTCGCCACGGCAAGGCCGCCCACGTCCGCAAAGGTACGCGTACCAACCAGATCGATCGGTGGGTCGATCGGCACGTCCTTCTCTCGTATCTTTACCTCCTCCTTGATTCTATTCTTGGTTCATTGTTCTTTGATGCTGCAGTGTGCTTGTTTGATTGGTTGGTTCGTTCGATTCTTGCAGGGAAGAGGGCCGTGAAGCCGACCAAGTTCACGAAGGACATGGACGCCGACAAGGTAGTATATGCCTCTATCAAATTGCGTTTAAAAAGAAGCCCGTGTTCTAGTTTTGGGTGCTTTAGTGTAAAATGCGTAATTGGGTGTTTATGTAGTACTAGTCCGCGGTTGCTGCGGTTTGGCAAACGATCAAACATATGGACTAATGTATGATGATACAGTCGATCCAAAATGTGTTGTGTTCCTTTCGGAGTCCTGAGGCAGTATCATAGAGGCTGCCTCAGTTGCCAATTTCGACTAGGCTGTCTTTGAAATCGTTTGCTAGCTAGTAGTACTGTTCCTTAGCAATTATCATGTTTTTTGTTGATCCTTTTCAACGCTTGCAAATTGCCAATCCCAATCATATAAAAAGTTCGAGAACTGGTTTACTGGTTGATATTAGCCTTAGTTAGTTCTATGAATCAATCTAGTTCTGGTTCAAACCCTGTTTTCATGCAAGTACCACTTGCCATGATAGGTTAATTGAGTATGATACTCTGCTGGCTTGGTGGTAAATGGTAATACATGATCAGTAAACTGCCATGCTTGCTGCCAAATTCGTACCGCCATTGGTAAATCGCATCATGATTAGTACATACTTTATAGTCGATTCTAGTCTGATACATTTTGCTATCTTCTGAATTGTGAAGAATGTCAGTGCAGTTCTCAGTTGCCTTGCCTTGCGCATGGCAATGCAGATTTTGTAGCATCATAGCATCATACCCTACTGTTTGACATGGAAACTGCAAGGTCCTTTTTTGTCACCGGCTCACCTAGTGCTTTAGATGTTGCTGTATTTTATTTGCACATGCTAAGTAACATTTGTAAACCATATAAACACATGGAAAAGTTGATGATAATGCTTTATTTTGAACTGTGATAACTGATAACTGATAAAGACATGGTTTTGGATTTGACAGTTATGAGTTCAAAACTTCAAATTCATTTGGCATGAGTTTGTGTTTGATTTTTTTTTGGTATTCCTAACTCCAATAGGTTTCTATAATACCAATAGTGAGCACACTGACGTTTTAACAGGTTAGTTGTGTAAAAAGTCTCCCCAGTCTATAGTGCTCGTCATGCTTATTAAGGCGTCGCCTAAGCGGTAAGGCACCACCGCGGGTGAAGGCATCGCCCTCGCCTTGCCACGCATGCCTCTCCTGCCCCATCTTGCCGCGTCCTTTCCTCCCCGCACCGCTCTGGGCCTCCTTTGCTCCGTCTCCGCCCGGATCCATCGCCCTGGGCTCCCCTGCTTCGTCCCCGAGCTCGAAACCGGGCGTCCTCGTCGCCGGATCTAGCCTCTCCTGCTCCGGATCCGGCCTAGATTGAGTCGCCGCCACCTCCGGAGCTAGCTCGCGAGCGCCGCCTACCCTCTTCTGCTCCAGATCTGGCCCGGACCGAGGCACCACCCGGCTGCTTCGCCGCGCGCTCGCCCCCGGCCCCAGTCCCCTGCTCTGCCCACGCTCACCCTTGGCCACGCCGCCGCTGTCCTGTGGTTACTGCGGGGCTGCCAGCGACGAGCTCCTACCAGCCTGCCTCGTAGGAGGGAGGGGGAAGCGAGGAGGCGGGAGGGAGGGGGAGGCTGGGAGGGATTGGGGGGAGGGAGCCCGAGCCAGGAGGGGGAAGTCGGCCGCCGCCGGGAGTGACAGGGGTTGGGGGAGGGAGAGGGGGTGTTCTGCTGGCTTGCTGCATTAATGCTCATCTGCGGGCAAGCAGGCAGCTGGGCAGCTGGCAGGCGGGATCTTCTGAAGCCAGAGAATCAGAGTTGCTGCTGTCGTTGGGATCTTCTGCGGCCGCTGCACTATCGCCTTAGGATGTGTAAGGCGTCGCCTTGCCTCGTGTCTTAGCGCTTAAAAGGTGTGAGGGGGTGGGTCGCCTCGTCTCGCCTTAATAACCATGGTGCTCATCGCAGTTGTTGTATTTATTAGTGCAGATACCCATGTACATTCACAAATTAATTTTATGTAGAACATGGCTCGGGCTTATGTTTAGTAGTGAGTATACAGTTAGTTTTGGTTTAGCCTTTTCCATTGTAGTCATATCATTTAAGCCACTAGAAGTCAGGGTGTCCACACCGTGGTTAGCCCATTTCGTTCCTTTTTAAACTGCACTACTATGTTTCTTATCCAATAGTGTGTGACCTTGTGACATTCGAGCTTAACGACATACTGTGAACCAACTAGTTGGCAATAATGGAAAGCAGAGCAGACATTCGATCTTATCCTGACTTCTAGTTTAAAACATAAATTTGGCTAGTAATTTTGTAATTATGGTTGCCCTTATTTCATGTTTTAGTAGCAAACTAACAATGAACATAATATCTGTATTTTCAGGAACTCACCAAGTTTATTAACCAATGCAACGAGATAAAAGCTGCGAATCTTGCTAGCAAAGAAGGCGGCGACCTCAATATAGTGAAGCCGGACGCGGAACCTTCCCATTCAAAGAAGTTGGAAGCTGGAAGCTAATGCTGCTTACGGTGACGTGCAATACAGGATGAGTGTGTGAAATGATCCATATATGCTGTTTTTCCAGAAGAAATCAATTTCCAAATTGATGGGTAGAAGAGCATGTTTACTTAGCGCTAAACTATGGTGTAATATGTAGCCAGTTCTGTGAAATCCAAAGTTTTGTCCTGTGAGATCTTATTTTGGGTGTTGAAGTTTGTGGTGGGTAATGCATGATCCATTGAAATATATTGTTCTCAGAACAAGTTAGCTCTAGCCGCGGACTAATCAGATCACTGCGGCATTATATAGCAAGTTGAGCTTCACATGCACTTGATCCTCGTGTACCATTTGAAGCGAATGAACTCTTTTTTGCTTAGAAGCAACAGGATGCTGGAGTCGTCGACACTTGACAGTGCCGGTTCTGCACTGCCACAGTTAGTAGGAGTATTTGTTATTGAATTCCTTTCTTCTTCTTCTTTTTTTTTTTAAAAAATTGTCATTTGTTGGTGTACTTGGTACTAGACAAAATTGGTTACATGACATCAAATGGCATTTGCTAAAGGACATTGGTTTTTTGTGTGCTTTTGCCGAAGCAAATAAAACTTTTATGGCTCTTTGCTGGTGGAAACTCTACCCATTAAGATATACTATCTATCTGTCCAGGCTATTTGCAGTGGTCCATTTGTATTTTAACAGCGTTAGGCCAAGCCGGTGTCGGTCTGGGGGTTGTACATGTGATTTCGACCTTCACTAGAGGTGATTTGTGTGGCGATTCTGCTGATCAAGGTCGTTGGCTTATTTCTTAAGCCAATGGCTAAATCCACCTCCTTAACCCTGCACTACATGGGTTTAGCATCGTTCGTGGCCATTTTGGGCACTACGGACGCTCGGTGTCAGTCGAACCTGCATAAGGGGCTAATGTAGCAAGATCGCCTTGGGTCAAGGTTTGTCGACAAAGTTTTTTGGGCCAGCGAATATTTGGGCGTTTCTGTCTCCACGGGAGCGTTGGACCAAGTTAGTGTCTATCAGGGGGACGCGCACGCGATTTCGGCCTTCGCGGACGTGGTTCGTGCAGTGATTTCCATTTGGGCATTTCTATCTCCATGGGGGTGTTGGACCAAGTCGGTGTCTATCAGGGGGATGCACACGTGATTTCGGACTTCGTGGACATTATTTGTGTAGTGATTTTGTCAATTAGGATTGCTGGCTTATTTTTTAAGTCAGGGGAGAAATCCGCCTCTGTAGCCCCCTCATACGTGTGTCGCCGATAGAGATTTTTGGGCCAGTGCCTATTGGGGCGTTTCTATCTCCACGAGAGCTTTGAACCAAACCGGTGTCGGTCCGGAGGCCGCACACATGATTTCAACCTTCACGGAGATGATTTGCGTGTTGATTATGTCAACCCGGGCCGATGGTTTATTTTTTAAGCTAGAGGCGAAATCCAACTCCTAGTGCCTCTTATATGTGTTTGACATCGTGTGTGACCATTTTGGGCGCCTAAGGGGCACCGCGAACACGAAGGGGCTAGTGCAACAATGTTGCCCTGGGTTGGGGCTCCTTGACGATGTTTTTGGACCAGCGGTCGTCGGGTCATTTTTGTCTCCACAGAAGTGCTAGGCCCTGCTAGATGGTGTCGATTTGAGGGTCCACACACTCAATTTTGGTCTTTACGGAGGTGATTCATGGGGAGATTATACCGATTTGGACCGTTGGCTCATTTTTTTACACCAGAGATGACACAACCTTTGTAGCCCTGTGTACGTGCGCTTGGCATCGTGCGTGGCCATTTCGGGCACTAAGGAGGCATCACAGACACTCGACGCCAGTTAAACCTGCACGAAGGAGCACTGCAGCAATGTCGTCCGACTCGTCGAAAATGTTTTTTTTGGGCTAGTAGTTGCTAGGGCGTTTCTATATCCACCAGAGTGTTCGACCATACCGGTGTTGGTCCAGGGGTCCGCACACACAATTTCCGTTCTTCATGGAGGTGATTCACGTGATGATTATGCCTATTCGGGTCTTTTGCTTATTTTTAAGGGAGGGCGAAGCATCATGTGTGGTCATTTCAGGCGCCAACAGACCAACACCAGGTTGGCCTGACGCTCCCGTGGAGATTGAAATGTCACAATGGCTGGCGGCGCAAAAAACAATGTCGGAAAGCCCTGTCCCAGGGAGGCATTGCTGCGATGGCCCCTTCATGCAGTTTTCATTGACACCGAGCGTCAGTGGTGCCCCTACGCGATCAACACCAGCTTCGTCTGATGCTCCTGTGAATAACAAAACCCCCGACGGACGCTGTACCCAAAAACGTTCTCGGTGAGCCCATACCCAGAGCGACATTGTTGCGTTGGATCCTTCAGGCCGGTTTGACGGCCGTCGAACGTCCGTGGTGCCCCTAGGCACCCGAAATGGCCACACATTATGCCAAATGCATGTATGCAGGGTAGATAGGTAGACTCCACACGTGGCTTTAAAAATTAGCCAGTGACCCGGATATATAGAATCATTGCACGATTATTTCTATGAAAGATTGAAATCGTGTGCGCGGCCCCTTGGACCGACATCGACTTGACCCGGTGCTCCCGTGGAGATAGAAATGTCTCGACAACTGCTGGCCCAAAAAACACTATCGGCGAGCCACTACCCGGCGACATTACTGTGTTGGCCCTTCGTGCCGGTTTGACTGGCGTCGAGCATCCGCGATACCCCTTTGGCAATCCACGATGCCAAACGCACGATACAGGGCTATTGAGGTGGATTTCACAATGGCTTAAACAATAAGCCAATGGCCCAGATCGGTGGAATCATCGCATGAATCACCTCCGTGAAGGCAGGAATTGCGTGTGCGCCTGCTGGACCGATACCGGTTTGGCCGGGCACTCCCGTGAAGATAGAAATAACCCAACGACCGCTGCACCCAAAAACATCATCAGCGAGCCACGACCCATGGTGACATTGTCGCGCTGGTCCCTTCGTGTTGGTTCGGTCGGTGCTAAGAATCCGCATTGCCCCCTAGGTGTCCAAAATGGCCATGCACGACGCGAAACCCACGCAGTCAAGCTACAGATGTGCATTTTGCACTTGGCGTAAAAAAGCCAATGTCCCAGATCGACAGAATTACTAAACGAATCTCCTTCATGAAGGCCAAAATTGCGTGCGTGCCCCCCTAAACCGATATCGGCTTCTCCCAGTGCTCTCGAGGAGATAGAAACGCTCCGTTGGGTGCTAGCCCAAAAACACCGTGGGCGAGCCTCGACACACGGCAACATTGTTACGCTGGCGCATTTGGCTGGTTCAACCGATGCTAAGCATCTGCGGGGCTCCATAGGCGCCCCAAATGGCCACACATAATGCCAAATGCACATATGCAGGGTTATAGAGGTGGATTTGGCACCTAGCTTAAAAAATAAGTATGTGGCCTGGATCGACATAGTCATCGCACAAATCATCTCTGTGAAGGCCAAAATCGTGTGTCGCCCCTCGGATCGATACCGACTTGGCTCGACACTCCCGTGGAGATAGAAACACCTCAATGGCTGCTGGTCGAATAAATATCATCACAGAGTTGCAGCCTGGGGCGACATTGCTGTGTTGGCCCCTTCATGCCGGTTCGACTGACACCAAGTGTCCACAGTGCCCCTAGGTACTCAAAATGGCAATGCACAATGCCAAACACACGTACACGGGCTATAGTGGTGAATTTCCCCCTAACTTAAAAAATAAGCCAGCAGCTTGGATCGATAGAGTCACCATACGAATCACCTTCTTGAAGGCCGAAAATGTGTGTCCAGCCCCTGGACTGACACCAGCTTCCCCTGATGATCCCGTGGACAATGAAACGCCCCGATGGTTGTTGGCTCAAAAAACGCTATCGGCGAGCCCAACCCAAGGCGACAATGTTGCATTGGATCATTCGGGCCGATTCGATTAACATCGGATTCTGTGGTGCCCAAAATGGCCACACATGATGCCAAATGCACGCACACAGGGCTACAGAGGTGGATATGATAGCTCGCTTAAAAAATAGGCTAGTGGCCTAGATGTGTTACATCACCACATGAACCACCTTTGTGAAGGTCGAAATCGCGTGTGCGGACCCTAGACCATTACCGGCTTTGCATAACACTCTCGTGGAGACAGAAATGCCCCAATGGCCGCTGGCCCAAAAAACATCGTTGGTGAGCTGTGACCCAGGGCAACATTGCCGCGTTGGTCTCTTCATGCCGGTTTGGCTAGCATCGAGCATCCGCGGTGCCCCCTAGGTGTCTGAAATGGCCACGTACGATGTGAAACACATGTACTCGGGCTACAAACGTGGATTACGCACATGGATTAAATAACAAGCCACCATCCCGAATCGACAAAATCACCCCTGAACCGGCCGGTGCTCTCGTAGAGATATAAATGCCCCGTAGTCCGCTGGCCTAAAAAACGTCGCTAGCGAGCCCCAACCCGTGACGACATTGTTGCGCTAGCCTCTTCATGGCCGTTTGAATGGCGCTGAGCATTCGCAGTGCCCCTAGGCGCCCGAAATGACACACATAATGCCAAACTCACGTACGTGGTGCTACAGCTGGTGGATTTCGCACCCGGCTTAAAAAATAAGCCAACACCCTGGATTAGCAGAATCTCCTTTGTGAATGACGTAATCGCGTGCACACCCCTGGACTGATACCGGTTGTGCCCGATGCTCTTATGAATTATGATGATAGAAACACCCCGAAGATGTGAAAAAATGTCGTGGGTGAGCCCCGACCCAGGGCGACATTGCTACGCTGGACCCTTAGTGCCAATTCAAGAGACATTGGGTATCCGCTATGCCCCACAAGCGCTCAAAATGGCAACACATGATACCAAACACCCGTAGGTGGGGCTACGGAGGTGGATTTAGCCTTGGCTTAAAAAATAAGCAAATGGCCCGATGTTGTAGAATCACAACACGAATCATCGCCGTGAAGGCTAAAATCGTGTGTGCGGCCCCCAAACCAACACCAACTTCGCTTGACGCTCTTGTAGAGAACAAAGCACCCCGACGACCGCTGGCCGAAAAAATGTTGTCGATGAGCCCTGACACGGGGCGACATTGTTGCGTCGGATCCTTCGGGCCAATTGGACCGGCGTAGAGCATTCGCGATGCCGTAGGTGTCCGAAATGGACACTCACAATGTCAAATGCATGTATGCGGGGCTACGAAGGTGCATTTCGCATTGGTTTAAGCCAGCTGCCCAGACTAGTAGAATCACTTTCGTGAAGACTGAAATCACATGCATGGCCCTTGGAGTGATATCAGCTTGGACCGATGCTCCTATGGAGATAGAAACACCTTGATGATCGCTGGCCCAAAGAACGATGTCGACAAGCCCCGACCCAGGGTGTCGTTGTTGTGTTGGCACCTTTATGCCGGTTTGAGCGACGCCGAGCGTTCGCGGTGCCCCCTAGGCGCCTGAAATGGCATACATGATGCCAAACGCATGTATGCATGGCTACAGAGGTGGATTTCGCCCCTGGCTTAAAAAATAAGTGAGCGTTCCGAATTGATAGGATCACAACACAAATCACCTCCCATGAAGACCGAAATCACGTGTGCGGCCCTCGGACCGAGACCAGCTTGCCACGACGCTCCTGTAGAGATAGAAACGCTCCGACAGACGCTGCCCAAAAATTGTCGTGCTGGCCCTTTCGTGCCGGTTCGACCGGCGCCAAACGTCCATGGTGCCCTTAGGCGGCTGATATGACCACGTACGATGCGAAATGTAGTATGGGAGAGTCGAACCAAACCGGTGTCATTTTTGGGGGTGTGCACACGTGATTTTGGCCTAATGCCACACAATGGAGACAGAAGCAATTTTTTACTAATATAGCACTGTTTGCGCACGAAATACCAAATCTAGCTCCCTTCGGAGTTCAAAGCCAAAAATGGCACTGTGGACTCGCCCAACGGACGACATGTGTCAAGTCCGTGCCCCGGGGGAGGGACTTCCCAAGTCCATGCTCGATGGGAGGGGACTTCCCTCGTCCACACGATTTAGTTGTAACCCTGGCCCGGACGACCCTGTTGTAATTAATTTTCACAATTAATTAGTCATAATTAATTTTCACAATTAATTAGTCATAATTAAATATTCTTAATTAATTAGTCATAATTAGTTAGTAGTAATTAATTTAATATTAATTAATTAGCTGTAGTTAGTTAGTACAAATAAATTAGTTGCAAGGATTACTAATTTTTTATCTCCAACAATTTAGTAGTTTTTTTTTGTTATGCACTGATTAGGTTAAATTTGTACATAAGGATTACCAAAGTGTAGTTATTTTAGAGAGGTAGGAAAATGTAGACTAATAGTGCGATCTGTTTATTTGATTGTGTATATTAAAGAACGGTGAATTGCTCCTAACATATGCATTGGGTTGTTGTGGCTTCAGTAATTTCGAACATACAAAACTTGCTTGTGTTTTTTGACTACGGTATCGTACGGGGCGGATCGGGTGGGTTGGACATATCAAGATGCCTAATCAGTGTATACTTAACAACATGTTGTAATCCTTAACAGTTTGCACTAATAAATTATCATTTTAGAAAAGCCAAAAACTCGCATTCCAAATAGGGCGCATGAAATGATGTGCTTTTCTTGTATGCCTAACTTTCTATGTATTACCACACATACCAAAAAGTTATTGTAACATGAAATCATGAGTTGTATTATCACATGCACCCTAAATTAGTTATGCATTGAAATGAGGGTGCACGAAATCATGTTGTAGTATTAATTTAGTCATAATTAATTATTAATTTAGAATTACGACTAATTTATTTGGACTAAATTAGTTACGACTAATTAATTAATAATACTTAACAGTTTGCACTAATAAATTATCATTTCAGAAAAGTCAAAAACTCGCATTCCAAATAGGGCGCATGAAATGACACGCTTTCCTTGTATGCATAACTTTCTATGTATTATCACCATAGTTATCAATACCGCACCGGTACCGGCCATACCGTCATCTAAATCGGTACAAAGTAGCCCTACGTACCGCACCAGCCTAAATACTGGTCAATATCGGTCATACTGGCTCAATACTAGCTCAATACCGACCATACCGGTTGTATTGATAATACCGTCTATTGAACTATATGTTATATTTGATAGTACTACTACGTATTTGGAATAATACCACAAGTGATATTTTGGTGTGCATATAATTAAACAAATATATACTTATAAATATATATACTCGTATTATTATATTAAATCCGAAACGGTATGCCAGTATGGACCGGTACCGAAATATATAAATCCAAGAACCAAACCGGTATGACCTCCGGTACGGTATTGGCAAGTATGATTATCACATATACCAAAAATTTATTATCATATGAAATCGTGCGTTGTATTATCGCATGCACCATAAATTAGTTACGAGATGAAATCAGGGCACAATATTAAATTAGTCATAATTAATTAATAATTAATAATTACGACTAATTTATTTAGACTAACTAATTATGACTAAACTAATTATGATTAAACTAATCATGACTAATTAATTAATAATATTTAACTACGACTAATTAATTTATTCAATTATGAATAAATTAATTATGACTAATTAGTTATAAATAAATCGTGTGGACGAGGGAAATCCTCTCCTTTAGGGCTCGGACTTAGAAAGTCCATTCTCCTGGGGTACGGACTTGATACATGCCGCCTGCCGGTGAATACGTGCTATTTTTTTGTTTTGATATCCGGAGGGGACTAAATTTATTATGTGTAAACATTACTACATTAGCACCAAAACTCCATATCAACTCACACGGGCTATTTTCAGTTTGCAATGGCGTGTGCTGGTGCCTAGGCAGGCAGAAGTTCCAGAAGGAGGCTTTCGATCTGTGACAGCTACAATCCACATCAATCTCAACGGCTGGTTTTTAATCCGACGAACGAACGGGATAAACAATGGCAAATCAGCGAGGCAATAATAGCGTCACAATGCAGCCAAGTTTCTAACGCAGAAATTTCTTACGAATATTGCATGAACCAATTCGATTCCCCGTGTAATTCCTTCAATATTTTAATATTCCCCATGTATCCTTCGGACCCATCAGTAACATACAATTGCTACGAGCGATATTTGCGCATCGAGTAGATATTCGTGTACAGCCTCAAATTTCATATGAATTTTGCCTGAACCAATTCGATTCCCCGTGAACTGAAATTTTTCCTGCCAAACTCTTGGGAAGCGACGTATAAAAGGTACAAATGGGCCCACGTGCGAGGGACGAGTACAGCAATCAGTTGGGGTCAACCAGCGCACACGGTGCTGCGTCGAACTCACAACTCAAGTGTAGGAGTACCATATCCATGACCATGACTATGACCTTAGCACAACAAAAATAAGGAAATAAAAAATATTTGCCGTTTACTCGAACACGTCACATACGGTCACCGAAACCCCGGCCAGCACTAACCCCTTATTCTCACTGATAGCCCGACCCCACACATGCGATGACATGGCGGGGCCATCCTGCAAGTGGGAGTGGGAGTGGGAGTGGGCGTCACCGTCGGTCGCTTTCCCCGAAAACATCCGCTTCACCTCCTTCCTATTTTTTTTTAATTTTTAATTATTCCCGCGTCACCGTCGCCGTCATCCACGGAATTAATCATTATTACCGTAATGCCATTTGTTATTCCTAGGCTCTCTCCCTCGCTTTCCCCTCCCTCCCAAGCACCTCTGGATCCCGAAAACCAAACCCCCCCAAGTCCCAAACACACGACAGCGCAGAGAGAATCCTAGGGAGAGGCAGAGGGATGAACGCGGCGGCGCGGAAGGGCGCGGGGGGAGGGGGGCGCGGGCTGGCGGTGGTGCTGGTGCTGGTGGCGGCGGCGGCGGGGGCGTTCCTGATCTCGTACAACTTCCTCGCGATGGTGCTCCGCGGCCGCAGCGCGGGGTTGGGGAGGGACCCGGTGGTGGCGATGCCGGAGTGGATGCGGGCGGCGGGCGGCGCGGGGGGAGGGAGGCGGCCGTTCCACGTGGCGCTCACGGCGACGGACTCCGCGTACAGCAGGTGGCAGTGCCGGGTGATGTACTACTGGTACAGGCGGATGCAGGCGCGGCCGGAGGGCGCCGACATGGGGGGCTTCACCCGCGTGCTGCACTCGGGGAGGCCCGACGGCCTCATGGACGAGATCCCCACCTTCGTCGTCGACCCATTACCCGACGGCAAGGACCACGTACGCAGCGATAAACGCAATTTTTGTTCTCTCTCGTTTCAGGTTGTTGGTTTTTTTGTTTCCTGAGCAACGTGGGGCAGTGTGGGGCTGTGGGTACAGAATAATCGTGTGTTTGGGAATTTAGGACGAAAGCAACGTTCACGATATGAAAAAATTGCTGCTTTGGTTCAACTTGCAGTGGCAAACTAAAGTCGTTTTTTTCACTCTAGTTTCTGACAGGTCGATGGTTTGGGAATAGCTTGCCCCTATTAAAGTTTACGATTTTTTACCGGAAGCGTGCGTGTGGTGTCAAGAATAACGCCTTCCATGATGCACCTGACAATCCATTGATGTCATGTAGGACTTATTAGCACTACTATTCAACTAACTAACCCATTTGTCCGACCTTTACCCTCAATTTCTTGCCTTCCCATGAGGGGCCAGGCTGTATTGTTGCTCTTTGCACAGGCATTTTGAATTTCTATGTTAGGCGTGTAATGTTTGTATGTGTTCGATTGCGTGTGCACTCAATTACTGGGGAAACATCATTATTTTTTAAATGCTTCCAAGGTTTGATTTTGATGTTGTTTGCAGGGCTATATCGTTCTAAATAGGCCATGGGCATTTGTACAGTGGCTTCAGAAAGCAAAGATTGAAGAAGAGTGAGTCAAGACTTAAGACTGATTTGACTTATTGGTTTTGTTACTTTCTGTGTGGTTTTAAGTTTTGACCTTCCTCTAAGATTGCAAATTCGTCAAACCGTATAGTTTACCATCCAGACATTTGCATGATTTAACAACAATAAGCGAAAAGTTAGTCATTTTCTTGGTGGTGGGTTTTAAGATGGAGAAAAATATGGTTGGCATGGGATAGTTTTTGACTGACTTCATGCTTAAATAACAGGGATGTTCAATGTGTCTATTAACTGTTCTGTTTTTGCTGAAATGTGGCAGGTACATACTAATGGCAGAACCAGATCATATATTTGTGAAACCTTTACCAAATTTGGCACGAGACAATGATCCAGCAGCATACCCTTTCTTTTACATCACACCGTCAGAACATGAAAAAATTATCAGGAAATACTATCCTGAAGAAAGAGGTCCTGCCACAGATATCGACCCTATCGGGAATTCTCCTGTCATCATTAAGAAGGTAATTTCTTGTCTCAGACTTGACACTCCTTTACCTTGCAGCGTCATGGATGAGGGAACTTCCATTCCATGCATTTAATTTGCATGAGTTGAATTTTAGTTACTTTTTACAGTTGGATTAGTAATTTTACTAGACCTAACTCAATCCTTTGTCATCTGTGCATACTTTTAGACACTACTTGAGAAGATTGCCCCCACATGGATGAATGTTTCAATACAAATGAAAGAGGATCAGGAGACCGATAAAGCTTTTGGATGGGTCTTGGAAATGTGAGAATTACCTTTTTCTTGTATGCAAATTGATAAATGCATCTGCTCACTTGTTACTTTTTTATAATTCCAGCTTTTTGGTTGTTTTTCTTTGATTTCTAGGTATGCATATGCTGTTGCTAGCGCACTGCATGGGGTTCAACATATCCTTCGTAAAGATTTCATGATCCAGGTTCTCTACTTGTTTAGTATGTTTTTTCTCGATAATATGCTTGTCTCACTTCAAACTATTTGTGCTTTAACAACACGATGAGTTATTATTGATGGCGCAAAAAATATTTGCAGCCACCATTCGATACAAAGCTCGGGAATACATTTATTATCCACTTCACCTACGGATGTGACTATACACTGAAGGTACTGAAATCCCAAATTTATCAACTTTTCATATGAAATGAATATATTCGAGGGAATAAAGTAAAAATGCCACTATTGTTCTCAGTTATTTTACTGACATAAGGTATTGACAATAACCTGGCAAAAAAAAATTCAGGGTGTACTGACCTATGGAAAAATTGGTGAATGGCGATTTGACAAAAGGTCATACCATGATAGTCCACCACCAAGAAATCTTACATTGCCCCCTCCAGGAGTGCCAGAAAGTGTGGTATGTTTACTAGCAAATAAATTGGAAAAAAGTACGCAACAGCTTTATTACAGTCTGATGCACCAAATTTATTATGATATTTAGGATATTGAGTTGTTGTTTAGGTATTCAACATTTGCATGATAGTTTCTCCAGTATAGTTGGTTGTTACTACATTCACCTTTCATTTCATTTTAACTAGACAAAACATTTTTTTTCCTCATTTGAATTGATTCAGATGCCAGGTTAACACAGTTAACAAGTTTATTTGTTGGTACTGTTTTATTAAATGATACGATGATTAGCCCAATACCAAATGTTAGCTGTGTGTGAGCTTTTAGAATTCATTATTGAAACTGTGTTGAAACTGTTAATTTGTTACATGGGCAATGCGACCAACAGATGCATATCATGACTCATGAGTGCTCCATTTGCATATCAACTGTGTGGTGGACCATTCATTACACATACAGTGGAATCTGGTTTATCGACATACCTCAAGTGGCTTGGACACTTCTGCTCAACCAATTGTTTTTAATTAGTGTTGCTTTATTCGTGCCAATCCTTAATAATAATATAAACATATAATGATAAATCACTAAGAAACCGGTTCTTTGAGTTACCAGAAGAATGTTTCCCACGATGCAGAATAAAGCATGGTAGGGAAGTTATCTACCTACCAGAGTCAACTGAGGTGAAGCTTTAACACATTAATTTGAATGAGCAAAAGCAGAAATGGCAAAGTTGGGCATCCAATAAAAGAAAGCTCAAAAGTAGCTCCCCAAATCTTGGTTTAGCCCATTCATGTTGAATTCTGTCTATATCCAATGAATATATATCAGGGCCTACAAAAAATTTGCTCCTGGTGCAGCTTCATTTGATCATTTCTGAAAACCACCTTATTCAAACTGGATGAAGAAATGGTATTAGCGTTGTGAAGGAATGTGAGATATGTAGTGGAACAATGTTAACAAGCATGTTGTTATTTTTGTTCTTTCAAATTGTGAAGTGGCACTGGTCGGTCTTGTCTGCATTTCCGTCCTGTGGTCAAGATGGGTTTCTGAGTCAGATTTGATTCAATGTTCTTGGATTCACAAATGCTGATTCCCAAAGTTAAATTAATAAGGATTGCTGTTTTGTTTATGAAATTTGACCAATATCTTTATGCTGCATAATCTCTTATAGACTTCAAAGTTCGAAGTTTTGTTTTCAGCTGTAACCTAATCTCTTCTTAACGCAGGTTACACTTGTAAACAGGGTCAACGAAGCTAGCGCAAACCTTCCTGGGTGGGATGATGGAAGATAAGCTATGGTGACGTCAAATATTTGCCGAGTTCCCATTCTGATAGGCCCCTTGTCGGGGTAATACACCATAAATGACAGAAATAGATAGTTTTTCCTCTATACTTACAGAAAGAAAGTCTGACAGCCCAAAATTTTCAATTGAAAGGTTTCTTGTAATTGGCACTCACCGGCAGAAATATCAAAATATAGTTTTGTAGAAGTGCAATTTGTATTGCACTTTTGGCAATGCTAAAGAGTATTTGCAGTTTGGTTGTCCATTTGATTGTTGGAACTAAACTATTTGTTCGACTTCCATCTCATTGTGAGTTGAAAGGTTTTATAGTATTTAGTTGTGGAGATGTATAAAAAAAACTGCAAGTATTGATTCTAAAAAAACAAAGCGTCAGTACGGGCACGTAAACCATCACTTTAGATTGCGAACGGGTAAATTTGTTCACTACTATCGTAATCGTTCGTGAGTCACAAAATACCATCGTAAAATACTATCGCAAACATGAAAACTCTGAAAAATATTATTACTGCTATGTTTTCTGTCCAAAACAATCATTAGAGCTTTTCTTAGAGAGAAACTTTTAGAAATACCAACAATACCCTTGTAGAGAATAGTTCGAGAAAACACATATTAAATCTACAAAAATACCAAACAAATCTATAAAAAAATTATAGGCAAATTCATAGAAATTCCCTGACATTTTGCACTTATAAAAAATATTTTCAACTTAAATTTGGTTATCATTTTTACATAGTAAAAACTTTTTAAAAGAAGAAAATATTTTTTAAACTAGAAAAATAGCAAGATTGCTCTAACAATTCTATGAAAAATTCCAGAGTAGTTAAATAGGGTATTTTGAGCTTAATTAAAATATTATAAACTTAATTTTGGTTTTTATTTTTACATAGTAAATAATTTTAAAAGCTAAAAATACCTTTTAAACTAGAAAAATAACAAGATAGATAAAAAAAGTGTATACAAAAATTCAGAATAGTTAAATATGGTATTTTAAGCTTAATTAAAATATTCTCAACACAATTTTAGTTTTTATTTTTGAAATACAATTAAATTAAATTATTTTCCTTTTTTTTACATTACAACATTCTATTTTGCCTATACCCCAAGCAAAGCATAGCCACCAGTGTCCTTCACAATGGACAATGGCTAGTAGAGGAGAAGCAAAGGTAGAATGACATACGGGACCAGTCTTAGCAGAAAAAAGAAAAAAAAAGAAGAAAAAGAAGAAGAGTGAGGGTATAAGAGCCATTTTATACCATTGGGATGGAAATGTGACGACAATGATATTTTTTATAGAGTTTTTGGTGTTTGTGATAGTATTTTTAAGTCGATTTTGATCACGATGGTATTTTATAACTTGCAAACGATTACGATGACACTAAACAAAGTACTTGTGAACGGTAGTATTTGTAAGTACCACCACGCTTCAATACGATGAAGTGTGCCTTCAAACAAAAATGATATAATGTGTGCGACATGACTGGACTAAAAAATTGATTGTATTTGTTGTCTATATATTTTTTCTAGAAAATTGTTCCACGTACGTCATCTTCTTTCTTGTTCACTTCAACGGGCGGACTAAAAAATTGATTGTATTTGTTGTCTATATATTTTTTTCTAGAAAATTGTTCCACGTACGTCCTCTTCTTTCTTGTTCACTTCAACGGGCTCTTAGTAGTGTTGCTTTTCCATGTCGTGTACTTGTTTGGAAACGTCCGCTTACCCGCTACATGTGAAATACTTGTGCGTGTAGTTTAAAAAACTATTGTATTGGTATCGTGAAAATAATATCATTAGATTAGTTATAAAAAATATTTTCATAATATAAATATTATATATTTTTTGTGAATATTTTTTTTTAAAAATATATCAATATCTAAATCGTCGTATTCTTAAACAAAAGGTAACCAATCACAAAAGTAGACAACAAATTTGACAATAGGTAAACGAATGCCTAAAGCACATGGATACACACAGTACCAGTAAAGCACATTCCAAACTTAACGGTTTTTTTAAAATCCTCCAAGCTAACACTTTGTTGTTGTGGTTCATTTTTTCAAACAGTGGGCCGAGCCCCGATTTCTTTTATTAGAAACCAAAGTCAGAGCTACAAGGTTCCAAAGCAAACAAGATCTAGCTAAAATAGCTCTTTGAAAGCTATTACATAGCTGCAACAGAAGTAATTTTTTAATATAATTTAATCTATTTTTAAAAAATATTTTAAAGTTAACATCTCCTTAGCTTTATTTCCAATTCCAACTCTTTTAGCGTGGCAAAAGCACCTTGTCACACGACGGAGCTCGACATGGCAAACGGTGATGTCACGCCGCATCTTTTAGTGTGATAGGACTTAGCCCAAAAACGGACGTGTGCCGGTTCGGAGGATCACGTCGTGATACGTAACGTGACAGCTGTGTTTTGTCACGCCGCGTGTTGTGGCGTCACCAAAGGGGTTATAATTGAAATAAAGTTAGGGAGATGTTGTTTTTAATATATTTTTAAAAAATAAATTAAATTATGAAAAGAAAGTTATGCTACCATCGAAGTATAGTTCTGAGCCTAACCATTATTACATCAATTAAGAGCACATCCTCCAAGCACACTTTGATGTCCCTTTTCCTCTGCATTCCAGTCTTCTCGAGCAGCTAATTGAGCCTTTCTTTTCCTTTCTTTTTCTCCGCTCAGACTATTGTAATCCTCTGCGCACCAGGTCTCTATCCTCGATTGTGTTGAAGATTTCAACCGCAACTCGCTCCAGCACTCTCGCCCCTATTGAATGGCCTCTGTATTTCCCTTCTTTTTTTCTCCTGAAATAATGCCCAAAAATTCATCCAATGGCTAATGAGATAAATGAATGAATGTGGTTTGGTAGGCAGCTTATTTCTGAAACATGCATTGTTTCCAGTCTTGCATATCACCCAAAAAACTGCTGCGAATCCCACTGAGGCCAGCAGTTTCACCCCCCCAAAGCGAGGTATCCAAACAGAGAAAAGTTGATCTACACTGTTAGATAAATTCCTGAAACCGAAAGCACACTTCACCACATTCTAGATGAATCTAAATAAGCGATCAATATTCTCATACATATCGCAAAACTGGCACTTGTAGGAACCTTTCCGTCCTCTTTTTTTTCAAGTTATCTTTGGTTAAGGTTCTTTTCTTATGAACCAACCAAAGGAAAATTTTAATCTTCAGAGGAATTTTAACTTGCCACAGAAAATTGTGAGGGAAACCTATTTCGTGAACTCTCAAGGCTAAGTAAAAGGACTTAACAGAAAATTTCCCATTCGAGTTTAGCATCCAAGTAATGCCATCACTTTCACACTTTCACACTTTCTTTCACTCAGCTTTACCCCAGCACACTTACTCTTAATGCCTTCCCACATTACCATTGTTTCCCCACACAAAGTCCTTCTTAATTGAATTTTATCCCAGCCTCCAACTAGAACATTTTCAACACTGATGTTCTTACTGAAGGATAAATTATACAACCTAGGATATAACTCGGCTAGAGACTTATCACCTAACCATTTGTCTTCCCAAAATCTAGTTTTTATCGCATTGCCAACTACTCTTTTACAGCTGTTGTAGAAAAGGTTCTGGATTGAGTGGATTCTCATTAAGCCCATCCAAAAATGTGAATCTCCAACTTTGACACCCATTTGTGCCAGACTTGGAGCCCACATATTTGCTCTTAATAAGATCCTACCAACTACCTTCCTCAGTCTCCAATCTCCATAACCACTTACCTAAAAGAGCAATATTCGTGGTGTCAAGGTCCAGAATCCCCAGACCACCCTGCTCTTTAGGTAGACACACCAGACCATTTCATTAAATGATGTTTTCTAATCCCTGGTCCTCTTGCCAAAGAAATACGGTTCTAAAGTAGTCCATTCTCTCTCACTCCCACATGAAGCCTATAGAAAGACATCATATAGAGGGGCACACTATGTAAAACAAGAATTGATGAGAATAAGACTCCCACCTATTGAGATCAACTTACTCTTCCAACAACTCAATTTACCTTCCATCTTGTTTTCAGTGTTTCTCCCATCATTATTTCTCAAATTTTTCCTTCCAGAGGATTTCCTAAATATTTCGAAGGAAGAGATCCAACGTTACAAGTGAAGATTTCACTATAGAAATCCTGCTTATGAACAACATCCCCTAGACAAAAGATTTCACTTTTATGAAAATTAATTTTCAAGCCTCACATTTGCTCAAAGAGGCAAAGAATAAATTTAAGATTTCTAGCCCCTTCTAAGTCATCTTCTAACAAAAAAATAGTGACATCTGCGTATTGCAGAATGGCAAAACCATTTTCCACTATATCAGGAATTAGACCCTAAACAACCCCTTGTTGCTTATCTACTAATAAAGCAAGAGCATCAGCAGCTATGTCAAACAGGAGAGGGGATATTGGATCTCCCTGTCTCAACCCTTTGTAAGTTCTAAAATAGGGACCAATACAACTCCACAGGGAACCCATCTGGCCCTAGAGCCTTATTAGATTCCATTTCAAAAACATCAGTTTTAAGTTTATCCATGGTAAATTATTGAGTCAGGGCACTGCTGTCTCGCTCATTTATTTTATTTACCCCATCCAAGGTTAAGTGCATGTCAGGATGGCCAAACAGAGACTTATAAAAACTAGTGATATATTCCATGAGATTTCTTTCTCCTTCTACGACTCCCTCCTCTTGATTTAGCATTTTAATAGTGTTCTTCCTCTTCTTGCCATTGGCTTTAGCATGGTAGTATTTGGTATTATTATCTCCATCTTTCGATTCTTTTTTCCTTTGATCTCTGTAACCATTTTAATTCCTCCTGCCTCAATAGTCTAGCTAATTGAGCATCCAGGAGTTCTTTTTCTTCTCTATCTTGAGTACTTATGCTAAAATGCTCATATTTCCTGTCTAGAGCCACAATTTGAGAAATTATTTCAGTTTTAAGTCTTTTATACCACCCCTCCACATTCATGTTCCAGACATTAATGTTTTTCCTAAGTAGCCTTGTCTTCTAAGGTCTTCTCTCAAGAACCAACTCAATTCAAATTTAAAGAGAGGAACTTTATCACAGACAATTGAACCAGTATCAATTAAAAGAGGGGCATGATCAGACATGGATCTTACCAAAGCAGATATAGTTGTTAAGTCGTAACTAGTCAAGTGCCCGTGTGTTGCAATGGAACCCAAAAGAGTGTGATACATATTGATATCGGTAGACGGGATCCTAAACCGCATAATAAATATCATTTTTTCTTCACACACATAGAAACATAAACATCCTTCTTGTGATTACCGATGCCTCCAACTGCCTCCGTATCATTGGATAATTAGAACGGAAAAGGGAACCAAAATCAGGGCAAATTCGAACAATTCCCACGCTTTCTTCTTACCTTGGGGCCGTCTCCGCATTCGTGTAGTTGCAGAGGCTGTCGATCTTGACCTCCGTCCTCGACTCCTTGATCCTCCCTGCAAACGTTGCATGCAGGAACATGAATATTCAATATACTTTATAAGTTTGTGACTAATCAAAAGAAAATAGAGGGGTAGAACAAGTAGCAACTAAAAACATCGTTAAGACAATATTATCATTAACAAATACTTTATATCCGAACTTTGGTATGTACTTTACTTCATGACAACATTCATCTTTAAAGCATTACCACAGTTAAGTATTTAGAGCATTAGAACCAACATCACTTAAGGCACAAGGGGGAGTAACCAAAATCACTGGAATATCATAGAATCTTGCCAAACTATTCAACACAGTGTTTATAAAAGATGGCAAATTATTCAACACACATTTTACACCCACATCATCTAAATCTCTTCAAGCGTCATTCTTCAAGTCAGAACCAACAGATACGCACCTAGAAATTGCAACACAAATACATATAGAATCAAGCAATGAAGAAGGCAGACACAACTGTAAGAAATTCTAAAAAAATCAGGAGAGAAACTATTGAATGAGATTTCTTGCCAAAAGTCTTACGATGCCTTATGCCTTCCCTGTTGCCAATTTTTCCATATTAATCCAGCAATTATTACCAACACTAGCCCCATCACCAATGAAAAAACTTGCTCTATCACCAGTAGGGAGATGATAAAGGTACCGCTGTCATAAAACAACATAAAGATTTACAAGAGGTGTGATATATAAAAACTTTATAGAAAAATCATCTAATGATAACTAACCTGACAAGCATAAACTACTATTTAAATTTGTAAGAAAGATAAAGCCTTGGTATCATCCAAGTCATCCATGATATTAAAGTTGTAAGTCGGTTCAGGAGGTTGAACAACTGACGTAGAAGTTTCTACAACTGGATCTGGATGAGGCAGACCAAGAGATAGCTTGGGAGGCCTCTGGAAATAAGTGCACATATGTCAAATTATCAAGTAATTCGATAAAAAGAATTAAGAAGTAGAAAGCATTTCCACGCGAGAATGATCCAACGGCTCACGTCGCACAAAGGAGGATGGATCAAACGACTCACGTCGCGCGAAGGAGGATGGATCCAACGGCTCACGTCGCGCGAAGGAGGACGAACGACCACCAACTGCAATTTTTAAGTAGTAGAGATTAATTGAATTACTCAGATTACATAATACCCTTTTAACTCATAAAATCAATCCTTGCAGTCTATGAAGCTTCATCTATTGTAAAAAGTATATGTAACATTACCATTTCTCAAGGGGGAAAGTTGCTCCTTGTCAATTAATTAATTAGAATTGTCGTAATTTTTCTACTCTTAGATTGTACAAGGCAACACATGGTAAGACATTATACCGCGGGATTCAGCTATAAGGAACATAAATAGACTATTTCTAAAAGGTGGCAACAGAAAATTGAGGTGGGAGTTGAGCCGTTGATTCTTAGATTATGTTAGCAATCAAAACATTGCTACTGTTATTAATTCCTCACAACCAAAAATCTCAGTATGTCATGCTTCCATGGTCACAAAAGATCTAGAAATTACCTTGAACTCGTGTAGAACCACAGTCTTTCTCGGATAGTTTGGACTCATCCCTTACCCTCTGGAGCTCCAGCTTCATCTTCTCAGTTGATGACATGTGATCGGGATGGAAATACTGCAGATAGAAACTAACAATATCACATCCTCTAAACAACAAGGTAACCCCGCATTATCAAAAGTACAAACTACTTGAAACTCACCCTCTCAAGTAACTCTTGCAGCTTTCCTAGCAAGCACGCCGGCGTAGCCTGGCCACCATAGCCCATCAAAATCGACATACTATGAACTGACACTATGAACCAAACGCAAGCGCAACATCAGCGGTAACCACACAAATATCACTCATCAGTACCATCAACAAGCGCAACTAAACAAGAAATGATCAAAGCAACAACACAATCTATCATTACAATTGTCAGTCTTCTTCTGATCCTTGGTCTGCAGCACCATGAGCGCATCTCGCAGCACATCCATGCTCACGCCAGACTACGCGACCCTCTCCCTCTCCTCCTTGTCCATCTCTAGTAACCTCCCGAGCCACCCACTTAGCTCCTCCACCGAGAACCACTCCCCTTCTTCCCTACCCCCGTCGGCCGCAAGTCCCCAAGCCTCTTCCCCGGCTCGTCATAGTAGTACGACTGTAGAAACTGGAGGCCCTCCTCCACACCGCCATGGCCCTTCCCCGCCCTCTCCTTCAACTCCCTCCCGAACACCCTCTCTGACAGCGACTGCGCCCAAGCCTCTGCCGCTGCAAGAAGACGGACTTCCAGTCGATCCATTTCGCACCGAGGAGGGGATCAGCCGGGGTCCAACTTGTGGAGGGTCTCACAAAGCGCGCGAAGGGAAAGGGGGAGGATGCCGCATTTGTGCCAGTGGTGCGATTGGCCGGGGTGGGTTTGCTAGTAAAGATGTCGAGGAAGGAAAGGGTGGGGGAGGAGGTGGAGATGCAGTGGGTTGGAAGTTGCGGAAGAAGGTTGAGGCTACGACGGACGTTGTCGAGGGAGGGGGTGGCAGGGGGTTGGGAGTTGCGCACGAGAGCGAGAGAGAGAGAGGTGGGATGATGGTTCCAATGGGAGGAGATGGGAGACCGGGAGTGATGGGAGATTGGGAGTGCACAGAGCGTTTTTGCTCGACCGGGAGTGGCGAACCGCATGCACGCGAGAAAGATCCAATGGCTCCCGCCGCATGAAGGAGGATGGATCCAATGGCTCATGTTGCACGAAGAAGGACGGACGACGACCAAGTCCAATTTTTAAATAGTAGAGATTATTTAGTACATGCATCACAGCTTACAACCATTTCTCACATACATCTTTCTGTACATTATTTAGTACATGCATCACAACTTACAACCATTTCTCACATACATCTTTCTCCATACATGATATTGCAAGCAAGCTAAGGTATTTTCAGATCAAACTAATAATTAGGCACACTGCTACGAACATAGGCACAATTGCATTAGAAACATGGGTGCTTCTTATTTCAAAAAATTATTCTTAAGAGCATTCTTGCAGATGTAGCATAGCAAGTTTGGAGAATAGTTGTAGTTATAAACTTACGAGCTAATTTGTTGATGAATCTTGGTATAATACTATTTATATAGTTATTATCATACATTTTATACACCAATTAGGACAAACTTTCCTGAAAAATTAAGAGGACAAATGGTAAGGAAAAATTATAACTTAAATCCAAAGTTAAATGTTACCAATTGCCGTTGGCATTCTATATGGCTACTACAGGTGAGCAAAAAGATTAAAGGTTACATTTGAAATAGTTAATACAAGATTTTATCATGAATTTGCTCTCAGTGATTAATAAATCAATAACATATTTCTGCTAGAAAATTAAGTGTTCCAATGGTAAAGTTTATCAAGAATGTAACTTGGAGACTTACAAGATTTAGATTATTTGCATACACAATCGGAGGCCTTTTCCCCAGGGGGTCTAGTTTTAAGGCAAGTAGGCCTATTAAGATGCACATAACTACCTTTTTCATCTTATCACCCCACCTAGTGACTTTACAAGCATTACATGCTAGGAAGCTAACAATGCATTCGTCACCACTAAACTAATCACAAAGTATGACACAGACAACAAATTAATCACTTATGATCCAACGCAATTAGACTACTATTCTGCAGCCATGAAGTTTGCAAAAATCATTGTAGTGAACACAAATATTGGTTCCAAGTGAAACCAATTTCCGGCTGCAGATGAACTGAAGTTTTGAGCTATCAAATTGATTTAACATTGTATAGCCGACTCCAGAAACCATATTATCTTAGGAGATAAAAATATACACATTAGTTCATAGCATTTTTACAGAAAGGGAAATTGTAGTGAATGAACCAGTACTGTAAAACAGAAATTGCAGTGGTTGTGTGAAGATAATAGAGCTCATCAAGGAACAGGGCATTTCAGCAAACACCTGGACTTCGTTGGGGGCAGCAGGTACTGGTGACACAAACATGGGTTTCCTCGACCTACACCCAGAGAGAGAGAGAGAGAGATCAGGACTTACAACATCTATGGCGGGCGTTGTGGGTTGTCACTTCACATGAGTTCACCAGAGTTGGAAAAGACGCGAGACTTGACCGAATTTCCAGGTCTAATCGGATTGGAGGTGCATCGGTCCGCACTGATGGAGTCGGTGTGGCTCGAGGTGATACATCGGGCAGCGAGGAGGCAAGACAGTGGGGATGAAGATGGTTGTTGATCTGGATGGAGGAGATGGGCTGAGGGAAGAGCTTGTGAGTGGTGAGAACAGGAAGGGAGAGTAGAACCTGAAGAGGTGGAAAAGAGAAAGGGAGAGGATTACCTGGTTGGAGGGAATGACCTTGGTGCGACACATGGTGGAGCAGGCGACGGGATGCATTGGAATATAGCGATCTTGCTGGACGACAGGCAGCAGCTAGGGATCCAATGGCGCCGAAAACAACTCACCCTTGGAGCGAGATGCAGATCTGGGTGGATAAGGCGGTCCAGAGAGGAGGATGTGGCTGGAGGTGATGTAAAGGAGCGGCGGCGGGATCAAGGACAAGGCATTGAAGCTAGTGGGGAAAAGTGAAGGTGGCGGCAGGGGGGTTGGGAGTTGCGCACACGAGAGAGAGGGAGGGGGAGAGAGAGAGAGAGAGGCGGTGTGACGATTTCAATGGGAGGAGATGGGAGACCGAGAGTGATGGGAGATTGGGAGTGCAACTGTGTGCACGCGAGAAAGATCCAACGGCTCATGTCGCACCAAGGAGTACGGATCCCATGGTCCACGTCGCACGAAGGAGACGGACGACCACCACCAATTGCAATATTTAAGTAGTAGAGATGAGACTCCCATCATTGCTGACAAGGACGCTGTCTAGCTTTTCATAAGTAGGATCTGCACGGTCATTACCCCAAATGAAGGCACAACCACATAATGCTAATTCCCTCAACGAGTGGTGGTTCATCTAGGTCTATAAACTTCTATATTTGGTCAACTAAACTTATCCGAGACTTGTTTGGATGAATTAGGCCTAATATGTTCGAACAGACAGTTTATTGAATCAAAATCCCTGCTCATAGAGACCGGATCTAATCCCTTCCATGATTCCATCTAAACAAGCCATTGGATCGTAGCAGGAATAAATTTTATGGCATCGGTGCCACGTGACACTGGATCTAAATTCACGACACGTGGCAAATGTTATATAGCAACTAGAGAGTTTGGTTGAATGCTTCAATACATTTAGGCCCGGTGTCACGTAGCACCGGTGCCTTGATTTTTTGTTTCTGGATCGAAACTGATCACAAACCGAATGGGATTGCCAACGTGGCGCGTTGACCAGTGCCTAAACGGAAGGGGAACCGCTGAGCTGGCAGTTTGGCTAGATCGATCGGAAGGCCGGACGGTGAGCCGCCGCCGCTACCTACGTACCCGAAGGAGAAAAGACAGAGATACTCGATGCTCAACCGCCGTACAACGTTATTCCGTCTTGCTGGACGTACGGCAGTGCAACGCAGCAAAACCACCTCGTTTCCCACGTCCTCCCACCTCGACCCCCACGTCCCGATGAACCAGCGAATGAACTCAAAGCGCGCGCGGGAGGGAGTTACACGGGCCAAGCGAATGGCTGGATGCCCCCTATAAATTAGGCACGCACGGGAGCGCGCACTTGCAGTTCTACAGACACACACCGCCGCGCGCGACGTACGCCATTGCAGGATCGAGCAGGGGGAGCTAGCTAGCCGGCGAGCGCGCGCGCGACCTGCTAGGCCGTGCCCTTCCGGCCAACTGACCTCTTCTCCTGCATCACCTTCTGGATCAATGGCGGTGACAGCGATGAAGGGTTCCGACAAGCTTCTGCTTCTCCCCGTTGCGCTGGCCTTCGTCCTCCTCTCCCTCGTGGCGGCGGCGCTTCCGGCGGAGCCGGGGCTGGTGTTCCACGTCGGCGGTCCGCGCGGATGGCGCGTCCCCGACGCCAACACCAGCTACGGCTGGTGGGCCATGAACAACCGCTTCCACGTCGGCGACGAGCTCTGTGAGTTATCCATTCCCATGCACGCATGCCTGTTGATGCAGCCTTACACGCCAATAATGGCGTGCGTTTGATCTCCTCGCATGCTCATGTGAATATAATCTGCATGCAGACTTCAAGTACGAGAACGACTCGGTGCTGCTTGTCGACCGGGAGGCGTTCGACGCCTGCAACGCGACGGAGCCCCTGGAGAGGTTCGCCGACGGCAGCACCGTGGTGCGGCTCGACAGGCCGGGCTTCTTCTGCTACATCAGCGGCGAGCCGGGGCACTGCGAGGAGGGCCAGAGGCTCATCGTGCGCGTCATGGTGCACCCGGCGGAGCACGCGCCCGCTCCCGGACCGGCCTACGCCCCGGCGGCGTCGCAGCCGGGCCATGGCGGCGGAGGCGGGTCTAGCTCGGCATCGGGTTCTGGTGGGCGCCCCGGGCCGTCGGGGTGGCCCGGAACGTCGTCCGGCACCGCCGCTGTTGCCGCCGGCGTCGCCCTCTCGGCGGCGATGGCTGTTCTTGTTAGCCTCGTGTTGATGCTTCAGTGAACGCTGATCAGAATGCCTGCATGCCAACTCGCCTAGTTGATATGTAGGTCTGGTCCTGTTATTATCGTTTAATTCCTCTGCTGATTGATGAGTCATGAAGTATTAGTACGTTATTAGATCATTATTGTGTCAGACATTTGATTGGTGTTATAGCCTAATTATATGGTAATTCTATGTAATGCGAATTATTGTATTGTGTTCGTCGATGCCCGTGACTATATATTTCAGAAACTGTCTAAATTTGTTATTTTTCATTATGGTGACGAACGACTGGTCCATGTCCTCAACAATGCAGTATGCAGTCAGAATTACTACATGAATGGTTTATATTTTCCAACAAGTTTTAAAAAATCATATGCCTTATAAAATGCAACGGAGGAAGTATCGTCCATGAGCATCACCACTGTGTTAATACCTGGCAAAAACATTCCACAGCTCTGTGAAGTGAAGCTGCCCGGTTTACATTTGTCAATAGACATGAATTATACAATCTCTAGTTGTGAAGTACAGATAGGATGTATCATATAAAGACAATGCGATCTGCCCATCTCAACCATGCGAGGGAGCAGGGGCGTAGCTGGCCCAGGCCAAGCCTCCGGCCGACTCAGCTAGTTTTGATCTAAAGTCAAAATTTTCTATTTTTTAGAGAACTTAATGTGTTATTTTGATCTTGGTCCTGGGGGTAATAGCCCCGGAGGCTCGAGGCCCAGCTCCACCTCTGCAAGGGAGGATAGCATGTGAATTCAGTTGACCCTCCTTGACCCATTCCAGGTGATGTAATTTCTATGATGATTGAACGCTGCATTTGAAGATGAATTACCATGGCAATTTGCTTACAACAATAGTTTTCAGTCTAGTCTGAAAATGTTCTCGTTTGAAGCACTCTACGGAAGAAAATGCAGAACTCCTCTGCATTGGTCAGAATCAGGGGAAGGTTATATTTTTGGACCAGATACTCTCAAGCAAGCAGAGGAGAAAGTTCGACTGATCAGGGATCGCCTTCAAGCAGCTCAATCCAGACAAAGAGTTATGCCGACAACCGTCGAAGGGAATTAATCTTTGAAGTTGGAGATGTTGTGTATCTCAAGGTATCCCCGCTTCGTGGAACTTGAAGGTTTAAGGTAAAAGGGAAGCTCGCCCCAAGATTCTTAGGCCCGTTTCCGATCACTGCCAAGCGTGGAGAAGCCGCCTATCAGCTAGAGCTACCTAGAGGTCTGTCAGACGTTCACAATGTGTTTCACGTCTCTCAGCTCAAGAAATGTCTCAGAGTGCTTGAAGAGCAGACTCCAATTGAAGCCATCGCCCTTCAGAAGGATCTGACCTATCCGGAGCATCCGATCAAGATCCTCGACGTCGTGGAAAAGCAAACAAGACGCCAGATCATCCGCCTGTGCAAAGTTCAGTGGAGCCACCACTCCGCAAGAGAAGCCACCTGGGAGCGGGAAGATCACCTGAAGCAGGAGTTTCCATCTTTGTTTCCGGAGCAGCTCGAATCTCGGGGTCGAGATTCTGTTTAAGGGGGTAGGTTTGTAACATCCTGTTTTAGCAGTTAGGGTTTCAAAATCAAAATTATGGTTTTCAAAATTTTTCAATCTGGCAAAAGCAAAAGCAATGGAGTGCTTACCTCGGTTCACGTGCCGCCGCCCCTCTCCCCCTATCACCGCGCTTGCTCTTCTCCGCTTTCGCCGCGACAACCGCAGCCTCGCCTCGCCTCAGCGCCGCCTCCTCCGCTCAGGCTGCAGCGCCGCTCCCGTCTGTCTCCATCACCGCCTCCTCCCAACCCGCTTCCTCTGCGCTGCACCCGCAGCTCTCCTCGCCTCGCCTCCATCGGCTATAAAGCCGCCTCCTTCTTCTCCTTCCTCCTCTCCACCCTTCACCTCCTCCAAGACTGTCGCCTTGTCTCCTTGGAGCCGTCGCCGCCGCCTCCTCCGCCTCCTCCTTCGTCTCGGCTCGGCGCCCTACCCGACTTCACCTCGCCCGGCGCCCCTTCCTCCTCCGGCTCCGGCCGCTCCGCTCCCCGCCGCTCCTTCCTCTGCTGCCTCCGGCGGCCGTGGCGCCCGCCCCTTCCTCGCCTCTCCCTCTCTCTCCCCCCGCCGCTCCCTCTCCCTCTCCCTCTCGCGGGCGCGGAGAACGCGAGGCGTCACGCTCTGCGCGACGCTGTCGCGTTATTAACGCCACCGCCGCCGCTGACACGTGGGCCCCACCGTCTTGTGCCACTGACGGGCGGGCCCGGCTGCTGTAACCGTGCGCGTGGACTCGGTCCACGAGAACAGTGCCCGTGGACCGAGCACAGCACTGCCACGTGTCAGCACGGGAGTTTTTTCGATTTTTCGATTTTTGTTTTCAATTAAAATATGTTAAAAAGCTTCAAAAATTCATATCTTTTTCTGTATAACTCCAAAAATTATGAAACCAGTTTCTAAAATTTTCTAAAATCAAGATCTTACTAATGGCACTGGTCTTGTTTATTTAGCAGTTTATTTATTATGAGTTTGGTATTTATTTGCTCTCTTTGCTGTTGTGTCTTTTTCCGGTACTTTCGTCCAATTAGGATTCGAAGACGCCAGAGACCTCAACTTCGATCAAGCTCAAGAATACCAAGACCCCGCTGCCTTTAACCACGGCGAGTCAATACTTTGATCATTCTGAGCCTACATTTTTATGCAAACTATGTTTATTTAAAATATCAAAGTTGCATGCTTTACTTTTGTAATCAAATGTATGTTAAAGCTTAAGGTAGTTAAATACTCATTTACTGATTAATTACTTATTAAGCCATCCTTTGATAAATCGAATACAGTATTCTTTGTCGCCCTAGTAAATATATGGTAAATACTAGCCTAGGTTGTACTTAAGCGACATGCTAGTCTTGCTTAAGTACCGGGATAATAAATGTCCCAATCATCATCCTTTAAACATGAAAAAATAGTTTTGGGCAGACATTGGATGTAGATGACTGATGTGTTGCGTTAATTGGTTTTCCTTCCCAAAACCCTAAAAACAACTTGCTAGTACCCCATCTGGACGGATGAAAAGAGTGGTGGGTGCGGACGTAGCACGAGCATGGTTGGTATGGGGTATGAACCGTCCAGATGAATTAAGGACTTAATCTTGTCATGACCTCCTGTGTAAAACCAGTACAACCGTAAGTCTGCAAAGTGCAACTTGGCTTAGTAAAATTATTGAACCCTGAAAGTCATCCCACAACTGGTGTTTAGAAGTGTGCAAGCGGCAGGACGTATGCTGTCTTGAGAGGGACACCGGGGAGGGTGAAGTTGCCCGCTGCGCTAGTCGTTGTGGCCGGAGCCAGCTGCGCTAGTCGTTGGGGTAAATATCTCGCACAACTTATGGAATTGGTCATAGGGGTGAGATGACGGAAGGGGCAAGGTAGTTTAAAACGTTACTGTGACGATCGCTCAACTACATGACTAAGAAATCATGTGGGGGCAACGAGTATGATTATCTCTTGTGGGTACAGTGTACAACCTCTGCAGGGTCTAAACTGTTTAAACAGCCGCGCCTACGGTTAAAGACGGACATGGGAACTTAACCTGAGTTAGCTCTATTTCAAAAACCGGGTGGAATGAAAATGTGGTGGGCTCATCCAGCCCTTGTTTTGGATTTTTCCTAGGTAGTCTTACCCAGTGTTGATAATCGGTGGATCTAGCCGTTATCAAAATTAAGCATGAGGTGGATGTAACCTCTACTGTTATTTAATAATTGCACTTCTCTCTTTAATGAAAATGTAATTTGTTAAAATGCTAAGTCATAGGGATTTGTACTTATGATAATTGAAAATGTTGCTTTAGCAAATAAAAGAACATGAGCCATCCTTGTTAAGCCTTGCATGTATATTATTGCATTATGTGTGTTGGCTCGCGAGCACGGTAGTTGTGCTCACTCTCGCTCCTCCCCCAAACCCTCCAGATGATATGGAGCAAGGAGACTACACCTACTACGAGGATCCCGAAGTTGATGGAAAAGAGAACCCTGAAGAGTAGTATAAATTCTGTAGTATAGGTCTCGCCCCAGTCTACCTGACTCCGCTGGTACCTAGGTGCATCCTATATTATCTGAGTTTTCGGGTAATATCGGATGTACACAGGTTTCTCTAGTCGCTTGCCTGTGGAGAGATGTGTCCTCACCCCCCTTTTGCTTCCGTTGTCGCTTCCGCTACTTTTGTGATGTAATCATTTTGCCTGTTCGGCCTTTATTGTAAAACTTGACCCGATGCGGTCTATGTAAACTCTGATGTGTTAATGAATGGTATGGTTTTACGCCATGTATGAAATGATTCAGTGATGTATCTGTGAGTGCTATCTACTGATCCAGTGAATAGCACGTTGTATTCGCAGAGGATTCAGGATTAGAAAATCCGGGTCCGACAGTATAGAAGGGCCACATAATCCCTCAGCTCACGACGGTCGGGATTCAGTAGAATTGCCATAAAGATGCATGCTGGTTAGGGCCTATTCGATATTCAGGAAAGTAACGTGCACGAATAGAATAAAATCACTAATTACTGTAAAGTACAGTAAAAAGCACAGAAATGACCCATGATATATCCAAATTATTGAAGAAAAAGGAATGTATAAATATGGGTAGTTTGGGTTCATCACGGAAAAGAAACAGTAAGATCAATTACGCCAGTGTGAATTAATCAATGCGGTGGCTTAATGCAATCAGTTCAAAAATAGAAGCTAAGAGGAGAGTGATTGTGATACATGTGCATGTAATTTAGGCACTTTAGATAAACTTATTCCCACCATCCTGTAAGAGTGGTGGCGAGTGGAAAAAATGTTAGGGGGAGAAGAAAGTTTTTTTTTTTGGTAACCAAAAGCTATATGTACCATAGCCATCCACAAATTTTAATTAACAGTACCAAGCATTGCATCCAAAAAAAATAAGTAATTAGTATTTAAAACAGAACAAAAATGGTGTACCTGCTAAAGAACGCCGCATATCACCAAAGCGGACATTAGTCCATACTCCACGCATCAGCCTATGTTGAGCAGCTTTAGCAGCAGCCATCTCTATGGCACTGTCAACGAATTTCACGTCACTCCAGTGTCATGCAATGCAAATAATGCATGACAACAGTAGAAATTTTACGCTGTCCAAGTTATATATAGAACAAACCTTATGTCGCCATGTGATGCTTGATTGTCACCTACATTACCAGGGGCCATGGTGGTTTGCAGCAACCACATTCAAAATAAGCTACTGGACTGATTAGATTGGAGTGGCCAAAACGTATCCTTCAGAGTTTTTAAAATCTGAAAGAAGGATTAATTGAAGTAAGCCCAAATGTTACCGAATTCAACAACCATTTTACTGTCAGGGCCTCGTAATACCACCTTTTATTGAAGAACAAGCATGATAACTAATGGGGTGTTTGGTTTGAGGGATCGCCTCATCCTAGAATGGAATTGGTCCATAATAGGACTATCCCATAAATTTAGTGGGATGATACCATCCCTCATTTTGTACTAGACTTATGCTTACGAGGGATGAGGTGGTGATGAACTAATCCACTCCATTCCTCAAACCAAACAAGTGGTTTAGGTTCGGAGTTAAGATCGGATGGTCCATTCACCGTCCGGTCCTTCAAATCAAACACGCCATAAAATTAGGAGCAGGAGCAAGATACCTGAAAAATAAGGGACCTAATTATCTCAATGCTTCACTTTAAAGTGCACATAAAACCCTCAACAGTACTATTACAAATGGAATTCCAATCCCAAGCTGTTTAGATACAGTTCCAGATCAAATTCCAATTAAGAGTTGATATGCAAAATGTTATATCCTGATTGAATCCTGATTATCATGGATCAGGTTGGACCTCCAAAATTGTCATTTCAAGACCATTGAACGTGCACCTGTACTTTGGAATACTTATAACGACTCAAGCATGGAGGGGAGAAACAAGAGTCCCTGAGGACAAAAAGTTATCGACAGCTGCGTTGTGTCCAATGAATGAAGCTAAGCATGCAGATGCAGTCACCGCCGAAAAGGCCTAGCCTACAAAACTGGCTTGTTTATTTCTGAATGAAATACTTGTACAGACAACTATGGAACAGAACCGAAAATTCAGTTTATGCATGTCCACGAGTGATGTTCGAATGAATGATCATAACTCATAAGAGGTAGGAAACAACATTGATAGAATGTGCATATAGAAATTGGCAAGCCGGAATCCAATTCAAGTCTCATTCCGAAATATGCAACCTAAACGCTATCAATCTTTCTGCTAGTAAGGAAGCTCGATGAAAAGATTTTCCTTCAGCAAGCAGAGCAAGGTAGAAATTCTCTATTGTAGGATATTTGCCCAAAATTTTCACTATGGTGTTATCGTATGAATTGGCAGTAAATGCCTTGCAAATGTTCAAAAACTATTCTTGCTTGATACTTGTGCAGCTATTTAGCAGATAAAACACATAATGACAGTTAAAAATGAAACTTTCTTTTGTGTTTGTCATGGCCCTTAGGGAGGCTATTGAGATCATGTGGAAAGAAGATCTCCACATTGAAGTCCAGCAAGCCGTATAACCTCAGCGTCTTCAACATCTCTGAATATATCAAGGAAAGCATTAGAGCTGATCCTGATCAACATGTCAAAACCCGACCATTGTAGACAACAAGAACAACATTAGAATGTATGAACCACACATAAGGCAATCACATGAGCATGTATACAAATCAAGGACTCGAAATTGCATATGCAGAGTCTCTGTAATGCACTGTCGTCTTCCGTGGCGTGGGACACAACACAGACAAGCAGGTCGCGATCGTGAGTCGGACGTGGATTAATGTGGAGACGCTTCGATACTTCCGGTTGAGAAGCGGTAATTTCGTGCGAAATTCTCCAAACAGGTAGGAATTGATTTGTTCTGGGTACACTTCTCCAAACGGTTTGGACCCTAAGGTGCTTTATTTTCTTTCCTTCATCGGGAGAGAGAAAATGGATCCTTTCTTACTGTATTTAAAAAAATTAAGGTAATATTTATTAATATCATAGCAAGGTTACATCGTCCGCAAAGATTTCTACAATGAAATTTGATTATGCCATATTGCATTGGCTTTCGAAACCACAGCCTAATGGGCAAGAACATGAGCAGCCCAGCTAGCTTCCGTGGACGATGAACAAAATTCATCTTCGCAGAAGTGGTGGCAATCACGCGGGATTCCTCCATGAAAACTGCTCCTGAAGAACTTGAACTACCAGGATTGCAAACAGCCTCTATCGCCATTGTTTAGTCCGATTCAACAACCAATCTATTACAGCTGATACTACTAGCCAGGAGCATACCGTTAAGAAGTGCCTCCGCTTGATATAATGCATAGCTAACTCGTCGAGTGCCATAAGTAGTGTAGGAAGTTGAACCAGGTTTAGGAGCAGCTAGTGGCAACTACACCAATATCAAGCAGTAAAAGCAGTTTTAATTGGTGTACATCAAGCAGGATTATTCGTCTCACTAGAAAATGAAAGGATATGGGTGTGAAGTGGGCTTTAGCGCAGGCATTATGCTTTGTAATGTCAGCCAAAGCTCATGGGTGTGTATTGCTGCATGGTCACAAACTCAGGCAGCACTGTTGTGCTCGGAAAATGCCATGTTGCAACAAACTTCACATAACGCTGTTCTGCAAATATAGGTTGCTCAGAGCCACATAACCAAATGTACGGTAGAAAGCGCATCGCAGTTCAGAAGGCAACGGCGACACAAGGTACTACAGGCCTGAACAAAGACAGGTGTACTACAGCTTGACATTACTAGAGTTCAGCTCTTCTGGGAGTTCCTTCCTCCAGCTCTTTCCTCAGCTGAAGCGAAAATCGTCGTTAACGTCGTCGTCATCCCAATCGTCCTCCCATTGCTGGACAGCTTCATTGTCATCTTCCTTGTCATCCCATTCTGCAAAATACAAGAAAGCGGGAAGCCAAGTGTCAGTCCAAGCTCACAATGTGTACAATGGCAAATGTGGTTCACCAGATCCACAACTTCACCCCTAGGTCACTATAAGGTTCAACACATACATGTGTTACTAAATTACTTGCAGAACATTACCCAAAAAAAAGGAAACAAATATATTGCTAATCAGAGGTAAAAAGGACTGTTATGCAACAGAGCATGTGCAACCACAAAGCACACACTCGTTAGTGGTCAGATCACAAGCCCACAAGACATAAGAGAACAGATTGAAATGCCAACCAGAGCTTCAAGAAAGTAGCCATCATTACTACCCATACAAAACTATTGTGCAGCATGGTTTGGGCTGTGAACTTGCCATCTTACCAACCATGTAAAGGGATGCCAATTTAGCAATACAGATATTACTAACATGTTCTCCTAGCAAATGTAGAGGTTCAGTTTTTTAATTAATTCCGTGAACCAAACACACAGTTATGCAATATGAAGTGTATAATTCAGTACTAGCAAGAAAGGAATATAAAAACTATGTCGAAATCATGTACCTTGTGATGTAACCCAATATAAGATATTTACCAACTGTAATACAAATGTACTACATATAACAATCACATGTCACATCAAAATCATCCAACACATGAAGGACAAGGAGTGGAAACATTTAGTTTCGTTTGAATCAGACATAGGGTCATAAGCAGGGTTAAAAAAAACCAGAACTGGGCACTTTCCCGGTCACTGGCCGGAAACGGTAACCGGCTAGTTACCAGATTTACCCGAAAAAAACAGATGAAATTCGTTTGAATTTGCTTAAAAAACAGCCAAAATTCTAAAACTGGAATTTAAATTTGCTAAACCGGGAAAAACCGGACGGTTTTTTTGTTTCCGATCCCCACCGGTAAGACCGGTTACCCTTTGGTGTCCACTAAATCAAACATAGGCACAAATCACAACATAGGTTTTAGTAGAAGCAAAGCCAAATCTTATGACAATGACGAGAACAGTTTTCACCCAATATCTTGTCCTGTGATTTCAAAGCTAGTCTAACCATTGCTACAAAGTAAAAACAGCAACTATACCCACCACAAGCTAGAAATCCTTGTCTCATTAATTTGTGAGTACATAACTCCTTTTTGCTTCATTCAATCAAACAGTATCAGAAAAGTATTGTAGTGTTATTTGATAATCACCAAGCCTCTTCTTCCCAAATAAATATGCACATTGCCATTTAAATATTAGTTGTGGCCTACAGTCCTACACATACTTTCTTTAGTCATTTCTAGAACATAGGAGAGACTATGTCCACCCTTCATGAATAATTATGTTTTATATCATTTCATTTCATCTAGGAACGAGAGAATACTCCATTGCCAAGGTTGTCACGGCGTGCTTGGCGATCCACGGCGCCTGAGAGGCGCCATGACGTCCAGTCGGGCACCTAATCGTCCTCAAGGCGAGCAGAGGGAAGCAGAGCTGCGCTGCTGCAGTCTAGCAGAGGGAGGGAGAAAGGGAAGGTAGAGGGGTGAAGCACCGAAGCAGAGTTGCAGAGGGGGGAAGCAGAGGAAGAAGCAAAAGCAAAGGAAGAAGCAGAAGCAGAGGAAGGAAGTAGGGGACTCAGGAGTGGCGGCAGAGGAAGAAGAAGCAGAGGAGGGAGGGGAGTGGCGGCGCGGCGGGAAGGAGGGGGTGGCGGCGCGCAGGAGGGAGGGGTGGCGGCGCAGGAGGAGGCAAGGGAGTGGCGGCACGGTGGGAGGGAGGAGTGGTGGCGTCGCCGCAGTGAGGGGCGGCGGGAGTGGCGGTGGGCTGCGGAAGGGAGGGAGAGGAGGTGGGAGGGAGCGGAGGAGGGAGATGGAGTACCTGGTAGCAGGCAGCCGGCGCGGAGAGACGGTCGGAGATGGCCAAGGCAAGGCAAGCCACACTCCTCCGCACCGCCGGGATGCCAAGGCGACGCTGTGACATCCATGTCCATTGCAAAGTCGGAATTTAATAAACCAACCTACCAGTATGTACATACAAATGTGCATATCAGCACAAGCATGCACACTGACAGGAAAAGAAAAAGGGCAAAACACCCAGAAAAAGAATAGCATAAAACATAAACACCACTCAAATGTCTATTGATGCATTTTATTGTATTATGTCTTTTCCTGTTTTCCATCTAAGTGAATGGCATGTCTGCAGCTACAATTGCTGAATATTGACATGACAAGGTTTAACTAATTAGATCAAAACTTCGCCTCAAACTCTCATTACACCAACAACCAACATAGCATTTAATAAAATTGGCGGGGAGGGATGTAATCTCAATTCTTCACACTTGTTACGTGTTCACCTCAACAGTCAACAAAGATGGGTATAATTTGTACACAGTCTTCAATCTTCAAAGGTTTGTCTGCTAATGACAATTTTTGGCAATCATGCCAATGAGAGGAAGAAACTGGTGCTGAAGATCAATGTTCCCAAAGGGGAAAAAATAGCCCAACATGTAGTTTGAATACTAAAGTAGATTCCATTTACATGTTTTTCTTTAGCCCCAACTGCTGCTATTGTTTCTGAAAGAAGCAAGCATGAACATCATGACAAGGAATACACAACCATAAATACACCTAGATCACATTGTTTCATACCAAACTAAAAGGAACACACACATGTACAAATTTTCCCAAAAGGAACCAAATCCACCAGGCTCTATACAAATTAACAGACCCAAGGGAAGATGAATTACTCAGGAAGCAGCAGTGAATATCCAAACTAAATAAGGTGGCAAACTGATGCAGCCCAAACTGCACCAACACCACCAATTCATGTTTCTGAGTTAGTCAATGAAGTTAGTGCTAGCAGTTCACGCGTGCAATCTATTTTGCGAGATAAGAAAACTACTCAGGCCAAAAGGGAGGCTGTCCGAGGGATTAATATTGGCGCACATGAAAAGTACAGGATTCCAGCATGTCGGCGTAAAGGAGGCGTGTGAGGGAAGACAGCATTGGCTACACATCCATATAACGCGTGCACAGGCCGACTGAAAACCGGTGACCAGTGCCGTGCACATGGGAATAAAGGTGGGAGCTGCTGTGCATGCGGAAACACTAGTTGTGCATGGAGAGTCTTGTGCTTGAGTGCATACTAAAACACGTGAACATAATATGCGCGTGTGGACATCTATTCGTATGAACCAGGAACACATAGACCAACACCTGAAGCCAGAAACAAAAGGGGGTGTGTTTCCAACTTCTTATATGATATGGATTGGGTTAATTCCGATCCAAATATCTAGGTGAGTCGGTTTTGTTTTATTCTATCAGAGTAGGAACAATAAGAATAGTCATTTTTTTAGAACATTTGTTTTTCATGAGTCCGGGTTGGCACCTGCGTGTGCTAATTATTTTAGCTGAGTCAGTTAATAGTGTTTGGGTCTGAGTTGTGTCAGGAAACAAGTCCGAGTTTGGTTTGATTCCAGGTTGTGTACGTGTGTGTGCATGGGCCCATATAAAAGGCAGGGTGCAAGGTGGAGAAGAAAAAACTCGTTAATGGGTTCGTTGGATCGGTTCAAAATTGCTCCAATTACACTCGTTAATTGGTTAAACATTGAAATAAGTCGATTTCGAATGAAATTGGATTTCGCTCTAGCTCGGCTCGGCTTGTTAGCTCAGTTCTAAAAATACTTCCAAACTATAAATAAATGATAATAAATCAAATTGTGTCAATTTCGGAAAAAACTCAGTAAGACGGGTATCTGGCTCGATATCCACCCCTAGCTACAACCCCATGTACTCAGAAATTTTATTTCGCGATTTCCAGAGAACGCCGTGCTGGCTAGTTGATTTATATTATGAGTTTTTCAGTCCGTGAGATAAAAACCAATCTAGGGTTTTTAATTGGTTAAAAACCAATCTGGAGACAATTTGTTCTCCAATTAGTTTGCCGGATCCTTGTGATTCCTTCCTCACGTTACTTTCTCTCTCCAGAGTTTGGTCCTATCCTGGTTTGCATCTATCCTTCATTGTTTGCATCATCCTTCATTGATTAATGTAAACCAAGGCTTTTGGTGTCAGTTTTATTGCTACTGCTTGTTAATCGAGAAAGAGAAGCTTGGCTGCTGTTTGCTTGGACAGAGAAATCAATAATTTATTGATTGCGCAAGTTTGCATCTGCTAGAAGTGATTGCACGTGCTGTTCCTGAACTAGGGAGATCATTGGACAATTTCACTAGCTTTACTTATCTGAGCTGAATTACTGTGCAATCCGAGAGAAGTTTACTGCTGCTAGGATTTGTACCATGAAAGATCGAGCCAACTCGCACACAAAATTAGGGTTCACTCATTTGTGCCGTATCACAAACTAACAGCCTTTATGTTTGTCTCATGTCCTTGAGAGCACAAGATACACTGCCTAACGTCCTGACATACCTCAACCTTGGTAAAATCCACATCGGGAACAATTAAGTGCCTACTACTTTCCCCTTAATATCACGCAAATCTATCCGATAACCCGTCAAAAGGGAGGCATGAGATGACTGATGAATCGCGCGGGTTTCGAACAAACCTAATCGCCCAAATCGACAGCCCCAAACAAGCAAGCTACGGCGAATCGGCCTCATTCGCCCTAATATCGCCACAGGATTGCGGCGAGGAGATGACAGGGAGTAGCGGGTGCGCATGTGCATACCTTGGTCGATCTCAAACTCCTCGAACTCGTCGTCGTCCTCGAGGAGGTCCATCTTTGCCGCCTCCGCCTTCGTGTCCGCTGGCGCCGCCGCCGCCGCCATCAGCGCTACTTCTACACCTGCGACGCAGCCGATCAGATCAGGCGATTAGGGGAGAAATCGGGAGCGATTCTTGCGTGCGACGGAAGGGATCGGGCGCGCCACCCACCTGCTTTGAGTCGCGCGTGGGGAGAAGAAGAAACCCTAGACGCGGATGCGGGTGCGTCTCGCGGATGCGTACCAGGCTGTTACTGTCGGAGTTAAAACGGTGGCGTCGGAACCGGCTTTAGGGCATGTATCGTGTGCAGGCTTATACATATGTGTTCTCAAGATATAGTCATTATCAGGTAACTATGTAAAAATAAAAAAATCGATGCAAATATCACTTTTTGTATATACTTAGATGATTATATTTTTTATTATATATAAACATATATTAAGCATTAATGCTTAATTAAGCATCGATATTACAAAATAAACATCTTATCTACCATACCATGACAAGAAAAGTATGTTTTTATTTGCAAAGTTTATCTCTAAGCACCTGTATTATACATGCTCTTAGTAGGTGTTTTTTTACTAGTAACTTTTAACTTTTTAAGCGAACTGATAACCGTGTAACTGAATCTTGATGTGTAATTAATTAAAAATACATGATGTATGATTTTAATTTAGATAACTCTCGTGTAAGGGTAGGAATTCGTGAGAAATTTTGGTCTAACAAATATAAATATTTGTATCCAATCTAGAATTCAAGCGGTGTTCAGTCATGGTCTTACAAAACTACCCAACTCATCCATCTGAACCAACGAAGCAATACATATATCTCTATGCAAATAAGCTTTGTCTCTTCTCTAGCGAGTGCGGTATCATGAGCGATTGAAGAAAGCCTAGTCTCAGGCTCTCAGCGCGTTCGCAACTTATCTTAGTTTGTTATGGTTTCCATATATATCATGTTTGAGATTGCTAACGATGCTGGCCACATGGTAGATTATTTTGAGTTCTTTGTGACTAAACGGGGTACAAGACCACTCCATTCCTCGCCAAATAAATTCAAAGGACTAAACCACTCTTTGACTAGGACATTTCTCAAACCAAACATCCCGGTATAATTGTATAGCTTCTTGTTAAGATTCGGCTTGTATTATCAATTTTTGTGTTCCAACATAATCCCAGTTACTTGATTTCTTGGAGATTGGAATTGGACCATATTAATATCACATTAATAGTTGATATTTTTTTGACGAAGGACATGAATAGTTGTATTACACCCAAAGTATCTCTACTCCTAATTAAGCAGGGGCGGAGCTGGCATCGGGTCAAGCTTCGGGCTAGTCTAACTATTTTTTATCTATATTTTGCTAATTTTTCAATAAACTTTTCATGAACTTTCAATCCTAAGTCAATGGTCTGAGGTCCAACTCTCCTAAGGGACGAGGACTTTTAAGGTTTGAGTTATAACATCATTAGCCGGACAGCACGCTCCTTGTCGAGCTAGCCCATCATCCTACTCCATGTTTGTAACCTTTGTTGTTTGCTAGAGAGACTATACATGCTTTATATTATATAATTATTACATAGAATATGTGAATCATACATAACTTCCGTATGATTTACGCTATTTTTCAGTCAAATGATTCCTTACATTCTAAAGTCCTTACATGGTTCGTACGATGTCATCTACGTTCGCATGGTTCATACCTTGTGCAATTCGGTGATCAGCGAGGGCCCACCCACCAGTACGCACTCCCTGCATGCAGGGCCAGGTGCTCAGCCACCACGGTATCCTATACCAAGTACGAACACGCACCCGAACGTGTAGCGGATTTAGGATTAAAATTTAAATTGGACGAATAAACTATAGTATTATCCAATAACAAAACAAAAACATGCATAATACACGTTGCATAAGTAGAGCATGCGATACTAAATGAAATTCAAAACTACAATGTGTATGATATGAACATACAAAGATAGATAAAATGTAGAAAATATACCTTATTAATGAAGTTTACATAACAATGACACTCGACATAATGGTAAAATAGCTCTTCAAATCTAGCAAACCAAGTAATCAACCAATCACAATCCAATGGAATTCTTGGACAATAGCTTAATATATATAGTGGACTACTCGACACCATCAATTATACATCACACAGTGTAACCGGATAAATGATAATTAACATTTCAACACATTGTAACCGTTTAGTTTCTTACCATTTGTGACACCCCGTGTCATTACCCCTAGGGTAATCACACTTAGGCACACGGATTACTATTCGTCTGCCCGGTAGAACACCGCTCCGACGAATAGCAAGTCATTTTATCAGAGTTGCGCAGCAGAACAATAAGATTGAAACTGTACATTTTTATTACAGTAGTAGCCACACAAGGCTAGGGTTCTTAATAAAGCTATTACACAAACACAAAATAAAGCTTCTCCGCTCTAGAGTCCGCTCTGACTACCGCCCTCCTACTCGTCCCACGAGTCAAAGATGGCTTCCATCTCGCTTAGGTCCTCGCCGCCGGTGCCTTCTCCTCCTGTTGCTGCATCGGTACCTGCAAGTCCTTCGTCCCACTCGGGATAGCTCCCGGCCGGACTAGGATCTAACAAAGGAGAATACTAACAAGGTTGAGTACAAAAGTACTCAGCAAGCATTAATAGCAAACAATGCACTGCATGACTGATCTCTGGTTCTTATCACATTTTCTATAATCATCTCATTTCTGAAAATAAACATTGAAACATTAAGTGGCAATTTTAATTCTGAAAATACTACTAGTCACTCGGAAAGAAGAAAGACCCCAGTGGTTCCCGTAGACTCCGATCCAGGAGACTGGTATGAATTCATGATTTGTATAGCACTGCGCAGGCTTGTACCACTTTACCCATAGCTATTCTGAGCTCTCTGTGAACTGGGTCCATCGCATTTCCTTTGATGCGACTTCTAGTTCAGAATACAGAACGTTTTCCAGGTTACGTGATTAAGTCTCCACCCATTGTTTTTCGTCGGTGTCCTGAGCGCACCCAGTCCTCCACCGAGTTCCAACAATGTTGGTTGAGGCGGCTCTCATCCGTGCTCAACACTCCACCTTGGGACGGCTATCCTCCGTGCCCAACACTCCCGTTGTGGAGAACATAATTACGTAAACACGTAGCATTTTCTGCCCGCCGAAACGGGGAAATGGTTGGCACTGAATTTACGGCATCTGACCGAGTAAGAGTTTTGTGAGTCCTTATATTATAACCGTAGGTAAAGGGATCCCACCTCTTACCATCATCATCATCATCATCATTTCCCTGCCAGGGCCCCCTTTACCCACATAGTAATTCTCAATCTCATCTCATCTCAGCTTTCTTATCTTTCTCATCATCTCAATCCAATTTGATTTTGAGAAATAGTTTTGATGCAATACATATATGATAGAGCAATATACGGTTTACATTTAACATAACTATATTAATGCTCAAATGATAGCTTGCCTTTAGAGTTGTAGGAAAGGTCGGCGATGACGAATCTCTTATCAGCTTCTCCTGTCGACACTGGTTTGCCCTCTGTAGCAAAGCGGTAGCACGAATAATATATAAATAAATACTTAGTTAAGTTTGAGTGATAATAGACGCATAAAATGCTAATACGATTCCTATGTTAGCCAAATTTTAATTTAATAAAACTTTTCGGAACCAAACCCGGTTAGCACTCTCCCGCTAAAAATCGATCTCATCGCTAACTCGCTAATGTACCATGCATTGCCTAGCTCACGCCCTAACACTCGACAACACTACCACTTAGGCTAAACTGGTTTCTTAATCTTCTATACTCAAAAACCAAACAACTAGCTTCTAATCCTAATTTCTACTCAACCGACTAACCTACTCGACTAAACACTTCTAACCCTAAACTAACCCCTTCCTTAATCTACCCCCTAACCTAACTCCCTTTCTAACCCTAAACTACTACACCCGCCTGCCATCTCTCTCTCTCTCCCTCCCTCTTCTTACCCTCGGCCGACGCCCCTCACTCCCTCTCTGCCGACTTCTTCCCACCGCCGCCTCTAACCCTCGCTTCACCCTCTCACTCTCTCGCCTCTCTCTCTCTCTCTCTCTCTCTCTCTCGGAAACCCCCGCCGCCATCGCCTCTACCCGGCCCGCTCCGCCTTCGGGCGCCGCTCCCTGCGTCTCCTCCGGTCTGCTGAGACTCCTCCCTCGATTCTGCTCACTTGCCTCCATGGCATGGCGGCCAAGGCCAGTGCCGCTGCGCTCCTCTCTCGCCTCGGCCTCGGTCGCTCGCTCCCGGCCGGCTCGGCCGCTCTATTCCACCGGCTCGCCCTCGGTGCTCGGCCCGACCGACCCTCTGCGACTCGACCTCGCTCTCTCTCTCTACCACGCCTCCTCGGTCGGCTCGGCGCTGGCCGCCGCCTCTCTCTCTGGCTTGCCTGCCGGCGGCTCGGCTCGGCCTTCCGGCCACGGCCGCCATGGCTCTCAGATCTGCCCGCCCGGTCTCGATCTCATCGGTAACCCATGGTACCCTACTCCCCTAACCCTACTGCTCTGAGATAGAAAAGACTGAAATCTATATTGATGCTATTGGGATCTGGTGATGTGTGGATGATGAGCAATGCAAACTGATTTGTGCTAGGGTTTACCTCGTGATGGATCTAGGTTGGGGAGAGGGGATGGCAGTGCTGGCTTGAGCTGGTGCTCTCCCTTCTCTTCTCGCTCCTGGTTGCTCGTTGCCGATCTTTGGTCAAATTTGGTTCTTTCTTCTTTGTCTGGTGGCTCCTCCGCCTCGGCCGCTGCTTCTTCTTCTTCTCTTCCCTTCCATTTGGCTCTACCGAGGGAGCAGAGCAGGGGAGGTGTATTGCTGGCTCTTGCAAGGGGGAAAGAACTTGCTGGCTGCCCTGTGCTTGATATTTTGCTCGCTGGCTGGCTTGCTCTATGAGAGGGGCTTGGGAAATGGTTGCTGCACCCGGTGAAGCTTGACTGAGGGTGTGGTTACCGGGGGTATGCACTGAGGGTTTGCATTTGTGGTTTTGGCAAATGCAAATAGTGGGTGTTTGGGTTCTAATAATGCCGGATGAGGAGACCCACAGAAGTGACAGATGTCGAAGGATCTTGGGTGGTCTGGATATCTTGGCGATCAAGGGGCCGACTAACTCCGGTTGATCTGGGGATCTTGATTGCCAAGGGACCGACTACTCAAGGTACTCCGGATACTCTACTGCACTTCGGGAAATCTGACGGCCACTTTCTAAACTCTAACTTCTATTCACTACTACTCACAATAATACTCTCGACTACGATTACTAACCGATTGCTGCTCTTCTTGACGAGCGAGGAAAACGGGTCGCGAGGTGGCTCTACGGGCAGGCGCTCAAAGACAAGGCGACGAGGAAACTGCTACTACAGACGGCAAGAAGAGAAGATGACTAGGGTTTTAATTACTTGCTGCCAAAAATATTGCAAATGCTTGTAAAACAAATAATGTAAAATCTTTTTGATGCAATGAAATGGAAATGTTTTATGTTAACAAATATGCAAATGATGCGGGTCGTCACACCATTGTCTTTGGACTTGGACTTGGCATTTTCAGGAGCCATCCCGATTTTTGACCACCGGACCCGGCCGCCCACCTTGCCTCCTCTCCACAACAGGAAGAACTGAAGAAGAAAGTACTCAACGACATAGAAGCTCATGGGCTACAGCCTGCGATAGTTGCCAGTAGTTGCAGAACCATTCATGCAAAGGAGAAGCAAATCAGCAATTCGAAAATTTGAATCGTGCTCGCTACTCAGTTGATCAATCATCAATTCGGTCACAATCAGACAGATATACTCAGTCTTACCTATTATGCCCAATTGCCCAGTAGGCCAGTCTCCGGCTGGACCAGCTCCTGCGGCGATGCTTGCCGACGCCACACACCCACGCCCCACGCCGGTGTGCCGCCTTCGTCCTGCATTGCCTGTGCGCCACCTTCGCCTTGCCGTCCTACGTCTTCTGCTCGCGCGCCACCTTTGCCCTACGTCACTCACCCACGTGCTTCTTCACCCTGCGTCGCTTGCTCGTGCGCCGCCTTCGCCCCTGTCGGTTGTCGCCCTGCGTCGCCCGCCCGCACGCCGCCAAGTCGGGACTTGGGGGAAACAGGGATTGGGAAAGCCTCAAGCTAGGAACGGGATTACGGGAAGAAGCCTTTGGGCCTGGGCTATGGGCACCGGGAAGAAGTATAACCGAATGAAGACTGGCTCTGGACTTTGGTGCTAGCCTGCTAGGCCTTTGGTTTGGCTCATTGGCTCATGGTTGTGTCCCACTTGGGTTTCGCTTGCCACTGGCAGAAGGTGGCAGCAGACACCGCACGCTGGCCAAAGGGGAAGGGGAAAGGCTCGCCGGTGTTCGAGATGGAGGGGGTGGGGGTTACCGCTGGCGGCTAGCGCGAACGACCGCCCAACCTTACCCAACAGCTGGGATCGCCCCTGTAGGACAAGGTTCAACGGCGGGGCGCGCGCCTGGTGGAGCAGTACGCGGAGGACGAGGCATCGACGTGGCTCTTCCTGGCAGACTTCTGGTCGGAGATGGTGCTCTTCGTCGCGCCGTCGGAGAACGTCAAGGGACACGTCCATGCCATGCCGCGCGGCGGTGAGTTCGTCACGCTCGTCTGGGAGCTACTCCTGCACGCTAGCATCACGACCAGGCACTGCTGCCCTGTGATTAACCTGCATCTGATAAACATATGAGCATTTTTTGAATTACTTTAATCTAGAAATATAGTAGATAAATCATAGAAAGAACTTTTGCCCTTTTCATAAAGCATGTAATCAAGAACACTCTAGTCATATAAATTTTTAGAAGAATAGAAATTAGCATTCATATCTCAGTGTTCAGATCAACAACAGATAATAAAGCTAACCAAGCAATAGGTATGAGATAGGCATACCCAGATCCAGTAGAAGAAGTAGAAGTAGCAGAAGTCCTGGTGAGGTCATCGTTCGTTATGGCGTAGTAGACGTCGTGGTAGTAGTTGTGCAGTTGATGTAGATGTAGCAGATGATCGAATGAAAACGAAGCAGCGAGCAGTCGCGCGAACGCTCCCCAAAAATCTTATTCGTCCTCGTTCACAAGGACGAGAGTTCCGGAGGCCTGCTCTCCCAGTTCAACTGTACACGCGCCTCACCGGGTTGGAGATCGCCAGATCCAGTAACAAAACGGTGAAGGAATTCTGTCGTAGTCTTGCGTAGAGAGTCGAAACGGAGAAGAACCAGAATCCAAACTTTTAATAACAAAAAACAAAGAGGTCAGAGGAAACGGTCGCCATTGACGGCACGGCTCGACGAGGCGAGCGAGCACGCGCGTGTGTTGGTTCTTTCCAATTCCACAAGGGGGCTACCATGTTCTACCTTATAAAGTGGTGTAACTCCTCTTCAACTCTTCACGTAGAACTAAATAGTTTTAGCATGTGTATATGAGACTTTGAGATTTTCTAAAAATTAATTAGAATTAAAACTAAATCTAACCCGTATTAATTCAAACAGCATCAGCATGTAGTAACTTGCTTTCCTTCCTTCCACCCGAACTAGCCGTTGGAGTCGACAGCTGTGGATGAACTGCAACGGCGTGCCAGGCTCACCAACGGTCACTAGACTCGAAGCCCCACCAATCACACACCCCCTTTCTTTATATCACGCCGCGTCCTCGTCCTCCTCTCACACCACAAACTCTCTCCCTCTCGCTCCTCTCCTCTTCCCGATCGATCGAAGCTTCCACCGCCGACTCGATCGCCGCGAGAAGGACACGAGGAGGATGGCGAGGGGCGAGAACAACGAGGCGCACGGCAGCGGAAACGTCCCGGCGGCCCCCGCGGGCGCGGCGGCGGCGGGTGGAGGGGAGCCCCCGCGGCGGGGAGCGTGAAGCAGGCGGGGCCGGCGCGGGGCGCGGAGGGGCAGTCGGTGGTGCGGCGGCTGCAGTCGGAGCTGATGGCGTTGATGATGGGCGGGGACTCCGGGGTGTCGGCGTTCCCGGAGGGGGACAACATCTTCCACTGGGTCGGCACCATCACCGGCTCCGCCGCCACCGCCTACGAGGGCACCTCCTACCGCCTCACGCTCGCCTTCCCCAGCGACTACCCCTACAAGCCGCCCAAGGTCCGGTTCGACACCCCCTGCTTCCACCCCAACGTCGACACCCACGGCAACATCTGCCTCGACATCCTCCAGGACAAGTGGTCCTCCGCCTACGACGTGCGCACCATCCTCCTCTCCATCCAGAGCCTCCTAGGAGGTATGCATAGGATCCCTCTCTCTCTCTCTCTCTCTCTCTCTCTCTCTCTGTGTATCGGTTCTGTTTCTTGCTCCTTGCGTTGTCGATCTGATCTGATGGAAGAATGAATTCTTGGGACACGAACGCAGAGCCGAACAACGACTCGCCGCTCAACACGCAGGCGGCGGCGCTATGGGCAAATCAGGAAGGTAAACTCGAGATTTTGCATCTCATCAAGAACCGCACCTTTTGGATTAATCGATTAGCCAGTTCCTTGGTTCTGAATTGTTTGCTCCGTTCTCGTTATTGCCTGTTCAGAGTTCAGGAAGATGGTGGAGAAGCACTACAAGCCCGCGTCGTAGAGGAAGGCGGATCGATCGGCTCGGTGGAGATGCTGTTGCGGCTTCGCCGAGCATCCGCTTCGTTGCGGTGGTGCCATTTCACTTGAATCAAGACTTGGGGTGGATTATTTGGTGTAGGATGTGATGTGTTCGACTCGTACTTGGGCGAGCCAGAGTGGAAACTGTTCGACCTGTGATTGCTTTGAGTTTTCATTGTTCAGTGATTCGTTTCTCGTTTTCGCATGCTGCTGTTTCGACCTGTCATAGTGTTTGCCATCGGTGAGATGGACATACTTTACTGGAATTGAGGAACAAACAATTCAATCTGAAAATGATTCAAAAATAGTATACCTTTCATTTCTACTATTTAAATGCTTCAGTTTAAATCAGAAAGTATTAAGCATTATTTACAGCCTTCCCTCCTCTTAACCCGCACATGTACCAGACGATGCCCTGTTCAAAACGGGTCCAATGTTAACCCAAAAAAAGTAAAGAAAAGAAACAATCGCAAGAAAAAAGCGTAAGCCAGGGATAGATGACAAGCTTTGCAGCACAAATTTAGCAAGAAAAGCGTAAGCCAGGGAATTGATCATATACCACCACACCTTTGTTTCGAGTTGCATCTTTTATTTTTTGCCATTTCCGAGTTTGATCATATATCATATCTCTCGTTGCGTCTAAAATACCATCATATATCACATCTCTCGTTGCGTCTTTTATTTTTTGCCATTTCCGAGTTATTAAATCGATTTTCTTTTGCTTTTGCTTTTGCTTTTGCTTTTTCTATGCAGACTAAATGACCTATTTACCCTCCCCTTCTTCTCTTCCTTTCTTCATCCCCTTCATTTTTGCCATTTCATGGTCATGGCCCAACCCAACGACCTCTGAAGTAGCAGCAACGCCAGCTGCGTGGTGGCGGTGGAGCCGTGCAAGGCCGTGGGAGCCCATCGAAGGAGAGGCGTAGCTGCCGGGGGGAGGAGGAGGAGAGCAGCGGCGGCAGCTCGAGAGGACAAGTGCGACGTCAGCTCGAGAGGAGGAGAGCAGCGCGGGGAGGAGAAGGGCAATAGTTCGAGAGGATGAGTGCGCCACCAGGTCGAGAGGAGAAGGGTGACGCCGGGGGAGGAGGAGAAGAGCAGCGCGTGGCGGCCATGTCCGGAGGTAAAGAACAAAAGCAGGAGGAAGAAGGTCAAGAATTTAGCGGGCAGGGTTATAGCCAAAAGAAAAGGAAACCTTTAAATAACCTGGAAATGACAAAATATAAAGAATGTGATGAGAAATATGGTATATGATTTATTACGTTGTACTTGATGGTATTTTGTTAAATGTGAACCAAAGATATTGTATATGGTCAATTGGCATGATGAAAACAAATTTTTGTTAAACACACAGCTTAACAACAATTTTTACCAACAGTCGAATCTGAATTCCCTACATTACTACAGAGACATCTGCATTACTGCACTAATAGTGTTTTGTGAGAGTATGAAAAGTGCCCTAGCGGGGTAATGTAGCAATAGAGGAAAAGTAGCGTAACGATTCTATTGTAGAAAACATTGTAATGTTTGATCCCGTCCTTTAGATTTTTAATTTGACAGTAGAGATTGCTCCTAATACACACGCAGTGTAGATTTTCTACATTGGTCAGTTTCAGTCATGTTACATCTAGAGCTCCCTCCCCAGGAAAGGGAAGCTTGTTACAGTTCAGTATAGAATCTAAGCTAGTTCAGACAAAGTGGAACACAAGGAAGTCACGACCGTTAGCCTTGTCTGATGATGTGCGATACCCGCTGAAAGAATACGGGGCACATGGCCATGCTGAATCTGATGTCTTGTTTCATCCAACCCACGGATATCCTCTCCAAGGTGCCCAATGAAGAGTGCTGATAGGACCATTCACCGCCATCTGGTCGGTCTACCCATGCCAGAATGAAATTGTAACCTACAACAATTTGAAGAACTCGGTAAGGATTGTGTTCAGTTCTTTTATATATGATATGCAGTTTCCAAGCTCAATATTCTAACAGTAAGATAACCAGCTCAAAATTAAACATCCTGAAGTGGAATCATATGAAGATACTTCTCTGTTAACAAACAGAGGCTCGTATGGGATTAACATCTTTGCTGACAGAACATAAGATGTGAAAACAGAAACAGCAGATGTTGGTCACAGAAAGTGAGGCCACATGCAACAGATTACAGAGGTATAATGATGGTTCTGCATTCTTAGATATCACTGCTTGTGTGTCATTAAATGACAGGATCATAACCTAGACACGTGAACAAGTATAGTGGTACTAAAGGTTTAACCCATAATCATCATGTCATGGATGTTTTTATTGTATATATTTTATTCTGGTCATTGAAAAATATATCAATATATCATTGTACCAAGGAATTTCAGATCTTGACAACTACAAATAGGAAATGTGCCCTGACAATTCCATGCTCTAACATCACTGTTATCGTCACCATGACAATACTGTGCATGGCCCTACAATAGAGTCCACTCCTTTATAAAACTTTTCAATATAAAAGGCCAGATCAAACGGCAGAACTCCAAGGAAATGCGTACTATTCTTGCTAAAAGACAATATGATGTTAGAATGTGTATTTAGGTGCCACCTTTTGTAGTTTAAAGAACTAATTTTCAGGTTGAAGATGCAGCGCCAGTTCCAGACATTACTCTTTGAATTGGACTGGCAACATGCAAAGGTTACATACAAAATCACATAAATGAATGTAAAAGAATTGATACTGTGCTGTAGCAAAATAATAACATGAGAATCGGTGTTTGCAAGTACCACTAGCTTCATGGGAGACCGAAAGTGAAAATCCTTCCATCTCATTCTTTATTGAAAATTTGATGCCAACTAAAGATTCAGCCAGCATACGATACACAGAAGCACTAGAACTTTCGTCTGTCCCATTCCCTGCAAGCAACAAGCTTATAAATATAAACCAATTTACAGGCATGAGACAAAGTACCGTCCAAAAAATACAGGGCGTATTTTTTTAATGGTCTTGTCCACAAATATAGGGTGTATTTCATATTCTAATGCAAAAGTGTATTGTTCCCTCTATAACCCTAATAAATATCCAGATTTACTTTGTATTCCCTATATGCATACATTGAATATAATACTTAGAGATAATAATTAGGGGTAGTCTAGTCATTTCAATGTGTCCTTGGTCTATGTGCAAGACAAAAATACGCCCTATATTTTTGGACGGAGGGAGTAACTGCAATCCAGCTACAGAACCTGATATACTTGTACATTATCACTAACCTGAGATGCCCATATGTCGTCTACAGCAATCCAGCTACAGAACCAGTGCAAACCATAAGGAAAGGTTTAACAAATAAAGCTCAACGTACTCATTTTCACTTGCATACTTGTATATTACCAGCAAGTAGTTGGACTGTTACAAACAACTTACCTCTCTAGCTTCATCCTGAAAGCTACTATGAGGAACAACATCATTTTCACCGGACCGTACTTTGGTCGCCTTGCTTTTCGACTTTGGTGTCTTTTTTGCAGGTGAAATTGGAGTTTGATTCTGTACGATCACTTCAGGTATTGTGTCAGGAGATACTGGAGCTGTATAGTTATTTTTTTCATTCTTCTCAGCCAAGAGACACTGAAGCCTCAAATTTTCACTTTCAAGCTCCTTTGCTGCATGAAAAAAATGGAACATAAGTAAATAAAATTGCGGCTACATCAATTTGGTTAACACCAAACAAATATGAAAGGTGAAATAGATATTTTGGCAATCTACAAAGTATAAGTGATTTTACGAGGACTGCTCTGCCTCATAACTTGGGTGGTATTATACTCTGGTATACCTGATTATTAACCAGGTCTAAACAAATCGTGAATTACATTACCATGTTAGGGCTTTTCTTTGTTTGCAGGATAATATTAAAGCATTGGAAATATAACATTGTTGGGCAAGCACTTAATGGTCAGAAAAACTAAACAAAATGTGAAGCATAGTTTGGACCATAGGAGAGAGACATGCAGAAAGTAGAGGTAATATTTCAACACCATCAGCCCTCCAAAGACCACATGATAGAACTAGAGACAAAACATAATGCTGATTTTGTTGTCAATTTTCCACCTGCATATAATAACCATTTCATTATAAATCCTATATATTAAAAAATGTAATTAACACAAAATTAAGAAACTGATTCAAGTTGACCATATGGCAGGCAACACTGTAACAATACAACTCCAATGTACTCACATGACAAAAGTTTGTTAATTCATTTGATGAAAATAAGGCACAGTCAGTGTCACGAAGCAGTAAAAGTTGACAAACATCTTGCTTACATGTCCTGCTATGTGTCCTCAAGGTACTTTCTTTTTATCTGAACTGTTAGATGCACATATGTGTGTGGCAATTTGATAGAACAATAGCCCAATTAGAACATATTCTTAATAGTTATTAAGAAATATCACACTATTTGTTCAACTAGTTAATTAACATCATACGATGTGTCCTGTTTACTTACAAATCTTCCCACCCTCTACTTTGAGCATAAATGTAGCATATAAAGGGGAATCAACTCAGAAGGATCAACGCTTTTGGTGGCTACTTTCTAGTTTCTACAAAAAAACTAAACATCGAAAAAGAACTCTGGCAACCAGCCAAGTAAGAGTTAGAGAAAATTACTCAAATAATTAAGGCTGATCAAAGCATAGAAAAGGCATATTTAGTTAACTATTAGAAAAGCTGCATCCTGGAGCATTACTTACTTACACAACTCATTTCAATTAGTTAGATATGTGAGTTGTCTCTAATGCTGATCATAACCAAGACAAGTGTTGATCTTTCTTTTTTTGCGATTACGAGGTAGATGCACTTGCACACATACACACGCACACGCACACACACACACACACGTGTGCCCCCTTAGCACACACTTATAAATACAGAGGACAGGGATAAATCCGCGACCCCATAGAGTTCCTACTGACGTGCACCAGCATGCGTGTAAATGTGTGAATTAGTAAAAACTTTCGATCAGTCACACATTATCGGACTCCATTTCCCAAAGACACATATCGGTCCCATAGATGCGTGAGTTGCACTTACACACCAAAAATCTCTATTACCTAAAATTCTAAGCATTAGCATGTCCAACTGAAAAAGGGAGAAAAAGAACTCGAAATTAGACAAGGAATCTCACTCTTCCGAGTCTCGTCAAGCAAAAGTCTCCGGGTCTCCGCAAGCTGCTGCTCCTTCTCGGTCCTGGCATGAAGAAAATAACAACAAAAAAACAAGGAGCGGAAGCAACGGATCAGGCATCATTTGCCCCCAAATAGTAGCGAAACCCAAATCGTGCACGCGCGAAACCCTAACACCCGCACAAGCATCTAAATAATCTTACAGCTTGGCGAAGAGCTGCTCGTTCTCGTTCTGGTGCTCGCTGACCCAAACCTTCATGGCTGCATCATCCAAATCACAAAAATTTAAAAAGAAAAATCGGCTCATTTCTCCTAAATCCTAACCCCCTCCCATCCAAAGAAGACCACTTGGCTTTACCTTCGTAGAGCTCCTTGATGTCGACCTCCCGCTTCTGCTCTAGCCCCTCGTCGAGCAGCTTCCGCTTCTGCGCGCAACGAAGCGGCAGCGCAACAAAAAGAAAATGAGCCAAAACAAAAAGGGAGAAATCCAGAGCCACGGGTAGGGTAGAAAGGGGGGATTAGGAGATGGATGGATGGTACCCTGCGGGCGGTGTACTTGTCGTAAAGCTTGGCGTTGAGCTGCTCCATCCGCGCGGGCGAGGGGTCCAGAAGCTTCTAGAGCGGGAGGAAAAGGATCGACGGCGACCGACGAGTAGCAGCCGGGGTGGGTGGGGGTGGAGCGGGAGAATTTTGGGGTTATTTTGAAAGCCACGGGCGCACCGGGCTCGCCTTCTTTGCTCCCCGAGTAATACACGAAGGGGACGTTTGGCTGGGCGGGACATGGTGTCGCATGGGGTGTAGCGTTGATATTAGGTCTTAGGCGACGAGACGACAATGGCGCTCGGATGGGCACGGACAACCGAGTCTCGACGTGCGGTGGTGGACTCCGGTCACGGGTATGACGGGTAGATTCGCACTATTCCTCTCTGACTGCCCTCTTCACGGATAAACAATCCATTTCTTTTCCTGTTACCTGGAGTCAATATTGGATTATACTCGTCCCACTTATAAATATTTTTTATTTCCATCGCCCATGTAGTGTGGAAAAAAATAGAACCAGGATAACAAGTCGAGCCGATGCGAAATTCAATTTCTTTTGAAATCGATTCTTTTTAATATTTAACCAATTAACGAATGTAATTGGAGTAATTTTGAACCGAGCCAACGAACCACACTAATGAGCTTTTTTCCCACCCTACATGGGCGATAGGAACGGGAAATATTTATAAGTGCGATGAGTTTAATCCAATGTTGGCTATGAAGAATAGGAAAAGAAATGGGTTTATCCGGTGCAGAGGGCAGGTTACTTTGGCGGTTGAAAATGAGATCAGAGAGGAAGAGTGTGAATCTACCCATCATACCCGTCTACCGGAGTCCACTGCTGTGAGTCGAGACTGGCTGTCTGTGCGCGTTCGAGTGTCGTTGTCGTCTGGTCGCCCATCCACCATTCTCTCTCTTTTGTGTGTGTCCCCCTCAAATATATACTGTTTTTGTGCGTTTTAAGTATGAACAGACACATTTCACATAGTATGCGTTATGTTTTTTTCCCTTAAAAAAAGTGTTTGGGCCCACTAAAATTTTGTTCCCAATCCTAAAACCATGTACCAAGCAATAGGAAAGGATTAAAAAAAGCACACATACTCTAATCCCATCTCACATCCTAATCTCATTCCAACCCACTATCCAATCGTCACCAAATTTCACGATAATTCTATAGGGAATTTGTGTAAATTTTAGCTCGTTTGGAACATGAGAATATTTCCATTACATGAATTTTAACTATTACATGCAAAAATCTTATAAAATGCCTGGCACTTCAAAGAAAATTGGAATTTCAAAAAAGAGAGTACTCTGCTATTGTTACAAATTTCAGAGAACTATGGATTAAATAAGTTTCACATAACCACAAAAATGTAAGAGAAAATGTATTAAAAAACAGTACATCCATTGCCTCCTCTCTCTGTGACCAAGCGTCGTGCATTGCGGGTTCCCTAGTAAGAAGGGGGGATTTGAACCTAATGCCACATGACCAGTCTCCTCTTTTACCTCTCTCGTATCTCTTCTCCTCTCACCATGGGCGGATACACCCGCACCCTCAAATTTTGCAATATCTACTAGATAGTAGTTATTCCATCGGACTGAAATTGGAGAGAGTAAGGTTATCGGTTTTGCATGTGCATATGGTGGTGAGTTAGGGGAATGAAATCTCACATGTCACATCCATTCATTTCCCATTCTCTTCTATTGATTTAGGATTTAATAGTGAAATGTATTTACAATACTAAATTAGTACACATAGCACATTCCATTTCCCCTCACATTCAGATATTGTGTAAATTATTTTTCAAATTAATTACTATATTGATTACATATGAAAAGTTGTTAGTAGACTACTATATAGTATACAGTGTGCTTCCCAGAACAAAAATATTTCTCGATGATGAATTTTGTGAAGAAAAGTACAAAAATAACTCAATGATACGTACTTTAAATTAATCATACTGAGCGTTGCTTTGTGTGTGCACCCAAGGCTTCCTAGCTCTGCCACTACCTCTCACCTGTTTCGCTCTAATGTGTTGTCTTCCATCCGTGGCAGATTAAGGAAGGTAGATCGATTGCCGTGGTGGAAGTGACCATAAATGTCAACGTGGTAGATCTACGAGCGTCTTTTGTACTTTTCAGTTCTTTTGACTTGTAGTTTATTAATAACTTATTCCTCCTTTAAAATAAGGTATGCTAAATTAAGAACCGCAAAAAAAATCATTTACAACCTTTCGCAAAATATTTCATAACAATTTGGTGCACAAATGGAAGTAATGTCGTTGCAATTTGCGCCTAACTTAGGTTGTAGATGTGATAGCTGTGTTGCTTTGTTCCCAAACTCTAGCGGATCCTGACCCGCTAGGTAGGCAAAGCTCCACAGGAAACACCACACTGGAGTGGTGGAGTCCACCTGGCCCAGATCGCACCCAATCCACTAACCGTCGCTCATGAAAACCCTCCCCGCACACTGAATGTGGGTCCCGACAATTTGGGCCCACACGTCATACTCAGAGACAAAAGCTATGATGAAGGGGTGGGGGGTGGGGGGTGGGGCGCAAACGACTCGGCCGACGGCTAGGCGATTTATCCCCCGACGCCGCCACCTCCATTCTCGACAGCACCCAGATCCAAATCCGAATCCTAGTCCGCACGCGCGCCCATGGATTTCTTCAGCTCCGTCTTCTCCGCCCCCGCCGCTGAGCGCGAGGATGAGGAAGACGAGGGGGAGCAGCGGGAGGGCGGGCAAGGACCGGCGGCGGCGGAGGGAGAGGGCGAGGGTGATTCCGGCGGTGTGTGGATCTTTGGTGGGCTGATCAAGACGCTCGCGGAGGAGATAGAGGCGCAGAGGGCAGAGCAGGAGGCCGCGGCGGCGGCGGCGGGTGAGGAGGAGGGTGATTCCGGCGGCGGGTGGAGCTTCGGTGGGCTGATCAAGACGCTTGCGGAGGAGATGGAGGGGCAGCGGGATGAGCAGGAAACCGCGGCGGAGGAGGGCGAGCAGGAAGCGGAGGCGGTGGCGACGGGGGGCGAGCAGGAAGCCGGTGCGGCGGCGGCGGAGGAGGAGGAGGAGGAGCGGGGTGGTTCTGGCGGCGGGTGGAGCTTCGGGGGGCTGATGAAGACGTTCGCGTCGCGGTCGGAGTCGGTGCTTGGGGGCTACCACCGCGATCTCCAGGACCTCGGCTCCGGCCTCCGTCTCGAGACCACCGCCCTCCGCGCCGCTGCCGCGCGGGCCGCCGCTGCGCTCCCCGGCGCACTCGAGGCCGGTGCGTCCGCGGCCTCCGACAGGCTCGAGTCTGTCGGGCAGGCCGTCGACGACCTTGGCGCCGCCGCCGCCGTCCTCCTCTCCCACGCCAACGAGGCCCTCCGATCCGTCGACGCCGACGGTGAAGACGGCGACGACTCCTCCCATCCATCCGACACTGCCTCCGGCCCCTCCTGGCGCGCGTTCCTGCCGTCCAAGAAGTACACCCGGTTCGAAGCGCAGGTCCTGGCACTGCGCGCCGATCCGGCCACGTTCACCGAGGAGCCCAAGGACGTCGAGGGGTTCGCCAGGTGGTGGGACACGTTCAGAGTCGATGAGAGGAAAGAGGAAATCGAGGGGGTGCTCCTTGAGAGCCCTGGGTTGGAGAGCTTCGTGGAGAGGCTTGTGCCCTCAGTGGTAGACTATGAAACGTTCTGGTGCAGGTATTTCTTTGCCGTCGATAAGCTCAGGCAAGCAGAGGATGTCCGCACCAAACTAGTGAGCAGGGCCATGTCGAAGGAGGACAAGGAAGAGCTCAGCTGGGAGGTTGATGACGATGAGGACGATAATAACGGTGATCGCAAAGAAGGTACTAACACCATGGTAGATAAGAAAGAGGAGCAAATTCATAAGCTTGTTAGCCATGAAACACAGGGTGATGGGAAACAAGAAGCAGTGGATGAAAAAGATGCGGCAGAAGGTAAGGGGACGGCTCTGGCAGTGACCAAGGATGATAACGGTGAATCCACTGGTGAGACATTGACATCAAAGTCTAGCGATGGCACGGGACAGGAAGAGAAGACTGAAGCTGGTGTCTCATCTAAGGAGAGTGATTTCTCAGTGGTGTCTAGGCCATCGGTGCAGGAGGAAGATCTTAGCTGGGAGGAGATTGAGGATGTTGGCGACCAGGATGAGAAGAAAGGAGTGAGTCCACGGTCAAGCCCTCCCAGCAAAATGGAGGATTTCCGAAAACGGCTGAATTCTGTGGAAGATGATGAGGAGTTGAGTTGGGATGTTGATGAGTAGGAAGAATTATGCAGCCCTAATCTGAGTGGTTTGAAAGCCTCTAAGTTAAAGAAACTACCACAGTTTTGCCTCTTTGGTGTCGACTGGGATTTCTATGGTGCCAATGAAGATGATGGTTTTGGATTGATTGACATATGATGTGAATATTGTGATGGTACACTGGAAATTCAAATTCAATGGGGCTGTATTTTGATTACTCCCCTTGCAAGATCTTAATGGAATGGTAGTGTTCTTCTGTTATGGTTGGTAACTTGTTTCCAGTTAGGACCCATTTGTTGCTAGTTGAATGTGTACTAACGTTCTGTTTGAATATGATTCAGGACATACATTTTGATCATTTGCATAATGGAATCATAGATTCCTTAACTTTCTCTATATAGTTTACATTTAAATCATGAAGCAACTCATCCATTTCAACCATAGTTTATCAAGCATGCTATGATATAGGTGGTTGCTATATCAGTTACTGAAGGTAACCAATTGCAGTTCCTAGATTATCCTGCAGGTCCTGCCTCATCAACTTCTATCATATCTTGTCTTTCGGGGACCTGTTTTTGTCTCTTCAATTTGTCTTTGTTATAGGCCTATAGCTGTTATATATGATTATCTGTCTTCCTTCCTGTTGACACAACATTGTATTGTATTAGATTTCAGAGTGAATTGCATGAATGATTTGTATTGCTTTGTCGCGAATTTGTGTCTGTATTTTTCAATTTTGTGTGACATACATTATAATTTACTCTTTTTTTTCTTATCTCTCTGGCAAATGCCCGTTATCATGAGTAACACAGAGTGAAAACATCAGTGCTGCTAGTTTGATTAGTTGTCCTCTCCAATCCTTTATTCAAAATTGACTCCAGAATGTACAAGGTGTAGCATAATCCAAGAAAAAGCGAAATGAAAACGAAGCTGAGGCCAGTAGGTGATGCTTGTCCACTTCAGTAAATTGCACACTACATGGAAGAGGTAGAAGGTGAATGGGTCCAATTTCAGACATGTCAAATCTTGTTGCGTGCGTTTGAAAGACTTCATTTAAGGTTTCTTATGTAGAGTTGTTGGAAAGGGTGGAAAAGGATTTTGTTTCCTGTCCTCTCTTTTTTTCTCCTCTCTCTCTCTCTCTCTTTGGAGAAGACAGACCATTTTGTTTCCCCGTGGTTATTTGAACCTTCCAAGAGTGAAATGTTGAGCAGTGAGCACAAAACATACAGTTTTTAAGAGTTATGGTCGCTGCCGACGAACAATCGCACAAACAATAGAATACACAGTAAGTAGTCCTGATAGTCTCTCTCTGTTGACGGGTGATTATGAGATCCACATGTGTACGATGAGTAGCCCGTACCCGTCCTTGTACAGAGTGAGGGGTATGTCTTTTAAATAGAATAAGTAAAATGGAACTAAACTAAATAGTCATGTCTCATAGGCTTTAACCACTAATGAGTCGTATTTAGGTAAAGTGCTCACATGATCGGATCTACTGGCCGATATTACAGCACTCCTCTTTGGGCATTTCACCAATGTCAAACTCATGTCTCGTTAAAAACTCAGTGGGAAAAGTTGGTAAGAAAAAAGATAGTATATAGCCCACGTCTTGCTATTGCAAGCGTTGCCTTGTTAAAAATCTTTAATTAAGAAAACTAATTAGGACAAAACTTAATTAAGGAGAAAAGAGTATAGCACTTCATCTCAGAGATGGATATGTATGGAGATTTCAATATTTCCTTGAAGGCAACAATTATTTGAGCATTCTCATATTAATGACATGAACATAATTTGCAAAGGTAGAAGCTAGTAAGGTCTTACTAAATAAGTGCATGATATTTTCACTTGTTTGGATTTTTGGTATTTCTATATTCCCTTTCTCCTGCTGCTGATGGGAATAGAGATGCTTAGGGAGTACATGATTTGTCATCGGAGTCTTGATATAGATATTCTTCATTTTATGCAATGCAATCATCATTATCCTCTTAGAGGATTGTAAGGGTTATATCCACCTCTACACCATATGACTTTTGGATATGATGAATCAATCTTCTAAGTCACTTGTACTCACGAGTGGTTTCAAATAGTGTATTATTTCTGAATGATTAGTTAACATAGCAACTATTGACTATTTAACATACTTCCAAAGAGATAGTTGTATTTCCACTTAGAAAGACATATCGAACCTATCATTTTGGCATTATTGGGATCATAAAGATATCCAATATCCGAATATCCAACAATTTTAGTGCCTTGGATCCTAGAATGAATGAGTCTAAGATCACTAGGACCTTGTAGGTACTAGTGAATGCCTTTAATCATATTCCCATGCCTCTTAGTAGGCTGGGAACTGTATATTGCCAAACAATTCACTGCGAATGCAATGTTAGACCTAATAAAATTTGCAAGATATAAGAGTGCTCCAATCACACTCAAGTATGGGATTTCTGGTCCCAATAATTCTTCATTATCACGTTTAGGTCTATATGGATATTTCTCCACCTCAAGTGACCTAAAGATCATTGGGATACCTAGTGGATGAGATATATCTAGATAAAATCTCTCTAGTACTTTCTTGGTGTAGGTAGTGGTTCAAGAATATGCTACCAGGCAGATGTTCGATCTGCAAGCCGAGACAATATGTGGTTTTGCCCAAATCTTTCATCTCGAATTCCGTATGTCAGTATGAGCTTGCTTCGAGGATGTCTTCTGTAGTTCCGATGATGTTCAAATCATCAACATATATAGATATAATACATAATCTATGAGTGGATTTCTTGATGAACGCACATAAACATGCCTCATTGTTAATACATCCCTTCTATAGAAGAAACTCACTCAGTCGGTTGTACCACATACGACCTGACTGTTTTAAACCATATAGCAACCTTTGCAATTTCACACTATACATGTGATTCTCATTTGCGCTCATACGTGGGGCCTTCAATCCCTTTGGAATCTTCATGAAGATTTCATAATCAAGTGACATACAAATATGCAATCAAGATATCCATGAGTTTCATATTTAGATTCATGCATGCTGCCATTAATATCAAGTAACGAAACATAATGCTATCCATTACAGAATAATTTTCATCATAACCGATGACAGGTTTCTACGTAAACCCTTGTGCTACTAATCTCACTTTGTATCTCACCACTTCATTACATTCATTCCTCTTTCTTATGAACACCCACTTGTGTCTAATAGGAATGACGTCCGGAGGAATCTTGACCATAATTTCGCAGATTTTCCTCTTATTTAGCGAGTTTAGTTTAGCCTCAATTGTGTCCTTCAATTTATCCCAGTTGAGGCGACTTTTGCGTTCAGCAATAGTCTTCGATTCCTGATCTGAATTTCGATATGGAAAGCAACCCTAGAAGCGAAGCAACTGCTATCAGCACCTACTTGTCTAAAGTATATTTCTCATGTGCCCACATAATTTGTGGCAAATTCCTTATCCAATTTGATTGGCATTCTATTTAGATCAATCAGCTCTATGATTTCCCAGTACGGAAGAGTCCGAGTGTTCCGTTGCACTAATGTGAGAAGGTGCGCTTTCCCCTGCACTAGGCGCCTCCCCTCATGCTCCTGCAAGGGGTGTGTCCCCTTGAGCTCTCATACAGGGTGCGATGTCCATCATACATTCCTCATTCATGTTCGGTTCACGGAGTGACTCCCAATGTTCAATAGGTCTTTTTTGCAGACGTCTCCGCGGTTTGAGATCTTTTGAACTAGGACGTCTCGCTCTCTTTCGCAAGGAAGAAGGTTCTTGAGTGGAACCTAAAGCCTTGGGTGGTTTGTCTCTTAGAGGTGCATTCTCTGCTAGTATATGCAACATTGTCACTCCTTTGTGACCCGTGGATGAATCTGGCAGCTTCTTTGCAAGATTTTGCTAATCAATTATTCTTTGAATTTCCTATTCAGGTTATTTAGTGCGTGGATCTATATTTCTCCCCCTGACGCTAGGAATAGTTCTTTATTAAATACACAGTCAACATATCTTACTTTCAAGAGATCCCCATCATGGGCTCTAGATATTTGATTTTAGACGTAGATTCAAATCCTACGTAAATTCTCAATTTATGCTAGGAGCCCATTGACGTAAGTTGTGGTGGTGAGATCGGTACGTAGACAACACAACCGAACTTACGCAGATGGAAAATACTTGGTTCTTTCCCACGCATTAACTGAAAAGGTGAATACTCATGGTATGCAAATGGTCGGAGTTGTATTAATGCTGCGACATATAATACATCATGTCCCCAACACGTAGTGGGGAGTTCACACTTCATCAGTAAGGGTGTAGCAATCAGCTTGATCATCTTAATCAATGATTCTGCAAGTCTGTTCTATGTATGAACATTCGGGACGGCGTGTTCCACTTTTATGCCTAAGGTCACACAACAATCATTAAATGCTTTGGAAGTAAACTCGCCAGCATTATCCATGCGTAAGGATTGGATCCTCTTATCTAGAAATTTGGCTCTTAGCGCTATAATATGTGAAATCAGCTTGGCGAATGTGTGATTCCTACTGGATAATAGGCACACATGCGTCCACCGCGTGGATGCATCTATTAGCACCATGAAATACCTGAAAGGCCCCAATATGGGCTCAATAGGTCCACGGATGTCCCCTGGATCCTTTCAAGGAAATAAGACAATTCATCCTTAATCCTATGATGCGCGTGTCTCGTGATCAACTTGCCTTGAGCACATGCATCACACACAAACTAGTGTGTTTTGAGGATGTCACTTAACTTGAATTGATGACTAACATAATGTTTGATGATCTGGCACATCATATTTTCTCTAGGATGACCTAGATGTTCATGCCACGTCTTGAACAACTCTAGATCCTCGAGTTGTGCATTCATCGCAACATATTGTTCATCACGTTTGATGAATGTGTAATACAATCCGGATGAAAAACTGAGAAGCTTATCTATAGTTTCTTTTTTATATCCCACTCTCTTAATTTTTATATCCCACTCTCTTAAAGAGAAGGTATTCATATCCATTCTCTTCCTCTGCTTCCATATGGAAATCATTATTGTGGGTATCGTTGAAGCTTAAGAGACTACGTGTTGATTCTTGGAACAATAATGTGTCCTCGATGATTACTTGGGTTCGCATCGGTAACACAACCATATGTAGATTGGCCATATGAAATTGGTTTGGTTCGGTTCCTAACATATATAATCTTTGTCATCTGTGCCAGTATTTCTATTAGCGCCTACCTGGAAGCTAGCCTGTGGCCAGATGGCTAGAGGTGCGAGTGTGCACCTAGCCTACCAGGGTTCAAATTCCAGATTTGGTGATGGCGTCTGTCGATTTTAGGAGTACACACTCATGTGAGTTCAATGAGAAAGCACATGCTCGTGCTCCGTGAGGCCTTGGATGCCTCCGATAAATTTCAAGCATGTGTAGGGGATGCACGCGCGTGTATGTGGATGGTGTGTGTTGAGTGTGCATCCCCTTGTACTCTCTACAAAAAAGTACCGCCTACCTGCCTACCTTTGAGACAGTGGTATCTATGATTCAAGACATGGAACATGGCAAATCTAGGATTAGATTTGGAATTGAATTCCTTCAGCATTATAGCCTAGTGTAGTGGCGGAGCTTGAGAAAAATCTCAAGAGGGGCCATGGCCACAGGCCAATGCAAATGTGTAACGCCGCAAGTGCTAAATACAACATAGAATTTGTAGCCTTTGAAGAATTCAATACCTTGATATATTGCTTGTTCATGCTACCAAAGTGTCTCCATTCAAATTTAAATAAGACAATTACCTTCTCATTAAGTGCTACTTTTCTAATTTCAACAAGATCATGTATTCTACACTTCACAATAGAGCTCTCACAAGTAATTAAGAATCAAAATCTTTAGTGCAAACTGCCATAATTAAGACCAATGTGAGGCCTAAGCAACAGACCCAGATGGCAAGGGTGTACAACATGATAAACTAATTCAAGGGCCCCATTTTCGGACTAATCTTTTATTATCAATTGGTTAATCTTAGTATTATGCCCTGTTTGGCATGGTTCCACTCCAGGTTTTTGTTGCTTTAGCTCCAACTCCACACTTGGATCTAATCTACTCCACTGAGAAGTTGGAGCTGTTAGAAGTGTTTGGCTAGGAGGTTGACTCTGGATCCTAGAATTTGAGGAGTCCATAGAAAAAGTCAATACTACCCTTGTTTTTTCTATGCAGTTAGTGAAAGGAATCTACGCAGCCTGTGACTTCTTTTCTTTTCTTTTCCAATCATTCAAACTTAGCAAAAAGAAGCATCTAGTTACTGCTCAAAACTCGAAATTGTATTATTTCCAAATTCTTGTTACAACAGATTATTGCATTGGAGCAATGGAACAAAAGCTTATTACACCACATGTTGACTTGTAATTTAAAGTACACATTAACAACAATAATTAAGATAACATCTTTGATTATCGTATCACTCGTGCTTGATGAAACCGATCCTGTATGTGCACCAATTAGACATTGCTTAGTTTCTGATAAGAAGCAGAGGGTTCCAGGCTGAAATCGATCTTCCAAAAACTGTGTTTCAAAAGCTGACAATATACTTGTAGTTTAGGACCGAAATAAATAGCAAATGGTTCCACACTGTCCTTGTTTGAATACAAATCTGGACTATGTCAAATCACAAAGATTGCTACAAGTAGTGGTAGATGGGCATCACATTTGCAAAATAGAACAAAATCTGAATTTACAACAGGAAAATTACAACCAAATTAACAATTGAATTTCTGCTGCCTCAAACTTTTAGCAAATGCTCATATTCTACACGTCTAGCACATCTATGCAAAACACATGCTCAAATGCTACATGTCTAGCACAAGACTGTTCTTTCTCAAGTTGTAGATCATGACAAAATACAGGAAGCAAGTTCATGCGGCCAAACATCGAATTGACCATCTTTGCATGACTTCTCGTCGCCTGCCTAACAGACGAGTTCATCATCAATACAACATTATCAAAGGGCATCACGCCACTGAAAAATCTCTAATTTACCAGGAATCAAAGTGCTACACCGTTCTCTAACTGAAAAATTCTTAGCAAGCAGTAACCATTTCTTGCATCCCAAACATTTGCTATGAACCATGAAATCCAGATCTGGCAAAAAAAGTGCTACTGTTGGCAAGAGGCCGGAAGACGAGTTAATGGAAGAGGAAGATGCCGACAGCGCATAGATTTTGGGGGCGGCGGAGGTTAGGGTTAGGGGTGGCAGTGCCATACCTTGACAGGAGGAGGTGCGCGAGAAGAAGGCTGATGTCGCTAGTCGTCGTCGGTCGCCATTATGGTCACCGCGGAATCACCATCGGAGAGAGGACGGTGAAGCTGGGGAGGAAGACACCGGGAAGGATGAAGCTAGGAGGAAGAGTCCAGGGAGGAAGATGTCGAGGAGGAAAATGGCGGTGAGAGGACGCCGAGGCGAAGACGCCGGGGAGAGGACGAGGACAAGGGAGGAAGACACAGCCGTCGCCGCCGCCCTCTAGGGTTCCGTGGGATGTGGCAATTTGGGATCCGGGAAGGAAAATGAAACGAGTGTGAGGGTGATGGGGTGCTGTTGGAAGAACAATTCATCTTTTCACTAATGGGACCCACCCCCATAAAGTTAACACCTGCTTAACGGATCCATAAATGTAAATATCTTGCAAAGGCCGATAGTACCCCTCACTTGTACTCATAGAATTGTCATCCTCCAAGGGGTATTTTGGTCATTTGTATAGGCCAAAGAGCCTATAAATATCACATGTATCCCTCATTTCAGGGGAGGCTTTCTTGAGCAATAAAGAATCATATTCAAATTGGTGAGCCCTCGGGGGCTCCCTTCCTAGAGGTAACCCCCTTGGCTCACCGACATGAGTAAGGCGATCCTCTCGGACCCCCGAACCTGTATAAATTCTCGTGTTATTTTTTACTCTCATAGACGATGGCCCGTCAAACTACCGACGTCCACCCCTCACCTGTGTTTGGTTTTTACACCTACAACAAGTGTTGAGTGCGAAAGCCGAAGGGGTACTTCAGTGGCATATTGCAGGTATTTTACCTCAACTTCTAATGGCATTTTGCTTCCTTGGCCCGCAGCTCCCTACTTGGAGCAAGGTTCCATCCGCTCCTTAAAATTGCACTACGGGTTGCTCCACCCCCGGTTGCTCCAACTCCAAAAATTTGTATAACAACCCCATTTGGCACAGTTTCATCCACTCCAACTATGAAGCTAAGAGTTAGAGCCATACCAAATAGACCCTTAGTAATAGTTAAGTGAGCAAAACTTAGAATCCATCCATATCCCCTAACCTTTTCTCTTTCTCTCTTCACTTCCTTATGTTGTCTAACAAAGACAACTACCGATGTCTCCTATTTCTCATAGTCAAAATTAACTCTTCCCTTCTTAATTCTCATCTGGACATTGGTGTCGATTACTTTGAGTTTCTTTGTGGGTTCAATACCTCAAACACACAATTATTCCTCTCAATCTTGCGTTGATATCTCACACTTTTGATATTTGTGCATCACACTCGTTAGGCTTTGATACTATTCCGCTTCGTCGCTGCCGTGGTCCTTTCGTGGCGCTTTGGGGCCTTCCAGAGCTATATGTGTTCGGTTGCATTTGTGCTAGTTATTCTTCCAAAATTTTAACACCACTCCACTTGTTATTGTAATTCTTTCTTGTATTTGTGCATATATGTGGTGTACGTTGATAAGTACGTTGAATATACTAGCTAAACTTAGTGGTAATATTAACAACATTGATGCTAACTTTTTCTATTTCTAAGGCCTCATTGTATTTTTTTTAGCACAGGGCCTTAAAATATCAGGTATGGTCCTACTAAGCAATATGCTACAAGATGATACAACATAGAAGGAAGGGGCATCGGAGGAAGGGATGCCATGCACTAGTGGGCTGCGGCCACTTCTTCGGAATCCACTCAACCACTCGAGGTCTGATTGCGCGTGGATGTGTCGTGCTCGTTGGCGCCCGCAACCCCTCGTCGATGTCATTGATCACTTGATCCTGTGGCTTGCCGCTTGCGCTTCACCGCCACATGAGGCGAGGGCGACATTGACAAGCATCGGAGCTTCAACTATTGACTAGTGACTATTGAGCATGGCTAAACCTAAATCGATGGAGATCGGAGAAGAATTGGGTCATGGAGTGGGGTATGCCGTCATGATCTCATGTAGGGCTGGAAAAGAATTGGGTCATGGAGTAGGGTATGCCGTCATGATCTCATGTAGGGATGGAAACGAGCCGAGCCGACTCGAGCCTGACTTGCGCAAGCTCGGTTGAAAAGCGAGCACGGCTCGGCTCAACAGTTGGCTCGCAAGCCAAGCCAGAGGTAATAGAAGCCAGAAGCTCAGCTCGTTTCTAGTCCAAATGAATGAAATGCTAGACAATATCATAAGTTCACAACAGCTGATTCAATTGCATTTGGTCACTCAACATAATCCATTTAATCTGTTGGCCCCAAAACTGGAAGTGTGGAGAAGAGGCAGGTCCAGAGGCTCCAGACTGTGAACCAGATCGCAAGGCAGGCACAAAAACAGCCTTCTCATAACATTATTTGTTCAGAGCATGCTGCGTTACCGTATCCAGATCAGGTGATTGATGTACAAGAGGCTCAAACAGAGCCTGCCAATCATAGGTAGAATGCACATGTTCAGCTGAACAGTAAGATCACTGTAAGCAATTGCAATCGCAGAACTGGATGCTCAGTTAGCCACAAAGCTGTAGTGCAAATGAAAGGCAGAAGTTGCGAATAGGGTCACAGAATGTGCCAAAGCAGCATTTCGATAACATGGTTCGTGCAGAACGTGCGCTGGCAGATTGTTCAGATCAGGTGATACATGTGGAGGAGGCAGAATTTCTAGCCTATCCATCATGCAAGTTACAGAGGAGAAGAGTGCTTACAGCGAACAAATGGCACAGTTGCAAAGCATAGCAAGCAGCAAAGTGGAACCTTAATTGGCTCAAAAAGACATTAACGTGGAAAAGAGATATGCAGAGCGTCTGAAGCAGGTAATACAGGAGGCAGAAGAACAACCCTCACACTATGTTTTTCATACAACACAGATGCATGTTGAGCCTCAAAATGATGGTGTTGTATGGCATGGCAATAAAAAAAATTGGAACCGGAGCTGAACCAAGTTCATCTCGTAATGGGCAGGAATGGATTATGCCTGCTGAACAGCTTATTTATGAAGAACAGGCACAAAGACCTGTTGATGAGACTCAGACAGAACATATTGAAGCTGATACGAGGAAGCAGACTCCTGTACGAACTCAAAAGAGGAAAAAGAAGGGATTGATGATGGCTTCAAATGAAGGGCTCCAGCTCAGGCAGCGGACGCGGGGTGGGGTGGACGAGGGCGGCGACACGAAGGATGGGGGTCGACGGCGCGGAGGATGGGGCGGTGGCGCACAGGACGCGGGACGGGACGGCGGGGCGGCGAACGGGGTAGGACCGCGGGACGCAGGAGTCGGGAGTGGAGGAAGGAATGGTTTGATTTGGGGAATTGGGGGCACAGCACTAGGGTTCTGCTGGCTTCCTGGGCCGGCTGGGCCTCCTCAATGATGTGAGCTATGTGGGCCGGAGGCAATTAGCCCACAGGCCAAACGAGCGGCTCGAGTTTGGTTCAAATTTTTTGCTAGCCGGGCAGGCAAGAAGCTTCAAGAGAGGCTTGGCTCCACCAGAAAACTTCAAAAGCCGAGGCGAGCCTGGCCGGCTCAAGTTTGGTTCGAGCCGAGAGGCTCGCGAGTCTCATGGACCATTGGGCATTGAGCATAGCTAATGGTGGGGAAGAAGCTGCCAAGCTGGAGCTGAGTGTCCCGAGTTAATGGGCATCTGGACATGCAGGGGTGGTCATTAATAAAAAAACAATCGCGCGTGTGTCGGGGGCTGCATCTCTGGTGAGTTGCTGCTTCTGCTTCCTGCTGTCGCTGACGAGTCTAGTCTGAACGATAATCTCATAAACAAATATAAAATCGAATCAAACAACGTAAGAACATAACAACAGAATAGTAGATTAAACACAGAGATATAGAAGACTTCTTGCTTCACTTTATTACTCTTCATCCGATCAATCGTTTACAATGACTAGCACCCCTATTTATAGTCTACAACCCTGCTAAGGTTTGGGATGGGGTGTCCATACATGGGACGGTTGTTGGGCCGAGCCTATAGTTTCCCAACACTCCCCCTTAGGCACCCATCCTCAAATGTTCATACCACGTCAAAACTCCATAAAACTCAATTGAAAAATTTAGAGAAAGAATATATAACACACGTTTTGCTGTGTTATACGAATTGCCTCGTTAAAACCTTAACCGAGAAACTTCGGGAAAACTCGTTAAGAGAAAAATAGTACAATACATCCAATTTCATTTAATCTTCAGGATTTACTCTTTGGGTACTCGATCTTTGTGATCAAGTTTCAATAATGAGTTCGTGGAGGTTGCACCTTACGACTGTAGTACCTTCGCATGGCTTGTTGATATACTGCCGAACGTATTAAGGCTTGGTTTCGTCGTTCCTCGAGGAAATTAACGTCGTCGAGTCATTTTTCTTCCTGGTCGTTTTCATCAAAACAATCAGTGCGAGCAGAACCAATTTTTAGTTCTGGAGGAAGCATGGCTTCGGCCCCATAGACTAAAAAGAATGGTGTTTCACGGTCCGCACGATCGTCGTCGTCTCTGACGACCCATAAAATGAAGGAAGTTCTTGAACCCAAGCTCCTGACCGTTTTATTAACTGGTCGAATACTCGGCGTTTGACCCCCTGCATTATGATACCATTGGCACGCTCAACTGCTCCGTTACTCTGCGGATGAGCAACTGAAGCGAAATGGACTTTAATACTAAGGTTATCGTAGAATTCCTGAAAATTGTCGTTGGAGAACTGGGTACCATTGTCCGTGATTATACGACTGGGTACACCAAATAGTGTAATCACGTTTTTTGTGAGGAACCTCTTAGCAGACTTAGTTGTAGTTTTAACAACTGGCTCGGCTTCGATCCACTTTGTAAACGTGTCAATCATGACGAAAAGGAATTCGATGCCCCTGGGTGCTCTTGGAAAAGGTCACATAATGTCTAGTCCACAGGTTGCAAAAGACCAAGAAAGAGGAATTGTTTGCAGAGCTTGTGCCGGCTGATGTACTTGTCGGCTATGAAACTGACATTGTACGCACTTAGTCACGAGCTCTTTTGCATCATGAAGGGCAGTTGACCAATAGTATGCTTGCCTAAAGGCTTTACCAACCAGTGTTCTGTAGGAATGATGTGCTCCACATACTCCTCCATGAATTTCGGTTAACAACTTAATGCCATCCGTGTGAAATATGCATCTCATCAACACTCCATGAGATCCTCGTTTATACAAGGTACGTTCGATTAGAGTGTATGATTTGGCTTTTCGTGCTATACGATCAGCCTCTACATCATCTTCTGGAAATTCACGATTAAAAGATCGCAGAGTTGTTCCTAAGTGTAGATTGATCTGACCGGCTAGTTAAGCAACCATGACCGGGCAGATCCTTCTAACACCGTAGGTAGGTAGTTGGCCATCACGTTTTCATCACCACCAGCCGCTCTGATGGCGGTGGTATAAATCTTGAGAAATTCTAACGGGTTCTGAGACCCGTTGAATTTGTCCATGTTGGTCGGTCGAAACCGGTTAAGCCAACGCACGGCCTGGAGCCTTGTAGAGAAAGCTCGGCTGCCTATGACTGATTCATGGCGCCTTCTTTGAGAAGGTGCCAGATTGTGATCGGTCCGAGACCGGTTCCTTTGATTAAAGAACTGGGGCTCCGGCGTTCCGACCTGATCACGAGCATTATGACGCCCTTGATCACCCGTACGGTTCAAACAATGTCGAAGATCGTTAGGACCAAGCGAATAACCCTCTCGATGAGAAGATGTATTTGTTCGGAACAATCTCCTTCCCTCATGACTCATTGGTCGGAATCGTTGAAGAGGTTGTTGTATCGATTGATTCCCAACATACGCATTTTGCTCTCGGCGGAGGGAAGAACGCTGGGAAGAAGTCATGGTTTGACTTTGTGACGCCCTCCGTTCTCGGTATTCTTCCGTACGTTGTACGGTTTGCTGGAGAATCTCCGACACCTGTCCTACCAATTGGACAAAACCTGGAGCTTCTGCTAAAGCAGGGTCAGTATTATTTAAAATATTACGAATATGTTGCAGGTTCTGTACCGTTACTGAAGGTCTCAGAGGATTCATCGAGGTTGTTAGCGTTCGCAGATCCGAACCTTCTCTTAACCTCGTGCCTGGCCGCACTTGACCTATCATCCTTGGTGGGGGCTGAACCAGGCGAATTAACTGTTGGACGTCCATCAGTTTGTTGCCTCTGGTAGCTGGTGCTTGATTGCCCGTGCCATCTCCATCAGTATGTGGTGGTGAGGCAGTGGATGCAGGATCATACATTGCATTGCGATCAGTATTTTCGATCGCATTGACCTCGTGTTTACAGCATCGATCCTCCGAAGAGCTTCCACTGTACTCAGTGGAGAGCTTCCCAGTGGTTCTACCAGACATTTCCACGATGGAGACTGGTCGGAGATGAGCACCTCTTGAGGGCTCCATGGCGGACTCGGCCTGATACGGCGAACTGCCGATCGTATGGTGAGCTTTATCATCCTCACTCGGCCCATGCCCGGTGAGGGTTTCATCGACACCGTTACCAGATGTCGGTTGGATCCTGAAATTTCCAGAAGTCGTTGGTGAATACCTGTCAGCCATGATGGTGTCGAGAGTGTATTGACTCTCAGATTGTCGGGCCGAAGTTTTATCACCTTTTTTGCCAGTCGGAAAGACCGGGCTTGGAGAGATTCTTGGACGCTCCGAACTGGTCGGAGTGGTATGTCCCTCGGGAAGCGCCAATTGTTGCAGTGGCACCTCCTCATCCATCTGCTCGACTTCGATGTCATTAGCGACCTGCGAATCGACAGAGGATGAAGATGACGACATCCAATTATCCTGCATGGCCTGGATGCAGGCGTCCATGTCGAGGTTGGAGTAGTCGTTCAGATCGAACCAATTCTCCTTGTCCCAAGTTCCTGCCATGATCTCATGAACAGAAGGATGAGCGAGGATTTGGTGAGCAAAGAATTCAATCAGAAGATTTGCGCCTTCTTCCCCACGGACGACACCAGTTGTCGACGATCAAATCGCCGATCTTATGAATATATGAAGAAAAAGAGGAAAATAACACGTATCTCCTGGAAAGTAATGAGACTGCTCTTTATTGGTATGAACTGGCTATTACAATGGGTATATGTAACCTAGACTAAAGACTAACTCGAGAATACAATGCTCTTCTGAGAGTATTTTCCAATCTATCTTCACTGTTCCAGGCCTCCTCCACTTTGGTTCGCAGTCCTCCTTATGTAGTTGATGAAGCATTGGCAGTTGTCTCTGGGAGAGACGCCTGTTGGAGAAGCAGCACGTCTGGTCAGAGAGAGGCGTAAGTTGACAATATATCAACTGCTGTACGGTTATATGTCAGTGAGCTATTTGACCGTATTCCTGTGTCTTAGAGTTACGTATCGTCGCGTGGTATGGAATATACAGCACATGTTCCATTTCTTCCCACGGTAGAGGATATATCTGGCGCTAGATCCAGATATCAGTTCAAGGCTTTGTGAGTTTTTGACTGATCGGAGACAAGGTTGGGAACCTTCTCCGACAAGGTTAGATATTGTGTAACCTCTGGAATACCCACGACCAGTGAGGTCGTTAGCCTTAGGGGTTACGTCCACAAAGACATATGGTCATTTATCTATTAAATAATAAATAGAGGTCTTATTCCTCGTCAGGTTTGCAGAAGTGAGGTTTCTCATAGACAATAAACGTACGTGCGACCATTTTGAGGAAGCATCGATGAGCACCATAAAATACCTAAATGGCCCTGACAGGGTATCGACGATCAAATCACCGAACTTACAAATATATAAAAGATAGAGGAAAAATGACACGTATCTCCTGGCAAGGAATAGGGTTTCTCTTTATTGCTATGAACTGGCTATTACAATGAGTGTCTGTAATCTAGACCAAAGGCTAATCCTCCTAACACTGGAGCACAATGTCTGCTATGACTTTGCAATCTAATCGAATGATTGTCTTCTGATAGTCATTTTTCCTCGATCCTCCCTTCGGTCATCCTTATATAGTTGATGAAGCGTTGGCAGTTACCCCTTGGAGAGACGCCTGTTGAGAAGTGACACGTCCAATCGGAGAGAGGAGTCAGTTGACAATGTATCAACTGTTGTGCAGTTATATGTCAGTGAGTCATTTACCGTATTCCAGTGTCTTAGAGTTATGTAGCGTCGCGTGGTATGGAATATACAACACATGTTCTATTCGTTACACAGTAAAGGATATACCTGGACTCAAATCCAGATACCAGTTCAAAGCCTTATGAGTATTTGACTGGTCGGAGACTAGGTTAGGGACCTTTTCCGACCAGGTTATGTATTATGTAACCTCTGGAATCCTTACGACCAGTGAGATCGTTAGCCTTAGGGGTTATGACCATGAAGACATATGGTCTCTATATACTAAATAATAAATAGATGTTTTAATCCTCGTCAGCTAGCCCCCGAACTTTAAATGAATTGGTCGTATGGACGCTTTCTCCCAATGAAGTCGTATTGGGCAGACCCCTCATTAAATGTCGTGGTACTCCAGGTGGTCTGTATACATTTTTGAAGTTGAGGAATTGCTTTGGAAGTTGAAAAAAAACATCTTTGCCCGCTGCTTAAAATAGATTTTTGTTCATTGAATTTCTTCCGGAAGCGGTTACAGTGTTGTGGCTATAAAAACCCCTTAGCACTAGGTGTTAGAGTTCCTACGTCTTTTGCTTTCCTCTTTATCTTCCAAGAAACCACCTCCGATCACCTTTGAATTCTTCACCCGAAAGAAATCGCCATGTCGGATCTCATCACCAACTGGTCAATTTCCGATCTGAGTGAGAAAAAACTAAAAGTTTAGAAAGTTGGATTACTACTCGACAGGAATCTGATCCCATGGAGATCAGCAATCGGGGAGCATTCTCCAAGTGGTGAAGATGGAGAGATTCCGGTATTCCCCGCATATATTGAATGCAGTTTCAGACTCCCAGTTCACTCGTTTCTTTCCCAAGTTCTGGAATACTATAGAGTGGAACTGATTAATCTGGCCCTCAACGCCATAGCCAACCTCAGTATCTTCGTTTACCTTTGTGAAGTGTACTTGGGAATTCCAGCAACTCTGGATCTCTTCAAGTACTACTATAGACTGGCGAATACGAAGAAGACGACCAGTACACCTGGAGAGTGTACCTTGCGTCTCCATGACGAGAAGGCTGATGAATACATTTTTACGTACTCCAAATCTTCGTGATTGTCATGGAAAAAGAGTTGGTTTTATATGAAGATTACGCAGGACGATGGCCTTTATTACAGCGGCAAGAAGGCTATCGAGAACCTGCGATGGCGTTCCTTCTCGAAGAAGGAGGGAAAAATTGAAAGATTGGTTGATGCTATCCACCTCCTAAGTGTTAGGGGTTTAACCTCCTGGCACGTGGTAAGGGACTTTTCCATGCGGAGGATTAGTCCTTTGAAGGCCAGAGCTCATTCGATGCTCTGGTTCATTGGTCGTGATGATGCGACCAGGGATTATAGGGAAGGTAAATCCTGTTAAATTCGACCAGTATACCTTTTTGGTTGATTGCTTTCATAACCCTAAGACCTCTCTTTTTTATTACAACCTTGTCTTCTGATGAGATCAGAAGTCGGATTAAGATGATCTGCGCTGGAGAGCCTAGAGAAAAGGCTAGTTTCCCTCTGATCTTAGCGGTTACTACCGCCGAAGAGAGGGTTGAGAGACTCCGGGTAAGCATGTTAATTATTTTTCATCTTTATAATATCTTCCGATCGGTGTTTACCTAAAAATCTTCTTTAATATGTAGTCGGTTGGTCTGAGAATTGATGAGGTCATGGAAACATGTGAGCCAATTGACGAACCGACCAGTCTTACGGTCACTAGGGATCGTGATCGTGTAGAGGTAGGTAACCGAAGGAAGTACTTTTTGTTTAGATGAAAAGATATGTTCATCACCTGACTAACTTTGTTTGTTAATCCAGGCGGTAGTCATTGAGTCCCATACAGTTGCTCAAGAATTGCCAAGGGCTGTTGATGCAACTGCTTTGGTGACCAACGAACCTACACATTATGATCCAACGATCATGGATTCTACTCTCGACCAGTTGGTTGAAAGTATTACATCTGATCTTCCATTGCAAAATGTAGAGGGTGCAACTAACCCTACCAGTTCAAAACTGGTAAAACTGGTTGAAAAGAAAAGAAAAACAAGCGCTACAGACTTTAAGTCAGCGCGCTACAGAGTCAAGATAAAGAAGATGACCGGGTATGTTTTAAATGAATTAATCATATGAATGCATACCTTTTATATTCTTGATGAACTTGAACTCTGAATTTCCTTTCTTTTGTGCAGATCTGCTGGAGTTCCAGTCGTTTCCGATCAGGTCATTCTAGCAGGCCAAGTGATCGAGGGCATCTCCGACCAGGGCTTTCCTCAGGTAAGAAATTTTGAGGAGGAAGTGGTTAGAGGAGCCCCCGAGCCTGCTTCAGTGCCGGAATCTAGTTTGGATCCTGTGGTGATTGTTACTCCATCAGCGGAGGTAGGCATTTCTGCAGATCCACAACACACTCCGATCCCTACAAGCAACTCCTCCCAGATTAACAAGTTTCCTTTCTCTCCTCGATTTATTAAGGATAAGGAGCTTGATGAAACTTTGAGTAGAGTGTCAGATCGTCTTGCAAAGGCGAATCCTGATAAAAAATTTCGATTACAATGACATGGCAGTTCGAGTAAGTGTCTTCAACCATTCTTATAGTTCTCTTTGAAGCTTATTAGAAACTTGAAGAAGAAATGTTATCTATGTAGCATATGGTTGAAAATTTTGCTGTGATCGGAGGCCTGGCCGAGCGAATAAAACTACTGGAGCAAAACACTCTGAATTAGAGAGTAAACACTTCCCCACTTAACTCTTTCTTCCTTATGTCTTTGTTTTTCTCTTTTAATTACTCTCTCTTATTATATTTGATAGATTTGGAGAAAATAAAAGAAGAAGCTATGGCTGAAAAGGCGAGAAGACGGAAGCTTAAAGAAGAGAATCAAGCTAAGAACCGATCGATCGAAGACTTGACGACCAAAATAAAGAAATCTTGAAAAATTCCAAGAAGAAGGCCGAAGGTAATTAGTCGTAAACTTGACTTAATATCGTTTCTAATCCTTCTCGACTAATACTTGTTTTGCTTATACATAACAAAATCAAGCATTAGCCAAAGCAAAGAATACTTTGGAATTTGAGCAAGACAAGGGGGGCATCACTCATGCTTAATCTCGACTTAAATATCACTATACTTAATAAAATAATCTTTGATATGGGATCAGGATCAAAGCTGCCCTCCTTGAGTGATCCAATGAAAAAGGTAAATTACATTGGCCACCTTTTGGAGGATCTTAAGGGCTTGCTCAAGACTACAAGCGAGAATTACGCCCGATCTGTAAAAGAATCTATTGCCAGTGAAGTTAGTCTTGCTTTAGCAAAACTGAAGGCGTCCGACCCCTCTACTAATCTTCAAGCTATTGAAGAAGATTTCAACTGCTTGCTTGAGGAGGCGATCAAGTTTCTCAAGAAAGTTAAACCTCTTGGAGACAAGGTTGCAGAAGAAATAGAGGTCAGATCTCCATCAAGCAGTGATTAGATGGGTAATCTCTAGTAGTAAAAACTCGCAAAAGAGAGTATGCAAAAATATGTAAAAACTTACCTCTCTTTTGTCAATGAAATCTTTTGTTCATCCGGTCGATTTATGGATATTCATATGTTACCTAGCCTCCGACTGTTTTATAGTACAAGAACTTTACTATACAATCAGTAGATCAAGAATATGAACTTAAGTCTCAACATTTGTTTGAAAGTTTGTACCGATCGTTGAAAAAACTGGTTGTGATAATACTAGAAAACCTTTTTTTCTGTCGGAACCAGTGTTAGGTTTAAACTAATTGTAAATCTGTTTTTCGTAATCAAAGTACTTACTAAGACAATATATGGTCGGAAGAAAAATGACTTTCCTTGATAAGAGAAAAACATATATAATAAAAGATAAGCGGTTTTATTTCTATGTAGTACTCAACGCTGGTCGGAATGAACCGCTAAGAAATGAAGATATAATATATATCTTGCAATACGTGCTCATGCTCTAGTCCCTGGCAGCGAGGATCGTAAGAAAAAGACTGTCGCTAGGAAGCTCCTTCCAGTATCGGAACCACGTGCGAAAAAGGAGAGACTTCGACTAGGAGGTTTTATGTGTCCCGACCAGTAGCCAAACAAGAGTAGAACATAATTTTAAAAATAAAAATATAATCTTCACAATCTTAAGCACATGAACCGCGTTGACCAGAGTTGGGTACCATCATATAAATAACATCACTTACTTCTATGAATTTAATTAACATTTATTAAATTTAAAGGAAATGAAATGAAATTAAACAGAAAACTTACGGAATTGATCAATATTCTAGGAATTGGACAAAACTATGTCGTCGGACATAGCTAATCGAACCGAACCTGGTCAGGTGACTTCGACTACAGTGTAAGGACCTTCCCTCTTGGGAGAAAATTTATTGTGATTTACTTGGCTCTGAATTTTTTGAGAATCAGATCACCTGCAGCTAGGCTGCGAGGCTGCACTTTACAATTGTGGTACTTTCGTATGGCTTGTTGATAGATTGCCGAACGTATCAAGGCAACCAACATGATACACCAACCAAAATCTTGTTAGAAGAATTCATAGAAGAACAATGGGAGTTATCCTAGCAGCATCAGTTCTATTGATTAAATAATACTGCAAAGGCTAAATGCTTTGTTGACTTGGGAAAGCGCTTAAATTTCTGAATTATGTGCCCCTTAGCTCAACTAATTGTCTAAAGAGGTAAAATTAGCATACATCAGGAAACAGCATGACTGTGTGATCAACTTAGCTTTTGTCGTAACGGTGCCAAGCTATTTGATTTTTTTTCTCTATAAGTAGGACAAGCTATTCTCTCTATATATATAGCATCTCTCTATAAGTAGGACCCATAAGTGGTTTCCTAAAAGTTCAATTGCGTCATTACTGATTCAGCTAACTGCTATTTCAAGTATTAGTGACTAATAATTCATAATGAAGGCTCACCTGTGCAGACTATGGCGTCCTTTTCCATCCCCTTCACTTTGGTCTGCACCATTATTTGTTCACCTATGGATAGCTCAGCAGCAAGCAATAGCAAGAACGTACATAAAAGGAGAAGAAGAGGAAGAAGAAAAACAACACCTGGTATTCCATCCTGTGCAGTTCTGAATAATTGGATTGTCGATGATTACCGAGAGGGAGCGTAAAAAAAGGTGAAGCAGACGCAACTTGAAAAAAAAATAGATTTGATAGATGTTGATGAACCTTTGAGAATCCGTGGTGTTGGTAGGCAGAAGGTATGGAGTATCTTTGCTGTGCGCTAGAAGAAGTTGCTCGGGTGGAGGGCGCGTGCACGGCCGGTGGACGTAGACACGACTGTCGCCGTTGATAGGTGGTTCATCATAAGCCGAGCGAAGCACGCCAACGAAGAAGAGCGACGCAGGCGAGGAGGACGAACCGGACCGCTGCCGCGTCGGCGCAGCGCACCTGGGGAGGACGGCGCGCCGACACAATCGGAGAGGACGAGCGCCGACACGGTCTGGGAGGAGAGGCCGGGACGCGACAGACTTAGTGTTATGAAAGACGGCGGAGGAACGACGAAGTAAAATAAGATCAATTGCAGAGAGACACGAGATTTAACGTGAAAAACCCTTCCAATGCGAGAGGGAAAAACCACGGACGCCAACCAGCAACAATCTTCACTATATCGGGGTGAGGTTACAACACCGGGGATTTATAACTCTCATGTCTTATCCCAAACGGCGGTGGCGGGCCTCCGCTACGCTTCGTCCAGAAACTGGTCTAATTAATGTATAGAATTTGAATCATAAATCAACACTTAGAACCGAAGAGAGCCGCGAAGACTACCCGGGCCGCGGCCGCGCGGCGCAGCCAAGGAGGACGCTGCGCCGACGGGCTCGGGGAGGAAGGTCCGGGACGCGGCAGCCTCGGAGGCGACCAGCGCGACGGAACCGATGAGAAGGCGCCGGGGCGTAGCGCAAGACGAAAGAGACGATGCACCCTGGGCAACACGGGCAGCGCAGCTCGGGACGTGTAATCTGCGCAGGGCATGGACCGGCACCAGCTGAGCGGCATCCCACGATGCACCCGAAGAGATGCTCCGTCACGGGTGGGGCTGCGTTTGCACACTACTTTGCGTACGGGCGTGACGAGAATCCAGAAATTCTTGCGCGTATAGATCAGAAGTCACGCGACTGGGAAACCGGCTAGCAGCCCAGCTGGACCACGTCTACGACGAACCGGGCTTCTAACTGGACGCGTGTGCGTATAGGAGCGATAGAGCCCCATTTTCAGCGGGTTTAGTAGGTAAGATGAGAGAGAGATGAGAGAGAGAGAGATTGCTACAAACGCCAGCTTCCAAACCAGAGCTGCTCCCTGTAGCATCACATGTTACGGCACAAGCTCTGGTGCGTACAAGGCCTCTCAGAGCTACACAGACAGAGCTACATTACATGCATGTAGTACAAGCTCCTGTTTTAGTCGATCATCATCAGTCCATCGCCAATCTGGTATACACGCCACACGTACGTACGTATGTAGATCCTGCTTGGCACGCGCGCAAATGGCGTTAGTACGGTGACTACGGTCAGCTTCAGAGCGACGTCCCCATCCTCATGAGCTTCAGCCCGGCGCGCTTCTTGGCCTCGAACGCCGCCGGCAGCAGCCGCTCGAACCTCTCCAGGAATGCCGCCCACTCGTCGGTGCTCAGCTCCTTGAACGACATGCGCTTCCGCCCGCCTACGGCCATGTCCTCGCAGCCCATGCCGAACTGGGTGGTGTTCCCGTCGTCCGCGACGTCGGATGGCGGCGATGGGAGAGGGAACAGGGGCGCGTCGATGGGGTCCTCGGCCTTCTTGCAGAGGGCCTCGAGCGCGCTCAGCCCCTCCTCCAGCGCCGAGAACTCGCGGGTCATCATGTCGCCGATGTCGGCGAGGCAGAGCCCGGCAGCGGCCGCGCGCTGAAGGAAGATGGTGCAGAGAGTGAGGATCTGGTTGGCCGGCTCCTTCAGCGACGGCAGCTCCGCGCGGAGCATCTCGGCGTCCTTGAACGGGTCTAGCGACGCGACGTACTCCAGCTCGGCGCCGGAGAACGGCAGCGACGACTGCGGCCAGTGCAGCCACTCGAAGTACGGGTCCTCCAGCTGCTCCGGGAGGCAGAGCCCGTGGTCGATCGGCACGAGCTCCAGTGGCGTCGGCGTGATTCCGTCGGAGGCGCACCGCTGCTCGGCGGCGGCTTCTTGACGAGGATGTTGCCGGCGTGGCGGTCGATGTTGAGGAGGCGGACGTCGAGGATGCCGACGCGGTGCACGGACGCCACGGAGAACCGCGACGGGCCAAGCTCACCGGCGTCGTACTCGTGCGCCACGAAGCGCTGGATCGACGCTATGGTCGTCGGCATCTCGGGGCGAGATATCTTGATCAGCGCGGTCGGTTCCACGCTGGCGAAGCCCTCGTGGTCGAGGAGGAAAGCGGCCACCTCCCGCAGCACGGCCTTGCTCGCGTAGCCGCCACCATGGGACGGCGACGACGCGTCGTCGAGCGGCTTGATGACCGCCACGTGCTCTCCGGAGCGGCCGTCGTTGAGCACCAGCGCACCGCCGAGGCCGCTCTGCGCCGGCACCAGCCGCGTCCCCGACACTATGGCGCCCGCGGACTCCGCGATGAGCTCGTACACGCCACGGGCGTGTCTGCCCGCGACGACCTCCACGAGCGGCATCTTCTTGCCGGATGCGGGCTCCGCGTGGTTGGCGGCGGGAGCAACGGTCGTGAAACACGGGGAGGAGAGACTCCGGCGCCGCGGGGAAGGACCGTTGTGGCCGCCGCCGGAGGCGGCATTGCGCTCTTGGTGGTCCGGCCGGTCGAGTTGGGCGACGGAGCGCAGGCGGCAGTGCCGTCCACGGACAGCATGGGGCTTCAGGTCGTGGCAATGACCGACCACAATTGCCATCCTGGCTAATGAACAGCTATTGCCTCTGTCGTCTGTGGTGGCCAGTGGTGGTGGTGGGGCAGTAGCCGGTGGCAAGGGCCGGCTAATTACAGATTTCCACGCATTCATGCATGCCACTTACTTAGATCGCTGCACATAGGAAAACAACAGGAAGAGGAAGAACAATGGCGATTGGGCACGCGTACCTTCGTTTATGTTTTTGGCTTGTTACAACAACATGTCAATCGAGAGCTAGCTAGCTACATCCAGAGTCAGTAGCAGCCGTCACAGACGAAAAGGGACGACGACGACTTGGCGGCAAGGGCAGGGGCAGGCGAAGGCATGGCAGTGCGGAAACCTCCAAAGATTAATGCCTCCAAAATCCAACGCGGGGATAGAATGGAGCAGATGATCAAGCTAGGCAGGGAGAAGGGCGTGTGCTTCCCCCGCCGGCCACCACCCCACCGTCGCTCCCCGCTGCCCTCTTCCTCGATCGCCTCTGTTCGATCCCCACTTTGATTGTTAAATTAGGGTGTTAGGAGCTTGTTCTTCTTCCCCGAGCGTCCTTCTAATCTTCCCCTTCCCTCCTCGCGGCTGGAAGGAAAGGAAGGAGAAGAAAGAAGTCGGAGAAGTCGCAGCAACTGTCTATTTTTCGCACCCCAGGGAGGCCATGGCGATATATATAGAGATCGATCTCGCATTCCGCGAGCTAAATTTGGGTCTTCTGTCCTGCGCCTCTGCCTGCATGTGTGCCTGCGAGCGAGCCAAAGCCATCGACGGCTTTCTTCGTGCGGATGGAGGGACGCCGCGCGCGAGTTAAGCGGCGGGGGAAGCCGTGTCTTGTGGGAGTTAGCTCTATCCGTTGACTGTTTTAACCGGAACGGCTCGACTGAAGAAGTTATATCAATCTTGAGATGACATTAACAATCAACTCAACTGAGACCCTGTTGGGAATACCGAATATTTAATTATTTTTTAAATCCAAAACAGTTAAATTTTTAGTTCCCCTGCAACTTCATTGTACATAAATTATAATAAATTATTTTTTAATTTTTGTTCCTAGTCATTGTAATTATAATTATTCTTGAAAGTCTTAATAACTTATATTTTCATCGCATGATTCAAAATCTAACATATAATTTGAGAGGTTGAGCAAAAATAAATAAATAAAAATTAAAATTCTATACAAACAAAATACGGCAGCGTGGGTGAACCTTCATGTTCCGAAGAAAAAATCGTAATAAATTCGGACATAATTCATCGAGATGAGAAGAAGTGCAAATCTCATAGCATAATGAATGGATGAAAATTCGTTTTTTTTTTGGTTGAAAAAATAAACAGTGGAACGTTTGTTTAGCAAAACTGATTGTTTTCTATAAAACTCCTGCGTTCCAACGGACCCCAAGCGCGAGAAGTGCAGCTTGGCCCATGCTTGAACAAGCAGATCGAGCAGCTTAAGATTAGGCTAGGGGCCAGTCGATTAGGTTTTGTAACCTGGGAACTGGCCGGCCCAAACGTGCATGTGCTGCATATAATTTCTGTACTTTTTTTAAGTCTTTATCCGTCTCTCTTAGGTGTACCGCGTACCCCTTTTCTTAGTTGGGTGTGCTTCTCCTTCAGTTCCCTTGATAGCGATGTCTCGTGTCTTACGGTAGAGATGGTGAGATTGTATTCCACAAACGTTGAGGGATTCATTTGTGGGTTTAACGTCAATTCCGACACAAACTACTGTGTGTATTGGACTTCCCAAGTGTTTCTATATATACTCCGGGCACAGGTGAAATTTATAAGCTCTCGTAAGATTCCGAAAATGTATTGAAACCTCTGCCGATTCATCAGCTGCAACAAAGACCGGTTCCGAGCCCGGCTGATTTGCAACTCACAACATAATTTCGCAACAGTGACGCGCAGTGGAGTAGTGGAGGCCCCCGCGAATCGCGACGCGGCTGGCTGGGCGACATAAACGCGCCCATGTGCCTTCGTATTTCCGCCGAGAGCGATGGGCGGCGCGAACTCGAGCACAGCCCATGCATGCACGCTCACGCTCACGCTCCAAGTCGCGGAAAATGCCTTCCAACCTGGCGAAACCGACGCCCCGTGCTCGTGGTGCAGCGCAGAATAGCAACATTAGCGTAGGTTCAATGGCCTAACTCCCTAGCCCTTAGCATGGAAGATCAGTTGGTTGGCCTGATGGGGACACCAAAAGGGCGGCCAGATAGCTCGCAAATCTTGGCCAAAAAAAGAGAGAAAAAAAGATAGCTCTAAAATAGCCCGTACAGATAACATTGGGACGCGACCGTGAGAATTTGATGAATTCTGACGAGGTATTCACGGAGACACAGAGCACACTATATGAATAAGTACCACCCCAATGGTGTCGCTAGGTCCAAGCTGGCCTCCGCAACCGTCTAGACCAGGACCATCGAGGTCTTTGTTCTAACTACTAAGGATCCATTTGAAACACAGGAATGTCACATAGATTTCGGGTGGAATTTATAGAAAATTGTTTAATTTTTTTGCATGAATTACAAAAAAAAAACTACCTGGACTAAATAGTTGAAAGCAAACCGCACAACTCTTCCTTCTATACATTGTGTATAAGCTTGGCTTCCTGTCATTTATTTCTGGTTCAGCCGCTGCGACTACTGTCTGAAAACTAAATTAAAAAACAGTCACTTTTTTGAGCCAGCTGTTTTTTCCCATTTAAGCTATACGTTTATTCAATTAATGGACTTTTGTTGTCTTCTAACTTGGCTGAAACTGGTGTTTAACGAGTATGATTTATTCTCCACCGACCCGTTAAGACCATGCTTGCTTATGAGCCGCAATTTAAAGGCATGTTTGCCTGTTGCTTCTGGCTATATTACATGTTCTGATAGATTACACAATACCTACCGTATGAGAACACAAAATACGACATTAGGTTGTGTTGTTTTGTATGTGCTATATTGCACATTCTCATATCTCCTCCTAGTTGATTATGGCAAAAAAAAAAAGATGACACTCATTTAACAAATTCTAATGACTTCACTTGCACATAATCTAATAGATTACACAATACCGTATGAGAACACAAAATAGGCACTAAATATGATGTGGGATTGTAAACACAAGACACACTTCTTTTTAAATAAAAAAGCTTTATGAGCAGTCTGGCCTATTATCATATTTATGGAAAAAATTCAGTGAATTTAGCGCTTATTTAAATTGATATAAAAATATTGAAGGGCTTCTTAAAACTTAAAAAAATGCAATTCAAAACAGCCCAATATGAAGATAGCATTACATTTACATATGAAAGGCTCTATAATCCAATTAGAGAATAATAATAGCGGAAAACACAATGCACATATAGATACCATATGAAAGGCTCTATAATGTCTCGTAGAGAAAAAAACATCAAATCAGAGCATAATAACAACAACAAAAAATACAATGCATAGATCAAGGCATGCTCTTGTAAAACTGTTCAAAAGTACTATGAACATAGCATTACATATATGTATCCATTGGCACCAACAAACTACCCCGATCAACACATTTAGCTAATTAGTTCAGGGGTAATGCACATGGGATTTATGAATTCTGCACAGTAACATGTTTAACTTGCTTTATTCTGAACTACATATCAATAGTAGCTGTTAAAACACTGATCAAAATAACATGAATTCACACCTAAAGGCTAAAACAACAACAGGGGAGAGCAAAGCTAACAAGCACATGTACTTAAGCAAAAAACTCTAACCACAAACAACATTAACGAGCCAGTCTGAACACTACAGATGACAGATACAACAATTTGCACATGCTAATGCTAAAAATTGCACATTATTAACAATGCAATTTTAATTATTTTTTTGCAAGTTACCATTCTAACCAAGTATAAAATCCTAGAGAATGTTAAATGATAAATTTCATATAAGTGAACCCCTAATTAAACAAATCCAGTAAGAGCAAAAAAATCATATAAGTGAACCTCTAATTAAACAAATCTTGTCATCTCTGCACATGCTAACTACTACAGGGCTGAGCAAAATTGAACATATAACTACCATCATTACTTGGGAATAAACAGTGGTATGTGATCAGCACATACTAAATATAGTGACAAATTCCTGTGTTAGAAATACCAAGTTTACCCTAAAAAACACATGTTAGTTTTTTTTTCATTCTGGTTGCCTTACTTCTTCTTGTGTTTTTCATATCTCCACCGCTTGTGCTTTGCTTCTTCTCTCCCCAACAAAGCCAAACAATGCAATCCAATAGAGAATCTATGGTACTACACAAAATTGAGAAAAAGATCAACCAAAATTACAGCTCAATGTTGACATGTTGAATTTCCAATTACAAGATTCAAAAATAAATCATACTCCATGGTTGCATTAGGAATATTGCACTTCTAAGGCCATGATTCCATCTCTCGACTTGGTTAGTCTAAAGTCACTAGTTCATAAATAAAACTTAACACACATGGATGACAATTTTAAACTCACAATACTTTGAGGGCATGATTACAAGACTGAATTTAATCTCAATAACATGGAACCATAATGAAGTTTCAATGCCCTAACAATAAAACATGATAAAAAACCGAAGAAACAAATGAGATATTCTATGAATGAGAGAATTGCTACACCAAGGTGAACCCTTACATAACACAAAATCAACACATGATAACTAAAAATAATTCTAAGAAGGATAGAAAGACCATGACCTAGGTGAACCCTCACACAATACAAAATTAATATAAATTAACCTACAATTCACATGAAAAAATGAAACCAGATGAACCCTTACAAAATTCAAAACTAGATGAACCCTTACAAATATAAGGGGAAAAAATGAACTAAATCCTACTGAAATCGCAGTTTACAAATACTAGAATTGCATAAAGCATAGCAGTGTAAGTTTAGCTAAATTCATAAGCAACTTATAAGATGAGATGGACACGTAATATAGAAAACTCAAAATGACCCTGAACTAGGAAAAGCCAAATAATGTGAATCATCTTAGTTAACTCTAAGGAACAAACATAAGTACTGCATTAGAAAATCTAAACATAAAACTAAGGCCGTTATGCAAATTGTAGTAGCAAAAATCAGAAATGGCACAACTTGCAATATTAGTCAGAATAGTATGCAAATTTCCACATGACCACAGTTAATGTTTGATAAAATTGTAGATATATAAAACCTAGATGGTAAGTACAATTTTCGAGTTAATGTTTGATAAAATTGCAATATAAAATTTGGACAAACAATAACAATGATTTAACACAAACAAAATAGAGTTTAACAATTAACACAAATACATAAAATTTGGACTATTGCAATATGCAACTAATATAAAATGATTTTCAGCCGAGAGATAACAAAATAATTCACTTTCATCATGGAAATGGGAGCATGTTACAAAAAGGCAGCATCACAAATGCACTTCTAAGTGAAGAATAAACATATTACAAATAGAGCTAGCCTACAACATCACTAAGGATATTCAAAACTAACAAGAACATATACTAAAACAAAACATAGGATAAGTGTAAAGAACTTGCTCTACAAAATAGAAGAAAAAACCATCAAAACAAGAACTTTCCAACTATGCATATATAAACATTACTCAATAGTAAATCAACCTCCTATTGCTACCTTGGACAAAGTTTTTACTAACACACAATATAGTTCTGAACTAACACTTTCAACTGTTCGAGTTGCCACTGTCTAATGCTTTTGATGAAGCTTCTTCTAGCAATACTACCCTAAATTCGAAGGTCCGACAAATAATAACCTAAAATTCGTAGTAATCAACTTCTATCAACTTAGGAACCTTTAACACCCCCCCCCAAACACTTTCATTAACACAGATCGAGCAAACCCCACATACAAAAAGACCAGCAATTGATGCTTAACGTGTTCAACAATTATTGAGACACACATTTAATTCAAATGGTATGTGGAAATATGAACACATCAAAAGTTGCACTCAATTTTTACTGAAATTGCATAGAAACTGGAACTGAAAATTTAATTCAAATGGTATGTAATTTTGAAGATGGTAATTATTATATCTAATCTAATTTTTGTCTATGTTTAGGAATGGTTTTCTAACCTAGACAAAAAAAATTATCTAATTTTATCACATAAGCAAAAGGAGGGGTTCAACATCTGACAATTTGAGGTAGTATTAGCAAAGGAACATAATTTAAACAAAAAGCGGTTAATAAACTATTAAGAGCATAGGAACTAATTTTAAAGAAAATAATAAAGAACCAAAACGACACTAAAAAGTTGGTTTCATAACTTATCTCCCCCCTCACATGATCAAACAAAAAAACTCACTCACTCCCTCCCTCCGCCCAGATCCGCATTCAACCAAATATGCATTCTGACACATGTTCTCAGTGAAATAAATGAGCAAACAATATGCACTACTGAAACTATAATCATCGCTGAAAACAACAAATTGACACCACTAATGTAGTGTGTCACCGCTAGAAACAAAAATAAAAAATATTGTAAGATAGACAAAAGAAAAACCAACCTTGGTAACCCAAACATAACCAGAAACATATATAGAAAAAAGGGATAAACATAACCTTACACCCGAAGAATACACATAAAAAATTGCATTAACAAAAATATATAAATTGCACACTTTATAGACTAGCAATCATAGTTAAAAGAGTGCAAAATGTCTACATATCCTCAAGTTTCATGTATTTGTGGCATAACTTTGGTATAATTTTTTTTGAGCAAATCACAAGAGCTTTATTAACTCATAGCAGCTCATTGTTGCGCAAAGGAAGCCTTGGTGGAAAGAAAGATGTGTACTTTGATATAATTGATCACCCGATTTTAACATGTGACTAATATTAGCTATATGTGACCAGGAAAAACAGATGCAATGGCAAAACAAAGCAGAACGACAAAGGAGGAATAATGTAGGTATCTTGGAGTATGAATATTACATCTTCTTGTTGTAGATGTTGCCTTCCTGATCTTCGTACTCTTCTTCCATGTCTCGGTAGCCACTTGTTCAACCTTTAACATTGTTGTAGTCTCTCCCAGGGATCTTTCACCTCCTGACAATGGAGGAAATCAGAGATGTCATGGGCTCATAGCATTTCATGGGAAAGCAAATGACCAAACAGAAATACACAGCCCATGTTCAACATGATTCATATCAACAATTTATAGAGGGCATTCATCCGAATTTTACACAACTCAACAAGCAGATAAATCACCAAAACAAAAAATAAATAGTTCAAGCAAATGGGAAACCAACATGAACATCCATTGTACATCACACACTTCATAAGCATGGTAGAAAATTAGAAATGCACAACCAAATCAAGCAAATAATTATTTCTAAACTATGAATGACAACCTACCGATTTCACTCATATGTACACACAACAACAAAAATTGATTAAACCAAACCTGACCATGAAACCAAGCCTAACTTCAATTCAAATACAAGCAAATTTGCACAAATAAATCTGCCCCAATCTAATAATTCTAGCCCATATTTCATCATTATCAACATATAGAACATTTAAACCTTAGCAAACTAGAATGAACCAAAAATACCACAAAAACATACAGAAAAAACGCCCACGGATTTGAAGTCGGACAGCTCGTCGTGCGCTGCGCGCCCTCTGCTCGTCGTGCACCATGCACCGCTCGTCCGCTCACTGCGCGCCTGCCGCCTGCCCGTCGCGCCCATCGCTCACCCAACGCTGTGCGCCGCCTGCCCGTCGCGCGCCCATCGCTCACCCACTGCTCACCCAACGCTTGTCGCCTCGGATTCTCCTCTCTCACACACACATTAATAGATGCCTCTCTAACGATAAACACAATAAAATTTTGATACAGGCTAACCGTTGTACTAGGAATATAAACCTACAACCAACGACATCAAATCCTAGCCAAAAAAACATATGAATCTTAGTACATATCAGACGGCTTAAAAATCGAATGCGAAAGAAAAAAAAACCAGTTGCCTATGCGCTAGCAAAAGCGTAAGTTTAATGGCCTAATTGAAAGAACGGCCGCACTCTTAGGAACTACGATCTTATCTCACGTGCAGTGATTTGAGCAGGGAATCCAACAAGGGAACATGGGATGCGCAGATTGGCCACTTGCCAGCTGCCTATTAGCTAAGGGCCAGTCATGTTCTCGAGTCACGGGCGATTGCTGCTGCCCATCAGCATCAAGCAACATGTTCACTCGAATCGATCGATAGATAGGCTTGTCTGTTCGATCCGACGCGGAGAATGGGCCCTACTTGGCGTGTACAGAAAGAAGAAGAAGAAAAACTGAAAATAACTTGGCGTACAAAATTGGGCCGTGGATCATGCAGCAAAAACATTTCGAGCTGTCGGCCAATTACTCGTAACCCAAGAAAATGAGTATATGAGGAGGAATCTCTCCCGCTTTGCATGCATCTCCGTGGAAAAGACGAGAAAGCTGGGTGCTAGGAGTACCATGCCCTTTTTTCTTTTCCTCGAGAGGGAATATTGCAGCAGCTAGCTACTATTTCACTCATGGACCTGCTACGCCGCCAAAGCCTTTATCTTTTCCTTTCCTTCTCCCCCTTCCTTCGAAACACTCCATCGCGTTTGAAAGTTAAAGGGTGTACAAATTTTTCATGCAAAAAGCTTGTGACAATGTAGCTTTAACTCTCCTTGAGCTAATCGAGCGCAATCTCACGACATAGTGGTTTTCTGAATTCTTCTTCTACTACTACCAAATAACTTGCCGATGAGTGATCATCGAACCTGTCAGAAAAAAAGTTTTGTTCATGAGTGCAGGAATGCTGCGCTTTAAAGCTGAAACTTTTGGACTTCGATATGTAGCTACTACATGTTAGAATCATGCCTTGGTCAAATTTAGCCGAGTCTGGCGTTCTGGACGAACAAGATTGGCAGGTCACTCAAAATGGAATCTGATGTTCTCCCTTGTTTACTGTCAGTCTGTCATAAGTTAATTAAGTTGCATTCAAATGCAACGCATGCGCGGGAGAACTCGTCTTGGTAGATGTGGCGGGAGAACGCGGAACACTGGTTTACGTATAGTGCGATAGCGACATAGGATGATTATCTTGTGTGTTTACTCGTTGATCGTGCCAGTGGGATTCAGAATTCAGAGGCATGCAGCTAATGGTGGGATCAGAATTGGACGATTATCACTGGGATTAACGCTAGTGGCGCACCAAACCATACATCTCGAACATCGCTATCATCTTGATTCAGGAAGGCAAAAAAGGTGTCTTACGCTCGGCTCACCATTGGCTTCACTGAATTAAAGAAAGAGCAGTGGGAGCTAGATGTATCCACCCTGCATTTTGCTTCGAAGCAGAAGGATTAACCAACCACATTCTTTCATTAGAACGGCAATGCGCGTGACGATGCACGCCAAGATGTACAAATCATACACCTTGAACGATCGATCGGATCGAACACTTAACAAACCAATATAGATCTGGGGACCTTAATTGCGGCGCACAATATATTTGATCCACGCCGATGAAATGAGAAGAGAAAAACAAGTACAAAAAATCCAAGAAAAATCTGTTGAGCTGCTCGGGCGATCGATCAGGAGGTGTTGACGGCGCGGCACTGCTTCCTGATCTGCCCGTTGGTGCCGGTGAGCACGTCCACGCGGCCCATCTTCTTCATGGATATGGAGAAGGCGGCGTAGAACTTGATCGGGTTGGCGAGGTCGGCGACCATCTGCGCCGCCGCGGCGTTCTGCGTGAGCGCGGCGTCGGAGGCGAGCACGCTCTGATTCTTCTGCAGGTTGGTGTAGTAGTTGCCGTCGAACTTGAGCGGCGTGCCGCCGTCCAGGTCCACGGTCGCCGCCGACGGCGACGGGTTCGGGCAGGACGACATGAGCATCTTGGCGTAGGCCGAGTCCAGCAGCGGGTCGACGTTGGTGGCGTTGCCCTGGTACAGCCTGGGCGTGACGCTGGAGCAGCTGGCCTTGCCGATGGTGTGCGCGCCGGAGAGCGCGACGAGGTCGGTGAGGTTGAGTCCCTTGGCGGCGAAGCTCTGCAGCAGGCCGTTGAAACCGGCGAAGGGCGACGGCAGCGCGCCGGTGTTGCTGGCCAGCGACACGGTGCCGTCCCGCCGGCCGGTTTCCACCTGCCAGAGCGACGCCTTGAACTGGTAGGACACGGCGTCGCGCGCGGCGAGCGCGACGATGTCGGCGCAGGAGACGACCCCCGGGCACGCCTTCTCCAGCTGCGCCTTGATGGCGTCGATCACCTCGTATCCCCCCACGGAGAGGTTCGGCCCCGCCGTCTTCTCGCTCTGCGCGTTGTCCAGCAGGATCGACGCGTCGCACCCCTGCAATGCGATCCGGGCCGGCCGGACGGTCAGTCGCGTGCGTCTGTTGGGCTTGAAATTTCGCGGGCGCAAGAGGCCAAAGGTGGCCGCCGTACCGGCGCGGCAGCTTTGATAGCTGCCGCGCGGCATCGCGGATGGGATGGGCTCGGGCGCGCATGTGAGCGGCCACGCAACGCATTGGGCGCACAGAGAAAAATGACAAGATTCGCGTTGCTCCCCTTGTACTAGTCCTAGTATTTTTGTGTGCGTTTGTTTTTGCTCCGGTGTGTTGCTACGTACAGATAAAGGTTCTCCGCAGAAGAGAGAGAGACAGAAAGGATGTGTACGCTATGCATCCTCTGTACGCAGGTTTTATTAATTAGACCGGCAAGCTCTTGCATGCATTCTGGCTGGCTAGACTTCTTATCTGAGCTTTCGATTGGAAATATTTCCAATGGGCGCTATGGATAAATGTAGGATCAATGTAGCCAGCCAGAAATGGAAGCCGCAGTTAATACATTGCAGTAAGAAGAAACCGCGGCTCCATCCATCCCTCGTCGGCCGGCTAAACACGGTGCCGACAAAGTGAACGCAAAGACCATCTCAGAATCAAAGTACTAGTGCTAGCAATTGAAGTCACGGAGTGCTGGAGCCAGCCTAGCAAGAGATGAGGAGGAGTAGGTAGCAGCAGAGCAGAACGGACCTTGACGAAGCAGTCGTGGAAGTGGAGGCGGAGGAGCCTGGCGGGGAGGGCGGGGTTGGCGGCGACCATCTGCCAGGTGACGCTCTGGGCGATGGAGTCCACGTTGGGGCAGCTCTTCTGGTAGAAGTTGTAGGCCAAGCCCAGGTTGCTCTCCAGGAGCCCCGCCCTGCCGCAGCTTACTAAATGGCCGAGGACCACCACCCCCCACCACGCCACTGCCTCTGCCCCTCCCCCTGCTCGCCACCACCGCCGCCCTGCTCCTCCTACCGTCCTCATCTCTCTATCTCTCTCTCTCTCTTAACTGACAGCACTGATCTTGAGAGAGAAACAGAGAGAGAGAGAGAGAGAGTGGTTTGTGTTTGTGTTTGGTGATGACAGTATATCATTAAGGGGGTGGCTCGGTGCCGCCTTTTATAGGCTCAGGCGCTCAGCAATCGAGTGTATATCTATGTGCGTTTGTGCGGCCAGCCAGCGCTGGGCGAAAGCAACAGCGAGGTCGTCGTCGCATGTCCCAACAACCGTCTCATAGTCACAGCCTCACAGGCGCAGCTAGGCAGCCAAGGACGGTGATGTGGGTGATCTCGCTAGATGTGCCCCCTCCAAGTTGCGCGGTTTGTTTATGGTTTCGGTTGGAAGCTAGGCTAAGAGAGCGCCATGATTTGTCCGCATCAGGCAGCGACCAGCAGCCAGCCCCACGCGCCACACCTCCGCACAGGACCCGGATTGCTCGCGCCTGTACGTGACCGCTGGCTGCACGGCGTACGAGCCTTGGACCGTCCGATCGCGCATGTCTCCGAACGTACAGGCGCGTGCAGCAACCCGAGTCGAACCACGAGGATGAGTCTGCACACACACGTGACACATCCATGAGGCTGGACTGGAGGGAAGCAGAAGTAGAGTCGTAGAGAAGTATCAACTTTTCCACGCTCATCGACCCTGTGCATGTCCCAAATGCTTAGTTTAGATTAGATGTGTGTGCGTAAGTGCGCTCTTGTCCGTGCCCCTGCCGCGCGCAGACGACCACGAGCGCGCGAGATGGGCGCCGTTTGACCCCTGTCCGCCTCCGCCGCCCCAAGCCGGGTGGGGATTTCGCGGACCGACATTTTTCTTAGCCATTTACCCCGACCGACATGCCTGCGCCCGGACGCCGCAGCGCCGGCCGTAAAGCCGCAGGGATCACGGGTCCGCGGCCGCGAGCGTTCCGATCCCACGGCGGAAGTGGTTCATGCATATGCGGGTGTCGTCGCGTATTCCGCTCGTTGCGTCCGGTATTTTTGTTCCGGGGTGGAAACATGGCCTGCTCTTTCTCGGCCCTCTTCTCCAGTTGCTTAATCACGGACGCCTGTTTTTAAGCACGGAAGGAAGGAGATCCGGTACCGCTGAGAATCACTGCTTAAGCAGTATTTTAAGTCGGTGTAAGGGGTGTTTGGCAGTAGTGGGTAACGAGTGTTTGGCAGTAGTGTTGCAGTAAACACGGTAGGGGAAAAAAAGAGAAGAAATATCTACCGTGATGAAATATACCATAGCGATTTTACTGTATTTTTTGGTATTTTAGTGCTTGATTTATGCCGTTCGTTTTGAATCATGTGGCGAAGACAAAGCTTAATGCATATCATTGTACTCATCCGCATTAGCCTATAATCCGCTTCTGGAAGAAAGCTAATGGCATGTTTGGTTTGTTAACAATGTGGATCAAAACAAATTTTGGTAACATCAATGAAACTTGGCTATTGTTTGGTTTGCTAACAATATTTGCTAATACTAATAAAAATAGGGTAATATCAACGAAATCCAATATCACACGTGGTCAATCCGAGTGTGAGAAAATTATTTACCAAAAATTTTTTAGCACCAAAATTTAGCTTGACTGCAGTCCAAATAACGTCTATTTGATTAAATTTTAGTTTTATCTAAGTTTTAACTCATGACCAACCAACACCTAAGCCTGTGCTGGGCTTCGCCCTTTTTGTTTGACGTGTGGGACAGGCGGTACAATGATGGCCGGGGTCCGTGGCCAAAGGCGAGCAGATTTGGGGCCAGGGATCGGGGAGGGTGTGTTAGAGGTGTCGTTCTTTCGTGGTTCAGTGATTCACCGATTCTGATTTCTTAGTAGTATCTCAAAAGAAGCGCGTGTAACTTGGTGGTTGGTGCTTTCTTTGGAGTAAATTCACTCGCGCGTCATTTCAAACTTGGAGCTAATGGCAACATTGTTAGGCGTAGCAGTCCTGTCTCGCATCAGGCACAAACATGAAGTTTGATCCTGGAAGATACTACATCCCATAGCTCTCGGTCTGACGTCCAAGGAAATAATAACAATGTTTGCATTGCCTACCTAGATTTTTTTAAAAAAATCTATAAGCATCCCATGAAGTTACCCACTTTTTTAATTTACCTCATATCTAAATATCATTTACTTTGCCCCCTCATAACTAAAGTTGGTGTGTAAATAAACCCCTAGACCGCATATTAGCACTATTTTCTTGTAGTTTTTTATATATATATTTCAGTTATTTATGTGATTTTAGTACTTGTAATACACTATTTCATTACTTATGTTTCAATGTCGAAACTGTGTATTACAAATACCTAAATCACTCAAAACTTTGAAACAAGTATGGATATAGCTTAAATAAGTATTAAAATCGTTGAAACAAGTGCCAAAGATGATTCAAATCAAGAGAAAATAGTATGAACGTGCGACATAGGAGGTATTTGCAAGCTAAATTAACTTATGAGGGCAAACTAAACGGAAATGAGATATGAAGTCAAATTGAAAAGACAGGTGAGTTACAAGGGTGTTTATGGATGCCCCTCTTTTTTTGTTAGCAATGCCGCTGGCTGGCTGGCTTGCAAAGAATATCACCTTGTTTAGTTCGTAGGCGATCGAGGTCAAGGCGTACGTCAAGCAAGCTACTCTAGCACGCTTGACTAATGGGCATCTAGATCATACTTTCATTGCATCGCACCAGGCACTAAGACAAGACCTCCGGCTAATAATTAAATGCAGCTTGTACCACTTTACCCATAACTATTCGAGCTCTCGTGAACTGGGTCCATCGCATTTCCTTTGATGCGACTTGAGTTCGTAATACGATCGTTTTCCGGTTACGTGATTAAGTCTCCACCCATTGTTTTCCGTCGGTGTCTGAGCGCACCTGTCCTCCACCGAGTTCCAACAATGTTGGTTGGGGCGGCTATCCTCCGAGCCCAACACTCCACCTTGGACCGGCTATCCTCCGTGTCCAACATTCCCGTTAGGGAGAACGTAATTACGTAAGCAGTAGCATTTTCTCGCCTAAAAACGGGAAATGGTTGGCACTGATTTTACGGCATCTGACCGAGTAAGAGTTTTGTTAGTCCTTATATTATAGCTGTAGGTAAAGGGTCCCATCTCTTACCATCATCATCATCATCATCATCATCATCATCATCATCATCATCATCTCATCTCTTTTCTCTACCAAGGCCCCCTTTACCCACATAGTAATTCTCAATTTCATCTCATCTCAATTTTCTTATCTTTCTCATCATCTCAATCCAATTTGCATTTGAGAAATAGTTTTGATGCAGTACATATATGATAGAGCAATATACGGTTTACATTTAAATTAGCTATATTGATGTTCAAGAGGATCGCTTGCCTTCGTAGTAATAGTAGGTGTCGGTGTCGATGAGTCCGGGATCAGCTACGCCGGTCGGCTGGAGTTCGTCTTCTGAAGCAACGCGGTAATACAAATAGAATACCGAGAAATATTTAGTGATTTTTTTGGTGATATTCAGATCATAACTGCTAATGCGACTTCTATTGGTTAGCCAATTTTTAATTTATAAATATTTTTCCCGTAACCCGACTCAGTTAGCAGATCTCTTTAAAATCAAATTTTAACTACCCTATTACCCTAATTTAATCCAAAACCTAATTAACCTATAAAAATCCTAATTATCCTAACTAATCATCCAAAACCCTAATTTACCTAATTACTAAATTACCTAAAAACCTAACCCTAACCCTAATTATCAGATTACCTAACTACCCCTCCCCTCTAACCTAACCCAACCCCGGTCGCTTTCCCTCCCCGTATTTTCCCCCTTCCCCCGTCTCTCTCTCTCTCGGTCTCTCCCGACTCTTCTTCTCCCCGGCGCCTCCTCCTCGCTCTCACCGACGCTCTCATGTGACAGCTGCTTCCAGCACGGCGTCTCATTCAGGGCCTCTCGGCTCCCCTCGGCGGGCCGGAGGCTGCGCGCCCGCGCCGAGCTCTCCCTCGGCGCTTTCTCGAGGTCCTCCGCACCGGCTCGGCCGCGCTTGATCGCCTAAGGCTCCACCGGCGCTCCGCCTCCCCACGCCTCCTCCTCGCCACGGATCTCCTGCGGCCCGAGCGCCGCGCTCGGGTTTCTCCGCGGCTTCATCGGTTTGATTCTCCCTCTCCGCTCTCTCTCTCCCTACCTCGCCCGACTCGACCTTTCTGCGGTTCGCCTGGCCCGGCCTCACGGCCATGCAGCTCTGAGCTCAAACCGCCGCACCTCCTCTCAGGCTGCGCGCTCGAGCCCGCCAGCTCGGCCACAGCTCGGTCTACTACCAGACTTGGCTTCTGGTTAACTGGTTTTGCTACGGTTGCTTTCTTTAGCATTTTCTTGGTTGATGTTAATGCTTAAGTTAATTGGATGCATGCTTAATTGATGGATTGGGTGAAATGGCCGTGGTCGGGGTGATGGTGGGGTTCGTACCGGGTTGGGTTTCTTCAGTGGTTTGGTGTGGTCGTAATACCCATCTCCTTCTCTACTCCCTAGTCCCCTTGCTCTGTGATGAGAATTGATTGCTGCTTGTGATGCTAATGAGCTTTGGTGGTATAAAAGAATGATGTGCAACCGGGCAAGTGTACCTAATGGGATTTGAGTTCACCTTTTTGTTGAACTCGGATTGGGATGGAGAAGGATGGCGTACCCTTGGCTTCTTTGGTGCTCTCTCGCTTCCTGGTGTCTGTGGTGGCTTTCTTCTTGCTCCTTGGTGCTGGCCTCTTGCTCCTGGGTTCTTGCTCCTTCTGCTGCAGGCGTAATCGGGAGGAGAATGCACCGAAAGGTTCTTGAGTGCTGGCTTGGAATGGGGGATGGGTTCAGGGAATGAACACAGGGCCGGCTTTCTTTGGTTTTGTCGCTGGTTTTGGCGGGTGCAATGGTTGAGGGGATGTATGGTGGTTTGTCTTTGGGCGGGGGTTTGGCAGAGGATTGCATCTGGCTGTGGAGTGCACTCGGCTGATCCTATCTCTTGGCTGTGCAAATTGTTTTCACCCTGCTCCTGTTCATTTTTACTTTTACCATGATCCTATCCTTATGTCCGTACCTCGTGGTCTTTGAAATGGGGGAGTGTATAGCTTCCTGTGGCTGATTATTGGCCACTATTCCTTTGTGCTTTCTGTGGGGTTTTTGCCGTATGATTGAGCTGAGGAAATCTGGTATTCGTAGGTGTTGGATTTGGGAATGCCGAATGATGAAACCTACGGTAATAAGACGGCGCCGATCGCTTAGGTTGGTCTAGGTATCGCGGGTATCCAGGTGCCGACTGATTTGGGTTAACCTAGGTGACTTGAGAATCAAGTCTGGGTTAATCCGTCGATCGCTATGGTAGCCTCGATACTCGTGCCACTAACCTAGGTTGATCTGGGAACCGCGGTGATTCCTACTGAATTCTGACGGCAAACTATTCTGTTTTAATTCTATGCTATGGTTTTCTATTTGCGAATGGTCTTATGTTTGGTCGACGGAAAAATGGAGCTGGTTGCGGCATTTCGGATTGAGTCGAGGAAGGCAGTTCGATTGGACGGCGATGGATGATCAGTACTTCAAGGAAGGCTTCAGAGATATGAAATGCAAGATCTTTGTTTAATCATTTTGTAATGACTCAAAGTTGTAATTATGATTTGAGCTGATGTAATATATTCTTTTGATTATGCGATGTAATCTATACTTTAACTGGATGTAAAATACTCTTGTAAACGAATACGGAAATGGATTATGCTGATGCTTTAATGAAAATTGTGCAAGCTTTTGAAAGCAGCAATAAAGGAGTGGTTACTGTGATTGATTTTAATACATGCCTTTAATTAAGATTATGAGATTCTAATTTTGTCGGGTTCTCACATAATTAAACCAAGTTGGATCGATCTATCATCAGTCGAGCTCATTAGCTAGCTTAGCTTGTTCATGGAAAAAGTTGAGAGAGATCGCGTAGTCTGAACACAAGTTGGGACGGTAGACTCGCACGGCATGTGTCCTACCTCCCGTTCGAGCATGCACACCGGCCCCTCTTAGTTAAGGCCGCGGTCGAGTTGTACCCCTCGTGCAGAGATATGCATCATGCATGAGACGGCAATGGTCAAGATTCCACTGATTAATCGCCACATGATTAATTAAGCTCGGATTAAGTAGTAGAATTGCAAATTAATCCTCTTGGAATTATGCATTATATTTGCCCTACTTGCTGTCCTTTCCATGATTAAGAACTGTAACCGTGATTAGGCTGTGTTTTGATTGGAGAGGATGACCAGAGAGGGATCATGCGGCACGAGCGCGGAGAAACATGTGCACAAGGTAGTACGTACCGGCCAGAGAGAGAGAGAGAGAGAGAGAGAGAGAGAGAGATTCTTGTGTGATATTATCAAACAAATATGATTGGGCTCCATCTGCAGCCAGCATGCATGATGTGGCCGTCCTAAACGGAGACCATGGAATCCGATGAAGACATATGTCCAGCTAGGTCCAACATAGTGCGACTGTCACGTAGGATTAGTGAGGGAGACGAAGAAGAGAACAACTAATTGTGGCCCAAAATGACGATAAGGTTGACTATTAAGACCTTGTTCGGATGGGGGAGATCCGCGGAAAACAGTCCATCACAGATAGGAAATTAGGATTTGAGAAAAATTCCGATGTTCCAAACAGAGTCTTAACGTAGGAACTACGTAGAAATCTTGGTGGGGAACAGTATCCTTTGTAATTCATATAGGATTCTCGTGTTGTTACTCGTAGAATTCCTCTAGGATTCCCACGTTAATTATTCCAAATGGGACATGAGATTTCTCGGTGGTGTTCAGTAAGGTAGGCGTAGGTATGGATGACAGTTGACAGCATCCATTGTCGTCCTTTATTGGCTTAACGTAAAGCGCATGTAGAATTAGACGCGATCATCCAGCTTAATCAGTGATGGGTCCTGCTGTCATGACGACATGGAGACCTAAACATTTTGGAATTAGCGCGAGGAACTTTGCAGCCGAAAAGTATATGCTCTGGAGGGCGCTCTGTAGGAGGCTGGCTAGCTATTGGCTGAAAGCCTGAAAGGTGTCCGGGTATTTTGGATTGATCATGCAGAGATCTGGAGTTAAATACTTCAATCCCCATATGCAGATATACCGTCAGTGCTTGTCGGTACAATTACCATATCGACACCACGTGAACTTTTTGGAGATCGAAGCAGTAGATGATGGCTGACATGACAATAAACGACCCGTTTACATAAGGTTGTAATCTAACTAGTTTAAGACAGTGCAGATTATTTGGAGCATGCTTAATCGACATGTGAGTCATACTAAACAAGCTTAGAGACCTAAACATGGAGCTCTCGGAGAGTGCCATGGTCACAGTAGAACTCCATGGAAACTGGCTCAACCTTGTCTATGATCCAATCGCAGGCCCACCGGCTCAGCCCAAAATATTCCTTTCTTAGTCCAAATGCCCAATCTACTAAGTACAGGCAAAGTCCAAATCTCGGATTGGGCCTGAGTACCTGGCCCATCGGGGAAAAACCAGAAGAAGAAAAGAGGGGAACCTTTTTTGTTTCTTGGCACGAGGCATTTGAAGTTTCAAACTGATCAAATCTTAAGTACCCATGGTACTCTTGTAAATCATCAAGAATTCAAGATGCCACGGCGCATATTGAACAAGCATAATTAACTAGCAGTCCTTCAATGGTACAAGATACTACTTCACTTCATGCTGACATTCAGTAGGACCAAACGCCATAGTCCAGGTTGGCAGTTCAGCTTAGACAGTGCCTGCAAAAAAGGAGGAAAACTAGCTGCTCACCAAAAAAACGAGCTCGAAAGGATGTAACCAAAGCAAACTGAATCACACCCAAGCACCCTTTCAAGCAAACAGCATCAAATCTCCCATGAAAGGAATCATCCCAGTGAAGGTATACCTCAGTTTTTCAGCTATTCCCCAATGCTCCGAACCTCACGTGAATTTAATACTAATAATAGATAGTAGTATAGAAGTATATAAATTCGAATGTACAACACGAATAAAGCAGCAGTACATAAGCATAATGAATAGAAGACTGAAATAAAAGTTCATCATATGTGGAAAAGAAACTCTAATAGAAAAGATAGAAATTCAAGAAACTGTCGTAACAAATTGGAACATCGGTATAAGCTAAACATGTTATTAGAAAATTAAAGAAAGCCTAGCATATTAGATGAAAGTACCGTTTATATAATTTTCCGCATGGTATACGAATATACTGTTGGCATAGTACGAAGCCGAGACACCATCCTATCTAACAGTATGTTTGACTCTTACCTTATCTTAAAAGAAGCAAAGCTACTTTTTTTTTTAAAAAACAGCATGAGTGTTTGAACTATGAAATGTTGTTCAATGGGAGATCAGAACACTGAAGTGTAAAACTAATCTTATATTGTTGGGTGAGACTATTTCCACTTAAGTGCCAAAATCACACAAAAGAAGTATGGAAGCAACATTCACCTAGTCTTCGTAATGACCATGTTTAATTTTCTCTAAACTGATTGCTAAACAAATAAGTGTATTTCCTTAATTTTATATGATGCATACAAACGAACACTTAAGATTCCTCAATAGCAAGCAAACCCGTGTAGCACACAGAAATACAGATCATCCAGTCGAACATGGCTGTAGTCCAAAAATGATTGGAGTTTAGATTAGTAGACTCTCATAGTCTGAATGCTTTGACTCTAACTATTCATCTTTTTTGTGTGTGTGCTGTCAATGCGTGTGTTACCTCTAAGTTTGTGGCTGTATTTCCCCTCATATCCTGTCTTAAACCCTTTCGGCTGCAAAGGACGAAGCAACAACACCTAAAACAAAAAGAGAATAAAGAGGTCATGCCGAATACATATATAGTGTTCTTTAGACAATAGAAATAACCGCTCGATAGTGTAGTACACTACTATATAGATTCCATGTCTAGTACAAAGCCAAGCAGCACAGATAGTTCAAATTCACAATTATTATCTAAAGCCAGTCAGGTAAATAACAAAATAACTTTTTAGACTAAATTCTAAAAGCTATTCTCAAGATCAGAGGAATATGAGGCAACCAAATCTATTTTATGACGCAGCCTAGGACAACCGAAAAAATTGTAAAATAGGAGAGGCAAAATTCTATATAACACGAAAACATACCTCACTTTTAAGGTATTGATCCTCTACATGTAGTCCCTCTTACATTCCTGCTAATACACGAATATATGTGTTGGACCGAAAAGACGACTAGAGGGGGGGGGGGTGAATAGGAGCACACTCACTTTTTCCCAAAATATGAATTCAACACAATTTTACTCCAATAGCTATGATGAAGCTATGAAGATCAATATACCAGTACAGCGGAAGACTAGTATTGAATCCAATTAAAACCCCTAAGCAATACGACAGAAATCAGCAAGAATCAAATCTAACAGTGGCGGTCGGCCGACCATTTGTTATCTTGGCGGTCGACCGCATACCAAATCGGTCGACCTCGGTGTGGGGCGGTCGGACCGCACCAAAATCGGTCGACCTACGGTGTGGGGCGGTCCGACGTGGGCTCGAACATAAAAAACGACCGATGACGAAGTTGTAATTAGGTCTAACTTTTGATTCTCAACTCCAAACTTCACGAAACTTTGCACACACCTTCTCTATGATATTAAGGACCTATTCCAATCAACAATTATGATAATTCTTGGACGAACAAATATCTTTTATGATCTGATTGAAGAAGGGTGCAAACCGCAAAAGTGAAAACTAGATCCAATCGCTTGCTCGTGGGTGATTAATGATCAAATTGATCCTAGATGGGTTCCCACACATCACAGCAAGCTAATCCACGTGAAAGAATCAATCAAAACTCGTGGATCAAAGAAAGCCCTAAAATCACGAAATTGAAAGCAAGAACGAAAAGAGACTTATCTCAAGCAAACCTTGCATAGATTAAGAATGTGATCGTCATTGGATTACACCCACGCCATCAAGGATCGGTGGTCAATCCAAGATCACGAAATTCTTCTCAAACCATAAAGAGCCCTAGCCTCCACCTCAACTCCCTAAGCCAATTAGGGTTTCGCAACAAAAGAGGCGAGAGAAAAGAGCTAGATGGTGCGACCACCACCTCCCCTATTTATAGTGGAGGCCTAGACTCCTAGGGTTTGACTCCATTGGGCTCCCGTTAAGGCCCACTAACAAGCGGGTCACACACGCACGCTCGCAGCGCCGTCTTTAACCTTTGACCTAAACCGCTTCACCATGCGCCATGGATTCGCCAATAGGTCACCCTTGTCCATCTTGTGTCACGCTTGAGTCGTTGACCTCGCCCGCATCGCCGATCGTTACGGACCTCAACTCTCCAAGTCTAGTCCGATCCTCCTCGCCGTTGACCGTCGTTGACCACCAAGCAACCTGCACAACCACGCACAAGAAAACACGAATTCGGGAACAAGTTCTTCACAACTTGACCCATGTTAGTCAAAACATGCATCATGCAAACCATATGCCACGATACCAATGACTTTGACCTAACCAATCAACATCGCCACGAAGTTGGCCGACGTTCAAGTCAATACCGGTCCGACCGCTCCTGTGAGCGGTCGGATCGCTTCTGGCCGGTCGGACCGCTCCTCAGTGAGCGGTCGGACCGCCTATGGGACTTAGCCGGATTTCAACCCCAAAATCCAAACCTCATCAAAACTTTAAACCAATAGAACTTTTACTGGAGACTCCAAAAATCATGAGACCAAGTGCATTGGGATCCCCTCACTTGCCTACAACACCTATTTTTGGCCCAGCTCGTTTTGACCAATTTGGTCACCGCGGTCCGATCCCCACATGGCCGGTCCGACCGATTTGGGACCGGTCGGACCGCCGTGCAAGGACCGGTCGGACCGCCCCTGTCCAGTAAGCCTGTAGCTTTGTCGAAAACACGTGAAACGACAAACCGTAAACACCATTGCCAATTGTCACATCATCCTAAGATCTGGAACATATCCCCATGAAATCCACAATCTCCCCCTTGATGAACACATTGGCAATTATCCAGAAAATGTAAGTAAGATGTTTGAAAACGAGTTTACTCGCAGTTTTCGCACAAAGGCACAACTTGGTCCATAAGCAAGAAAAAGCAATGAAAATGACCAAGCTGGCATCAGAATAGTATAGGCATGTGAGACAAGGCAAAAGTAAGCATAAAAACTTTGATTTCCAGAAAAGGGTCAAAATTCTCACATGAGGTCCATATGAAAGAACAATTGTTCAATTGACCTATGATCATTGTGAGGATAAAAGAATGCAATTCAAGTTCAGAATATTCAATAAAACAATAAGAATGCAACTCAAGAACTCCCCCTCACTATGATCCTCGATTTTCAAAAACTTTCAACTTTTCAGTTACTCCCCCTTTGTAAAACAAAAATATATATATATCTCAAAATTTCTCCCCTTTGTTTAATCTTCTCCCCCAACAAAGAAATATCTTCTCATTAACACATCTTCTCCAAATAAAAATAGCAAAGAAATATAACACATCTTCTCCTAAAGAAATATCTTCTCATTAATTAACACATCTTCTCCCCCTTTGACAATGGATTCATCAAGGAATCACGCCTTCCTCTCATCCAGAGATAACCAATAGATGATAAAGAAAGAAGCAGAAATAGGAGTATGCATGAAGTGCAATGGAGTGGCTTCATTTTTGTATTTTCAATTTTGATTACAAGAAGCTTTGGAGATTACCCAAAAGAACAATCTAGTATCTCTAATATTGCACAAACAACATATCAAGCTGACAGTATTAGCAAGATCATGGTAAGACATATATATCAAAGCTAAGCACAAAGGCTCAAAAGTAAAGCGATGAGATTTGATCAATTTAAGCAACGCTTCAAATTCAAAGAAGTTCATCAACAGGATCCTAAAGTGAAATTAGCCATGTCAAAATGTCAAAGTGAGATCAAAAATCTAACAAAGACCACATTAAGAGTCAATCAAGTCCCGTATTGAATCATTTTGCTCAATATTTTGTAAACGCCCATTTGTCAACATTTTTCTCATTTGCATTGAATATTGAAGTTGACTAATGATCTAACTTAGTGACAAGATCTGGACTAGGAGCCATCCACAAACTCATCCTAAGCTTCACCAAAAGTTGATTAAAGGTATATCTTAGTAAAGAAGATCATGGACTAGGAGTCATCCACAAACTCTTTCTAAGCTTCTACCGGGCGACAAATCTTGAGGTTCATGTCATTTCGACAAGCAAATCCCCATGAGATCGTCAGTTCATCAAACTATCTCCAAGTTCATGTCATTTGACAAGCGGTCTCGTAAGAATAGTTTGGCACAATTTAAGCATAAGACAATCTTGATTTTCATTTTTCACATAAGCGGTTTAGAATCTCAAGAACACAAAAGCTCAAGTAATGGTCAATTTTAGATCAAAGAGCTAACAAAGCAATTCAGACAGGCCAATGTCACAAGAGGAGCACTAATTGCAAACTCGCTAAAACATCCACAAATTGCAATTTCTTAATTTGAGTTGTTTAAAAGTTCTAGCTCATATAGCAAAGACTTAGCTACACATTTAAAAGCATGATAATTCTAGCAAGTCAAAGAACTAGACATGACATTGAGCAAGAATTGAAATACAAAAGCTCCAAAGGGTAATAGGCAAAGCTTCATCAATTTTAAAAGATAAGCGTAAAATCTTATATTACAATGCATCTTTTGGATTTTTCATACCACTTCTCAGTAACCACTTGTTGTTACCACTTGTTGGATTTTTCATATGAATGCAATATGATACAATGAGATGCAAATAAAAAGCCTAAAAACTTAAAAAGTTCAAAAGATCACTAAGTTCGGAAAAGAACAATAAAAGATCAAAAGAACAAGGAAAGATCAGAAAAGATCAAACTCCCCCTCAAACCAACCCATAAGGATAAATAACCCCTAACTCGCTTCTCAAGGTGGCAAACCTAATTGGGTCTAAAGATTTGGTGAGGATAAAAACAAAAGACAAAAGAAGTGCCTAGTGGGTGACAAGCGCTGAGGTACTCTTCCTATCTAGCCGACAATCCGCACAATTAGGATAAGAAAAACCCCGAATGGACAAGGATAAAGAACAGAATATCAAATGCCATACAAAGAGAGTAGAGTGTAAGTACTGAATAAGAGCTTAACGGCTGACGATGGGAAGTTCTGGAGATGCTTGAAACCCGTCGATCAGCGTGAAGGAGGTGAACCATCTTGAGTCTCCTAATATGATGTGAGCGGTCGGTCGACAGAGCATGTGCCCTTCCTCTTTCGCGGCAATCCTAAAAATCAAGGCCTGAAAGAGCGATGTGTCTCGACATCAAGTTAGTTAAACAAGACTTGGGAACCCAATCTTCGAGACACACGTCTGCGAGTAGTATGCAAAGCGAAGTGTTATCCTTGATTTCATCTAAAATTCATTATGAGCAATGTTTAAGTTAACATGGAATTAAAGCGTCGGTGATCATCGGCCGTTGTCTTTGGCGGTCATCTGCGCGACCAAAGCAGTCGAGCCATTGACCACCAAATGGTCGAGGCCGTGACTGAAGAACATGAGAATTAGGATATGTAGAAACATGATGATTAGCATGTGAAAAATCCTAATCCAGTTTATTCCTTTCGGTGTTACCATGTCTCATAAAAGCTCTAGGTTGCTGAATGAAATTCTATCAAGATTTTTCTTATCATTTTCAACCTCACGCCAATGAATTCAATCAAATGCCCACCTTTCTTGCAATAAGTGCAATGGTACTTGGTACCACTAGAAGAAACACCATTTGAATTAATACAAGGTTGGGCAAAACCTGCAGATTTAAAATATGTTTTTGTAGGTTGGGTTTTGAATTCAATTAAACCTTTTCCAAGACTTGAATGACTTTTGGGTTTGAATTGTCTTGAAAAGAATTGAATCCTAAACCTTGCTTCTTATAAGGAGTTTTAGACTTGTCAAGAATCATGTTTAATTGTTTCTTACCTTTAGAAAATTTCTCTAATGTATCATGAAGGTAAGCATTTTCTTTTCTCAAGTTAACACAAGCATCACAAGTTTTATCCATTGATTTCTCCTTATACAAAGCAATTTCAAGCTTAAGAGCGAACATGAAGCACAAGTAGTATTTTCAATATTGTCCTTAAGCTTAGCATATTTGACTCTAGCACTTCTAAGATATCTTTGATTTCACGTTCTTTTCTAAGCATGAAGTGCAAGGGCTAGAATCAATCACATCGAAGCAATCAACTTGCTAGACTCTAAGCATTTTTCACAAGGAGCGATTTAATTTCAATTAGCTCGGTTCTAGCATTTTCAAGTTGTTGTAAAGCAATATTATGAGCAGATTGTAAATTGGTAATTTACGAATGCATAGCATGACAAGATAAACATTCATCAGGTTCAAGAGTCTTAACATTTGCAAGTTCTAGTTTCAGTTTACCAATTTTTGACTCTAGTTTCTTATTTTTAGTCATGACAAATTCTAGCGCTTCATCTTGACTAAGCACTTGCTCAACTATAGAATCATATTTAGCGAAAAGCTCATCATAAGAAAAAGATACCTCATCATTATCAATGTCGTCGGTTGTCGACCATGAAGCACATGCCATGAAGTCCTTGGCCTTCCCTTTCTTATCCTCTTCGCTCCCGGAGTCCACATCGCTAACGGATTGCTCTCCAAAAGCGGCAAGGACCCGGTGAGTGGCCTTTATGAGCTTGACAGCATCATACTCAGAGTTGTTCTCATGAGGCTTCTTCCAAGCTGTCTTCTCCTCCCTGTGCTTACCCTTACCTTTTAGCTTGGGGCAATTGGCCCGGATGTGGTAAAGCTCTCCACACTCATAGCAAATAACAGGACCACCTCTCTTTTTATTTCTCACATTGTTGTAAGCCCGTGTGAATTTTTTAGCTAAAAGGGCTAACTCAACCTCAGGGATATTCTCAAGCTCCTCTTCATGAATAGCAGATAAACAAGCAAATGAAAATCTAGAAGAAGATTCAAAAGAGTCATCAAAAGCCTTTTTGAGAGGATCTGCTATCAAAGCTAAATTATCTTTCTTGGGATGATCAACTCTTTTAATTTCATGAGTCTTGAGTTTACTATAAAGCAATTCTAAAGTAAGACTCGAAAGATCAACATTCTCTTCTATAGCAGTAGCCTTCATCTCCCACTCCTTGGAGTTGATTGCAGCCAAGAGGTGGGTGGCATTTTCAGATTGAGAATATTCAATATCAACAGCTTTCATTTGATTAATCACTTTATTAAAATGACTGAAAATGTCATCGATACTCTCTCCAGGACGCATCTCAAATTTGTTATAATCACGCTTATAGATTGTTTGGCGCACTTTCTTAATTTGGGACGAACCCTCATGATAGGTTTCGAGGGTGTTCCAAATCTCGTGCGCAGTCGCAAAATTGTAAATCCTATCATATTCTTGTCTACCAAGCGCACCATATAAAAGATTCTTGGCCTTGTTGTTGTTAGCCAAAAGAACCACGAGCGGGAGTTTCAACCTCGGGAATAATGGCGGGGATCGAACAACGTCCTATATAGCTTGTCCTCGCTCTCAAGGAATACTCATCTGATTCTTCCAATATGCATAGTCTTGTCCATTGAACATATGCGGTTTTGTAGAGAATCTATCCATCGCCAAAGTTCAGTGGCCAGGTTAAGATCAAGATTGAACTAACAGGGCTCGATACCACTTTTGACCGAAAAGGCGACTAGAGGGGGTGAATAGGAGCACACTCACTTTTTCCCAAAATATGAATTCAACACAATTTCACTCCAATAGCTATGATGAAGCTATGAAGATCAATATACCAGATCTGTGGAAGACTAGTATTGAATCAATTAAAACCCTAAGCAATACGACAAATCGGAAGAATCAAATCTAACAAGTGGCCCGTCGACCATTGTTATCTTGTGGTCGGACCGAACCAAATCGGTCGACCTCACGGTGTGGGGCGGTCGGACCGGCACCAAAATCGGTCGACCTGCGGTGTGGGGCGATCATTGGCGAGCTCGAGCAATAAAAACGGCTGATGACGAAGTTGCAATTAGGTCTAACTTTTGATTCTCAACTCCAAACTTCACGAAACTTTGCACACACCTTCTCTATGATATTAAGGACCTATTCAATCAACAATTATGATAATTCTTGGACGAACAAATATCTTTTACGATCTGATTGAAGAAGGGTGCAAAAGCCGGGCAAAAGTGAAAACTAGATCAATCGCTTGCTCGTGGGTGATTAATGATCAAATTGATCCTAGATGGGTTCCCACATCACAGCAAGCTAATCCACGTGAAAGAATCAATCAAAAACTCGTGGATCAAAGAAAGCCCTAAAATCACGAAATTGAAAGCAAGAACGAAAGAGACTTATCTCAAGCAAACCTTGCATAGATTAAGAACATGATCGTCATTTGGATTACACCCACGCCATCAAGGATCATGGTCAATCCAAGATCACGAAATTCTTCTCAAACCATAAGAGCCCTAGCCTCCACCTCAACTCCCTAAGCCAATTAGGGTTTCGCAACAAAAGAGGCGAGAGAGAAAAGAGCTAGATGGTGCGACCACCACCTCCCCTATTTATAGTGGAGGCCTAGACTCCTAGGGTTTGACTCCATTGGGCTCCGTTAAGGCCCACTAACAAGCGGGTCACACACGCACGCCGCAAAGCGCCGTCTTTAACCTTTGACCTAAACCGCTTCACCATGCGCCATGGATTCGCCAATAGGTCACCCTTGTCCATCTTGTGTCACGCTTGAGTCGTTGACCTCACCCGCATCGTCGATCATTACGGACCTCAACTCTCCAAGTCTAGTCCCGATCCTCCTCGCCGTTGACCGTCGTTGATCACCAAGCAACCTGCACAACCACGCACAAGAAAACACGAATTCGGAACAAGTTCTTCACAACTTGACCCATGTTAGTCAAAACATGCATCATGCAAACCATATGCCACGATACCAATGACTTTGACCTAACCAATCAACATCGCCACGGTTGGCGACGTTCAAGTCAATCGGTCCGGCCGCTCCACGTGAGCGGTCGGATCGCCTCTGCCGGTCGGACCGCTCCTGTGAGCGGTCGGACCGCCTATGAGACTTAGCCAATTTCAACCCCGAAAATCCAAACCTCATCAAAACTTTAAACCAATAGAACTTTTTTGGAGACTCCAAAATCATGAGACCAAGTGCATTGGGATCCCTCACTTGCCTACAACACCTATTTTTGGCCCACTCGTTTTGACCAATTTGGTCACCGCCGGTCCGACCGCCCACATGGTCCGACCGATTTGGGACGGTCGGACCGCCGATGCAAGGACCGGTCGGACCGCCCCCTTGATAAGCACAGTAGCTTTGTCGAAAACACGTGAAACGACAAACCGTAAACGCCATTGCCAATTGTCACATCATTCTAAGATCTAGAACATATCCCCATGAAATCCACAATATGATTGAGCAGATGCAATAGGTCTACACATCATGTAACCTGACGGGTTATAGTTTTTAGCACACATAAAATCAGGAAGGGAAAAATGAACAAAACTTGTATCTTGAACTAAGGGAAAAAAACATTTCATAGCTTCACAAGTATATAGCATATCTATTGTACTAAAGAAATGAATAAAGCATGCAAGTACCATAGCATTTTTTCTCTCACCATGAGAAGAATTTCAGTCAAGGACGAAAACATATTGTTAAAAAAAAAGAAAACAAAAGGCCTACGCACATGAAATATAATTAGCTAAGCAGCAATAGTAATTCTGTTTGGATCTTACATGCATGGACTATTTGTATCAATATACGGCTGTACAACAACGTCAAGTTGTGATAATAGGATATGTCATTGAAAAATAGTAATTCATCCCAAGCGTCAAAACACGGCGCTAAATTCCAATCCGCAACAACTAAGTGTACAACTCTATAGGAATTGTAACATGAAAGATCTATTGAGTAAAGCCCTTTAAAAGGAGCAACCAGATCATGTTTAATAATACTCAAAAACTTTTGTTAGAAAGCTCTTTTTATTTCTGGGCCAGGACCATCTTCTCCATAAGAATCAAAGAAAGCTCTTTTTATTTCTTCTTCAGTAAAATCAGCTTCAAGCATTTCATTTTCTTTCTCATCTACTTTATCATCTAAGCTCCAGGAATCATCAGATAATGAAGGGCATCCTCTACAGGGTCGGATCCTCTGCAGGGCCATGAGGCTCTTTTTCAATTCGTTCGTTCATCCCACCTTACAGGCTTCGCATGATATGAACAAACAAATGGATAAAAGGAGGCAATTCAAACATAGGCGATCTTAGCCGCTACACGGCTATAAAGCTCTTCCACTAACATGTACTGAAAGAATTTACTGTCATTATTGTTGAGTTGTCTAGGTTATTTATCTTTGTTGTAGGTGACAACTTTGGCATATTGACCACTAACATCTACCAGAAGAATTCATCCACTGTAAAAGAAATCTTCCTAGTAGAGTGTTATGAAAAGGAATCTTCCTAGTAGAAGGATCCCAGAACCAATCCTCCCACATTTTTTTTTGCTAGCGTCTTCATGATCCATGATACCGGCTGAGGTAGTAAGGACGATGTAGCCAAAATGCAGAACGCAAAGTAAACTTCTCAGGAAACAAAGCCAAAAGATTGAGCCACATTAAGCTAAGTGGTATTTCTATACTTTGACCTTTATCTTAAGAGAAGCGCTATTCCTGTACCAAAAATTAGAATCAGCATTAATAGTCGGATCTTGAAAGGTTGGTAAATGGGAGATTAGCACAACAGACTGCATAACTGACCTTCTATCTGCCTTCGTCCGCAAAGAAGGAAAAAACTCCTAGCTGTCTTGACTGATTTCCTCAAAGTATTATGCACTACCTTGTGCAAACCAAACACAAAATTAGATTTCCAAAAAAAATACATACTGTTCAGTACAATTATGTGAGCGCTTATAAACTGACTGGAGCTCGGATTAATAGAATCCTAGTCTTAATACTCTAACTTTGATCGCACAATCTCATCATAGAATTAACTATATGATATATCTATAATAATATGAGATCTGGAAAACAACAATGGAACTATTTCCGCGTCATTGCTAAAATCACCCAAAAGAAGTATGGAAGCGTTATTCACCTAGTCTTCATAAGAAGCATGTTTTTCCCTAGACTAAGCGCTGAACAACTATTTTTTTTGTATTTCTTTTGATATGCTGCATGTTAGAGATATATATGTGTTAGAGTAGGACTCTAGATATTATTTGGTTTCCTTATCTGTAACCTGTACTTGTATATATACTGGCCCATTAGCCCCCTGATAATACAAGTTGCTATTCCTAATATGGTATCAGAGCGTTACCTCTCTGGACGCGCAACTCGTCCTCCTCCTCGACCTAGCGCGCATCGCCGCCTCCGCGCGTCATCTGCCGTCGGCTCTCCTCCTGCGCGTCCTCCCACGCGTCATCTGCGTCGCCGCATCCATCGGGTCAATCGCCGACGCCCCGTCGCCTCCTCCAGGACGTCGCTGACGCCGACGCCTCCAGGCCGTATTGTCGTCACCGACTACTGCCGTCGCCTCGCGTCGCCTGACCCGGTCGCCCAGTCTCCGCCGCCGCCTCGTCACTGCCGTGGAGGGGACCCGGTCGATCTCGGCTCCTCCATTGCCACGCCCGACACCACCGCCGCGGCGAGGCAGCTGTCGCCGCAGCCGCGATGGTAGCTTGCCGTGGAGGGGACCCGGTCGATATCGGCTCCTGCTCCCGCTGAACCTCCGAAGCCGCCGCCGTCGCCTCCGAAGCCACCTCTCCGAAGTCGCCGCCGCCAGCCGTGAGGGCCGCCATCGCCGCTGTTGGGGGAGGGAACCCTAGCCCCCCCTGCCCGATTGCTTTTGGGGTTAAAAAGGAGCCAGCCGTTTCGGCCGGTTAAAAAGGAGCCAGCCGTTTCGGCCGGTTAAAAAGAAAAGGAGTCGGTGAAAAAAAAAACATTGGTCTGATCGCCACGCCGTCCAGCGCCGCCTATTAGACTACGTTATCTTGGTCATCGCGCCGTCCAGCGCCGCCTACCAATGGGCACCGTTTCCCTTCCTCACTGTCCGGTGATCTTCGATGGTGTTAATTACACTGACTTTGTATCTCACATGCGCATCCACATGCATGGTCTTCGTCTCTGGGGCGTCCTCTCTGGCGATGTCACCTGCCCGCCTTGCCCTACTCCTCCGACGGAGCCTACGTCTGTTGCGCTGCCTCCGACAGCTGACAAGGCTGCTGTCGAAGCTGCTGACCTTGCTGATGAGAAGGCTACCTCTGCCTACCAAGAGGCTCTGGATTCCTACATGGATCGATTGACTGCCTACACTCAGTGGTGTGACGACGACGCTCGAGCTGCTGCTGTCCTCATCGCCAGTGTCCAGCCTCAGTTTTCTTCTGAGGTTGTGGGACTCCCTTCGGCTGTCCAGATGTGGACTCACCTCCATCAGCGCTACGAACCCTCTGGAGATGCTCTCTACCTGTCAGTGGTTCGCCGGGAGCACTCTCTTCAGCAGGGTGATGCTACTATTGACGCCTTCTACGCTCAGAGCTCTGCTGTCTAGCGTCAGTTGGACTCCATTCGCACTGCTGGTTGTCACTCCTGTTCGTGCTGCCTGGCTATACGTGCCGACCTGGAGTTTCAGCGTATCTATAAGTTCCTTACTCGTCTTCGTCCTGAGTTCAAGCAGAGGCGTGCCCAGCTTCTTGCACGCCATCCTCGTGTTACACTCTTGGAGGCTCTTACCGAAATACGCGCAAAGGAGACTCATCTGAGTGGTGCTGGTCTGATGCCACTCCCCTCCGTGCTCGCTGCTCGTCCACTTGCTACACCGACTGCTCCACGTTTCAGTATACTGCCTCCTCCAGCGGCTGCCACAGGTGGTGGTGGCCATCATCCATCTGGAGGTGGCCGTCCTCGCTGCTCCTACTGCGACAAGGTCGGCCACATTGAGTCCCAGTGCTATAAGAAGCGGCGGCATCTTTCACGCCGTTCTTCTCCTAGCACTGGCACCGGTGTTTCTACATCGACGACTGCATCGACTCCTTCAGCAGTTTCTCTCATCGAGCAGGAGATAGCCAGACTTCGACGACTGCTTGCCGCTTCAAGTTTTCCCTCGACAGGTTCTGCTACTGACTCTACGGGCCATGAGAAACCACATTCTACATAGTCAGGTACCTCCCTATGGATTCTTGATTCAGGAGCATCTTTTCACATGACTTCTGATTCTTCCACTCTGTCTTTTGTTACACCTCTTGATTCCCTTGTCAGTGTGCTTACTGCTGATGGTACCTCTATTTCTGTCTCTGGTCGAGGAACTCTTAGTAACTCATCTTTTCATGTTCCTTCTGTTACTCATGTTCCTCGCCTAACCATGCAGCTTCTTTCTGCTAGACAGATTACTGACCTTGGTTGTCGGGTCATTCTTGACTCCGACTCTTGTTGTGTTCAGGACCGCCACACGGGGGCTCTGGTTGGTTCTGGCCCTCGGCGCCTTGACTCACAGCGTCTCTGGGAGCTTGACTGGCTTCACCTTCCTTCCGCTGCCACCGTCACCGCCAGTCTCTCCGCTTCTGCCACTCCGTCTACCAACTCTTTCCAGCAGTGGCACCACCGTCTTGGTCATCTGTGTGGATCTCGTCTGTCATCTTTAGTCCGTCGTGGTCTTCTGGGTCTGTCTCAGGAGACGTATCTTTAGATTGTCAGGGTTGTAAGTTAGGGAAACAGATTCAGCTTCCCTATTCTCATAGTGAGTATGTGTCTCAGCGACCATTTGATCTTATTCATTCAGATGTTTGGGGTCCGGCTCCCTTCCTTTCGAAAGGAGGCCATCGATATTATATCATTTTTATAGATGACTTCTCTCGTCACACTTGGATATACTTTATGTCTTCCTGTAGTGAGGCTTTGTCTATCTATAAACAATTTGCCACTATAGTTCGCACACAGTTCTCCACTCATATTCGAGTCTTTCGTGCTGACTCTGCTGGCAAGTACCTCTCTCATTACCTGCGTAGCTTCCTTTGGCGAGGTGGCACTCTCCTTCGATTCTCTTGTCACGGTGCTCATGCTCGAATGGTGTCGCCGGCGCAAGCATCGTCACCTCCTTGAGACGGCTCGTACACTGATGATTGCCGCCTCTATTCCACCTCACTTTTGGACTGAGGCTGTTTCCACTGCCACCTATCTCATCAACATCCAGCCCTCTTCTGCTCTTCAGGGTGAGATCCCGGTTAAGCGTCTATGTGATCTTTCTCCAGACTACTCTGCCCTTCGTCTGTTTGGCTGCGTTTGCTACGTTCTCCTTGCACCTCGAGAACGCACCAAACTGATCGCTCAGTCTGTTGAGTGTGTTTTTATAGGATACAGTGCCGAGCACAAGGGCTATCGGTGCTAGGATCCTGTTGGTCGACGGATGTGGATTTCTCGGGATGTGATTTTTAACGAGTCTCGTCCCTTCTACCCACGTCATGTCTCTCCTTTGGTTTCCTCTGTGGAGTCCCCGTCTTTTTTGATCTTTTCAGATACACCAATCTCTGTCTTGCCCTCGTCCATTTGTCCCACTGAGTCTCCACATATATCTCTTGAGGCCTCTCCGCCGTTGTCGCCTCCTACTTCGTCGCCTGTGGCTCCTCAGGCTCCTCCCACTCTCTTTTACACTCGTCGACCTCGTATTGAGGCTCTTCCAGATGAACCATCTTCCCCTGATGTTTCATCTTATCCTGATGCTCCATCTTCCTCTGATGGGCCATCATCTCCTCGCTACGGTCTTCGCGATTGTCGGTCGATTCGGCCTCCTGCCCGTTTTGGTCTTGCTGGTGCAGCTACCCATGACCCCGTCTCCTACCGGGATGTTGTTACTCATCCTGAGTGGCAGCATGCTATGGCCGAGGAGATTGCTGCTCTCGAGCGTACTGGTACTTGGGATCTTGTTCCTTTCCATCTCACTCTCGTCCCATCACGTGTAAGTGGGTCTATAAGATTAAGACTCGCTCTGATGGCTCTCTTGAGCGCTATAAGGCGTGTCTTGTTGCTCGTGGCTTCCAGCAGGAGCATGGTCGTGACTACGACGAGACTTTTGCTCCTGTGGCCCACATGACCACTGTCCGCACTCTTCTTTCGGTGGTGTCTGTTCGCCATTGGTCCGTTTCTCAGCTTGATGTGAAGAATGCATTTCTTAATGGCGAGTTGCGTGAGGAGGTCTACATGCATCCGCCACCTGGGTATTCTATTCCTGAGGGTATGGTCTGTCGTCTTCGTCGCTCTCTCTATGGCCTTAAACAAGCCCCTCGTTCTTGGTTTGAGCGTTTCTCCTCTGTGGTCACTGCTGCTGGCTTCTCAGCTAGTGATCATGATCCTGCTCTTTTTGTCCACACTTCGTCTCGTGGTCGGACTCTTCTTCTTCTATATGTTGATGATATGATCATCACCGGAGATGATTCTTAGTACATTGCCTTTGTCAAGGCTCGTCTGAGTGAGCAGTTCCTTATGTCGGATCTTGGTCCTCTTCGTTACTTCCTTGGGATTGAGGTTACTTCCACTCCAGATGGTTTCTTTATGTCCCAAGAGAAGTATATTCAGGATCTTCTTGATCGCGCTTCTCTCACTGATCAGCGTACTGTTGAGACTCCCATGGAGCTCAACATTCATTTCCAGCCTTCTGATAGCGAGCCTCTTTCTGATCCGACTCGCTATCGTCATCTGGTTGGGAGTCTTGTCTACCTTGCTGTTACTCGTCCGGATATCACTTATCCAGTTCATGTTCTGAGTCAGTTCGTTTCCACTCCCACTCAGGTCCACTATAGCCACCTTCTTCGAGTTCTGCGATACCTTCGTGGGACTATCTCTCGCCATCTCTTCTTTCCACGCTCCAGCTCGTTCTGACTTGAGCTTATTCGGATGCTACTTGGGCGGCGTGATCCTCCGATCGCGGTCTATCTCTCCTTCTTCGTGTTTTTCTTGGTGGTTCTCTCATTGCCTAGAAGACGAAGAAACAGACTGCAGTGTCCCGTTCGAGTCAGAGGTGAGTTGCGAGCTATGGCTCTCTTGACAGCATAGATTACTTGGCTACGGTGGTTACTTGAGGATTTTGGTGTTTCTGTCACTACACCGACTCCTCTCTTGTCAGACAGTACAAGTGCTATCAGTATTGCCCGTGATCCTGTGAAACATGAGCTCACCAAGCATATTGGTATTGATGCTTTCTTCATGAGGTCTTGTGTGCATGATCAGGTGATTGCTCTTCAGTATGTGCCTTCCGAGCTTCAGATAGCGGATTTCTTCACGAAGACCCAGACTCGAGCACAACATGGCTTCTACCTTTCCAAACTCAGTGTTGTTGATCCACCATGAGTTTGAGAGGGGTGTTAGAGATATATATGTGTTAGAGTAGGACTCTAGATATTATTTGGTTTCCTTATCTGTAACCTGTACTTGTATATATACTAACCCATTGGCCCCCTGATAATACAAGTTGCTATTCCTAACACTGCATACATATGAACAATTAAGATTCCCCAACAGCAAGCAAACCCATATAACACAAATAAATACATATTATCCAGTCAAATCATGTCAGTGCTCATAATTTGATTGGATTTCATATTAATAGAATCCCATAGTCTCGATGATTTGACTCTAACTGTCCATCTTTATTTTTTGTTGTGAACGCACCTAGCATTGTGTAGGACATATTGGCTAAAATGGGTAAATAGGAAACAAAAATTTTAGAGAATATAGAAGAGGTACAATGACTAATAATCTGTAGCAGCAAACTCGGTAAAAAAAATCCATACAGTGCACTTGGTGGTCATGAGACGATCGAGATGGCAGACAAAGGCTCACATGATAGCAAACCCTAACCTCTTGCCCTAAAAGGTTGCCCTGTAAGCCTCCTCATGATACCATCTTTCATAACTTCCTTATGCTCAATAGACTAGAGGCAGTAGCTTTCGTATTCAAGTTTACAGGGACAGGCATTCTCCTCCGGCGCTATTTCTTGGCCTTGGTTATCTTTTCCATCAATAGTCGTATCCTGGCACTAAAAGAATCTGGTATCCTATGGTAGAAAAGCAGAACAATTATGAGGGGCCTACTATTACAAAATGTGCGGGTTTTTTTAAGCGGAGATGATCAAAGGAGTGAAGGACATGCCTCATACACCAACACCTAGAAAGTTATTGTGCCACTATCCTCTTAAAATTCATATCTCTAAAACATGCTTCTATAACTTCGTAAGTCACTCTGTGGTTTGGCACTATTCCCCTAATGGATAACTACACTTGTATAGACATCTAGAAACAGATGCACCAAACCTAGGACCTAACATACACGATCTAGTAAGTAAATATGAAGTTCTTGAGTCATTCTTTGCATCACGACATAAACCTAGTAAAGGTGAAAAAACGGGAACACAATCTAGCAAATTTCGGAGGAGAAACTGTTCTACATTGCACTGCAAATCAAGGCAACTGCGATATATTTAGCATGACAAAAGTACCAAAAACAGTAAAACATCTAACAAGCAAATTTGACTTTGGAAAATATGGCAAGGGGATAAGCTAACTATGTAGTATTAAATAGCTACAAATATGACCCACACAAGCACATAAGAGACTATTACCGATGCTGCATCGAAAGGCAAGAAGATAGCACACTTCGACTGTGTAGTCAACATTTGTCTTCATGGAAATCCTGTTGACCGTGAAACCCCATTGGTTAAGGCATGATAGCAAAAGTCATACAAACATCCTAGGACTAATTGGGCTCATTTTTTGTGTTATACGCATGAAGCTATTCTACTATTGTCCAAGACTGAAATGCAGGCTAACTAAAACCCTAAAAAAAGTAAGCAAGCAAAAAATCGGTCTCTTACCATTGATCTCCGGTATAGGTCCTTTTGACGATATGTTCTTTGTGAATGAGACCCTGAAATAGCATTGACCATGAAACCCTATTGGTTAAAGCATCCTAGCAAGAGTCATACAAACATCTTTGGACTAATTGAGTGCAATTTTTTTGCGGTATGCTGACGAAGCTATTCCACTACTGTCAAAGACCGAAACACAGGGTACCTAAAATCCTCAACAAAGTAAGCAAACAAAGAAATGATCTCTTACCAGTGATCTCCGGGATAGATCCTCTAGACAGTATGTTTTCTGTGAATGAGACCCCGAAACAACACCGCGTACAGTAAGATGGACACTGGTAGTGCCTTGGCAGTTTGTACTTTCCAAAGCCACAGAAACATCATGCAAAATCGGATACATAACTGCTCACCATTATTTCTGAAGGCACATTTTTCTTCTAGCTGAACTAAGGAGAAAGCACTCTTGATCTTTGCTTTTGATTCGACGACAAGTTTCTTGGATGATGGAGCTGTGTTTCCCGACGGCGCAGGGTGGTATGTGTCCGATCCGCTCCTTTGCCGTGCACACACATTCCTTCCGCGCTGCCGCGGGCCTTCTGGGCACCTACTCCGGACCCGACCCCGCCCCCGCCGCTCCGAACATGCGCTAAACACACAGAAAGCACAAGAAACAACATCTACGCAAACCCAAACCACCCAGAGCCAGAGGGAGGATGTAGAGCTGCACGAGGCAACGTGTCTGCGCGCGAGCGCAGACCCTTTCCACCTCCACTCCACTCCAGGCGATCCGAGGCATCCGTTGAGCGATCTGAGGGCCGGTTTTTTCGGGTGACGTAGAGGGCGCCGGAGGCCGGCCTTTCCACCGGCTGTTAAGATAGATAATTCAATGGACTCCCCTCCCTTTGAGTCAGCTTAAACACACGTTGATATTTGATGGCTTTAACTTACGAGCTTTTGATGGAGACACATGTCAATAATAAATGGGATGAATTCTCCCATTTATGTTTTATATTGATGAATGTTTTTGTAACTTCGAACACCTATTCTCTGGCCACACTACCACAAAGCGTGGCCAGTGGTTTCTCATCACTCGCGTGTGTACTCTAATTATATAAAACACATGTTGTTAATCTTATGGTCAAACCTTAGTCGGTGGGAAAGAACAAGCGAACTCTCATCACTAGGCTAGGCCTGTGGTTGCTCCTAGATTTCAAGTGCTCTTGATGTACTCACATCACAAGCTTTCTATCCATCTATCATTGGTAGTCACTTGTTCTTGAGAGTTTGAAGGTATCACTAACAAAAAACTAAAATCAAATTAAAAGGGTTTGTCGATTGTGGTCTACACTCTGCTATCTTGTGAAATGCTTACAGCCAGTTTAGTAATTCTGAAACAAGAGAAAGCCCTTGCAGGCTATGTACGCAATCGGGATCACTGGGACAAGCCCTATTAAGTAGGGGTGCAAACGGAGCAAATAGTTCCCAACTGTCTGACCGACCGAATAAATTCGGATCCTATTCGGAGCGTAATTTTGGATATCTGAGTTTTTATGCCGGATTCAGATAGTTTTTGCCGGATACAAAAACAAATTCAAAAAAATGAGATATTCGGTGGTTTCGGAGCTATTGAAAAAAGTCCAGTCCACTGTCCGTTCCTTGACCGCGAGGTGCTCAGCCACATCTTCCCAATCCCCTCCCCTCCCGACTCCCAACTCCGTGACCAAGTACCGTCCCCAGCGACCGGCCCTAACCCTAACCCTCATCGCCGCCGCCTCTTTCCCTCCCCTCCCGCCTCAATCTCCATCTCCGCCTCCCCACCGCGCCCTCCCCCGACGCCTCGCTCCTCCCTCACCGCCGCCTCCTTTCCCTCGCGGCCTCGCCTCCCTCCCTCACCTCCCCTCGGTCCCTCCCTCTATAAATGAAAGCCACTCCCAAGCAGAGCAGCGGTGCACCACAGGAGATCTCTCCCTCTCCTGTCAACCTTCGTTCCTCACTCTCTCCCTCTGAGGCTCTGACTCCCCATTTGTTTATTCCTCACCGACAAGAGAGAGGAAAACCTGCCGAATCCCTCACCAAAATCTCAGTTTTCTCGCATATACTTTGGTTCTCGTTTGTGCCCATCTGGCGTATCTGTTCTTTCTTGGTTTAATCCTGCTAGCTAGGTTGTTCCAGGCTCCGCTTTAGTAGGGTTTGGTTCTTGTTGGTTTCGCCGTTGTCTACGCACGCGAAAACGCCTGGACCTTGAACAAACACACACTCGCAGCCTGGAACACAAAAAACGAGTTTGCACCATCACAACATTTCCTATTTTTCATTTCCTTTTATTTTGAACAAGAGACTAGTAATTTACATGCAACTAATCAAAACAAGAAACGGAAACGTTACCGATAATCAACACTTTATTTTGAACAAGAGACTAGTAATTTACATGCAACTAATCAAAACAAGAAACGGAAACGTTACCGGTAATCAACACAAGAAAACTGCTCACAGGATTAATTGACAGTTCTTGGTTGCGGCAAAAGGTGTCAAGAACTCTGGATATGGTAGCATGTAATGGTGCTTACATGGTTTGGGTGTGATTGGCGGCGGATCCTCGCATGTAAATTGTAGGGTGTCCTTAGTTCGTGTGGTTGGATCGGAAAGGCTTCGTTTTTATTATTATAGGATTTTCATAGTTTTGTTTGTCCATGTCAGGCAAGCTGTAGAGGAAACAGTGTTGATCTTTCTGCGTCGACTGCTTTGCTATATATGCAGTTCCAATCTAATACATGTATGGTTCATTCCTATTTCGTTGTGTGAATCCGAAAGCTGTGTCCTTCTTGTCTGGTTTCTTGGTCATATTGGGGCTCGTTGTGACCTTCAATCATGATGCCATGAGTCGCCAAGATCTAGTTTTTTCATGTTCAACTGTAGTTTCCTTGCATTGTTTTATCTTATGACTTATTTGTTAGGAATATCGCTTGTATATCCAGGAGGCCAAAAGGTCAGTATATATATACAAAGTACAGGAGGTGAATATACAAATAACCCCTCATAACAATGAAGAATAACACACTATACATATGTTTCTAACACCCCCTCAAACTCGTGGTGGATCAATAATACTGAGTTTAGAGAGGTAGAAGCCGTGTTGTGCTCGAGTCTGGGCCTTCGTGAAGAAATTCGCTATCTGAAGCTCAGAAGGCACATACTGAAGAGCAATCACCTGATCATGCACACAAGACCTCATGGAGGAAGCATCAAAACCAATATACTTTTTGAGCTCATGCTTCACATGGTCACGGGCAATACTGATAGCACATGTACTATTTGACAAGAGATGAGTCGGTGTAGTGACAGAAACACCAAAATTCTCAAGTAACCACCGTAGCCAAGTAATCTCTGTTGTCAATAGAGCCATAGCTCACAACTCACTGCACTCGAACGAGACACTGCAGTCTGTTTCTTCGTCTTCCAGGCAATAAGAGAACCACCAAGAAAAACACAGTAAGCAGATATAGACCGGCGATCAGAGGGATCTCTGGCCTAAGTAGCATCCGAATAAGCCTGAAGCTGTAACGAGCTGGAGTGTGGAAAGAAGAGACGGCGAGAGATAGTTCTACAAAGGTATCGCAGAACTCGAAGAAGATGGCTGTAGTGGACCTGAGTGGGAGCAGAGACAAACTGACTCAGAATGTGGACTAGATAAGTGATATCCAGACGAGTAACAGCAAGGTAGACAAAACTCCAACCAAAATAACGACAGCGAGTCGGATCAGAAAGAGGCTCGCCATCAGAGGGTCAGAGGTGAACATTGAACTCCATGGGAGTCTTAACAGTACGCTGATCAGTGAGAGAGGTGCGATTAAGAAGATCCTAAATATACTTCTCTTGAGACATAAAGAAACCATCTAGAGTGGAAGTAACCTCAATCCCAAGGAAGTAACGAAAAGGACCAAGATCCGACATAAGGAACTGCTCACTAAGACGAGCCTTGACAAAGGCAATGTACTCAGAATCATCTTCGGTAATGATCATATCATCAACATATAGAAGAAGAGCCCGACCACGAGACGAAGTGTGGACAAAGAGCGCAGGATCACGACCACTAGCTGAAAAACCAGCAGCAATGACCACAGAGGAGAAGCGCTCAAACCAAGCACGAGGGCTTGTTTAAGGCCATAGAGAGAGCGACGAACGCGACAGACCATGCCCTCAGGAATAGAATACCCAGGTGGCGGATGCATGTAGACCTCCTCACGCAACTCGCCATTAAGAAAGGCATTCTTGACATCAAGTCGAGAATGCAGACCCGATGGCGAATGAGGCGCCACCGAAAGAAGAAGTGCGAGCGGTGGTCATGTGGGTCACATGAGCAAAAGTCTTATCGTAGTTATGACCATGTTCTTGCTGGAAGCCACGAGCAACAAGACGCACCTTATAGCGTTCAAGAGAGCCATCAGAGCGAGTCTTAATCTTATAAACTCACTTACACGTGATGGGACGAGAGTGAAATGGAAAAGAAACAAGATCCAAAGTGTCAGTACGCTCGAGGGCAGCAATCTCCTCGTCCATAGCATGCTGTCACTCAGGGTGAGTAACAGCATCCCGGTAGGCGATAGACTCATGAGTAGCTACACCAGCAAAACCAAAACGGGCAGGAGGCCGAATCGACTAGCGATCGCGGAGAGCGTAGCGAGGAGAAGATGACCCATCAGGGGAAGTTGGAGCTTCAGGAGAAGATGGCTCATCTGGAAGAACCTCAATACGAGGTTGACGAGTGTAGAAGAGAGGGAAAAAAAGGTATTGTAGTGGGAGGAGCCTGAGGAGCTGCAGGAGACGAAGCAGGCGGCAACAACGATGGAGAGGCCACAGGAGGAATATGTGGAGACTCAGTGGGACGGATGGACGAGGGCAAGACAGATATGAGTGTATCTGGAAAGGTCAAAAAAGACAGAGACTCCATAGAGGAAGCCGAAGGAGAGGTAGGACGTGGGTAGAAGGGACGAGACTCGTCGAAAGTCACATCCCGAGAAATCTGCATCCGTCGACCAATAGGATCCCAACACCGATAGCCATTGTGCTCGCCACTGTATCCCAGAAAACACACTTAACAGACTGAGCAGTCAGTTTGGTGCGTTCTCGAGAGGCGAGGAGAACGTAGCAAACGCAGCCAAACAAACGAAGGGAAGAGTAATCAGGAAGAAGACCACAGAGACGCTCAACATGAATCTCACTCTGAAGAGCAGAAGAAGGCTGGATGTTAATGGATAGGTGGCAGTGGAAACAACCTCGGCCCAAAAGTGAGGTGGAATAGAGGCGGCAATCATGAGTGCACGAGCCGTCTCAAGAAGGTGACGATGCTTGCGCTCAGCGATGCCATTCTAAGCATGAGCACCCGGACAAGAGAACTGAGCAAGAGTGCCCTGCTCAGCAAGGAAACTGCGCAGGTAACGAGAGAGGTACTCGCTAGTAGAGTCAGCACGAAAGACACGAATAGGAATGAAGAACTGTGTGCAAACCATAGTGGTAAATTATTTATAGATAGACAAGACCTCACCACGAGAAGACATGAAATATATCCAAGTGCGGCGAGAGAAATCATCTATAAATATGATATAATATCGATGACCTCCTTTCGAAACAAAGGGAGCCGGACCCAAAACATCCGAATGAAGAAGATCAAATGGACGTTGAGACACTAACCCACTATGAGGATAAGGAAACTGAATTTGTTTACCTAACTTACAGCCCTGACAATCTAAAGACACGTCTCCTGAGGCAGACCCCAGAAGGCCACAACGAACTAAAGACGACAGACGAGATCCACACAGATGACCAAGACGACGATGCCACTGCTGGAAAGAGCTGGTAGACGGAGTGGCAGAAGCGGAGAGACTGGCGGCGACGGTGGCAGTGGAAGGAAGGTGAAGTCAGTCAAGATCCCAGAAACGCTGTGAGTCAAGACGCCGAGGGCCAGAACCAACCAGAACTCCCGTGTGGCGGTTCTGAACACAACAAGAGTCAGAGTCGAGAATGACCCGACAACCAAGGTCAGTAATCTGCCCAACAGAAATAAGTTGCATGGTAAGGCGAGGAACATAAGCAACAGAAGGAACATGAAAACATGAGTTGCTAAGAGGTCATCGACCAGAGACAAAAAGAGAGGTACTATCAGCAGTAAGAACACTAACAGAAGAATCAAGAGGTGTAATGAAAGATAGAGCGGAAGAATCAGAAGTCATGTGAAAAGGTGCTCCAGAATCAAGAATCCACGGGAAGTACCTGACTGTGTAAGAGGTGGTTTCGCAGTGTCCGAAGATTCGGTAGCAGAACCTACAGAACCTGTCGAGGGAGAACCTGAAGCGGCACGCAGGGGGCGAAGTCTGGCCATCTCCTGCTCAGTGAGAAAAACTGTTGAAAGAGTCGATGCAGACGTCGATGTAGAAGCACTAGTGCTAGTGCTAGTAGAAGAACGGCGTGAAAGATGCCGCTGCTTCTTATAGCACTGGGACTCAATGTGGCTGACCTTGTCGCAGTAGGAGCAGTGAGGATGGCCACCGCCAGATGAAGGATGGCCACCACCACCTGTGAAAGCCGCTGGATGAGGCAGTGTGCTGAAGCGTGGAGCAGTCGGTGTAGTAGGTGGTCGGGTGGCGAGCACGGAGGGGAGTGGCATCAGACCAGCACCACTCAGGCGAGTCTCCTCTGCACGTATCTCGTTAAGAGCATCCAGGAGAGTGACACGAGGGTGTCGTGTAAGGAGCTGGGCACGCCTCTGCTCGAACTCAGGACGAAGGTGAGTAAGAAAATCGTAGACACGCTGAAACTGCGGTCGGCCGCGTATAGCGAGTAATGCGGACGAACGCAGCGGCCAGGAAGGCAGAGAGTCGGTGGCGCCCGACGGCGAGCTCGGCGTAAAGCGTCAACAGTAGCATCACCCTGCTGAAGAGAGTGCTCCTAGCGGACCACGGACAGGTAGAGGGCATCACCAGAGGGCTCGTAGCGCTGACGAAGGTGGGTCCACATCTGGAAATCCGAAGGGAGTCCCACAACCTCAAAAGAGAACTGAGGCTGGACACTGGCGATGAAGACAGCAGCCACCCGAGCATTGTCGTCGTACCACTGAGTGTAGGCGGTCAGTCGATCCTTATAGGAATCCAGAGCCTCTTGGTAGGCAGAGGTAGCCTCATCATCAACAAGGCAAGCGGTCTCAGCAGCATCCTTGTCGGCTGTCGGGGGCAGCATGACAGACGTAGGCTCCGTCGGAGGAGTAGGGCAAGGCGGACATGTGACATCGCCAGAGAGGACGCCCAGAGACGAAGACCACACAAGTGGATGCGCATGTGAGACACGAAGTCGGTGTAATTAACACCATCGAAGATCACCGGGCAGCGAGGGAGGGAAACTGTGCCCATTGGTAAGCGGCGTTGGACGACGCGGCGACCAATGACAATGAAGTCTAACAGGCGGTGCTGGACGGCGCGGCGGTTAGAACGATATTTTTATCTCTATCTTTTTTTACCTTTCACGGGCCGGCTCTCACGGGCTGGCCTTAAAATGTCCTCGACCGATTCGGTCGATGCGGCTTCGACCGAATCGGTCGAAGGACGGAGACCTCGGTGGCGGCAAGGCGAGGAACCCGGTGGCGGTGGTTGGCGAGCCCCGAGGAGGAACCCGGTGAAGGTGGTTGGCGGCTCCCGAGACCCCAGTGGCCTCCTCCTCCTCCTCGACGGCGACCCGCTCAAGATCAACCAGTCGGCGCTCATCGGCGAGTCACTGGCGGTGACCACGATCCCTGGAAGCGGCGGCTCCCTTCGACGGCGACCTCCAGCAGGCGGATCCCTGGAAGCGGCGGGCTCGGGAAGCAGCGGTGGCGTTAGAGGTAAACCATAACCTGCTCTGATACCATGTTAGAAATAGCGCTTGTATATCCAGGAGGCCAAAAGTACATAATGTGAATATGCAAATAACCCCTCATAACAATGGGGAATAGCACAATACATATGTCTCTAATATTATTGACTTATCTGTTCATATGTCCAGTAGAGCAGAGGTATAATTTTAGCACGATTAGCGCTCAATGCTTCAAAGCTCTCATTAGAACTGTCGTCTAACTCGGTTTTAAGAGTTTGACCTGTGAAAGGCAATGTCAAATAGTTAAAATCGGTACTTGTTGTGGGAAGACTAAAAAGGGGGCTGAACTTTTTTTTGGGGAGGGGATGTCTTACTTTTTCATATACTAAGATGTTGTAGTCTTGTTTCGGTATTGAGCTTTGGTGTCTGTTTTCCTGTTCTTTTCTCCATGGTAGGCTACTCAGGTAGGGAGAGTAGTGAATTTGGTCACTCCCAAGATACGTGTTGTTAGGCTTCTATTGAGTGCAAAAAATGCTCCAAACAGGCCGATTAAGACTTAATGAGATTTTGGAGCAGAGTATGCCTGCTTTACTGTTTACTATGCTTAATCAATAATCCTTATTATTCTTCGCATTTCACTCATTTCTTTCGTTCACTTGCTATATTACATCTCATTGGTTAGCTTTGTTGCTATTTGTAGAGTTTTAAAGATTTGAGATGATTACTGCAAGTGGAAGTGTGAACATTTGTACAAACACAAAAGCATCTCCTGCTAGTACTACCATAGCAGTTTGTACGAGCTTAACTAGCCCCTGTTACCATGTCATGTACTTACTAATTACTACTTGCTTAACTAGTGTACGTTATCATGCGATGGATTTAAATTTACTTGTTAAATTACTAATCTAGTTGTGTTTTGGACATGTAGTATGATTAATTGATATTTATTTGTGCGATATATATGGTTTCTGTTTTCACGTAATATCTGAATAAGTATTTGTGACTGAGACCATTCATATTTGGTTCAGTATGTATTCTTTTCGTATTTGTGATCGAAACTATCTGCATTCGTATCCAGCCCTCTCGGATTCTGAATCCAAATTCAAGGAAAAAAATAAAATAAAAAGTCATACCACGCTCCGTATGCACCCTGCCTACCGGTACTCGGCTACTGGCTCCTGCCCACCGGAACCCTCTCCCCGCTTCAGCATTTCTCCAGGGGTGAGAGAGAGAGACCACCGTTTCCTTTCCGTCTCCTCTCCGCCCGTCCGCGCCGTTTCCACGGTCTCCCTCTGCTCTGAGTGCGAGTGCCCGGCGCTCCCCCCTCTCCCTGCCTCCACCTGAGATCCGGCGCCCGCGCACCCCAGCGCCACCCGTCGCCTCTCACCGGCTGCACCAAGCACCACCGCGGGTACTCCAAACTTTGAAACCTTTCCGTTCTCTCGCCCCCCCCCCCCGCCCCAGCTCTGCAGTCAGCACAGTAGGATGCTTTTGCTAGCTGGCTGCAGCCAGCCGCCCAACCAGTGTAGCAAACGCGCCTGATTTTACATTTTTAGCGTCAGCGCACGGCGCGGCTGCTCATGTTGAGTCGCTTGTGTCGTTTAGATCGCTAGATTGTTTTTATGGTTTAGTTCCGCGCATTAACTAGGGTAAATTGCGATATTGCACTGTATTGGACTAATGTGGGAGTGATTGATATGCCCATGTTTCTTTTGCCTGTCTAACTTGCAATCTGACCAAGTTTGATTGAATCCATGGAACTGATTTTTAAGTGGCAGCCAGACTTTCTTGTACATATACCTGTTCTTGTCAACTGTTTGCGTCAAAATTGAGCATTCTTTGTTATATGTAGTTCGTCCGGTACTAGACGCTGAAACAAGGACCCGCTGGCAAAAGATTGGGTTCTAGGATTCAAACTGCAAAGGCACAATCTGTTCGTGGAAATATACTGGCTGCAGCAGGCTTCTTTCGTTGTCTGTCGTGTTCAAAGATTTTAGATGTGCGTCTATCGTGCTTAAGGACGTAGAGCCTCGTGCTTTGTTTTTCTAGATGTTATGTTTTGGTAAATCATAGTTTTGTTTTCTGACTGGCTCTATGGTTTGCTATACTGCAATATAGAAGTTGTGTGGAGAAAACTATCCTAGACTGCATAACTTTATCACGCCTGTTGCTCATTTGTATGGTGTTTACATCGGAATACTTGTCAGCAATTTTGATAAATTTACCATTTCCACCCCCCTCCTTTTTTGCATGTAGGACCACTCTTAAATTCAAGTATATTGGTTGGAGTTTCATCTGCATAGGAGCGGGCTAGAGTAGGAGAGAAGTGCAGGGATCTCTAATGACAGGTGGATCAGGTGTGGTGGTGATAGACAATGGGGTGGTCTTCTAACTCCGCCTCGATACCATGTTAGAAATAGCGCTTGTATATCCAGAAGCCAAAAGTACATAATGTGAATATGCAAATAACCCCTCATAACAATGGGGAATAGCACAATACATATGTCTCTAATATTATTGACTTATCTGTTCATATGTCCAGTAGAGCAGAGGTATGGTTTTGGCACGATTAACGCTCAATGCTTCAAAGCTCCTATTAGAACTGTCGTCTAACTCGGTTTTGAGAGTTTGACCTGTGAAAGGCAATGTCAAATAGTTAAAATCGGTACTTGTTGTGGGAAGACTAAAAAGGGGGCTGAACTTTTTTTTGGGGGAGGGATGTCTTACTTTTTCATATACTAAGATGTTGTAGTCTTGTTTCGGTATTGAGCTTTGGTGTCTGTTTTCCTGTTCTTTTCTCCATGGTAGGCTACTCAGGTAGGGAGAGTAGTGAATTTGGTCACTCCCAAGATACGTGTTGTTAGGCTTCTATTGAGTGCAAAAAATGCTCCAAACAGGCCGATTAAGACTTAATGAGATTTTGGAGCAGAGTATGCCTGCTTTACTGTTTACTATGCTTAATCAATAATCCTTATTATTCTTCGCATTTCACTCATTTCTTTCGTTCACTTGCTATATTACATCTCATTGGTTAGCTTTGTTGCTATTTGTAGAGTTTTAAAGATTTGAGATGATTACTGCAAGTGGAAGTGTGAACATTTGTACAAACACAAAAGCATCTCCTGCTAGTACTACCATAGCAGTTTGTACGAGCTTAGCTAGCCCCTGTTACCATGTCATGTACTTACTAATTACTACTTGCTTAACTAGTGTACGTTATCATGCGATGGATTTAAATTTACTTGTTAAATTACTAATCTAGTTGTGTTTTGGACGTGTAGTATGATTAATTGATATTTATTTGTGCGATATATATGGTTTCTGTTTTCACGTAATATCTGAATAAGTATTTGTGACTGAGACCATTCATATTTAGTTCAGTATGTATTCTTTTCGTATTTGTGATCGAAACTATCTGCATTCGTATCCAGCCCTCTCGGATTCTGAATCCAAATTCAAGGGAAAAAAAATAAAAAGTCATACCACGCTCCGTATGCACCCTGCCTACCGGTACTCGGCTACTGGCTCCTGCCCACCGGAACCCTCTCCCCGCTTCAGCATTTCTCCAGGGGAGAGAGAGAGACCACCGTTTCCTTTCCGTCTCCTCTCCGCCCGTCCGCGCCGTTTCCACGGTCTCCCTCTGCTCTGAGTGCGAGTGCCCGGCGCTCCCCCCTCTCCCTGCCTCCACCTGAGATCCGGCGCCCGCGCACCCCAGCGCCACCCGTCGCCTCTCACCGGCTGCACCAAGCACCACCGCGGGTACTCCAAACTTTGAAACCTTTCCGTTCTCTCGCCCCCGCCCCAGCTCTGCAGTCAGCACAGTAGGATGCTTTTGCTAGCTGGCTGCAGCCAGCCGCCCAACCAGTGTAGCAAAGGCGCCTGATTTTACATTTTTAGCGTCAGCGCACGGCGCGGCTGCTCATGTTGAGTCGCTTGTGTCGTTTAGATCGCTAGATTGTTTTTATGGTTTAGTTCCGCGCATTAACTAGGGTAAATTGCGATATTGCACTGTATTGGACTAATGTGGGAGTGATTGATATGCCCATGTTTCTTTTTGCCTGTCTAACTTGCAATCTGACCAAGTTTGATTGAATCCATGGAACTGATTTTTAAGTGGCAGCCAGACTTTCTTGTACATATACCTGTTCTTGTCAACTGTTTGCGTCAAAATTGAGCATTCTTTGTTATATGTAGTTCGTCCGGTACTAGACGCTGAAACAAGGACCCGCTGGCAAAAGATTGGGTTCTAGGATTCAAACTGCAAAGGCACAATCTGTTCGTGGAAATATACTGGCTGCAGCAGGCTTCTTTCGTTGTCTGTCGTGTTCAAAGATTTTAGATGTGCGTCTATCGTGCTTAAGGACGTAGAGCCTCGTGCTTTGTTTTTCTAGATGTTATGTTTTGGTAAATCATAGTTTTGTTTTCTGACTGGCTCTATGGTTTGCTATACTGCAATATAGAAGTTGTGTGGAGAAAACTATCCTAGACTGCATAACTTTATCACGCCTGTTGCTCATTTGTATGGTGTTTACATCGGAATACTTGTCAGCAATTTTGATAAATTTACCATTTCCACCCCCCTCCTTTTTTGCATGTAGGACCACTCTTAAATTCAAGTATATTGGTTGGAGTTTCATCTGCATAGGAGCGGGCTAGAGTAGGAGAGAAGTGCAGGGATCTCTAATGACAGGTGGATCAGGTGTGGTGGTGATAGACAATGGGGGTGGTCTTCTGAAGGCTGGTTTTGGCGGGGACAAGGATCCAATTGCTGTTGTCCCCAACTGTATGGCAAAGCCCCCCGGTTCCAATACAAATTCCAAGAAATGGCTAGTGGCTGACCAGCTGCAGGCGCAAGATGTCGATGTGACCGGCATGGCATTGAGGCGTCCTATTGATCGTGGCTATCTTATCAATACGGAGGTGCAGCGGGAGGTGTGGGAACGGGTTCTACGCAACCTGCTGCTGGTGGATCCTACCAACTCATCCTTGTTACTGGTGGAGCCGCAGTTCAACCCTCCAGCACTGCAGCATGCAACTGACGAGCTTGTGTTTGAGGAATTTGGCTTCAACTCTCTTTGTGTGGCAGACGCTCCTTCCCTTGTTCACCTTTATGAGGCCAGCCGCCAGCCGTCGCTCTTTCGTGCCCAATGCAGTCTTGTTGTTGACTGTGGCTTCTCCTTCACCCATGCATCCCCAGTGCTTCACAACTTTACACTGAATTATGCTGTGCGGCGCATGGACCTTGGTGGCAAGGCCCTCACAAACTATCTCAAGGAGCTCGTATCATACCGTTCCCTTAATGTCATGGATGAGACCCTACTCATTGATGACGCAAAGGAAAAACTATGCTTTGTCTCCCTCGATGTTCCTGGTGATCTTTGCCTCGCCAGGTCTGCTGTCTTCCTCATCACTCAACATAGGGTTATATCATTCCTCTTTTTTTTGTTTAAGGTTGGAATGCAAGCAAATTTTTAGGTTTATTTTAGAGGTAAAATGGTGACCTTCATATGGAAAGATCAGCTAGGAACGTGTTTGAACTCTCGATGAGTTATTTAGTTTTTTGTGTAACCAGATGTGCTGATAACCTAGTATGCGTGGAACTAAAAACTGTATCTTTAAAACAAATGTACGCTGTGTTTTTCCCCTGATGAAGGGTAACCTTTCCTACTTTACTTTATTTGAAACAACTACTGTTTATTAGTTTCAAATGCCTGGATGCTCTGGTTAGATAGGTAGTAGTAGAATGGCCATGAAATTTTTGAACAAAGATGGCTTACATTTTTAGCCTATAGTGCTATAGGCATGGCAATCTTAAACTATGTTGGAAAATTGTAGTTATGAAATGTTGTTCTAGAGCTAAACAATGGTTATGACCATGAGTTGCTTTGAATTGCCTGAGATCAAACTTCATATTTCTCTGGTAAAAGACCAAAGACTAAGAAAGTAGGAAATTCAAGAATCACCCTATACTTGAAGTTTGAACTTGACTAAAGGCCGTAGTTGAATGGTGTGATACATAAGAAACAATGATCTCACTATATATTACTGAGGGATATGTTTCTTCTCTAGAAAGTTGTTTAGAAACGACTTCCTAAAGCACAATGGATTTTACAACAATAAGAGCTAAGAGATACTTGAATGGACTTTCTCGAAGTACATGGGCATGTTTAGTTGATGTATTGGTCCTCTCAGAACCTGAGTGTATTTGCAAAATACTCGAAACATATGTTTGATTTATCTGGTCCATGAACCATGATACTCGAAACTGATATATCCGATCCATAATGGTAACTCACCAACTTAGTGGAAGTTTGGTGTATAGGATATTTGTTTTTGTTTGGCAGAGAAGATATGGTGAGGAAAGAATGATTGTTTGTGGTTTGAATAGTTGGATGTGGTCTCAATATTGGGGTGAGTAATAAATGGGATCTGTGATTGTACTATTGTATCAAAGTTAAATTGGTGAAGAGATTGAAACTTTGAAATGCACCACTGGAACTGGATTGAGATGCTATCGTTACCTCATTGATTAACTAGTTGGTTTATTGGTTGAATACATCTGAGGATGTTTGCTCATCTATGTTTGACATTCCAATCATTCTGATTACACTGTTTTTCTAGTACAGGCTCGCTCTATTAACACTACACTGTAGATAAATGTGCATGCCATCATGTCATAGTGTTTTTGAACCATCTTTGCACTATCTTTGTTGATTAGTTACTGAAATCTCTGAACAGCACTCTGTGCAATTGTTTTCCAGGTTATCATTTAAGGACAACCCTTTTAGATGTTCTTACATTCTCCCTGATGGCATAACATACAAGAAGGGGTTTGTCAAGGACTTGGATGAAGCACGTAGATACTGTTCTCTGCCTATCGATGGAGAATCAGATAGAAAAGATGGTGACAGTGACATGAACAAATTTGAGGATAGGAAAAAGCCCGAATTAAGTCAAAATGTAACATCCCGAGTTTTTGTTACATGTCAAATGTTATTTGGTATCATCTAATGGAGTTTTCACTCTGCAGGAATTTGTCTTGACCAATGAGAGGTTCCTTGCCCCGGAGATGCTTTTTCATCCAATTGATCTCGGTTAGTGTTATTTTTGAATGTCCTATATACTTTCGTCAGAAAAGATGAGAAATTAAATTTGAATTCTTATCCTCAAAAAATTATTTCTCAATCAGACTTATCAGATACGATCTTTCTGATGCTGGTTAGGGATATCTGAATTTTCTGACTAGATTTTTCTGCATTCCAGAATACCTGTCAAAGTGTTGGGTGATTTATTCACAAATAGGATTAAGTTTCATAGAAATAGAATGATGGTTCAATGATCAGTTGATCACTATTAGCTGTATTTACTAAGGAGTTGGTCCAATTGTGGCCACTTCCATTACAAAAAACAGGACATTTTTGCCTTATAACCTTACAAGTTAAAAAAATGGGTTTTGATGTATTCTAGGCAAGCAGTCTAGAAAATTATGCTTTGTTTGATGGAGCAAAATGGAGTGAACATAGAATAAAAGAAAAGGAGGATAATTGGATAAACAATTTGAATATGGGGGTAATTGTGCCATAAGATCAATATTATTTGTTACAGACTTACATTTTTCTCTTGTTTGTTCTCCCACATTTGGATAGACAACAAATCACTCTCTATGGAGATTAAATCTCCATCTCATTCAATTGTTTTCTTATTTTCAATGTATTTCCTAAAAATCATTAGAAAACGTGACAGTTATATTTCTTCCCCTTTCCACTTTCTCCACTCAAATTAAGCTTTAATATATTTTCGATCAGGTGGATTTGGCCTGTTCACCGTATAAAAAGGCAAAACCTATAACATCTCTAAGCTCAGTGACTATACTAGGATAACGGTCGTTCGTACTTGGTACTGAGTCTACTGACCGAGCAGCAGCAACTCCATTGACCTGCTAAATCGTAGCTTCATTAATTTCTCCTGTTTGGTGAATTTCAATTTTACCATTGTTTTCTTCTGCAAGTATAAGAACACTAATCATTCATTCATAGGTATGAATCAAGCTGGGCTTGCTGAGTGCATTGTTCGTGCCATACAAGCCTGCCATCCATATCTTCAACCTGTGCTTTTTGAGAGGTATCATTTATTTGGTGATATGCCTGACCTATCTTGATCTTTGATTGTGTGACTCATGTCCACATCTGTTGGGTTTGTTTCCAGCATTATATTGACAGGTGGAAGCACGTTGTTCCCTCGATTCACTGAAAGATTGTAAGTTGTTTCTTTAGCATCAGAGAAACAGTTTATTCACATTGCAAGGAGACCACTAAGATCATGTTATTTGTGTTGACAGGGAAACAGAACTTCGACCTCTTGTGCCCGACGATTACCAGGTGAAGATAATTCCTCAAGAGAAGTACGTCTGTCTCTTTGTCTCTGTTTCTGTCTCTGTCTCTCGCTTTCACTAGAGCCCGCGCACGAACTCCATTAATGTCTTGTTACTTTGTCAGCCCAATTCTCGGTGTCTGGAGAGGCGGATCTGTTTTGGCGTCCAGCCCTGATTTTGAATCAATGTGTGTTACAAAATCAGAGTACGAGGAGATGGGATCAGCACGCTGTCGTCGAAGGTTTTTTAGATAATATGTTTGACAATTGTCATATGCAGATTAGAAGTTTGGTTTGCAGTAGAAGTCAATCACACCGTAGGTTCTGCAAAAGCCCCCTTGTGGTTCAGTTTGCACTAGATTCTCAGGTCCTAGGCTGATTTGACAATTGTAGCTCATAAGTTGGTTCTCTTATTCAGGTTTGCAATTTTTTAGAGCAACTTTTACCAGGTTCTGATACAAGGGTTCGTGCATACAAGCATCAAAGTGAGTATTATCATGCAATGCAGAGCTTTGGCAAAAGATCCGAAAATCTTTGGATTATCTGTAAACTAGTAGGGTGCCCGTGCGTTACAACGGAATCCGAAAAAAAGGGTGAGACATGGTCGTAAAATCTACAATAAATATCAATTTTCTTCTATACACATATCAAACAAAACATAACTATGCAAGTTAGTATATAAATCAAATTGTAAAAAAATACATGTTCTAAAATCAACGGAAAAACAAACTTAGAACTAAATATTATGTTACAGTTATACATTCTTGCTTAAAGGAATAGAAGTTTAATGCTGATTGACTATGTCCACTACAAACAATTGAGAGCATAGTTTGAAATGATGATCAACAAACTAATCAACTAACCGTATGATCAACATGCAAGAAAGAGTGGACATATGTGTCAGACTTTCCATTCATATGCATTGCTGGCAGATCTTCAGCAAATATAACAGTTACTGTGAAAAGACCCGCATAATAATTTTTTTTCTTCCTTGAAGACAACCTGCTATAATCAGTGCCCCCTGTTCTGTTTTCTGTATTTGTCATTGTCCTCTCCAAGGAAGTCGTCGAAAACTGTTGTCTAAAAGGATTTGGAGCCTCATCCTTCTTGTCAAATAGACAGTACAGTAGCTCAAGGTGCCCCTGTTGAAGGCCATCCTACCCAATTTTGCAATATACCCGATGAATGGTGATATGACGAGCTAAAGTTATTTTTTTGGGTCAAAGAAAGGAAAAATGGATAATGATGTTTCCAGGAAAATTCGTCTCACCTGGCCCCGATCTTTCCTGTTCCTTTGAATCTCCAAATCTTTGACAAGCTTCAACCAGACATCCTTCACTTTGCCTGGTTGTAGATCCTTCAGCCCAACTTGAACACAGCCAATCAATTCAGATTCCTGGATACCATCATCATCGTAGATCTTCACTATCACACTCTGAGTATCAGCATCTTCAACAATAAACTCGAAGTGTTCATTCCAGATAGGGTTCAGATCGTCGTCCTGTAATGTCAACAGTTAGTAAAAATCCACAAAAACAAACCACACAAACAAGCAAGGGAATTAGTAATACTTACAATTGTTTTCCTTCTCTTGGTTTTGTCTGGTAAAGGGCAGACATACAAAATGGTAAAAGGATCAGATTTTCCTATCAGATCTTTATTTTTCAAATCTCTTTGTTGCACAAGCTTGACTTCCAATGTACCGACAGGCTTCAGTTCCAAATCTCTTGGTTGCACAAGCCTTGGAATTCAATGTACTTTGCCTGGCCTCCGCCGCGGTGTGGCTCAAGGTCCCTCCCCGCCGGGTGCTGTCTTCCTCTGCTCTGGCGTATTCTTCCATTTTGCCGAAGAGCTCTGCTACCGAGCGGACGGACTTGCGGGCGAGACGCTCTGCCAGGTGTTCTTTCTAGAGTCTGCAAGTCACGACGTTGACCACGGTTGTCTCGTTGACCCCCTTTACTTGGCACTTGACCTCCGCAAACCTTCTGAAGAAGCTGTGGAGGGACTCGTTCGGGGCCTGCTTCATAGCGAACAGATCCCCTGCGCCCTTTGGTTCGGCGTAGTTTCCCTGGAAGCTGTTGCGCACCAGGTCCCGCAGTTGTTCCTGTTGGACCGAAAAGGCGACTAGAGGGGGGGTGAATAGGAGCACGCCACTTTTTCACAAATAATAGATTCATCACAAATTTCACTCCAGTAGATATGGAAGCTATGAAGATCAATATACCAGTACAGCGGAAGACTAGTATTGAATCCAACCTAACCCCCGAAGCAAAACAAACAAAGATCAAAACAAGCTAAAACAAATCTTAGTGCAGGGCGGTTGGACCGCTGGGTCAATGGCGGTCTGACCGGTGACCTTGGCCGGCTCGATCACTACCAAGAATGAACAAAAAGCCCCGATGACGAAGTTGCAAATAGATGAAACTTTTGATCTACAACTCCAAACTTGATGAAACTTGGAACACACCTTCTCAATGATGCCAGGAACCTATTTCAATCGAAGATTATGATAATTCTTGGAAGAATAACGATCCTTTTCCGTTTGATTGATGAAGGGTTCAAAACCGAGTCAAAACGAAAACTAGATCCAAAATCTTGTTCGTGGGTGATTGATGATCAAGATGATCCTAGATATGCTCCCACATGTCACAACAAGCAAGATCACGTGAAGAATTCAATTAAAAACTCGTGGATCAAAGAAAGACCCAAAGTCATCAAATATAGAGAAAGAACGAAAAGAGACAAGACATGATCAAACTTTCTCTAGATTGATTTGATATGATATCGGCTTACAGCCACTCCATCAATGGAGGATAATGCTCAATCCAAGAGCACGAAAATCACATCAAACTCTCTAAAATCCTAGCCTCCACAAAAGCTCTCCCTAAGCAAATTATGGTTTCAAATAGCAAAAAAAGACAAAGAGCCCAAGGTGCAGCCACCTCCGTCCCCTATTTATAGCGGAGGCTTAGACCTTCTAGAAGTTTGACTCAATTGGGCTCCTGTTAGGCCCAAAACAAACGGGTCACACACGCATGCATTTTAATGCCCCATCTTTAACACCTCTTGACCTAATTAGCTACACCTTGCGACATCTTGCGCCTCGGATTAGCCAATAGGTCACCCTTGTCCATCTTGCGTCACACTTGAGTTCATTGACCTCACCCGGCATCGTCGATCGTTCTGGACCTCAGCTCTCCAAGCCTAGTCTCGATCATCCTTGCCGTTGACCGTCGTTCATGACCCATGTTAGTCAAAACATGCATCATGCAACATATATGCCCTGAAACTCATGACTTTAACCTAACAACCGAACATCGTCGCCATGACAAAGCGATTTATCCAAGTGAAAACCGGTCGATCGCCTCGGGGCGGTCTAATCGCGCCTTGGCCTCGACCGCCACCTATTGGCCGGTCAGACCGCCAGTTGGGATTAGCCAATTTCAGCCTCTGAAATTCCGAAACCTACTGGAATTTTCAAACCAATAGAACTTTTGACTTGAGACTCCAAAAATTATAGGACCAAGTGCAATAGAATCTTCTATCTTACCTACACCCTCTATTTTTGGCCCAGCTCAATTCACCACTTTTGAAGTTGGCCGGTCCAACCGCCGCTATGGCCGGTCGGACCGCCCTTAGGCCGGTCAGACCGGCTGAAGCCTGACAACACTGTTTCTTTACCAAAAATACGCAAAATGATAAACCGTTAATGTCATTGCCAATTGTCACATCATCCTAAGATCTGGAGCATATCCCCATGATATCCACAGTTCCCACGCATACACAGAGCGCGGGGGGATAGTAAAGAACTATGTCAACGATATTCCCCTCAAGGCCAGGGTCAAGCTTTTTGCTTTCGTGGTGTCACCCCCTCCCCCCGGCGGCCTCGATGGCGGTCTCGTAGACGCGGAGGAAATCCGCAGGATTGGTCGACCCTTCGAAGGGCCGGACTTCTGGCATCTTGAAACCCGGGGGCCAGCAGGCTGCCTCCAGCCCCGCGCTCAAGGGGGAACTTGGATCTCCCCAGAGTACTGGTGCGGGAGCGGCAACGGAGGACCCCGGCGCGGCGGGTGCTCCGGCTCCGGCAATCTGGCGCCCCTGGGCGCGCCGAGGCCGCCTCATTGTCGGAGGTCGAGCAGCTCCGGCGGAGGTCCGCCTTCTTGCCGGAGTAGGTCGTCGCGTCTGCGTTGCCCGGCGGCGGGCTAGCGGTTGGCCAACCGCCCGAGTCTCCGGGGGCACCTCGCCAGCCACGGTGTCTTGCGTGGAGTGCTCGATCTCTTCTTCGAGGCGGGCGGCAGGCTCCGCGGTTTGGGAGGTTCTGCTCCGCTTGGCCCTTGGGGCACCGGATGGTTCGACCGTCGCCGCGGCTCCGGACGCGCGAGCGCGAGGAGCAGCCCTCCGAGGTGCCATTCTTGTGCTTCAGGTATGTGCTCGACTTGTCGGTCCCCACGATCGGCGCCAACTGTCGTAGCAAAAACGAGCTATACAGTAAAAGAAGGGGGGACCTCGGACAAGCCTAGGAGGGCTCCGGGGATCCTCAGGAGGGGACTAGCCAGTGACAAGAACGAGAAGATTGTTATGACTAAGGAATTCACGCTTGTTTTTTCTCTCCCCCCTTTACAGGAGGGGGGTGACCCCCTATTTATAGTCCTTTGTGAGGATCTTGTACATGACTCTTCTGACCCTATAACTGTACTGTGCGCGTAGAGGTTGCAGGGACATTTCCCCCCTACGCCTAGGCTCTGGTCAATGTTGGGCGCTCCTAGACCGGGTCCATCCTGCTGGTGCCTCCGGTCTAGGATCGGTAGTGGAGGCTTCGGGCCCACCCCGGAGGTCCTGCTGCTCCGGGCCTCGCAGGGCTTCGGGCCCTTCGGGGAGACTTCAGATCCACCCGGAAGTGGCCCAGAGGTCCTGCTGCTCCGGGCTTTGTGGGGACTTCGGGGCCCTTCGGGGAGGCTTCGGGCCCACCCCGGAGGTCCTGCTGCTCCAGGCCTGGCGGGGCTTCGGGTCCACCCCGAAGGTGGCCCGGAGGTCTTGCTGCTCCGGGCCTCGTGGGGCTTCTGGCCCTTCGGGGGAGGGGGATTCGGGTCCACTTCGGAAGCTTCACCCGGGGTTGCCCCCTGGGTTCTGACGGTTGCTTCGTCGGCGTTGTGGCCGATGGGGCTACCCCTACGACAGACATCATCAGTAGTCACTTGGTCCACTCCATTCAATCAAATTTGAGCAGCTCATATACCTCGATGAATGAAACACGTAGCTGGAACTCTACTTGATTTTTCAGTTTCTCAATCTTGTCAAACAGCGACGCCATGGCTCGTGGGATAATTCCGATATGCGACCCCTCCTTGCACGCCATCCCCATGGTGTATGTCTTCCCTGACCCAGTCAGTTTAAAGGCAAAAAAGAAAAGAAAACACTTGAAACGATGCATTATGGGCTTTTTGTTTTCATAGCAAATGTGAAAGAAAGCAATCCACTCGAAACAATAGAGATTTCAGGGTTTCTGGGAGCAAACACACGCTGCTCCATTATGGCACAAACAGCTGGGAAAAAAGGATTGTTGTTCCACCACCACATGATGTGCTGCTGGCGCGTGAGCGAGGTAGAGCCGAGCTGGCCGGCACACGGCAGCACGGGCCGGAACCGTAGAGCACGCACGCAGGCACAGGACGCTGGGAGCCGAGGCGGCCAGGGCGGACCGCAGCGGCCGGCGGCGGCGCATGGCAGCAGGGAACAAGCTGGGGTGGCGCCATGGAGCCTCCATACGGCCAGGAGCAAGCACCAGGGGAGAGGAAAAGGAGGACGGGGAGGACGGGGAGGCGGCGCCGGTGGCGAGGGAGGAGGAGGAGGACGAGGACAGAGTGGCTACTATGGAGGCGGAGGAGGAGAGGCGGCGCCGGCTCTGGAGGAGGGGGAGACGGCAGAGGTGGTGGATCGGCGAGGGAGGAGGAGGACGGGGAGGCGGCCGCAGGGATTAGGGATCGAGTGGGAAAAAAGGATGCAATGCGTAGTGTTAGCAACGAAAAAAAGGGTGTTTCATCATGTGCCTCCTGCCTCCTTTCTTAATCTTTCGAGTGTGTTATTTCTACTGAATGCTTAATTTTCAGTGCCCTATAAAATAATATTTTCGTTCAGACACTCGGTAAACATACACACTCATGAAATAAAAATCTTCTGGTAGTGTGAGCTCATACTTCAGAGTGTGAGCTCATACTTCAGAGGATCTCGTGGACTCCTCCGTTTCGCAATTAGTGAACCAAGTCGACAAGTCACCCTATTGCGACTTAACTCAATTTTACAACTTAATAACTTTGGGTACTAATTTGAGCTTAGACTTCAACACTAACACGTACTGACAATAAAGTCACGTTCGATACAGCATTAGTAGAACAACATAAGATTAAAAAAAAGCTAGCAATAAATATCTACTTGAGATCTGGAGAGGGAAATGTTGAAATGAAATGAAATTCAAAATTCTTTTTGTAGTATCTGTCATCTATGTATTACCACTGCAGCAATCAATGTGTTGAACTCAAATTTGATTCAGTACTGCCTTTAGCTTGGATCTTAGCACACCCCAACAGCCCAACCTAATCCAATGACTTCTAAAACCTATTCCAACCCCAAATTTTTCACCCTAAACCATTCAGAATCGATTAAACCAGTTCATTTGCGACCCAGATTCTCTCAGGGGTTAGATATCCCATAACCGGGCTTACTAATACTTGCTCATACTTACCATCTACATTTTAACTAGACATTTTACTAAGCAACTTCTATGACATCAATCAAATAGCAACAGAAGGGTATCTTGTTGAAATGCCAGCATTAATCCTAAGTTCTTATTAACAAAGAACTAAAGTTTCGACTAGAGTTCGTAAATGAGAGGCATAAAGCAACTGTATGTTCCGTATAACAAGAGTAAAAAACCTTGGGTGATCCACTTCGAGTTAGCCCGAAGTAAGCCTTCCGTGTCTCATGTCTGTGATGCAACTGGAACAACAGAAAACTCAGATGCCACTAGAGCAGCAACCACAAGCCATACGAAAAACCTGTACCCCACCATCCCTATATATCAGAAAAACCAATAAAAATCACTAACAGAACAAAGATCTATTGACAAAACCTACGTTATACCCCATGAAATTTAAATATTCACACGGTGTGAACTAGATTCCATTTTACTCATATTTGAATTACGAACTACCCATGAAATTTAAATATTCACACGGTGTGAACTAGATTCCATTTTACTCATATTTGAATTACGAACTAAGTTTGAACTAGATCTCATTGTCTAGTGTATAACACTAGCTTCAACTTGTGTGCAAAACATCCTCATAAACATGAGATCTCAAAACGTCCATCAGAAAGTTAGTTCTATTACTAGCAGTCTATTGCACAATGTATATACACCGGGACAGTAATAAGATGCACGAAAGCAGTGTAATCCCCAACTACTCTTACTGGTAGTATCCAATGACATAACTTCTCCCAGAATTGATACAGAGAACATCGGTTTACAATAATAATGATGCAAGCGCTATTTGAGGGGAAGCAAGAAACAGACCAGCTTTCCATCAGTTGGAAATGGACTTGACTTCTCAATGTAGGCCAGAGTTCCTGCAAGATAACAAACAAACAACAATGTCATGGTCAGAAAATATCGTTGTTGAATATATATCGAAAAGAATGTTATCACTACGAGTGACCATAATGGGCTTGTGCTTAACACACATGAAACACAAAGCTTCAAACCCACACCACCCCGGAAAAGAGTGCAGTGAGTAGTGCAATTACGAGGTTTTTGCTCCATTTAGCGTCTTTTAAACAAAATAGTAAAACTAGACTTCTGTAAATAAAATGATAAAATGACATCCCTATCACGCAAAATCACCGTAAAAAGTGATGTGCCGCGAACCCATTGTATTCGGATGTCACTTGCGTGGTCTCAATCATGGTGATTTTGTGCGGTAGAACATTATTTTGTCGTTTCATTTAGTTTTGTCGGCCTATTTCAGCCAAAAAGTCTCAATTACATGCATCTGCCCGCATGTCACCACGTGGTCTCAATCTGCGGTGATTTTGTGCGGTAGAACATTATTTTTGTCGTTTCATTTAGTTTTGTTATTTCATATATAAAAAAGGCCCATTTCAGCCAAAAAAAAAAAAAAAGAACCGTACAATTACATGCATGTGCCCGTACCAGGAGGCGCGTCGAGGCCACCGAGCAGCTGGATGATGGACTTGGTGTCCAGCAGCTTCCGGATGACCTCCGAGACCACTATGTGCACGTACGGGTTATCGAACACCTACAGGATGTGAATCCCCCGCTCAAGCACACCTGTAAATAGGAAATGCGAGTTCAAATCGAGCAAAAGTGTCCGGCCGTACATGAGAAGACCCGTCGGGCGAGAGGACGGAGATGGCGCCGGCCGTGTCGGGGTCGACCCCAATCGCCCACCCGGTGGGGACGGCTGCGGCGGCGCTGTCGTCGGCCGGGAGCAGCGAGAGGGAGGCCAGCCAGGGGTCCCTGGGCTCGGCGTCCGCCAGGAGCTTCGCCCGTGCCTGGCGCGGGCGCGGGACTTCACGGGAAGCGCCGCGGCTGGAGAGGGCACGCGGCGGCTGGAGCGGAAGGGCGGGGCGAAGAAGGCGGCGGCGGCGTCCCAGTGCAGGGAGGAATGGCGGAGGGCGGTGGAGCGCAGGGCGTTCATGGGGTCCTGGCGGTCGGCGCGGCGGGTGGCTGCGGCGTAGGCAGCTGCCATAATTCGAAAAACGGAGGCGGGAGCTGGTCATATGGGTGTGAGGGCCATGGCACGACATTATTGGCTTGGTCTATCATGGCTGCTGCGTCACTATGTTATTGTGATATGGTGGACTAACTTGGCACGATACAAGTGTCAAGCCGTGATAGCCACGGTACAAGCCCAGCGAGCCCATCTGGGCTGCCACTAAGGGAGGGGGCTGCAGTCGGGAGGATCGAGCGTGGCGGTGTCGTCGTGCCGACGCGAAGGGGGGAGGAGGAAGAGGGTAAGCGGCGGTGCGACGCGGAGGGAGGCGGGCGAAGGGGAGCCGTGAGGAGAGGAGGCTAAGAAGAGAGGAGGCGAGGCGGTGCGGCGTGCGCCAGCGCGAGAGCCGAGGAGGCCGCCACGCGAGAGAGCTGCCGAGGAGGCGGGTGATGCGAAGGAGACGCGCAGCAGACGGGGCTCGGATGGAGGAGGAGCCGAGGAGGCAACGCGGAGGGCGGCGGCGCAGAGGGAGAGGGAGGCGGCAGTGCAACACTGCCTAGTGCCACACGCGGCACACGCGGGCAAGCGACAGGGGAGAAGAAAGGGCACAGGAAGGGCATGCCAGGCAGGCTGGCTCGTGGGTCGTGCCTGACACGGCACAGTCCGACTAAATTCAAACTATTAGGCATTTTTGCCCGTTTTTTGTTTGTTTTGGTCTTTAAAATAGAAAAACAAATCAAAAAGTTAATTTTTTTTTCTATAAATAGCCACCATACTTCTCTCATTTTGCACCCCTCCATTTCTCATTCTCTCTTTGAAATTCTATCGTGCAAATTCAAACTCGTGTTGAGCTAATTTGGCAAAATTCAAAAAAATTATGCCAAATTTTGATAAATTCAATTTTCGACAGCAAGTCAGCAAAAGAGGTACAATACTATTTTTTGAAAACTTTTATTGTTACTGCTTGTTATGCTAAGATGAAACTAATAATAGTGTTAGTTTCGATTTTGCAGTTTTCGTTGTGAACAGTTCTTACGACAGCTTTGCTCTTGGTGATTACGAACTTTTACCGAAGGAAATTGTGTTCATAGTGGCGGTTGCGACTGCCTCAAGCTAACCGGAAGGGCAAGGCGGAGTTCCGGCATCAGGCTCCACGGCAGCATCAGACTCCGCGCCAACCGGTTCAAAGAGATCGAGGTCGTCTACATCGAGCGTGTGGGATCATTTTTACAAGACAACCAAACAATGCGCACAGGAAAATGAAGTACCATATGGTATTTGCAAATTTTATCGCAATGAATTGGCTGCAAAATCTACCAGTGGAACGGAGCACTTGCTTAGACATACTACAAGATATCGAGCCAAGTAAGGATTGGTGATGAGGCTGACACAGCTGCAGTACAACCCCGACGGTACGGTATATAGCTGGGACTACAATCTTGTGGTATCCCGTCAATCTCTCTATCATTTAATTGCTTCTGAAGATTTACCGTTAGGCTTTGGGGAGTCTACTGCTTTCCAAACTTACAATAGGACTGTGTATAATCCTAGATTTTCTTTCGTTTCTAGACAAACAATAACCAGAGATCTAATAAAATACTACAATGAACACTGTAATAAAATAAAAAGAACTATTTAGTATGTGCACATTTTTGGTGGCTCTGACCTCGTACATATGGAGTGGTCGGGGTAGGGAGGATTATCTTTGTGTTGTTGCTCATTATGCTAATGACGTTAGGGTAATAGAGAAAAGAATTATATGCAGGTGAGAATATTATGGGATGCATTATCAAAGTCGTGGAAGACTTTTGTCTTACAAACAAAATATTCTCGATTACTTTAGAG